>OX359250.1:43881390-45099470 GCA_947179485.1 Allacma fusca | reverse complement strand
AAGCCAATCGCTGCGTAGAGGGAGGTGTTACAACACCTGTGCTTAATTGAGTAAAGCGGGTTTGCTGTTGACTCCACAGTACAGTATTTACTGTTTCACTAAAGTCAAAATTATCTTTATGCAGTTCAGTAAAATCAAAATTACCCCACATGGGGCACAAAAAGAAATATAGAAGTCGATCATTCTTAGAAGTTCCAAAATCAGCAAATCTATACACATACAATTTTTGCCAAAATTGTAGGACATTTTTTGTCAAAATTGTAGGGCATTTTTTGTCAAAATTGTAGGACATGTTTTGTCAAAATTGTAGGACATGTTTTGTCAAAATTGTAGGACTTGTTTTGTCAAAATTGTAGGACATGTTTTGTCAAAATTGTAGGACATGTTTTGTCTAAATTGTAGGACATTCTTTTGGATTTGGGTGTTGGTGGAAAAGTTAGAGAAACGTTACTGGAGGAAAATTTAAGAATTAAAAATTTTTTTTATTGATTTTGCAAAATTTGTTCTATCACTTGCTTGTTAGTGCTTGATGATGAAAGTCTGTTAGATGTCGAAAGCTTGCATATAATTTAACTTGTTTAATAAAATTAACCAGGGTTGCAAAAATGAAAATGCCCTGGGTTTTAAGCCTGCCCACCTGAAAATGCCCTGGAAATGCCAAAAACACCGAAAATGCCCTGAAAATGCCAGGCATTTTGGGCAGGCATATTCGGCATTTTGGCAAAAAGATATAAAAATGAGCATTGGAAACATATATATCTACACTATGACCATTATTGATCCTCCAGCTTAAACATGGGGGTTGTATGACATATTCAAGCCCATCCAGTGTGAAGAAAGCTTTAATGCTGAGCTGATTTTCCAAAAAGAAATCTAATTGTATTATTTCATTATTGTCCGTGGTTTAAAAAATAGACTAAGAGAAGATTTCAAATATCCTTAAAAATTTGGCAATATATATTTGTTTTAAAAGTTGCAAACACTCAACTCTATTATGTAAAAAGGCTTCCAGGGTTTTAAAAGAAAGATTTGACCACTGCCTGTGAATGATTCAAATTTTGATAATAGTAAAAAAAAATACAACACAAAAATGTCTACAAAAAATGAGGTTTCTTCTGTAAAATGAATTTTGGATTTTACAACTTACGAACTTGCCGTTGTAGAATATTTCAAAACTTGGAGCTTCTATAGTAAATTTTATTGCTCTAAGTAAAACACTAATTTTAGGAGTTCAAAATTTTACAATGCAAAAATTACTTTTTGCTGATGTCCAGTGTTTAAAGTATGGAACTCTTGTCTGTTTTAAATATTTTTGTGTTGCATATTTACAATAATGTTTGCTCGCGAAGTCTTATAAGCATGCATCATCATGTATGTGAACGAGGTCTTAATAACATAAAATGTAAAATAATTTGTTTTTCATACAATTGTCTATTTAAAGATATTGTTTTGTGATTTATATGAAAAATTAGTAGATAGCTAAAGCTCAAATCGAAAAAATCGGGGCAAAATGCCAAAAATGCGATAAAATGAAAATGCGAAAACGCCATGGCACTTTCAATTTTGCAACCCTGAAATTAACCACGTAAACCAAAGATATGGATTCTATTAAATTTAAGAATATTTGAAGAAGGGGGTTTTGAATAAACTTTTATTAATACGTTTCAAAACTTCCAAATGATTGACTTCAATTAAATTCTGAAAATATTCCTGAAAATATAATAGCAATATTTTCAAATCATATGACTGAACTTAATTTTTCTGGGGTCATTTTTCACGTACTCCTCCTTTTGAATGAATTTCACGATATAAAAGGTCAACAAATAAATAGGAATTGTCAGAAAATTAATATTGCGGGAATAGGAATGAGTCCTAAAAATTACATTGTATAAATACGATTAAATAATCTTGCGCAACTTTTTCCCTATTCATGCAAGCTGAGGTATTTACTACAGATATTTCCTTAGTATGCCCATAGAACGTGTAACGGTAAAAATTGTTTCATTCCTCTAGTTCGTAGCAAATTTTGTTCTGATTATTTCTAAGATATAACAAGATTTCCGGATTTGAACAAATTTTAAATTTGTTCTATTCCAGTAGCTCAAACACTCGGGTTACAAAGCTCACAAACTCAGGATGCTCAGGGAAGTGGAGCAAAAACTAAAACTAAAATTACTTTACTTTTTACTTTTTTAAAATATAGTAGAAAGATAACGCTCATTCATATAGCAAACTTCAACGGCTTTCAAATGAGCAAATAAAGATCACTGCTTTGACTAGTAATAGTAACAGGCAGCAAAACATTTTTGTTTTAATTAAAAAACTGAGTCCATAAGGGCTACTTCTATTGAGAAGCAGTGTCAATAAAGTCTTTCTCTCTCAGGAGCTACAGGGAAAAACTATTTCCTGCAAGAAAATCCTCACTGGGAAGGTTTATTTTTACCGAACCTGATTGTTAAATTCGTTGACCTTTATTGGCAGGGATTTTTAAAATTGCTGAACTTATTTGGCAGGGATTTGATGTCTTGTAAGGAAATTAGTTTTGCCAATTGGGATTTTGAAAATCGTTAACCTTATTTAAGCAGGAATTTTTAAGACCTTTGAGAACCTTCCTGCAGGGCAGTGCTCGGCACGGGTATGGGTAATACTCGGGTAAACGGGTACGAGTACGGGTATGGGTACTACCCGGGTACCGATTTTTTGTACCCGAACAATTCCGGGATCTACCAGGGTACACTTTGGTTGGCTCCAAATTTTGGGTACGGATACGGGTATGGGTATGGATACAAGGATTTCAAAATGGGTATATACCCACCGGGTACGGGTATAATGGGGTCATTTACTCGTACCCGTGACAACTGTACCCGAGTATTTGGATACGTAAGTTTTTAAAAAAATAGAAATAGAAAAATAGTATTCACACTTAAAATACACCAAGTACACCATTTATGGTTAAAACTTAGCAAATAACAATATTGTCACGACATTATTAGAATAACCATAGTTGTTATTATTGAGTCAAACAATTATTACTAGTTTTAGAAATAATGAATTTATAATATTACGAAAGATATTAATCAATGCTTATTACACGATGCTTACCTAACTAAACGACTACCATCTATTCGGTTGAATAAATTAAGGGAGGTCATTCCTGGTTTAGCTCTTGGCATAACTTGACCTATCTTTACCACTCTACCACTGAGCCACCCTACACTATTTCACTCTTACATTTTACATTCTTACAATATTATTCACAATTGTCAAGCTTCTCCAAGTAAATTTTGAGTTGCTGCTTCAGTTGGATATTTTAATGTCTTTTGTTTTAGTTTTAGCCAACCTTCAATCACGAGAAACTACGAATAGTCTCTGCTAATTGTAAGGTAAACAGTCTTTTAGAAGTAAGTAAATCATTTCCCATTGAATTTTCCTGTTAATAATAATTACTTACGCTAACATTCAAGTTTGGGTTGTGCTTCACTGAAAATATCTACAGTTCAGCGTCCACCCTGTTAATGAAACAAACTGGCTTATGTGGTAGTGTTTAACGTTTTACAGATGTTAAATTGTTTAGAATGAAAAGAGTACTTGGATTTAAGTAACTTGATTGATTAACAACGCGTTTATTTTATACAACAATCGAACATTGAACACTGTTGCTTTCATAGGTGCTGCTCCAAAGTTTTTATATTCGTTTTCTTTCGTTCACTATTACAGCTGTGGCTTTCCAATATCTAGAGATATTGAATCGTAACCCAAAAATATGTAGTTTAGAAGAACATGTATGGATACGGAGTCTCGGAGTAACGATAACATTATGAAAAAAAACCTATTGAAATATATAGTGCCACAACTTCGATATGCGTAACGTTTCGTTACTTGAATAAGTACTTGAAATACTCATGGTTCATGGTCAAGGATTTATACATTTTTACTTGACCATGAACATGACTTGACTCTCAAGTAGAATTTTTTGTCTTGACCATGATAACTACTTGATTTCAAATCTCAGGGTCAAGTAGAATAAATAACTTGACCATGCCTTGAATGTTCAAGTATCCATTATATTTTACTTGACCATGACCCGAACTTGACCATGACTTGAAATACTCATGGTCTACTTGAACTTGAGCGCAGCTCTGCACAAGATTCAGGAGGGATATTAAAAAATGGTATTCCGGGGTGATTAACAGTATTACAACCACTGCCGGCCACTCGTTGCTAGTGCCACACTAAGTAAAAGAATTGATTTCGGATCTGTCCAAAGACTGACAAATAATGACTTGGATTTTTAATTACTGGTATAAATATACATATAAACTGATTTGGTTTTTCTCGGCAAGTTTAGAAACATCAGGTATTATCTCAAATTTGCTATCTAAATCATTGAAAACACGAGCTGTTCCACACAGTTTATGTAATTATTTATCTGGAAATCCATGTGTAAGAATCAGGTTAAAGGTATTGTCCGGCGAGGCAAAATGAACCCCAAAAAATTAGTACGCGGTAATTATACCTACGCAAAGATTAATGCAATAAGCATTGCAATGTTTGTGTGTGTTAGAACACAGCTAGGATGGATTTGAAGCCCGTTATAGAACGTCGTGTAGATTACTGCATATGTAATTACATGTAACTTCGTAGCTGAATAACTAAACTTGTGATTCCGATGAGTTTTCGTAAGTTTCGTTCTTTCGGGGTTTAAGGGAATACTCACTGCTTGCAACCAGGTGGAATTCTCTGAATTGTTTGTATTTATTCATTTAAGACTAGTACACGATATTTCCCGATTATTTGACATGGATCTCCGTAATACTATTTGACTAAAAAATGAGTATTGCTCCGAAAAGCTCGTTCCCATTCAGCCTCACTGGGGTTAGAAAATATGGTGGATGCTATCTGTAATATAGACACTTTGTAGCTGCACCGCTAAAAGAGGCATGCCAAATTATTAAACATATGCTGACAATTAACGATGCCAAACAATTTGAATTTAAGGAGGAAATTCCTTATAAGGAGTGTATCTTGAACAAACTATGTATACAATAATAAATGTATACATATGTATATGTGTGTTATTTTCCTGTAAAAGCTAGTTCTTCTTCAAACGTTGGATGTAGATAAATGTATGGTGGCTGCAGCAGAACTTCGTTTTCCGAAAACATTTAATAGAGTGTCACTATATTTCATACATTTTCGAAAACACCATAGGGGAAATAATTGAATGTGTAATATATACAGTCAAATCTCTCTATAAGGGAGTACTCTATAAAGGAAAACTCACTATAAGGGACATAATTGGTTGGTCCCGGCAAAATGCCCATATAACTACATGTATAAGACTCGGCTTATAAGGGATATGTTTATAAGGGAACATTTTTCAAGGTACGGTGGAGTGGTTCACACATTCTATAACGGATTTTCAAACAATAATTGGTATGTGTGCAGTCGCTTCCAATAGAATTTGGAAACAAAACGTGAAAACTGCATACTAAGCTTATTTTTGCACGTCAGTTTCCAGTTAACCACGATGTCTCGGGAGATTGCATGTGAACTATAACCGACAATATTGTATAAATTTATTAATATTTATTGACCACTAATTAAAATCAAGGAATACGTGACTTTAAAAAGTGCAGCACTAAACGCAAAACCTTGAATAATTTTTGAAATACAATTCGGCAAATAGGAGAGTAAAGTGTATTGAGAAAAGAATTTGTCAAGTTCTTTTTCAAGAATTTTGGAGTTGGATTTCAAGAATTGAAGTGGTAACAACCGTTCAACAGATTTTTGGAGTTGGATATCAAGAATTGAAGTGGTTACATACCGAAAATTAACAAATCTACCAACTACATGTATTTTTAGTGATTTTTCAATTTTTCAGAAGCATGTTTAGTTACTTTTTGGATAAGTTAGTGTGCTTTCTTTATAGTGGATTTACATCCGTTATAAGCCTATAAGGGACAATCTTTATAGCGGACAAAATATGAGAGTCCCCAGAGTATCCGTTATAGAGAGAGTTGACTGTATTACAAATACTTGTAACAAAAATTCCAGAATTATTGTTCTCATCAAAGAGAGATGCTGCAATATGAATGTTGCTCCAAATATAGAAGAATTCCTAACAGCAGTACATTCAATTAATTTCGTTAGATTCGTAACGTCGTTATGAAAAGACTGCTGCAGCCTTCGGATATCAAATTACAAAGGCTCTTAGAAGACGTTGCAATGTGTTTGACCCGTTTCTTTTTGCCTTATTTGGTATCTCGCCTGTCGAATTGCCTTGTTGTCAAATAATTTTTCATACGTATTGCAACCAGGGTGGATTGATTTAAATCACTTGATTTTTTTCAAATAAATCATTGATTTAAATCAAAATTGACTTTTCAACTTTTGCGGTTAGATAAAATATAATTTTACTTCTCCAAACGTTGTAAAACGTTCATTTTTGTGTTTATACAAATTTTTGGCATGAGACCATTTAGGATTTTGATAATTTTCAGGATTATTTGGGTATGCTGACATATTGATTATATGTCAAGCTGTCAAAGTCCCATACAATTTGGATATGAGTGAGTTTTGAAGTATTGTATAATACTGGAGCTTCTGCTGGGGATAATTGTTATGTCACACAGAAGATTCCGTCTCGTTTCAAAATCCATTGACAAAAATTATTATTCCAATGCCGTCCCAAAATAACACGGGGACAATATTTATATCCCGAAATTGTCTCGTCCGTAACAGAAACTACAAAAACATCCCAATATCCCATCTTTCTAAAAGAGTACCGTTTAAAGTGGCAAGGTTTGACTGTGTGAATTTTGCATTTTTTAAATGTTATACTTTTGTAGAGATATTCACACTTGTTTAAACGGTATATTCCCAATTTGGATATAATTTTTTTGTCCCAACATATTCTACCATCCCGTCCCGAAACACTGTATACATATATATTTTATATAATGTGTATCGTGTATACATGAATCAATAAAAATCCAAATGAGACAGTCGGTATCTGTCCAACACAGCGTTTGACTTCAAAAACCAGCTTTTTATTTCATATTAGGTAGTTGGCTTGCCTTTGAAAATTTCTCTCAATACATTCTATTAATTGTTCAAGTTTCATTGGTGTCAACAGTGTACAATATTATTAGGAAAATTAAAATCCATATATTTGTATGAAAATTCTATCGTACGATAAAATTTTGAATTTAAATCATAAAATATTGATTTAAATCAAAAAAATCCGATTTAAATCAAAAAAATCAGCAACCCTGATTGCAACACAAATGCCGTTTGATTGAAGTTTTTGTTTTGGGTTCAAAGTGCTACTTAAAAACAGCGTGCATACCTTGACTTGCAAATAGTGGTCGCACTAGTCCAGTTTTCTTCGTAAAATTCAGTTTAGTTTGGTTCACAAAGTGAACTGAATCGAAAAATTTCAATTCAGTTAGCTGTTCTTCGGTTCAGTTCAGTTGAGTTCTCTCTATGAACTGAAACCGAACTGAACTGAACTGAATATGTCTACATATAGAGAGACTTTTTAAATAAGGGGTATACAGTTCTTTGTATCCCACTTTAATCCGATTTTAAATATGTTCCATCAAGTACTGTTCTAGCACTGCAAATGCAATCACATTTTGCGCAGATATTTCTTAAAAAGTAGCAGTCAGAGATGAGAAGTGCGTCATACAGAACGACAGAAACAGGCTTTATTGTGCATGCGGAACAATCAGTTCAAGCTATTAAGTTCAGTTCGGTTTTACGCTGGAACCGAACCATTCAGTTTAGTTTTTGTATCGAACTGAACTAAAATTTGTATGAACCAAACTGAACTGAAATTTTTAGTTTTGAACTGAACTGGTCCGACCACTACTTGCAAACAAGACTTTTTTGGAAAACAGACGTATGTGCAAAATAAACAAATTGTTAGTATATGCCCAGCTTTACTTTTATTATCCCGTGTTTTTAATTTTTATAATTCCTTGTCAACTAGAGATTCACCTATTTATTCGCAAATTTTTAAATTGTATGGCTATTCAAATTCCGTTAGAATTGGAAGTAAGATACGTCACGATATTGGTACTGCAATTCCTTCACCAGTTCACGCAGTGTAGAGTACCTTTGTCACAAACTCTGCTGCAACATTCAAAGTGGGTAACGCAAAACTGACTTGGAGGTTTGCATGGTCCCTTAAATCAAACAATTTTATTTTAGGCATGATGACATTGTTGTAAATAAATAATATATACTTTCGTTATAGCTACTCTTAAAAGCATTGTATTACTCCGTCAATAGGTGGCCCTGGTGTTGGAGGAGATCCCAGTGTAATGCCAACCATCGTTATAGCCACAAATAGTACAACTGTCAACCTTGAAATTCCACAGCAAATACAAACCATTATCAATATTAAACCAACAATACTACACCACACGTGTTGGGGCTTATTAAGATAATCTTTCAAAACGATGTTGTAAATACATCAAATTGTCTTTATAGTAGTTCCCAAATCATGAACAACTCTGTCATTAATGTTAGCACATTCAATTTGACCAATAAGAGGGAATTATATCTAAGAGGAAAGCACCATATAGAATATTTAGTGTAATACGTTTCAGAAACTCGCTTATTAACAGTATTTTTGCTTAAAATACCTGTTTTGCAGCTTTTCCCAGTTTTTTCCAATTTCTTGAACGGTAAAAAAATTGATTTTGTTACAATTACTGCGCTGAGTAAGACGAAGGAACATTGTTAAACATGTTTTAAATTTCAGGATATTAAATTTCACATGACATAAACTCATTTCTTAAAAGTATTTGATTACAATGAACACAATGTGTACAATACCTAGAGTTGTAATAAACTCAATTTTATTGCTTATTATTTTGTATTTAATGTGAACAGAATAAGTAATTCTAATGCGAGATAACATGAGCCAAAATCGTGAAGGAAGTTTATTAATGAATTTTAGCAACTAAATATTAAGCGTTTTTTATGCACAGGCATGCCTCCTAAAATACAGGATGATTACAAGAAACCTAATGGTGGCATTCCTAATCCATAGAGCAACATGGTTCACCCATTCGTACTCCAGTTTTCCACTGTTACCCACCGAAGCTTTCATTCCAAACGATGTTTTGAATTTGCTATTGTATATATGCGGGTTGCCAGGGAAAAGCCGCTTTTTGATAAAAAAGACTTTCAACTTCATTCTTAGGAAAATCAACACCCATGGGCTTTGCAAAAACATTTTGCTTCCTTTGTCGTTTACCTACTCTTACACTACTCTACTCGAGTAAGAGAGGGCGCTTTAACATTTCCCGCAGGAGAAATTCAAAAAATATGTATTTGCAGGGGGGTTTACGATAATCCGACACCTGATACTTTCATCTGCTAAATTACACCTGGACTGGTGCTTCCCGTATCAGAATATTTTTGTAAATTTTGATAACAAATTTACAATTTAATCCGAGTTTAAAGTTTAAATGTTGATCAAAATATATAACATACACAAGTGAATACATCAAACAGAGCATGACGGGTTGAAGTTATTGTTTAGGATGAAACTATTTGGTTTATAATCTTCCGTTGATTTTCTTCAAATTCCACGCGCTGAATCTCCAAATGAATCTTCACATTCAAATAGTAATTAAAGGATGACTTTTTGATGTACATGATCTGCATGAAGCAGGTAGGAAACCACATGTCATCTGTTTAAGACCAGCCTGTTGTAGCGAATTACATATTAAAATGTTATTACTTCCATCATAGTTTTGATAAAGTAAATTTCAAAAATTTCAAGTTTGACTCCGAGTTCACTGTCATGTTTCAGGTTACACTTGAGTTCAAACTTGGGTTTCAAATAGAATTTGAGTTCTAATTTCAGTTTTAATGTACCATCAAGTGCAAACTCACGATTCAAACTACACTCAAGTTTAACTTAACTTTGAGGCCTTTCTTTAACTTAAAAAATTTAAAATATCCTTGAGAAATTTAGGCGAGACTCGGGAAACCCTACCCTTGCTCCTAGAAAGTTTAACAGGAGTGATTGTGAAAATTTGTGAAATTGGTCTGAAATCGTGTGTACTGGGACATTTAGTAAAATACAAATAAAAAGTACAAAATACGTGCACACCAATTGCTGGCTTGAAAGTAGTAATCACTCTGGCGTCTCAAAATACTGTGAATCGTAATAAGGTACAAAAATATTGCAAAGTTGTGTTGCAATTTAAAAATACTTGAAAACCCACCGCAACATCGGATACTTGCACAACAAATATAACAGGAATTGCCAACGTCATCAATATCAGGATTGTTCGAAAAATTAAATGAGAAATTTTTTGCACGCCATCTGGAATCTGGTGAATAAAATATTAGAACCGGTTGATTAAATCAAATTAAATCTGTATCAAATTAAGGATACAAATAATATTATTGTTAATGATAAACTTTCTCACCTGAGAATGCTGAAACAAGCAATTCTCGCAAATAAGCAAATTCCAAATGGATTCTGGTAGAATCCCAATTACAAATGTTAGAAGCAATAAACCACAAGTAAACTTTAGGTCGCTGTCCATTCGTCTAGTTGGAGTACCAGAGCCCTGCAAGTGTCATACAAAGAGTCAACATACAAATATAATAGCACAATTCATATTTATTTACAATGCGCTCTTTATATAGGAGCCCCCGAATCGAAGAAAGTTGAATGCCATTAGAACTAGTACCTTTTTGGGGTACAAAATAGTGATCCTAGAACTGTTCAAGGACCCACATAAACAGTATACTTTAACATTAGGAACCGCCTATCGTATCTAAACGTAAAAATATTAATTTGTCTAATATTTTTTTAACTTCATCTTATCTATGTTTTAAATCCTGGTAACTGCAGCCAGGGTTCCGAATTCTGTGGGACTGTGAACTGCCGGTCCCAATGATATCTAATCTATCTAGGGTCAAATGGAAAAACCGGCTCCCCAGTAATGTAACCAGAAATTGCCCCAAAAAATATCAAGGGTACGTGTACAACTATAGGAGTGAATATTTTCTCGGCTCTTTTAATATCGTCACCATGAAAAAAATGATTGTGTACCTGATAGCAGGCAGTAGTCCTTGTACGACTCCTCACAAGTTTTTGCAGTTGGAAAAAAAACACAAGTGTTGCTATGAAGGAACTGAAGCAGCAGAAAAAATAAATAATTTTCCAGAACAATCTTTTCAAAATAACAAGGCCCATACACTCCTCAACACGTGCAGTGAAAATTCCAGATGCGAAGAAATAAGAAAATATTTCAATAATTACAGCAACCCAAATCATGCAAACCAGTTTTTGAACTGTTCCACGAGTCATAACACTCCTGTAATTTCTTTTTGCTAGGGTCATCCAGGCATTGATTTGTATGGCAGGAAAATGAAGTGCCGAAATTAAAGTACAGCCCTGACACATGATACGTAAATTCACAGCAAAACAGAAATAATTTCCGCTATTTTGAAATAAACCAGGTATGGCATCATCCAATAATAATTCAGCCATTACCAAAATTCCCATCAAGAGGTTAGCTAAAACGAGAGACATATTTAATAATAACCCAGGGGAAATAGGCTTCTTGCACCACCAGGCGGACACGAAAACCATAAGACTTACTCCAACTGATACAACACATAGCAGAAAATGAGCAAAGGAAATGTGGGCGAAAGAGTGGTCCAAATAGGGTGGCGAAGAAACATTCCGTCCTTCCTTGAAATCCTTTAAGTTATTTTTTTCTATTTCTTCCAGCTCCATGTCCCATTCAATACAGCAGCTTTTTTAACTTCATACTATCAGACACCTATGTACATAAAATGTAGAGTAAGAAACTACAAATATGATAATTCAATGTACAACATTTACTAAAACTCTTCAAGACACTCTTCACTTCAGGAAAATCAAAATTTCTTAAGATATACCAGACAATTTTTACATTTGAATTCCATCAAAATTATCGTTAGTGCATTATGTATATGTGACCCATTTTTTGGCCTGGGGAAATATGAAACGCATGGTCAGTAAAATATCAGGCACTAATACATTGTTAAAAACATGTCTTTGATTTACTACCGTGTATTTCCGCGACTTCAGACTTTGAACTGTAGAGATACAATATTAAGATAATTTACTTTTTAAACTAGCCAGAGCAAATATTTTGTGAAAAATAAAAACTCATAATAAAAATTATTTTCCCAGCAAATTTTTTAAAACCTTACCATATTGGAATTTCAATGTAAACGTAAATAAGATTTTTTAAAGTAAGCACTTCCAAGAACTGAACGCTTGTACTTGGTGATATTTATGGCTTCTAATCTGATGATGATCTGAGATTAACGAGGATAAGTGCACATTTTCAAAGGCAAAGTGAAACTGAAGCAGTTCATTAGTTTGCAGTTAATTATAACACGAGGCATGCAGGTAAATTCATTCCCAATTAACGGACAGCTGTAAAAGAAAGTCACAAATACAAAAGGAATCAACCCTAGTCCCATGATATGGCTATTTGCAGTTGCTGCGATTGAATTTCATGTTTTATTTTCAGTCGGTTTACAATCCCATTATATGCAGTATAAATTAAGTTGACTTTATAAGAGCATTCTATTATGTTGCTTTGACCAGTTTTTTATTTTATGCAGGAAATATTTAATTTTGTTCTAAACGGCATGGATTGCAATTAGTTTATCATAGATATACATATGCACACGTCTAGTGAGAACAACAGGATTTTGGGTAGTTATACATATATACATGTAAAGACTTGAATCAATTTGAACTTAACTTTGCAGCTGGAAAGTCCAAGAGATTATGTACGGCCTATTATGATCCTAAAAACAGTAATCAACTAAACGTCGGAAATAACAGGAGAATGAGCAGGGTACAGTAATAATATGACAGCATAACAGAAGCTTCTTTGGATTCTATTGTGAGGACATAACATAAAGGTTAAAAGGTAATAATTCTCGGGTCGGACACTAGGGTGCCGCTTTACAGAGATTAATGTACAATTAAGGAGAGTCATTATAAAGAGATCCTAAACGCGAAAAGGTTATTGAGTTGAGCTTTTTATGCACGTAGTACAATTGTTCCTAATTTACAGGGGCCGGAGTTTTGTAAATGTCACTGGAAAATCATTTCCTAATTTCCTACGGAAGATTAGGAGGTTTTAGAAGATCCTTAACAATTTAGAAAATTTCTTCTGATAACAGGTCATCAATTTAACAAGATCAATCTAAAAATCCGTGTTTACCTAACAAATTTGCTAATCCCTGCCAGAAGAAAAATCGACAAATTGTAAATGCCCTGTTCTCAAGATAGAATCCCCTACTTTTGAGATTTTCCCTCCCAGAAATATGTTTCCCTTCCAGAAATATATTTCCCTGGGGAGATCCTCTCCGTCTTTCTACAAAATTCCAACCCCCGAACTTATTAAACACTGTCCCTAAACAAATATTGTATCAAATGTTACTTAAATAGTATCTCCTAGGATCTGGTTTTGTAGCTGCATTAAATTAAATTTAAAGATAAATTTAATTAAATTTTACAAAAACTAAACTAAAATTCAAAACTGTGATTCCCAACAGGATGGTGTTAAATGGGTGACATATGATCAGCTACCTCGGGCATGTGGATCATGCATTTCTTAACGTCATCCTCTGATTCCTTGTGTTAAAACGTGACCATTCGGGCATACGAAGTCCTTGTGATTCGAAGAAAAGCAAAAGAAGAGATACAACCGAGATTTGTGCCGTCCTCTTTATTATTATTGTTCTCACCAGAATATGAACACTTTTAGTTGTCAGACTGTATGCTCTGTTCAGCCAAGTTATGCATTTGTAGTTATGTGCTTGAGGCAAAAAGTGTAAAACAGTCATTTTGTGACATGTTTGCGAGCCATTGAACTGAATGTTTTTAATTCTAAATTTGGAAGCTCGATACATATATATATGTATTTTGAAAAATTATTTTAGTTTTGTCCTTTATAGTTACAACAGTACAATGTGTCTTTTCATATTGAGAGCAATTCCTGAATAAGAGATTTACTACACGTTAACCAAAAAGGAATCTTTCATCAATTCTTCTGCCGAAATTCGTTTGTTTAGGGGTGCTCTTGCATTCGAAATTTTCCAGTGCTATACATACAAATGCATTTATTTTCTATCGAAATGTACATACATATGTATTTATACTTACAACTATACACTTTGTTGTCACTGCGTCTTAACTGAGATATCCAAACATTGACTCAGTGTTATGTAGAACCTGTAATATATATATTGAAATATAGGAAAGCGTATACGTACGTAGAGCTCTTGCCTGGCATTTGGAGTAAATACAGGATATGTAGGAGAATATTTTGCTATCATTTAAAGGAAGGGTAATATTTACTGTGATTCAATTATGCATCTTTGGAGTTACTACTATTTCAAACCAAGCAACAAAAAAGTTATTTTGCTATTAATGTACATATTTATATAATTTTTTCTGCCTGCACGTTGTAACGGTTAACTTGTACCACCGTACAAATTGCGTGATTTATAGCCTGCATCCCAGGAAAGTTGCCAGGCCAAGTTTATTGGTTTAGGAGAAATAGATAATTTTGAGTCAACCTGCTGTTCGAACAAACTAGGCTAGAAATCTTGGAACACACCAGAGAATTCCAAGCACTTGTTGGGATGTAGTCTTAGCGATAGTCTTTAATCATGTACATTGTTCGATTTGAAATTTCTTACCAAGATGTTTAAACAGATTACCTCCAACATTTTGTCATCGTTGCAGCATGTCAAATTATGTCAGTGTGTAGAATGGGATCAGTACTGTGCTTTTAAACAATTTATTGAAATTGTAGGTAGCCTTAGATGTAAGTACTATCAATCGGTATGATTTTGTGTTATCGGGATGACCGTAGCGTAGTCTTGTGCGAATGAAACTCTGGCATACTGAGATATTGGTTTAATTCTAATATCAGTTCGCTCTAAAATTTTGGGAAATTTTGAGCAATGAAAATTTGGTATTTTTTTCGAATTAATGGAACGAAATTGTTCAATTTTGTAATCTGCCGGATATTCTTTAGTTTAGTTAATATATTGTTGAAAGTGCATACTATTTATAGCCTGAAAAAGGGAATCAAGAAAAGAAATCAATTTATGATCCATGCATCCCCTACTTTCAATCAAAATTCAATCTAAAGGAAGTGGAAACAATTGGACTGTACATTGGGGCAGGAGGAACAATTTCAAATTTTTTTGTATCATTCCTAAAACGATTTAGGATACCAATGAAAGTTATTGAAGAAATAGTATCTTTAGTTCTTAAGAACGGTGCATTAATTTGTAATAATCATCTTTATAAGTCATAAATTATACTAATTAGTTACTTAATTGAAAATTGTTAATAGTATACTGAGTCCATAAGGGCTACTTCTATTGAGAAGCAGTGTCAATAAAGTCTTTCTCTCTCAGGAGCTACAGGGAAAAACTATTTCCTGCAAGAAAATCCTCACTGGGAAGGTTTATTTTTACCGAACCTGATTGTTAAATTCGTTGACCTTTATTGGCAGGGATTTTTAAAATTGCTGAACTTATTTGGCAGGGATTTGATGTCTTGTAAGGAAATTAGTTTTGCCAATTGGGATTTTGAAAATCGTTAACCTTATTTAAGCAGGAATTTTTAAGACCTTTGAGAACCTTCCTGCAGGGCAGTGAATAAACGGGTACGAGTACGGGTATGGGTACTACCCGGGTACCGATTTTTTGTACCCGAACAATTCCGGGATCTACCAGGGTACACTTTGGTTGGCTCCAAATTTTGGGTACGGATACGGGTATGGGTATGGATACAAGGATTTCAAAATGGGTATATACCCACCGGGTACGGGTATAATGGGGTCATTTACTCGTACCCGTGACAACTGTACCCGAGTATTTGGATACGTAAGTTTTTAAAAAAATAGAAATAGAAAAATAGTATTCACACTTAAAATACACCAAGTACACCATTTATGGTTAAAACTTAGCAAATAACAATATTATTCACAATTGTCAAGCTTCTAAATAAATAAATAAATAAATGGCTAACGAATAAACGTGGCTTGTCTACCTCAGAATGGACAAATGCAATTAAAATGACTGCTAATGTTTTACCAGTGCGTTCCAATCCTGGATTTAGTCAAGGAAATAACCGTTGCCGTTATTGCAACGAGTATGAAACCTTAGGTCACATCCTTGGCAAATGTTCCAGAGGAGAACTACTTCGAAACACACGTCATCATACTATCAGAACCCTGTTGGCAACAAAGTTGAGAGAAGGAGGTTTCAAGGTTGAAGAAGAAGTATTTTGTGAAGACTCAGATGGAAGAAGTAGAAGGGTAGATATATTTGCAGTTGACATGAGATCTAAAACAGCGTTTATTATTGACCCTACTATCAGAATGGAAGATCATATTAACCAAGCAGATCAAGTGAATCAACAGAAGAAATCGATTTATGATCCATGTATTCCTTACTTTAAATCTAATTTTGATGTTAAAGATATTGAAACCATTGTTCTTTACATTGGTGCTAGAGGGACAATATCAAAATTTTTCATGAATTTTATAAATAGATTTAAAATCCCTGTATCAGTTATTAATGATATTGTTACAATAGTTTTAAAAAATGGTGCATTAATATGCCATAATCATTTATATAATAATGTTTAATTATTTTATCTGTAAACATTTCAATATTATATTAATAATGAATACCTTGTCAAATAGTATACTGAGTCAGTAATGGCTACTTTCAATGGAAAGCAGTGACAATAAAGTCCTTATATATATGAGTTGCTGCTTCAGTTGGATATTTTAATGTCTTGTGTTTTAGTTTTAGCCAACCTTCAATCACGAGAAACTACGAATAGTCTGTGCTAATTGTAAGGTAAACAGTCTTTTAGAAGTAAGTAAATCATTTCCCATTGAATTTTCCTGTTAATAATAATTACTTACGCTAACATTCAAGTTTGGGTTGTGCTTCACTGAAAATATCTACAGTTCAGCGTCCACCCTGTTAATGAAACAAACTGGCTTATGTGGTAGTGTTTAACGTTTTACAGATGTTAAATTGTTTAGAATGAAAAGAGTACTTGGATTTAAGTAACTTGATTGATTAACAACGCGTTTATTTTATACAACAATCGAACATTGAACACTGTTGCTTTCATAGGTGCTGCTCCAAAGTTTTTATATTCGTTTTCTTTCGTTCACTATTACAGCTGTGGCTTTCCAATATCTAGAGATATTGAATCGTAACCCAAAAATATGTAGTTTAGAAGAACATGTATGGATACGGAGTCTCGGAGTAACGATAACATTATGAAAAAAAACCTATTGAAATATATAGTGCCACAACTTCGATATGCGTAACGTTTCGTTACTTGAATAAGTACTTGAAATACTTATGGTTCATGGTCAAGGATTTATACATTTTTACTTGACCATGAACATGACTTGACTCTCAAGTAGAATTTTTTGTCTTGACCATGATAACTACTTGATTTCAAATCTCAGGGTCAAGTAGAATAAATAACTTGACCATGCCTTGAATGTTCAAGTATCCATTATATTTTACTTGACCATGACCCGAACTTGACCATGACTTGAAATACTCATGGTCTACTTGAACTTGAGCGCAGCTCTGCACAAGATTCAGGAGGGATATTAAAAAATGGTATTCCGGGGTGATTAACAGTATTACAACCACTGCCGGCCACTCGTTGCTAGTGCCACACTAAGTAAAAGAATTGATTTCGGATCTGTCCAAAGACTGACAAATAATGACTTGGATTTTTAATTACTGGTATAAATATACATATAAACTGATTTGGTTTTTCTCGGCAAGTTTAGAAACATCAGGTATTATCTCAAATTTGCTATCTAAATCATTGAAAACATGAGCTGTTCCACACAGTTTATGTAATTATTTATCTGGAAATCCATGTGTAAGAATCAGGTTAAAGGTATTGTCCGGCGAGGCAAAATGAACCCCAAAAAATTAGTACGCGGTAATTATACCTACACAAAGATTAATGCAATAAGCATAATAATTACATGTAACTTCGTAGCTGAATAACTAAACTTGTGATTCCGATGAGTTTTCGTAAGTTTCGTTCTTTCGGGGTTTAAGGGAATACTAACTGCTTGCAACCAGGTGGAATTCTCTGAATTGTTTGTATGTATTCATTTAAGACTAGTACACGATATTTCCCGATTATTTGACATGGATCTCCGTAATACTATTTGACTAAAAAATGAGTATTGCTCCGAAAAGCTCGTTCCCATTCAGCCTCACTGGGGTTAGAAAATATGGTGGATGCTATCTGTAATATACACACTTTGTAGCTGCACCGCTAAAAGAGGCATGCCAAATTATTAAACATATGCTGACAATTAACGATGCCAAACAATTTGAATTTAAGGAGGAAATTCCTTATAAGGAGTGTATTTTGAACAAACTATGTATACAATAATAAATGTATACATATGTATATGTGTGTTATTTTCCTGTAAAAACTAGTTCTTCTTCAAACGTTGGATGTAGATAAATGTATGGTGGCTGCAGCAGAACTTCGTTTTCCGAAAAAATTTAATAGTGTCACTATATTTCATACATTTTCGAAAACACCATAGGGGAAATAATTGAATGTGTAATATATATTACAAATACTTGTAACAAAAATTCCAGAATTATTGTTCTCATCAAAGAGAGATGCTGCAATATGAATGTTGCTCCAAATGTAGAAGAATTCCTAACAGCAGTACATTCAATTAATTTCGTTAGATGCGTAACGTCGTTATGAAAAGACTGCTGCAGCCTTCGGATATCAAATTACAAAGGCTCTTAGAAGACGTTGCAATGTGTTTGACCCGTTTCTTTTTGCCTTGGTTAACCACATTAATTTTTTATTTGGTATCTCGCCTGTCGAATTGCCTTGTTGTCAAATAATTTTTCATACGTATTGCAACCAGGGTGGATTGATTTAAATCACTTGATTTTTTTCAAATAAATCATTGATTTAAATCAAAATTGACTTTTCAACTTTTGCGGTTAGATAAAATATAATTTTACTTCTCCAAACGTTGTAAAACGTCCATTTTTGTGTTTATACAAATTTTTGGCATGAGACCATTTAGGATTTTGATAATTTTCAGGATTATTTGGGTATGCTGACATATTGATTATATGTCAAGCTGTCAAAGTCCCATACAATTTGGATATGAGTGAGTTTTGAAGTATTGTATAATACTGGAGCTTCTGCTGGGGATAATTGTTATGTCACACAGAAGATTCCGTCTCGTTTCAAAATCCATTGACAAAAATTATTATTCCAATGCCGTCCCAAAATAACTCGGGGACAATATTTATATCCCGAAATTGTCTCGTCCGTAACAGAAACTACAAAAACATCCCAATATCCCATCTTTCTAAAAGAGTACCGTTTAAAGTGGCAAGGTTTGACTGTGTGAATTTTGCATTTTTTAAATGTTATACTTTTGTAGAGATATTCACACTTGTTTAAACGGTATATTCCCAATTTGGATATAATTTTTTTGTCCCAACATATTCTACCATCCCGTCCCGAAACACTGTATACATATATATTTTATATAATGTGTATCGTGTATACATGAATCAATAAAAATCCAAATGAGACAGTCGGTATCTGTCCAACACAGCGTTTGACTTCAAAAACCAGCTTTTTATTTCATATTAGGTAGTTGGCTTGCCTTTGAAAATTTCTCTCAATACATTCTATTAATTGTTCAAGTTTCATTGGTGTCAACAGTGTACAATATTATTAGGAAAATTAAAATCCAAATATTTGTATGAAAATTCTATCGTACGATAAAATTTTGAATTTAAATCATAAAATATTGATTTAAATCAAAAAAATCCGATTTAAATCAAAAAAATCCGATTTAAATCAAATAAATCTGATTTTTTTGAAAAAAATCAGCAACCCTGATTGCAACACAAATGCCGTTTGATTGAAGTTTTTGTTTTGGGTTCAAAGTGCTACTTAAAAACAGCGTGCATACCTTGACTTGCAAATAGTGGTCGCACTAGTCCAGTTTTCTTCGTAAAATTCAGTTTAGTTTGGTTCACAAAGTGAACTGAATCGAAAAATTTCAATTCAGTTAGCTGTTCTTCGGTTCAGTTCAGTTGAGTTCTCTCTATGAACTGAAACCGAACTGAACTGAACTGAATATGTCTACATATAGAGAGACTTTTTAAATAAGGGGTATACAGTTCTTTGTATCCCACTTTAATCCGATTTTAAATATGTTCCATCAAGTACTGTTCTAGCACTGCAAATGCAATCACATTTTGCGCAGATATTTCTTAAAAAGTAGCAGTCAGAGATGAGAAGTGCGTCATACAGAACGACAGAAACAGGCTTTATTGTGCATGCGGAACAATCAGTTCAAGCTATTAAGTTCAGTTCGGTTTTACGCTGGAACCGAACCATTCAGTTTAGTTTTTGTATCGAACTGAACTAAAATTTGTATGAACCAAACTGAACTGAAATTTTTAGTTTTGAACTGAACTGGTCCGACCACTACTTGCAAACAAGACTTTTTTGGAAAACAGACGTATGTGCAAAATAAACAAATTGTTAGTATATGCCCAGCTTTACTTTTATTATCCCGTGTTTTTAATTTTTATAATTCCTTGTCAACTAGAGATTCACCTATTTATTCGCAAATTTTTAAATTGTATGGCTATTCAAATTCCGTTAGAATTGGAAGTAAGATACGTCACGATATTGGTACTGCAATTCCTTCACCAGTTCACGCAGTGTAGAGTACCTTTGTCACAAACTCTGCTGCAACATTCAAAGTGGGTAACGCAAAACTGACTTGGAGGTTTGCATGGTCCCTTAAATCAAACAATTTTATTTTAGGCATGATGACATTGTTGTAAATAAATAATATATACTTTTGTTATAGCTACTCTTAAAAGCATTGTATTACTCCGTCAATAGGTGGCCCTGGTGTTGGAGGAGATCCCAGTGTAATGCCAACCATCGTTATAGCCACAAATAGTACAACTGTCAACCTTGAAATTCCACAGCAAATACAAACCATTATCAATATTAAACCAACAATACTACACCACACATGTTGGGGCTTATTAAGATAATCTTTCAAAACGATGTTGTAAATACATCAAATTGTCTTTATAGTAGTTCCCAAATCATGAACAACTCTGTCATTAATGTTAGCACATTCAATTTGACCAATAAGAGGGAATTATATCTAAGAGGAAAGCACCATATAGAATATTTAGTGTAATACGTTTCAGAAACTCGCTTATTAACAGTATTTTTGCTTAAAATACCTGTTTTGCAGCTTTTCCCAGTTTTTTCCAATTTCTTGAACGGTAAAAAAATTGATTTTGTTACAATTACTGCGCTGAGTAAGACGAAGGAACATTGTTAAACATGTTTTAAATTTCAGGATATTAAATTTCACATGACATAAACTCATTTCTTAAAAGTATTTGATTACAATGAACACAATGTGTACAATACCTAGAGTTGTAATAAACTCAATTTTATTGCTTATTATTTTGTATTTAATGTGAACAGAATAAGTAATTCTAATGCGAGATAACATGAGCCAAAATCGTGAAGGAAGTTTATTAATGAATTTTAGCAACTAAATATTAAGCGTTTTTTATGCACAGGCATGCCTCCTAAAATACAGGATGATTACAAGAAACCTAATGGTGGCATTCCTAATCCATAGAGCAACATGGTTCACCCATTCGTACTCCAGTTTTCCACTGTTACCCACCGAAGCTTTCATTCCAAACGATGTTTTGAATTTGCTATTGTATATATGCGGGTTGCCAGGGAAAAGCCGCTTTTTGATAAAAAAGACTTTCAACTTCATTCTTAGGAAAATCAACACCCATGGGCTTTGCAAAAACATTTTGCTTCCTTTGTCGTTTACCTACTCTTACACTACTCTACTCGAGTAAGAGAGGGCGCTTTAACATTTCCCGCAGGAGAAATTCAAAAAATATGTATTTGCAGGGGGGTTTACGATAATCCGACACCTGATACTTTCATCTGCTAAATTACACCTGGACTGGTGCTTCCCGTATCAGAATATTTTTGTAAATTTTGATAACAAGTTTACAATTTAATCCGAGTTTAAAGTTTAAATGTTGATCAAAATATATAACATACACAAGTGAATACATCAAACAGCGCATGACGGGTTGAAGTTATTGTTTAGGATGAAACTATTTGGTTTATAATCTTCCGTTGATTTTCTTCAAATTCCACGCGCTGAATCTCCAAATGAATCTTCACATTCAAATAGTAATTAAAGGATGACTTTTTGATGTACATGATCTGCATGAAGCAGGTAGGAAACCACATGTCATCTGTTTAAGACCAGCCTGTTGTAGCGAATTACATATTAAAATGTTATTACTTCCATCATAGTTTTGATAAAGTAAATTTCAAAAATTTCAAGTTTGACTCCGAGTTCACTGTCATGTTTCAGGTTACACTTGAGTTCAAACTTGGGTTTCAAATAGAATTTGAGTTCTAATTTCAGTTTTAATGTACCATCAAGTGCAAACTCACGATTCAAACTACACTCAAGTTTAACTTAACTTTGAGGCCTTTCTTTAACTTAAAAAATTTAAAATATCCTTGAGAAATTTAGGCGAGACTCGGGAAACCCTACCCTTGCTCCTAGAAAGTTTAACAGGAGTGATTGTGAAAATTTGTGAAATTGGTCTGAAATCGTGTGTACTGGGACATTTAGTAAAATACAAATAAAAAGTACAAAATACGTGCACACCGATTGCTGGCTTGAAAGTAGTAATCACTCTGGCGTCTCAAAATACTGTGAATCGTAATAAGGTACAAAAATATTGCAAAGTTGTGTTGCAATTTAAAAATACTTGAAAACCCACCGCAACATCGGATACTTGCACAACAAATATAACAGGAATTGCCAACGTCATCAATATCAGGATTGTTCGAAAAATTAAATGAGAAATTTTTTGCACGCCATCTGGAATCTGGTGAATAAAATATTAGAACCGGTTGATTAAATCAAATTAAATCTGTATCAAATTAAGGATACAAATAATATTATTGTTAATGATAAACTTTCTCACCTGAGATTGCTGAAACAAGCAATTCTCGCAAATAAGCAAATTCCAAATGGATTCTGGTAGAATCCCAATTACAAATGTTAGAAGCAATAAACCACAAGTAAACTTTAGGTCGCTGTCCATTCGTCTAGTTGGAGTACCAGAGCCCTGCAAGTGTCATACAAAGAGTCAACATACAAATATAATAGCACAATTCATATTTATTTACAATGCGCTCTTTATATAGGAGCCCCCGAATCGAAGAAAGTTGAATGCCATTAGAACTAGTACCTTTTTGGGGTACAAAATAGTGACCCTAGAACTGTTCAAGGACCCACATAAACAGTATACTTTAACATTAGGAACCGCCTATCGTATCTAAACGTAAAAATATTAATTTGTCTAATATTTTTTTAACTTCATCTTATCTATGTTTTAAATCCTGGTAACTGCAGCCAGGGTTCCGAATTATGTGGGACTGTGAACTGCCGGTCCCAATGATATCTAATCTATCTAGGGTCAAATGGAAAAACCGGCTCCCCAGTAATGTAACCAGAAATTGCCCCAAAAAATATCAAGGGTACGTGTACAACTATAGGAGTGAATATTTTCTCGGCTCTTTTAATATCGTCACCATGAAAAAAATGATTGTGTACCTGATAGCAGGCAGTAGTCCTTGTACGACTCCTCACAAGTTTTTGCAGTTGGAAAAAAAACACAAGTGTTGCTATGAAGGAACTGAAGCAGCAGAAAAAATAAATAATTTTCCAGAACAATCTTTTCAAAATAACAAGGCCCATACACTCCTCAACACGTGCAGTGAAAATTCCAGATGCGAAGAAATAAGAAAATATTTCAATAATTACAGCAACCCAAATCATGCAAACCAGTTTTTGAACTGTTCCACGAGTCATAACACTCCTGTAATTTCTTTTTGCTAGGGTCATCCAGGCATTGATTTGTATGGCAGGAAAATGAAGTGCCGAAATTAAAGTACAGCCCTGACACATGATACGTAAATTCACAGCAAAACAGAAATAATTTCCGCTATTTTGAAATAAACCAGGTATGGCATCATCCAATAATAATTCAGCCATTACCAAAATTCCCATCAAGAGGTTAGCTAAAACGAGAGACATATTTAATAATAACCCAGGGGAAATAGGCTTCTTGCACCACCAGGCGGACACGAAAACCATAAGACTTACTCCAACTGATACAACACATAGCAGAAAATGAGCAAAGGAAATGTGGGCGAAAGAGTGGTCCAAATAGGGTGGCGAAGAAACATTCCGTCCTTCCTTGAAATCCTTTAAGTTATTTTTTTCTATTTCTTCCAGCTCCATGTCCCATTCAATACAGCAGCTTTTTTAACTTCATACTATCAGACACCTATGTACATAAAATGTAGAGTAAGAAACTACAAATATGATAATTCAATGTACAACATTTACTAAAACTCTTCAAGACACTCTTCACTTCAGGAAAATCAAAATTTCTTAAGATATACCAGACAATTTTTACATTTGAATTCCATCAAAATTATCGTTAGTGCATTATGTATATGTGACCCATTTTTTGGCCTGGGGAAATATGAAACGCATGGTCAGTAAAATATCAGGCACTAATACATTGTTAAAAACATGTCTTTGATTTACTACCGTGTATTTCCGCGACTTCAGACTTTGAACTGTAGAGATACAATATTAAGATAATTTACTTTTTAAACTAGCCAGAGCAAATATTTTGTGAAAAATAAAAACTCATAATAAAAATTATTTTCCCAGCAAATTTTTTAAAACCTTACCATATTGGAATTTCAATGTAAACGTAAATAAGATTTTTTAAAGTAAGCACTTCCAAGAACTGAACGCTTGTACTTGGTGATATTTATGGCTTCTAATCTGATGATGATCTGAGATTAACGAGGATAAGTGCACATTTTCAAAGGCAAAGTGAAACTGAAGCAGTTCATTAGTTTGCAGTTAATTATAACACGAGGCATGCAGGTAAATTCATTCCCAATTAACGGACAGCTGTAAAAGAAAGTCACAAATACAAAAGGAATCAACCCTAGTCCCATGATATGGCTATTTGCAGTTGCTGCGATTGAATTTCGCAGTTGTTATACAATTTGTTTTATTTTCAGTCGGTTTACAATCCCATTATATGCAGTATAAATTAAGTTGACTTTATAAGAGCATTCTATTATGTTGCTTTGACCAGTTTTTTATTTTATGCAGGAAATATTTAATTTTGTTCTAAACGGCATGGATTGCAATTAGTTTATCATAGATATACATATGCACACGTCTAGTGAGAACAACAGGATTTTGGGTAGTTATACATATATACATGCATGGATTATCATAGATATATACAGAATGTATACATTTCACTGCACAATAATTACTTGCAATGTATAAAATTCAAACTTTGATTCTTTCAGTATAATTATTGAAAAGAGCTGGTACTCAAGTTGGAGCATGCAAATATATTTGGCATTCACCGTGATTCAGATGACTAAGTTAAAATTGCATACATTCGTACCAGGACGGTTCTATGAAAGAACTGCTGGGCAGATAGTAATTTCTATACTAACGTCTGTACATCCTCCATAAATACAAGAGATAAATTCCTTCAAACTGATGCACCCTGGGGGATTACACCTAAGTAAGTACTGTAAAATAAGAATCTCCAATATATGGGTTCGATAAATGGGTTCGTGTCGGACAACAAATTCATGTTACTTGCTCCAATAACAGAAATAGTTGTAAGCCACTACAAGAGCGAAATGCAGATGTTAATTGGGATGAACCAATAAAAACGGTCATCAGGTATTTTACTTTAAAAATGTACAAACAAATAAACGCAATCACTTTTGCCAAAAATTAAACTGAATTGTCATGTTTTTTTAACAGAGATTGTAATGTAATTGATTTATGGTGTCAGATAAGCTTCAGAGCAAAGGTATTGATTTTGTCCTGACAAAATAGTGCGAACTGATGGTGAAATGTTGTTTAATAGAAAATACAGAGCATACTTTTTGTAAGGGCAGCCCTGGAAAAACTAATTTTTAATGTAGATTCAATATCGTAGTAGATACGATTATTACAAGCTGCCTTGATATGGTCAATAATATCGTGTGCATACTGCATTAAATCACTCTATATCTCGGTGGATTGAGTCCTAATAGAAAACAAAAGTGAAATTCGAGTACTACAAACTGCATCCAGTGATGTCATGGGAATTGGATTTACTCGATTTCTACGGTCGACTTTCTCAATTCCCCCTTTAATTGGATTATAGTTTCCTATTTCACTCATGTTTTAACAAACTCTTCTGATACTGTAGCTCTGCGCCGCTTGCGAGAATGCTTGTGCAAAGCCATTGTTTTACATTCAGTCGTTCAGTATACATTAACGAATTTAGTCAACAGAAATGTGCTGTTATTGACAGGGATTACAAGTCACAGGAAAGTTTTTTCTCTTGCGTGTCACCCGAAACCTGTTGGGCTTTAAAAAACTATTACTAAAAATAATTCGCACCGCATTTAATACGTTGTTTGGCTTATTGTGGATAGGAATTTTTCCTGTGCTTCTTAGTTTCCTTCGTAACAACACTCGCTATTTGCTTCCTTCTGCCAGAACTTGGCCAGAGTCGTACAAGGATTGCTGCTTGCAAGAAGGTATTTTTGTCTTTTACGACATTTTTAAATGACCTCGAAAAAACTTCAAATTGCCTATATTCTCCAGTCAGTTAATAATATATTAATAAGTAGCAAAAGTTTTTATCAAGTGCAAGATACAAAATTTTGTGCAGGGATTTGGCTAGATTCCTGCATAAGATTCCTTCTTTAATCATATATTCAGTATACTTCGAGCCTGGAGTTTTTTATCAGCAAATTGTGAGTAATATACATTCATTGGTAGTATGCCTGAAAATTATTTAGCCCAATTTTTATGAAATGGTAGGATGAAGTGTAGTTTGGGATCAACTATGTACGTTTTGATTGATTTTAACATACATTCCTTCCAGGCCCATTGCAACCGGGTGTGTCGTGCACATGTTTCCCCGAGGGATGTATTTCCACAGTTTCCGCTCCCTACAAGAGGATCCTTTTAGAGGGAATATTCTCAGCGGGAGAGGGGCAACACATTCACCACATATGTACTTACAAGTTATCTACATTATACAGGAATGGTCTTACATGGCTTCAACTTTGTTTGTTTTACAGAGTGCGAGATTGTAAAGAAGTGTTAACCTTCCTGAATGCTAAATTGTGATTATGAACTTGAATTACATCAAGCGATTGATATAATTCAAGTTTGCTCATTATGTATTTTAACCTCCTCATTCAAAAAATTTCTGTAAATTGGATATCCGTGGGCATGTGAAAATATGCGCTGCTGATTTTCGAAACAATTACGGCACTGACGACCTTCCAAATATGTTTGCTGAACAAATATCCGATATTCAGGTGGGGTTTATAGTGGTTATATATTTTGTACAAATGTGTGTTTCAACTAATTACAGCTAGATGACTGATACCGTATAATTTATTCTATGCCTTTCCTATAACGAGATTACAACAAAATTACCAATTCTGTTGTTGTAAGGAATGGTCGTTGTAAAGACTTGAATCAATTTGAACTTAACTTTGCAGCTGGAAAGTCCAAGAGATTATGTACGGCCTATTATGATCCTAAAAACAGTAATCAACTAAACGTCGGAAATAACAGGAGAATGAGCAGGGTACAGTAATAATATGACAGCATAACAGAAGCTTCTTTGGATTCTATTGTGAGGACATAACATAAAGGTTAAAAGGTAATAATTCTCGGGTCGGACACTAGGGTGCCGCTTTACAGAGATTAATGTACAATTAAGGAGAGTCATTATAAAGAGATCCTAAACGCGAAAAGGTTATTGAGTTGAGCTTTTTATGCACGTAGTACAATTGTTCCTAATTTACAGGGGCCGGAGTTTTGTAAATGTCACTGGAAAATCATTTCCTAATTTCCTACGGAAGATTAGGAGGTTTTAGAAGATCCTTAACAATTTAGAAAATTTCTTCTGATAACAGGTCATCAATTTAACAAGATCAATCTAAAAATCCGTGTTTACCTAACAAATTTGCTAATCCCTGCCAGAAGAAAAATCGACAAATTGTAAATGCCCTGTTCTCAAGATAGAATCCCCTACTTTTGAGATTTTCCCTCCCAGAAATATATTTCCCTGGGGAGATCCTCTCCGTCTTTCTACAAAATTCCAACCCCCGAACTTATTAAACACTGTCCCTAAACAAATATTGTATCAAATGTTACTTAAATAGTATCTCCTAGGATCTGGTTTTGTAGCTGCATTAAATTAAATTTAAAGATAAATTTAATTAAATTTTACAAAAACTAAACTAAAATTCAAAACTGTGATTCCCAACAGGATGGTGTTAAATGGGTGACATATGATCAGCTACCTCGGGCATGTGGATCATGCATTTCTTAACGTCATCCTCTGATTCCTTGTGTTAAAACGTGACCATTCGGGCATACGAAGTCCTTGTGATTCGAAGAAAAGCAAAAGAAGAGATACAACCGAGATTTGTGCCGTCCTCTTTATTATTATTGTTCTCACCAGAATATGAACACTTTTAGTTGTCAGACTGTATGCTCTGTTCAGCCAAGTTATGCATTTGTAGTTATGTGCTTGAGGCAAAAAGTGTAAAACAGTCATTTTGTGACATGTTTGCGAGCCATTGAACTGAATGTTTTTAATTCTAAATTTGGAAGCTCGATACATATATATATGTATTTTGAAAAATTATTTTAGTTTTGTCCTTTATAGTTACAACAGTACAATGTGTCTTTTCATATTGAGAGCAATTCCTGAATAAGAGATTTACTACACGTTAACCAAAAAGGAAACTTTCATCAATTCTTCTGCCGAAATTCGTTTGTTTAGGGGTGCTCTTGCATTCGAAATTTTCCAGTGCTATACATACAAATGCATTTATTTTCTATCGAAATGTACATACATATGTATTTATACTTACAACTATACACTTTGTTGTCACTGCGTCTTAACTGAGATATCCAAACATTGACTCAGTGTTATGTAGAACCTGTAATATATATATTGAAATATAGGAAAGCGTATACGTACGTAGAGCTCTTGCCTGGCATTTGGAGTAAATACAGGATATGTAGGAGAATATTTTGCTATCATTTAAAGGAAGGGTAATATTTACTGTGATTCAATTATGCATCTTTGGAGTTACTACTATTTCAAACCAAGCAACAAAAAAGTTATTTTGCTATTAATGTACATATTTATATAATTTTTTCTGCCTGCACGTTGTAACGGTTAACTTGTACCACCGTACAAATTGCGTGATTTATAGCCTGCATCCCAGGAAAGTTGCCAGGCCAAGTTTATTGGTTTAGGAGAAATAGATAATTTTGAGTCAACCTGCTGTTCGAACAAACTAGGCTAGAAATCTTGGAACACACCAGAGAATTCCAAGCACTTGTTGGGATGTAGTCTTAGCGATAGTCTTTAATCATGTACATTGTTCGATTTGAAATTTCTTACCAAGATGTTTAAACAGATTACCTCCAACATTTTGTCATCGTTGCAGCATGTCAAATTATGTCAGTGTGTAGAATGGGATCAGTACTGTGCTTTTAAACAATTTATTGAAATTGTAGGTAGCCTTAGATGTAAGTACTATCAATCGGTATGATTTTGTGTTATCGGGATGACCGTAGCGTAGTCTTGTGCGAATGAAACTCTGGCATACTGAGATATTGGTTTAATTCTAATATCAGTTCGCTCTAAAATGTTGGGAAATTTTGAGCAATGAAAATTTGGTATTTTTTTCGAATTAATGGAACGAAATTGTTCAATTTTGTAATCTGCCGGATATTCTTTAGTTTAGTTAATATATTGTTGAAAGTGCATACTATTTATAGCCTGAAAAAGGGAATCAAGAAAAGAAATCAATTTATGATCCATGCATCCCCTACTTTCAATCAAAATTCAATCTAAAGGAAGTGGAAACAATTGGACTGTACATTGGGGCAGGAGGAACAATTTCAAATTTTTTTGTATCATTCCTAAAACGATTTAGGATACCAATGAAAGTTATTGAAGAAATAGTATCTTTAGTTCTTAAGAACGGTGCATTAATTTGTAATAATCATCTTTATAAGTCATAAATTATACTAATTAGTTACTTAATTGAAAATTGTTAATAGTATACTGAGTCCATAAGGGCTACTTCTATTGAGAAGCAGTGTCAATAAAGTCTTTCTCTCTCAGGAGCTACAGGGAAAAACTATTTCCTGCAAGAAAATCCTCACTGGGAAGGTTTATTTTTACCGAACCTGATTGTTAAATTCGTTGACCTTTATTGGCAGGGATTTTTAAAATTGCTGAACTTATTTGGCAGGGATTTGATGTCTTGTAAGGAAATTAGTTTTGCCAATTGGGATTTTGAAAATCGTTAACCTTATTTAAGCAGGAATTTTTAAGACCTTTGAGAACCTTCCTGCAGGGCAGTGAATAAACGGGTACGAGTACGGGTATGGGTACTACCCGGGTACCGATTTTTTGTACCCGAACAATTCCGGGATCTACCAGGGTACACTTTGGTTGGCTCCAAATTTTGGGTACGGATACGGGTATGGGTATGGATACAAGGATTTCAAAATGGGTATATACCCACCGGGTACGGGTATAATGGGGTCATTTACTCGTACCCGTGACAACTGTACCCGAGTATTTGGATACGTAAGTTTTTAAAAAAATAGAAATAGAAAAATAGTATTCACACTTAAAATACACCAAGTACACCATTTATGGTTAAAACTTAGCAAATAACAATATTATTCACAATTGTCAAGCTTCTAAATAAATAAATAAATAAATGGCTAACGAATAAACGTGGCTTGTCTACCTCAGAATGGACAAATGCAATTAAAATGACTGCTAATGTTTTACCAGTGCGTTCCAATCCTGGATTTAGTCAAGGAAATAACCGTTGCCGTTATTGCAACGAGTATGAAACCTTAGGTCACATCCTTGGCAAATGTTCCAGAGGAGAACTACTTCGAAACACACGTCATCATACTATCAGAACCCTGTTGGCAACAAAGTTGAGAGAAGGAGGTTTCAAGGTTGAAGAAGAAGTATTTTGTGAAGACTCAGATGGAAGAAGTAGAAGGGTAGATATATTTGCAGTTGACATGAGATCTAAAACAGCGTTTATTATTGACCCTACTATCAGAATGGAAGATCATATTAACCAAGCAGATCAAGTGAATCAACAGAAGAAATCGATTTATGATCCATGTATTCCTTACTTTAAATCTAATTTTGATGTTAAAGATATTGAAACCATTGTTCTTTACATTGGTGCTAGAGGGACAATATCAAAATTTTTCATGAATTTTATAAATAGATTTAAAATCCCTGTATCAGTTATTAATGATATTGTTACAATAGTTTTAAAAAATGGTGCATTAATATGCCATAATCATTTATATAATAATGTTTAATTATTTTATCTGTAAACATTTCAATATTATATTAATAATGAATACCTTGTCAAATAGTATACTGAGTCAGTAATGGCTACTTTCAATGGAAAGCAGTGACAATAAAGTCCTTATATATATGAGTTGCTGCTTCAGTTGGATATTTTAATGTCTTGTGTTTTAGTTTTAGCCAACCTTCAATCACGAGAAACTACGAATAGTCTGTGCTAATTGTAAGGTAAACAGTCTTTTAGAAGTAAGTAAATCATTTCCCATTGAATTTTCCTGTTAATAATAATTACTTACGCTAACATTCAAGTTTGGGTTGTGCTTCACTGAAAATATCTACAGTTCAGCGTCCACCCTGTTAATGAAACAAACTGGCTTATGTGGTAGTGTTTAACGTTTTACAGATGTTAAATTGTTTAGAATGAAAAGAGTACTTGGATTTAAGTAACTTGATTGATTAACAACGCGTTTATTTTATACAACAATCGAACATTGAACACTGTTGCTTTCATAGGTGCTGCTCCAAAGTTTTTATATTCGTTTTCTTTCGTTCACTATTACAGCTGTGGCTTTCCAATATCTAGAGATATTGAATCGTAACCCAAAAATATGTAGTTTAGAAGAACATGTATGGATACGGAGTCTCGGAGTAACGATAACATTATGAAAAAAAACCTATTGAAATATATAGTGCCACAACTTCGATATGCGTAACGTTTCGTTACTTGAATAAGTACTTGAAATACTTATGGTTCATGGTCAAGGATTTATACATTTTTACTTGACCATGAACATGACTTGACTCTCAAGTAGAATTTTTTGTCTTGACCATGATAACTACTTGATTTCAAATCTCAGGGTCAAGTAGAATAAATAACTTGACCATGCCTTGAATGTTCAAGTATCCATTATATTTTACTTGACCATGACCCGAACTTGACCATGACTTGAAATACTCATGGTCTACTTGAACTTGAGCGCAGCTCTGCACAAGATTCAGGAGGGATATTAAAAAATGGTATTCCGGGGTGATTAACAGTATTACAACCACTGCCGGCCACTCGTTGCTAGTGCCACACTAAGTAAAAGAATTGATTTCGGATCTGTCCAAAGACTGACAAATAATGACTTGGATTTTTAATTACTGGTATAAATATACATATAAACTGATTTGGTTTTTCTCGGCAAGTTTAGAAACATCAGGTATTATCTCAAATTTGCTATCTAAATCATTGAAAACATGAGCTGTTCCACACAGTTTATGTAATTATTTATCTGGAAATCCATGTGTAAGAATCAGGTTAAAGGTATTGTCCGGCGAGGCAAAATGAACCCCAAAAAATTAGTACGCGGTAATTATACCTACACAAAGATTAATGCAATAAGCATAATAATTACATGTAACTTCGTAGCTGAATAACTAAACTTGTGATTCCGATGAGTTTTCGTAAGTTTCGTTCTTTCGGGGTTTAAGGGAATACTAACTGCTTGCAACCAGGTGGAATTCTCTGAATTGTTTGTATGTATTCATTTAAGACTAGTACACGATATTTCCCGATTATTTGACATGGATCTCCGTAATACTATTTGACTAAAAAATGAGTATTGCTCCGAAAAGCTCGTTCCCATTCAGCCTCACTGGGGTTAGAAAATATGGTGGATGCTATCTGTAATATACACACTTTGTAGCTGCACCGCTAAAAGAGGCATGCCAAATTATTAAACATATGCTGACAATTAACGATGCCAAACAATTTGAATTTAAGGAGGAAATTCCTTATAAGGAGTGTATTTTGAACAAACTATGTATACAATAATAAATGTATACATATGTATATGTGTGTTATTTTCCTGTAAAAACTAGTTCTTCTTCAAACGTTGGATGTAGATAAATGTATGGTGGCTGCAGCAGAACTTCGTTTTCCGAAAAAATTTAATAGTGTCACTATATTTCATACATTTTCGAAAACACCATAGGGGAAATAATTGAATGTGTAATATATATTACAAATACTTGTAACAAAAATTCCAGAATTATTGTTCTCATCAAAGAGAGATGCTGCAATATGAATGTTGCTCCAAATGTAGAAGAATTCCTAACAGCAGTACATTCAATTAATTTCGTTAGATGCGTAACGTCGTTATGAAAAGACTGCTGCAGCCTTCGGATATCAAATTACAAAGGCTCTTAGAAGACGTTGCAATGTGTTTGACCCGTTTCTTTTTGCCTTGGTTAACCACATTAATTTTTTATTTGGTATCTCGCCTGTCGAATTGCCTTGTTGTCAAATAATTTTTCATACGTATTGCAACCAGGGTGGATTGATTTAAATCACTTGATTTTTTTCAAATAAATCATTGATTTAAATCAAAATTGACTTTTCAACTTTTGCGGTTAGATAAAATATAATTTTACTTCTCCAAACGTTGTAAAACGTCCATTTTTGTGTTTATACAAATTTTTGGCATGAGACCATTTAGGATTTTGATAATTTTCAGGATTATTTGGGTATGCTGACATATTGATTATATGTCAAGCTGTCAAAGTCCCATACAATTTGGATATGAGTGAGTTTTGAAGTATTGTATAATACTGGAGCTTCTGCTGGGGATAATTGTTATGTCACACAGAAGATTCCGTCTCGTTTCAAAATCCATTGACAAAAATTATTATTCCAATGCCGTCCCAAAATAACTCGGGGACAATATTTATATCCCGAAATTGTCTCGTCCGTAACAGAAACTACAAAAACATCCCAATATCCCATCTTTCTAAAAGAGTACCGTTTAAAGTGGCAAGGTTTGACTGTGTGAATTTTGCATTTTTTAAATGTTATACTTTTGTAGAGATATTCACACTTGTTTAAACGGTATATTCCCAATTTGGATATAATTTTTTTGTCCCAACATATTCTACCATCCCGTCCCGAAACACTGTATACATATATATTTTATATAATGTGTATCGTGTATACATGAATCAATAAAAATCCAAATGAGACAGTCGGTATCTGTCCAACACAGCGTTTGACTTCAAAAACCAGCTTTTTATTTCATATTAGGTAGTTGGCTTGCCTTTGAAAATTTCTCTCAATACATTCTATTAATTGTTCAAGTTTCATTGGTGTCAACAGTGTACAATATTATTAGGAAAATTAAAATCCAAATATTTGTATGAAAATTCTATCGTACGATAAAATTTTGAATTTAAATCATAAAATATTGATTTAAATCAAAAAAATCCGATTGAAATCAAATAAATCTGATTTTTTTGAAAAAAATCAGCAACCCTGATTGCAACACAAATGCCGTTTGATTGAAGTTTTTGTTTTGGGTTCAAAGTGCTACTTAAAAACAGCGTGCATACCTTGACTTGCAAATAGTGGTCGCACTAGTCCAGTTTTCTTCGTAAAATTCAGTTTAGTTTGGTTCACAAAGTGAACTGAATCGAAAAATTTCAATTCAGTTAGCTGTTCTTCGGTTCAGTTCAGTTGAGTTCTCTCTATGAACTGAAACCGAACTGAACTGAACTGAATATGTCTACATATAGAGAGACTTTTTAAATAAGGGGTATACAGTTCTTTGTATCCCACTTTAATCCGATTTTAAATATGTTCCATCAAGTACTGTTCTAGCACTGCAAATGCAATCACATTTTGCGTAGATATTTCTTAAAAAGTAGCAGTCAGAGATGAGAAGTGCGTCATACAGAACGACAGAAACAGGCTTTATTGTGCATGCGGAACAATCAGTTCAAGCTATTAAGTTCAGTTCGGTTTTACGCTGGAACCGAACCATTCAGTTTAGTTTTTGTATCGAACTGAACTAAAATTTGTATGAACCAAACTGAACTGAAATTTTTAGTTTTGAACTGAACTGGTCCGACCACTACTTGCAAACAAGACTTTTTTGGAAAACAGACGTATGTGCAAAATAAACAAATTGTTAGTATATGCCCAGCTTTACTTTTATTATCCCGTGTTTTTAATTTTTATAATTCCTTGTCAACTAGAGATTCACCTATTTATTCGCAAATTTTTAAATTGTATGGCTATTCAAATTCCGTTAGAATTGGAAGTAAGATACGTCACGATATTGGTACTGCAATTCCTTCACCAGTTCACGCAGTGTAGAGTACCTTTGTCACAAACTCTGCTGCAACATTCAAAGTGGGTAACGCAAAACTGACTTGGAGGTTTGCATGGTCCCTTAAATCAAACAATTTTATTTTAGGCATGATGACATTGTTGTAAATAAATAATATATACTTTCGTTATAGCTACTCTTAAAAGCATTGTATTACTCCGTCAATAGGTGGCCCTGGTGTTGGAGGAGATCCCAGTGTAATGCCAACCATCGTTATAGCCACAAATAGTACAACTGTCAACCTTGAAATTCCACAGCAAATACAAACCATTATCAATATTAAACCAACAATACTACACCACACGTGTTGGGGCTTATTAAGATAATCTTTCAAAACGATGTTGTAAATACATCAAATTGTCTTTATAGTAGTTCCCAAATCATGAACAACTCTGTCATTAATGTTAGCACATTCAATTTGACCAATAAGAGGGAATTATATCTAAGAGGAAAGCACCATATAGAATATTTAGTGTAATACGTTTCAGAAACTCGCTTATTAACAGTATTTTTGCTTAAAATACCTGTTTTGCATCTTTTCCCAGTTTTTTCTGAACGGTAAAAAAATTGATTTTGTTACAATGACTGCTCTGAGTAAGACAAAGGAACATTGTTAAACATGTTTTAAATTTCAGGATATTAAATTTCACATGACATAAACTCATTTCTTAAAAGTATTTGATTACAATGAACACAATGTGTACAATACCTAGAGTTGTAATAAACTCAATTTTATTGCTTATTATTTTGTATTTAATGTGAACAGAATAAGTAATTCTAATGCGAGATAACATGAGCCAAAATCGTGAAGGAAGTTTATTAATGAATTTTAGCAACTAAATATTAAGCGTTTTTTATGCACAGGCATGCCTCCTAAAATACAGGATGATTACAAGAAACCTAATGGTGGCATTCTTAATCCATAGAGCAACATGGTTCACCCATTCGTACTCCAGTTTTCCACTGTTACCCACCGAAGCTTTCATTCCAAACGATGTTTTGAATTTGCTATTGTATATATGCGGGTTGCCAGGGAAAAGCCGCTTTTTGATAAAAAAGACTTTCAACTTCATTCTTAGGAAAATCAACACCCATGGGCTTTGCAAAAACATTTTGCTTCCTTTGTCGTTTACCTACTCTTACACTACTCTACTCGAGTAAGAGAGGGCGCTTTAACATTTCCCGCAGGAGAAATTCAAAAAATATGTATTTGCAGGGGGGTTTACGATAATCCGACACCTGATACTTTCATCTGCTAAATTACACCTGGACTGGTGCTTCCCGTATCAGAATATTTTTGTAAATTTTGATAACAAGTTTACAATTTAATCCGAGTTTAAAGTTTAAATGTTGATCAAAATATATAACATACACAAGTGAATACATCAAACAGCGCATGACGGGTTGAAGTTATTGTTTAGGATGAAACTATTTGGTTTATAATCTTCCGTTGATTTTCTTCAAATTCCACGCGCTGAATCTCCAAATGAATCTTCACATTCAAATAGTAATTAAAGGATGACTTTTTGATGTACATGATCTGCATGAAGCAGGTAGGAAACCACATGTCATCTGTTTAAGACCAGCCTGTTGTAGCGAATTACATATTAAAATGTTATTACTTCCATCATAGTTTTGATAAAGTAAATTTCAAAAATTTCAAGTTTGACTCCGAGTTCACTGTCATGTTTCAGGTTACACTTGAGTTCAAACTTGGGTTTCAAATAGAATTTGAGTTCTAATTTCAGTTTTAATGTACCATCAAGTGCAAACTCACGATTCAAACTACACTCAAGTTTAACTTAACTTTGAGGCCTTTCTTTAACTTAAAAAATTTAAAATATCCTTGAGAAATTTAGGCGAGACTCGGGAAACCCTACCCTTGCTCCTAGAAAGTTTAACAGGAGTGATTGTGAAAATTTGTGAAATTGGTCTGAAATCGTGTGTACTGGGACATTTAGTAAAATACAAATAAAAAGTACAAAATACGTGCACACCGATTGCTGGCTTGAAAGTAGTAATCACTCTGGCGTCTCAAAATACTGTGAATCGTAATAAGGTACAAAAATATTGCAAAGTTGTGTTGCAATTTAAAAATACTTGAAAACCCACCGCAACATCGGATACTTGCACAACAAATATAACAGGAATTGCCAACGTCATCAATATCAGGATTGTTCGAAAAATTAAATGAGAAATTTTTTGCACGCCATCTGGAATCTGGTGAATAAAATATTAGAACCGGTTGATTAAATCAAATTAAATCTGTATCAAATTAAGGATACAAATAATATTATTGTTAATGATAAACTTTCTCACCTGAGAATGCTGAAACAAGCAATTCTCGCAAATAAGCAAATTCCAAATGGATTCTGGTAGAATCCCAATTACAAATGTTAGAAGCAATAAACCACAAGTAAACTTTAGGTCGCTGTCCATTCGTCTAGTTGGAGTACCAGAGCCCTGCAAGTGTCATACAAAGAGTCAACATACAAATATAATAGCACAATTCATATTTATTTACAATGCGCTCTTTATATAGGAGCCCCCGAATCGAAGAAAGTTGAATGCCATTAGAACTAGTACCTTTTTGGGGTACAAAATAGTGACCCTAGAACTGTTCAAGGACCCACATAAACAGTATACTTTAACATTAGGAACCGCCTATCGTATCTAAACGTAAAAATATTAATTTGTCTAATATTTTTTTAACTTCATCTTATCTATGTTTTAAATCCTGGTAACTGCAGCCAGGGTTCCGAATTCTGTGGGACTGTGAACTGCCGGTCCCAATGATATCTAATCTATCTAGGGTCAAATGGAAAAACCGGCTCCCCAGTAATGTAACCAGAAATTGCCCCAAAAAATATCAAGGGTACGTGTACAACTATAGGAGTGAATATTTTCTCGGCTCTTTTAATATCGTCACCATGAAAAAAATGATTGTGTACCTGATAGCAGGCAGTAGTCCTTGTACGACTCCTCACAAGTTTTTGCAGTTGGAAAAAAAAACACAAGTGTTGCTATGAAGGAACTGAAGCAGCAGAAAAAATAAATAATTTTCCAGAACAATCTTTTCAAAATAACAAGGCCCATACACTCCTCAACACGTGCAGTGAAAATTCCAGATGCGAAGAAATAAGAAAATATTTCAATAATTACAGCAACCCAAATCATGCAAACCAGTTTTTGAACTGTTCCACGAGTCATAACACTCCTGTAATTTCTTTTTGCTAGGGTCATCCAGGCATTGATTTGTATGGCAGGAAAATGAAGTGCCGAAATTAAAGTACAGCCCTGACACATGATACGTAAATTCACAGCAAAACAGAAATAATTTCCGCTATTTTGAAATAAACCAGGTATGGCATCATCCAATAATAATTCAGCCATTACCAAAATTCCCATCAAGAGGTTAGCTAAAACGAGAGACATATTTAATAATAACCCAGGGGAAATAGGCTTCTTGCACCACCAGGCGGACACGAAAACCATAAGACTTACTCCAACTGATACAACACATAGCAGAAAATGAGCAAAGGAAATGTGGGCGAAAGAGTGGTCCAAATAGGGTGGCGAAGAAACATTCCGTCCTTCCTTGAAATCCTTTAAGTTATTTTTTTCTATTTCTTCCAGCTCCATGTCCCATTCAATACAGCAGCTTTTTTAACTCCATACTATCAGACACCTATGTACATAAAATGTAGAGTAAGAAACTACAAATATGATAATTCAATGTACAACATTTACTAAAACTCTTCAAGACACTCTTCACTTCAGGAAAATCAAAATTTCTTAAGATATACCAGACAATTTTTACATTTGAATTCCATCAAAATTATCGTTAGTGCATTATGTATATGTGACCCATTTTTTGGCCTGGGGAAATATGAAACGCATGGTCAGTAAAATATCAGGCACTAATACATTGTTAAAAACATGTCTTTGATTTACTACCGTGTATTTCCGCGACTTCAGACTTTGAACTGTAGAGATACAATATTAAGATAATTTACTTTTTAAACTAGCCAGAGCAAATATTTTGTGAAAAATAAAAACTCATAATAAAAATTATTTTCCCAGCAAATTTTTTAAAACCTTACCATATTGGAATTTCAATGTAAACGTAAATAAGATTTTTTAAAGTAAGCACTTCCAAGAACTGAACGCTTGTACTTGGTGATATTTATGGCTTCTAATCTGATGATGATCTGAGATTAACGAGGATAAGTGCACATTTTCAAAGGCAAAGTGAAACTGAAGCAGTTCATTAGTTTGCAGTTAATTATAACACGAGGCATGCAGGTAAATTCATTCCCAATTAACGGACAGCTGTAAAAGAAAGTCACAAATACAAAAGGAATCAACCCTAGTCCCATGATATGGCTATTTGCAGTTGCTGCGATTGAATTTCATGTTTTATTTTCAGTCGGTTTACAATCCCATTATATGCAGTATAAATTAAGTTGACTTTATAAGAGCATTCTATTATGTTGCTTTGACCAGTTTTTTATTTTATGCAGGAAATATTTAATTTTGTTCTAAACGGCATGGATTGCAATTAGTTTATCATAGATATACATATGCACACGTCTAGTGAGAACAACAGGATTTTGGGTAGTTATACATATATACATGCATGGATTATCATAGATATATACAGAATGTATACATTTCACTGCACAATAATTACTTGCAATGTATAAAATTCAAACTTTGATTCTTTCAGTATAATTATTGAAAAGAGCTGGTACTCAAGTTGGAGCATGCAAATATATTTGGCATTCACCGTGATTCAGATGACTAAGTTAAAATTGCATACATTCGTACCAGGACGGTTCTATGAAAGAACTGCTGGGCAGATAGTAATTTCTATACTAACGTCTGTACATCCTCCATAAATACAAGAGATAAATTCCTTCAAACTGATGCACCCTGGGGGATTACACCTAAGTAAGTACTGTAAAATAAGAATCTCCAATATATGGGTTCGATAAATGGGTTCGTGTCGGACAACAAATTCATGTTACTTGCTCCAATAACAGAAATAGTTGTAAGCCACTACAAGAGCGAAATGCAGATGTTAATTGGGATGAACCAATAAAAACGGTCATCAGATATTTTACTTTAAAAATGTACAAACAAATAAACGCAATCACTTTTGCCAAAAATTAAACTGAATTGTCATGTTTTTTAACAGAGATTGTAATGTAATTGATTTATGGTGTCAGATAAGCTTCAGAGCAAAAGTATTGATTTTGTCCTGATAAAATAGTGCGAACCGATGGTGAAATGTTGTTTAATAGAAAATACAGAGCATACTTTTTGTAAGGGCAGCCCTGGAAAAACTAATTTTTAATGTAGATTCAATACCGTAGTAGATACGATTATTACAAGCTGCCTTGATATGGGTCAATAATATCGTGTGCATACTGCATTAAATCCCTCTATATCTCGGTGGATTGAGTCCTAATAGAAAACAAAAGTGAAATTCGAGTACTACAAACTGCATCCAGTGATGTCATGGGAATTGGATTTACTCGATTTCTACGGTCGACTTTCTCAATTCCCCCTTTAATTGGATTATAGTTTCCTATTTCACTCATGTTTTAACAAACTCTTCTGATACTGTAGCTCTGCGCCGCTTGCGAGAATGCTTGTGCAAAGCCATTGTTTTACATTCAGTCGTTCAGTATACATTAACGAATTTAGTCAACAGAAATGTGCTGTTATTGACAGGGATTACAAGTCACAGGAAAGTTTTTTCTCTTGCGTGTCACCCGAAACCTGTTGGGCTTTAAAAAACTATTACTAAAAATAATTCGCACCGCATTTAATACGTTGTTTGGCTTATTGTGGATAGGAATTTTTCCTGTGCTTCTTAGTTTCCTTCGTAACAACACTCGCTATTTGCTTCCTTCTGCCAGAACTTGGCCAGAGTCGTACAAGGATTGCTGCTTGCAAGAAGGTATTTTTGTCTTTTACGACATTTTTAAATGGCCTCGAAAAAACTTCAAATTGCCTATATTCTCCAGTCAGTTAATAATATATTAATAAGTAGCAAAAGTTTTTATCAAGTGCAAGATACAAAATTTTGTGCAGGGATTTGGCTAGATTCCTGCATAAGATTCCTTCTTTAATCATATATTCAGTATACTTCGAGCCTGGAGTTTTTTATCAGCAAATTGTGAGTAATATACATTCATTGGTAGTATGCCTGAAAATTATTTAGCCCAATTTTTATGAAATGGTAGGATGAAGTGTAGTTTGGGATCAACTATGTACGTTTTGATTGATTTTAACATACATTCCTTCCAGGCCCATTGCAACCGGGTGTGTCGTGCACATGTTTCCCCGAGGGATGTATTTCCACAGTTTCCGCTCCCTACAAGAGGATCCTTTTAGAGGGAATATTCTCAGCGGGAGAGGGGCAACACATTCACCACATATGTACTTACAAGTTATCTACATTATACAGGAATGGTCTTACATGGCTTCAACTTTGTTTGTTTTACAGAGTGCGAGATTGTAAAGAAGTGTTAACCTTCCTGAATGCTAAATTGTGATTATGAACTTGAATTACATCAAGCGATTGATATAATTCAAGTTTGCTCATTATGTATTTTAACCTCCTCATTCAAAAAATTTCTGTAAATTGGATATCCGTGGGCATGTGAAAATATGCGCTGCTGATTTTCGAAACAATTACGGCACTGACGACCTTCCAAATATGTTTGCTGAACAAATATCCGATATTCAGGTGGGGTTTATAGTGGTTATATATTTTGTACAAATGTGTGTTTCAACTAATTACAGCTAGATGACTGATACCGTATAATTTATTCTATGCCTTTCCTATAACGAGATTACAACAAAATTACCAATTCTGTTGTTGTAAGGAATGGTCGTTGTAAAGACTTGAATCAATTTGAACTTAACTTTGCAGCTGGAAAGTCCAAGAGATTATGTACGGCCTATTATGATCCTAAAAACAGTAATCAACTAAACGTCGGAAATAACAGGAGAATGAGCAGGGTACAGTAATAATATGACAGCATAACAGAAGCTTCTTTGGATTCTATTGTGAGGACATAACATAAAGGTTAAAAGGTAATAATTCTCGGGTCGGACACTAGGGTGCCGCTTTACAGAGATTAATGTACAATTAAGGAGAGTCATTATAAAGAGATCCTAAACGCGAAAAGGTTATTGAGTTGAGCTTTTTATGCACGTAGTACAATTGTTCCTAATTTACAGGGGCCGGAGTTTTGTAAATGTCACTGGAAAATCATTTCCTAATTTCCTACGGAAGATTAGGAGGTTTTAGAAGATCCTTAACAATTTAGAAAATTTCTTCTGATAACAGGTCATCAATTTAACAAGATCAATCTAAAAATCCGTGTTTACCTAACAAATTTGCTAATCCCTGCCAGAAGAAAAATCGACAAATTGTAAATGCCCTGTTCTCAAGATAGAATCCCCTACTTTTGAGATTTTCCCTCCCAGAAATATATTTCCCTGGGGAGATCCTCTCCGTCTTTCTACAAAATTCCAACCCCCGAACTTATTAAACACTGTCCCTAAACAAATATTGTATCAAATGTTACTTAAATAGTATCTCCTAGGATCTGGTTTTGTAGCTGCATTAAATTAAATTTAAAGATAAATTTAATTAAATTTTACAAAAACTAAACTAAAATTCAAAACTGTGATTCCCAACAGGATGGTGTTAAATGGGTGACATATGATCAGCTACCTCGGGCATGTGGATCATGCATTTCTTAACGTCATCCTCTGATTCCTTGTGTTAAAACGTGACCATTCGGGCATACGAAGTCCTTGTGATTCGAAGAAAAGCAAAAGAAGAGATACAACCGAGATTTGTGCCGTCCTCTTTATTATTATTGTTCTCACCAGAATATGAACACTTTTAGTTGTCAGACTGTATGCTCTGTTCAGCCAAGTTATGCATTTGTAGTTATGTGCTTGAGGCAAAAAGTGTAAAACAGTCATTTTGTGACATGTTTGCGAGCCATTGAACTGAATGTTTTTAATTCTAAATTTGGAAGCTCGATACATATATATATGTATTTTGAAAAATTATTTTAGTTTTGTCCTTTATAGTTACAACAGTACAATGTGTCTTTTCATATTGAGAGCAATTCCTGAATAAGAGATTTACTACACGTTAACCAAAAAGGAATCTTTCATCAATTCTTCTGCCGAAATTCGTTTGTTTAGGGGTGCTCTTGCATTCGAAATTTTCCAGTGCTATACATACAAATGCATTTATTTTCTATCGAAATGTACATACATATGTATTTATACTTACAACTATACACTTTGTTGTCACTGCGTCTTAACTGAGATATCCAAACATTGACTCAGTGTTATGTAGAACCTGTAATATATATATTGAAATATAGGAAAGCGTATACGTACGTAGAGCTCTTGCCTGGCATTTGGAGTAAATACAGGATATGTAGGAGAATATTTTGCTATCATTTAAAGGAAGGGTAATATTTACTGCCTACACAATGTGTACAATACCTAGAGTTGTAATAAACTCAATTTTATTGCTTATTATTTTGTATTTAATGTGAACAGAATAAGTAATTCTAATGCGAGATAACATGAGCCAAAATCGTGAAGGAAGTTTATTAATGAATTTTAGCAACTAAATATTAAGCGTTTTTTATGCACAGGCATGCCTCCTAAAATACAGGATGATTACAAGAAACCTAATGGTGGCATTCTTAATCCATAGAGCAACATGGTTCACCCATTCGTACTCCAGTTTTCCACTGTTACCCACCGAAGCTTTCATTCCAAACGATGTTTTGAATTTGCTATTGTATATATGCGGGTTGCCAGGGAAAAGCCGCTTTTTGATAAAAAAGACTTTCAACTTCATTCTTAGGAAAATCAACACCCATGGGCTTTGCAAAAACATTTTGCTTCCTTTGTCGTTTACCTACTCTTACACTACTCTACTCGAGTAAGAGAGGGCGCTTTAACATTTCCCGCAGGAGAAATTCAAAAAATATGTATTTGCAGGGGGGTTTACGATAATCCGACACCTGATACTTTCATCTGCTAAATTACACCTGGACTGGTGCTTCCCGTATCAGAATATTTTTGTAAATTTTGATAACAAGTTTACAATTTAATCCGAGTTTAAAGTTTAAATGTTGATCAAAATATATAACATACACAAGTGAATACATCAAACAGAGCATGACGGGTTGAAGTTATTGTTTAGGATGAAACTATTTGGTTTATAATCTTCCGTTGATTTTCTTCAAATTCCACGCGCTGAATCTCCAAATGAATCTTCACATTCAAATAGTAATTAAAGGATGACTTTTTGATGTACATGATCTGCATGAAGCAGGTAGGAAACCACATGTCATCTGTTTAAGACCAGCCTGTTGTAGCGAATTACATATTAAAATGTTATTACTTCCATCATAGTTTTGATAAAGTAAATTTCAAAAATTTCAAGTTTGACTCCGAGTTCACTGTCATGTTTCAGGTTACACTTGAGTTCAAACTTGGGTTTCAAATAGAATTTGAGTTCTAATTTCAGTTTTAATGTACCATCAAGTGCAAACTCACGATTCAAACTACACTCAAGTTTAACTTAACTTTGAGGCCTTTCTTTAACTTAAAAAATTTAAAATATCCTTGAGAAATTTAGGCGAGACTCGGGAAACCCTACCCTTGCTCCTAGAAAGTTTAACAGGAGTGATTGTGAAAATTTGTGAAATTGGTCTGAAATCGTGTGTACTGGGACATTTAGTAAAATACAAATAAAAAGTACAAAATACGTGCACACCGATTGCTGGCTTGAAAGTAGTAATCACTCTGGCGTCTCAAAATACTGTGAATCGTAATAAGGTACAAAAATATTGCAAAGTTGTGTTGCAATTTAAAAATACTTGAAAACCCACCGCAACATCGGATACTTGCACAACAAATATAACAGGAATTGCCAACGTCATCAATATCAGGATTGTTCGAAAAATTAAATGAGAAATTTTTTGCACGCCATCTGGAATCTGGTGAATAAAATATTAGAACCGGTTGATTAAATCAAATTAAATCTGTATCAAATTAAGGATACAAATAATATTATTGTTAATGATAAACTTTCTCACCTGAGAATGCTGAAACAAGCAATTCTCGCAAATAAGCAAATTCCAAATGGATTCTGGTAGAATCCCAATTACAAATGTTAGAAGCAATAAACCACAAGTAAACTTTAGGTCGCTGTCCATTCGTCTAGTTGGAGTACCAGAGCCCTGCAAGTGTCATACAAAGAGTCAACATACAAATATAATAGCACAATTCATATTTATTTACAATGCGCTCTTTATATAGGAGCCCCCGAATCGAAGAAAGTTGAATGCCATTAGAACTAGTTCCTTTTTGGGGTACAAAATAGTGACCCTAGAACTGTTCAAGGACCCACATAAACAGTATACTTTAACATTAGGAACCGCCTATCGTATCTAAACGTAAAAATATTAATTTGTCTAATATTTTTTTAACTTCATCTTATCTATGTTTTAAATCCTGGTAACTGCAGCCAGGGTTCCGAATTCTGTGGGACTGTGAACTGCCGGTCCCAATGATATCTAATCTATCTAGGGTCAAATGGAAAAACCGGCTCCCCAGTAATGTAACCAGAAATTGCCCCAAAAAATATCAAGGGTACGTGTACAACTATAGGAGTGAATATTTTCTCGGCTCTTTTAATATCGTCACCATGAAAAAAATGATTGTGTACCTGATAGCAGGCAGTAGTCCTTGTACGACTCCTCACAAGTTTTTGCAGTTGGAAAAAAAAACACAAGTGTTGCTATGAAGGAACTGAAGCAGCAGAAAAAATAAATAATTTTCCAGAACAATCTTTTCAAAATAACAAGGCCCATACACTCCTCAACACGTGCAGTGAAAATTCCAGATGCGAAGAAATAAGAAAATATTTCAATAATTACAGCAACCCAAATCATGCAAACCAGTTTTTGAACTGTTCCACGAGTCATAACACTCCTGTAATTTCTTTTTGCTAGGGTCATCCAGGCATTGATTTGTATGGCAGGAAAATGAAGTGCCGAAATTAAAGTACAGCCCTGACACATGATACGTAAATTCACAGCAAAACAGAAATAATTTCCGCTATTTTGAAATAAACCAGGTATGGCATCATCCAATAATAATTCAGCCATTACCAAAATTCCCATCAAGAGGTTAGCTAAAACGAGAGACATATTTAATAATAACCCAGGGGAAATAGGCTTCTTGCACCACCAGGCGGACACGAAAACCATAAGACTTACTCCAACTGATACAACACATAGCAGAAAATGAGCAAAGGAAATGTGGGCGAAAGAGTGGTCCAAATAGGGTGGCGAAGAAACATTCCGTCCTTCCTTGAAATCCTTTAAGTTATTTTTTTCTATTTCTTCCAGCTCCATGTCCCATTCAATACAGCAGCTTTTTTAACTCCATACTATCAGACACCTATGTACATAAAATGTAGAGTAAGAAACTACAAATATGATAATTCAATGTACAACATTTACTAAAACTCTTCAAGACACTCTTCACTTCAGGAAAATCAAAATTTCTTAAGATATACCAGACAATTTTTACATTTGAATTCCATCAAAATTATCGTTAGTGCATTATGTATATGTGACCCATTTTTTGGCCTGGGGAAATATGAAACGCATGGTCAGTAAAATATCAGGCACTAATACATTGTTAAAAACATGTCTTTGATTTACTACCGTGTATTTCCGCGACTTCAGACTTTGAACTGTAGAGATACAATATTAAGATAATTTACTTTTTAAACTAGCCAGAGCAAATATTTTGTGAAAAATAAAAACTCATAATAAAAATTATTTTCCCAGCAAATTTTTTAAAACCTTACCATATTGGAATTTCAATGTAAACGTAAATAAGATTTTTTAAAGTAAGCACTTCCAAGAACTGAACGCTTGTACTTGGTGATATTTATGGCTTCTAATCTGATGATGATCTGAGATTAACGAGGATAAGTGCACATTTTCAAAGGCAAAGTGAAACTGAAGCAGTTCATTAGTTTGCAGTTAATTATAACACGAGGCATGCAGGTAAATTCATTCCCAATTAACGGACAGCTGTAAAAGAAAGTCACAAATACAAAAGGAATCAACCCTAGTCCCATGATATGGCTATTTGCAGTTGCTGCGATTGAATTTCATGTTTTATTTTCAGTCGGTTTACAATCCCATTATATGCAGTATAAATTAAGTTGACTTTATAAGAGCATTCTATTATGTTGCTTTGACCAGTTTTTTATTTTATGCAGGAAATATTTAATTTTGTTCTAAACGGCATGGATTGCAATTAGTTTATCATAGATATACATATGCACACGTCTAGTGAGAACAACAGGATTTTGGGTAGTTATACATATATACATGCATGGATTATCATAGATATATACAGAATGTATACATTTCACTGCACAATAATTACTTGCAATGTATAAAATTCAAACTTTGATTCTTTCAGTATAATTATTGAAAAGAGCTGGTACTCAAGTTGGAGCATGCAAATATATTTGGCATTCACCGTGATTCAGATGACTAAGTTAAAATTGCATACATTCGTACCAGGACGGTTCTATGAAAGAACTGCTGGGCAGATAGTAATTTCTATACTAACGTCTGTACATCCTCCATAAATACAAGAGATAAATTCCTTCAAACTGATGCACCCTGGGGGATTACACCTAAGTAAGTACTGTAAAATAAGAATCTCGAATATATGGGTTCGATAAATGGGTTCGTGTCGGACAACAAATTCATGTTACTTGCTCCAATAACAGAAATAGTTGTAAGCCACTACAAGAGCGAAATGCAGATGTTAATTGGGATGAACCAATAAAAACGGTCATCAGATATTTTACTTTAAAAATGTACAAACAAATAAACGCAATCACTTTTGCCAAAAATTAAACTGAATTGTCATGTTTTTTAACAGAGATTGTAATGTAATTGATTTATGGTGTCAGATAAGCTTCAGAGCAAAAGTATTGATTTTGTCCTGATAAAATAGTGCGAACCGATGGTGAAATGTTGTTTAATAGAAAATACAGAGCATACTTTTTGTAAGGGCAGCCCTGGAAAAACTAATTTTTAATGTAGATTCAATACCGTAGTAGATACGATTATTACAAGCTGCCTTGATATGGGTCAATAATATCGTGTGCATACTGCATTAAATCCCTCTATATCTCGGTGGATTGAGTCCTAATAGAAAACAAAAGTGAAATTCGAGTACTACAAACTGCATCCAGTGATGTCATGGGAATTGGATTTACTCGATTCCCCCTTTAATTGGATTATAGTTTCCTATTTCACTCATGTTTTAACAAACTCTTCTGATACTGTAGCTCTGCGCCGCTTGCGAGAATGCTTGTGCAAAGCCATTGTTTTACATTCAGTCGTTCAGTATACATTAACGAATTTAGTCAACAGAAATGTGCTGTTATTGACAGGGATTACAAGTCACAGGAAAGTTTTTTCTCTTGCGTGTCACCCGAAACCTGTTGGGCTTTAAAAAACTATTACTAAAAATAATTCGCACCGCATTTAATACGTTGTTTGGCTTATTGTGGATAGGAATTTTTCCTGTGCTTCTTAGTTTCCTTCGTAACAACACTCGCTATTTGCTTCCTTCTGCCAGAACTTGGCCAGAGTCGTACAAGGATTGCTGCTTGCAAGAAGGTATTTTTGTCTTTTACGACATTTTTAAATGGCCTCGAAAAAACTTCAAATTGCCTATATTCTCCAGTCAGTTAATAATATATTAATAAGTAGCAAAAGTTTTTATCAAGTGCAAGATACAAAATTTTGTGCAGGGATTTGGCTAGATTCCTGCATAAGATTCCTTCTTTAATCATATATTCAGTATACTTCGAGCCTGGAGTTTTTTATCAGCAAATTGTGAGTAATATACATTCATTGGTAGTATGCCTGAAAATTATTTAGCCCAATTTTTATGAAATGGTAGGATGAAGTGTAGTTTGGGATCAACTATGTACGTTTTGATTGATTTTAACATACATTCCTTCCAGGCCCATTGCAACCGGGTGTGTCGTGCACATGTTTCCCCGAGGGATGTATTTCCACAGTTTCCGCTCCCTACAAGAGGATCCTTTTAGAGGGAATATTCTCAGCGGGAGAGGGGCAACACATTCACCACATATGTACTTACAAGTTATCTACATTATACAGGAATGGTCTTACATGGCTTCAACTTTGTTTGTTTTACAGAGTGCGAGATTGTAAAGAAGTGTTAACCTTCCTGAATGCTAAATTGTGATTATGAACTTGAATTACATCAAGCGATTGATATAATTCAAGTTTGCTCATTATGTATTTTAACCTCCTCATTCAAAAAATTTCTGTAAATTGGATATCCGTGGGCATGTGAAAATATGCGCTGCTGATTTTCGAAACAATTACGGCACTGACGACCTTCCAAATATGTTTGCTGAACAAATATCCGATATTCAGGTGGGGTTTATAGTGGTTATATATTTTGTACAAATGTGTGTTTCAACTAATTACAGCTAGATGACTGATACCGTATAATTTATTCTATGCCTTTCCTATAACGAGATTACAACAAAATTACCAATTCTGTTGTTGTAAGGAATGGTCGTTGTAAAGACTTGAATCAATTTGAACTTAACTTTGCAGCTGGAAAGTCCAAGAGATTATGTACGGCCTATTATGATCCTAAAAACAGTAATCAACTAAACGTCGGAAATAACAGGAGAATGAGCAGGGTACAGTAATAATATGACAGCATAACAGAAGCTTCTTTGGATTCTATTGTGAGGACATAACATAAAGGTTAAAAGGTAATAATTCTCGGGTCGGACACTAGGGTGCCGCTTTACAGAGATTAATGTACAATTAAGGAGAGTCATTATAAAGAGATCCTAAACGCGAAAAGGTTATTGAGTTGAGCTTTTTATGCACGTAGTACAATTGTTCCTAATTTACAGGGGCCGGAGTTTTGTAAATGTCACTGGAAAATCATTTCCTAATTTCCTACGGAAGATTAGGAGGTTTTAGAAGATCCTTAACAATTTAGAAAATTTCTTCTGATAACAGGTCATCAATTTAACAAGATCAATCTAAAAATTCGTGTTTACCTAACAAATTTGCTAATCCCTGCCAGAAGAAAAATCGACAAATTGTAAATGCCCTGTTCTCAAGATAGAATCCCCTACTTTTGAGATTTTCCCTCCCAGAAATATATTTCCCTGGGGAGATCCTCTCCGTCTTTCTACAAAATTCCAACCCCCGAACTTATTAAACACTGTCCCTAAACAAATATTGTATCAAATGTTACTTAAATAGTATCTCCTAGGATCTGGTTTTGTAGCTGCATTAAATTAAATTTAAAGATAAATTTAATTAAATTTTACAAAAACTAAACTAAAATTCAAAACTGTGATTCCCAACAGGATGGTGTTAAATGGGTGACATATGATCAGCTACCTCGGGCATGTGGATCATGCATTTCTTAACGTCATCCTCTGATTCCTTGTGTTAAAACGTGACCATTCGGGCATACGAAGTCCTTGTGATTCGAAGAAAAGCAAAAGAAGAGATACAACCGAGATTTGTGCCGTCCTCTTTATTATTATTGTTCTCACCAGAATATGAACACTTTTAGTTGTCAGACTGTATGCTCTGTTCAGCCAAGTTATGCATTTGTAGTTATGTGCTTGAGGCAAAAAGTGTAAAACAGTCATTTTGTGACATGTTTGCGAGCCATTGAACTGAATGTTTTTAATTCTAAATTTGGAAGCTCGATACATATATATATGTATTTTGAAAAATTATTTTAGTTTTGTCCTTTATAGTTACAACAGTACAATGTGTCTTTTCATATTGAGAGCAATTCCTGAATAAGAGATTTACTACACGTTAACCAAAAAGGAAACTTTCATCAATTCTTCTGCCGAAATTCGTTTGTTTAGGGGTGCTCTTGCATTCGAAATTTTCCAGTGCTATACATACAAATGCATTTATTTTCTATCGAAATGTACATACATATGTATTTATACTTACAACTATACACTTTGTTGTCACTGCGTCTTAACTGAGATATCCAAACATTGACTCAGTGTTATGTAGAACCTGTAATATATATATTGAAATATAGGAAAGCGTATACGTACGTAGAGCTCTTGCCTGGCATTTGGAGTAAATACAGGATATGTAGGAGAATATTTTGCTATCATTTAAAGGAAGGGTAATATTTACTGTGATTCAATTATGCATCTTTGGAGTTACTACTATTTCAAACCAAGCAACAAAAAAGTTATTTTGCTATTAATGTACATATTTATATAATTTTTTCTGCCTGCACGTTGTAACGGTTAACTTGTACCACCGTACAAATTGCGTGATTTATAGCCTGCATCCCAGGAAAGTTGCCAGGCCAAGTTTATTGGTTTAGGAGAAATAGATAATTTTGAGTCAACCTGCTGTTCGAACAAACTAGGCTAGAAATCTTGGAACACACCAGAGAATTCCAAGCACTTGTTGGGATGTAGTCTTAGCGATAGTCTTTAATCATGTACATTGTTCGATTTGAAATTTCTTACCAAGATGTTTAAACAGATTACCTCCAACATTTTGTCATCGTTGCAGCATGTCAAATTATGTCAGTGTGTAGAATGGGATCAGTACTGTGCTTTTAAACAATTTATTGAAATTGTAGGTAGCCTTAGATGTAAGTACTATCAATCGGTATGATTTTGTGTTATCGGGATGACCGTAGCGTAGTCTTGTGCGAATGAAACTCTGGCATACTGAGATATTGGTTTAATTCTAATATCAGTTCGCTCTAAAATTTTGGGAAATTTTGAGCAATGAAAATTTGGTATTTTTTTCGAATTAATGGAACGAAATTGTTCAATTTTGTAATCTGCCGGATATTCTTTAGTTTAGTTAATATATTGTTGAAAGTGCATACTATTTATAGCCTGAAAAAGGGAATCAAGAAAAGAAATCAATTTATGATCCATGCATCCCCTACTTTCAATCAAAATTCAATCTAAAGGAAGTGGAAACAATTGGACTGTACATTGGGGCAGGAGGAACAATTTCAAATTTTTTTGTATCATTCCTAAAACGATTTAGGATACCAATGAAAGTTATTGAAGAAATAGTATCTTTAGTTCTTAAGAACGGTGCATTAATTTGTAATAATCATCTTTATAAGTCATAAATTATACTAATTAGTTACTTAATTGAAAATTGTTAATAGTATACTGAGTCCATAAGGGCTACTTCTATTGAGAAGCAGTGTCAATAAAGTCTTTCTCTCTCAGGAGCTACAGGGAAAAACTATTTCCTGCAAGAAAATCCTCACTGGGAAGGTTTATTTTTACCGAACCTGATTGTTAAATTCGTTGACCTTTATTGGCAGGGATTTTTAAAATTGCTGAACTTATTTGGCAGGGATTTGATGTCTTGTAAGGAAATTAGTTTTGCCAATTGGGATTTTGAAAATCGTTAACCTTATTTAAGCAGGAATTTTTAAGACCTTTGAGAACCTTCCTGCAGGGCAGTGAATAAACGGGTACGAGTACGGGTATGGGTACTACCCGGGTACCGATTTTTTGTACCCGAACAATTCCGGGATCTACCAGGGTACACTTTGGTTGGCTCCAAATTTTGGGTACGGATACGGGTATGGGTATGGATACAAGGATTTCAAAATGGGTATATACCCACCGGGTACGGGTATAATGGGGTCATTTACTCGTACCCGTGACAACTGTACCCGAGTATTTGGATACGTAAGTTTTTAAAAAAATAGAAATAGAAAAATAGTATTCACACTTAAAATACACCAAGTACACCATTTATGGTTAAAACTTAGCAAATAACAATATTATTCACAATTGTCAAGCTTCTAAATAAATAAATAAATAAATGGCTAACGAATAAACGTGGCTTGTCTACCTCAGAATGGACAAATGCAATTAAAATGACTGCTAATGTTTTACCAGTGCGTTCCAATCCTGGATTTAGTCAAGGAAATAACCGTTGCCGTTATTGCAACGAGTATGAAACCTTAGGTCACATCCTTGGCAAATGTTCCAGAGGAGAACTACTTCGAAACACACGTCATCATACTATCAGAACCCTGTTGGCAACAAAGTTGAGAGAAGGAGGTTTCAAGGTTGAAGAAGAAGTATTTTGTGAAGACTCAGATGGAAGAAGTAGAAGGGTAGATATATTTGCAGTTGACATGAGATCTAAAACAGCGTTTATTATTGACCCTACTATCAGAATGGAAGATCATATTAACCAAGCAGATCATGTGAATCAACAGAAGAAATCGATTTATGATCCATGTATTCCTTACTTTAAATCTAATTTTGATGTTAAAGATATTGAAACCATTGTTCTTTACATTGGTGCTAGAGGGACAATATCAAAATTTTTCATGAATTTTATAAATAGATTTAAAATCCCTGTATCAGTTATTAATGATATTGTTACAATAGTTTTAAAAAATGGTGCATTAATATGCCATAATCATTTATATAATAATGTTTAATTATTTTATCTGTAAACATTTCAATATTATATTAATAATGAATACCTTGTCAAATAGTATACTGAGTCAGTAATGGCTACTTTCAATGGAAAGCAGTGACAATAAAGTCCTTATATATATGAGTTGCTGCTTCAGTTGGATATTTTAATGTCTTGTGTTTTAGTTTTAGCCAACCTTCAATCACGAGAAACTACGAATAGTCTGTGCTAATTGTAAGGTAAACAGTCTTTTAGAAGTAAGTAAATCATTTCCCATTGAATTTTCCTGTTAATAATAATTACTTACGCTAACATTCAAGTTTGGGTTGTGCTTCACTGAAAATATCTACAGTTCAGCGTCCACCCTGTTAATGAAACAAACTGGCTTATGTGGTAGTGTTTAACGTTTTACAGATGTTAAATTGTTTAGAATGAAAAGAGTACTTGGATTTAAGTAACTTGATTGATTAACAACGCGTTTATTTTATACAACAATCGAACATTGAACACTGTTGCTTTCATAGGTGCTGCTCCAAAGTTTTTATATTCGTTTTCTTTCGTTCACTATTACAGCTGTGGCTTTCCAATATCTAGAGATATTGAATCGTAACCCAAAAATATGTAGTTTAGAAGAACATGTATGGATACGGAGTCTCGGAGTAACGATAACATTATGAAAAAAAACCTATTGAAATATATAGTGCCACAACTTCGATATGCGTAACGTTTCGTTACTTGAATAAGTACTTGAAATACTTATGGTTCATGGTCAAGGATTTATACATTTTTACTTGACCATGAACATGACTTGACTCTCAAGTAGAATTTTTTGTCTTGACCATGATAACTACTTGATTTCAAATCTCAGGGTCAAGTAGAATAAATAACTTGACCATGCCTTGAATGTTCAAGTATCCATTATATTTTACTTGACCATGACCCGAACTTGACCATGACTTGAAATACTCATGGTCTACTTGAACTTGAGCGCAGCTCTGCACAAGATTCAGGAGGGATATTAAAAAATGGTATTCCGGGGTGATTAACAGTATTACAACCACTGCCGGCCACTCGTTGCTAGTGCCACACTAAGTAAAAGAATTGATTTCGGATCTGTCCAAAGACTGACAAATAATGACTTGGATTTTTAATTACTGGTATAAATATACATATAAACTGATTTGGTTTTTCTCGGCAAGTTTAGAAACATCAGGTATTATCTCAAATTTGCTATCTAAATCATTGAAAACATGAGCTGTTCCACACAGTTTATGTAATTATTTATCTGGAAATCCATGTGTAAGAATCAGGTTAAAGGTATTGTCCGGCGAGGCAAAATGAACCCCAAAAAATTAGTACGCGGTAATTATACCTACACAAAGATTAATGCAATAAGCATAATAATTACATGTAACTTCGTAGCTGAATAACTAAACTTGTGATTCCGATGAGTTTTCGTAAGTTTCGTTCTTTCGGGGTTTAAGGGAATACTAACTGCTTGCAACCAGGTGGAATTCTCTGAATTGTTTGTATGTATTCATTTAAGACTAGTACACGATATTTCCCGATTATTTGACATGGATCTCCGTAATACTATTTGACTAAAAAATGAGTATTGCTCCGAAAAGCTCGTTCCCATTCAGCCTCACTGGGGTTAGAAAATATGGTGGATGCTATCTGTAATATACACACTTTGTAGCTGCACCGCTAAAAGAGGCATGCCAAATTATTAAACATATGCTGACAATTAACGATGCCAAACAATTTGAATTTAAGGAGGAAATTCCTTATAAGGAGTGTATTTTGAACAAACTATGTATACAATAATAAATGTATACATATGTATATGTGTGTTATTTTCCTGTAAAAACTAGTTCTTCTTCAAACGTTGGATGTAGATAAATGTATGGTGGCTGCAGCAGAACTTCGTTTTCCGAAAAAATTTAATAGTGTCACTATATTTCATACATTTTCGAAAACACCATAGGGGAAATAATTGAATGTGTAATATATATTACAAATACTTGTAACAAAAATTCCAGAATTATTGTTCTCATCAAAGAGAGATGCTGCAATATGAATGTTGCTCCAAATGTAGAAGAATTCCTAACAGCAGTACATTCAATTAATTTCGTTAGATGCGTAACGTCGTTATGAAAAGACTGCTGCAGCCTTCGGATATCAAATTACAAAGGCTCTTAGAAGACGTTGCAATGTGTTTGACCCGTTTCTTTTTGCCTTGGTTAACCACATTAATTTTTTATTTGGTATCTCGCCTGTCGAATTGCCTTGTTGTCAAATAATTTTTCATACGTATTGCAACCAGGGTGGATTGATTTAAATCACTTGATTTTTTTCAAATAAATCATTGATTTAAATCAAAATTGACTTTTCAACTTTTGCGGTTAGATAAAATATAATTTTACTTCTCCAAACGTTGTAAAACGTCCATTTTTGTGTTTATACAAATTTTTGGCATGAGACCATTTAGGATTTTGATAATTTTCAGGATTATTTGGGTATGCTGACATATTGATTATATGTCAAGCTGTCAAAGTCCCATACAATTTGGATATGAGTGAGTTTTGAAGTATTGTATAATACTGGAGCTTCTGCTGGGGATAATTGTTATGTCACACAGAAGATTCCGTCTCGTTTCAAAATCCATTGACAAAAATTATTATTCCAATGCCGTCCCAAAATAACTCGGGGACAATATTTATATCCCGAAATTGTCTCGTCCGTAACAGAAACTACAAAAACATCCCAATATCCCATCTTTCTAAAAGAGTACCGTTTAAAGTGGCAAGGTTTGACTGTGTGAATTTTGCATTTTTTAAATGTTATACTTTTGTAGAGATATTCACACTTGTTTAAACGGTATATTCCCAATTTGGATATAATTTTTTTGTCCCAACATATTCTACCATCCCGTCCCGAAACACTGTATACATATATATTTTATATAATGTGTATCGTGTATACATGAATCAATAAAAATCCAAATGAGACAGTCGGTATCTGTCCAACACAGCGTTTGACTTCAAAAACCAGCTTTTTATTTCATATTAGGTAGTTGGCTTGCCTTTGAAAATTTCTCTCAATACATTCTATTAATTGTTCAAGTTTCATTGGTGTCAACAGTGTACAATATTATTAGGAAAATTAAAATCCAAATATTTGTATGAAAATTCTATCGTACGATAAAATTTTGAATTTAAATCATAAAATATTGATTTAAATCAAAAAAATCCGATTGAAATCAAATAAATCTGATTTTTTTGAAAAAAATCAGCAACCCTGATTGCAACACAAATGCCGTTTGATTGAAGTTTTTGTTTTGGGTTCAAAGTGCTACTTAAAAACAGCGTGCATACCTTGACTTGCAAATAGTGGTCGCACTAGTCCAGTTTTCTTCGTAAAATTCAGTTTAGTTTGGTTCACAAAGTGAACTGAATCGAAAAATTTCAATTCAGTTAGCTGTTCTTCGGTTCAGTTCAGTTGAGTTCTCTCTATGAACTGAAACCGAACTGAACTGAACTGAATATGTCTACATATAGAGAGACTTTTTAAATAAGGGGTATACAGTTCTTTGTATCCCACTTTAATCCGATTTTAAATATGTTCCATCAAGTACTGTTCTAGCACTGCAAATGCAATCACATTTTGCGTAGATATTTCTTAAAAAGTAGCAGTCAGAGATGAGAAGTGCGTCATACAGAACGACAGAAACAGGCTTTATTGTGCATGCGGAACAATCAGTTCAAGCTATTAAGTTCAGTTCGGTTTTACGCTGGAACCGAACCATTCAGTTTAGTTTTTGTATCGAACTGAACTAAAATTTGTATGAACCAAACTGAACTGAAATTTTTAGTTTTGAACTGAACTGGTCCGACCACTACTTGCAAACAAGACTTTTTTGGAAAACAGACGTATGTGCAAAATAAACAAATTGTTAGTATATGCCCAGCTTTACTTTTATTATCCCGTGTTTTTAATTTTTATAATTCCTTGTCAACTAGAGATTCACCTATTTATTCGCAAATTTTTAAATTGTATGGCTATTCAAATTCCGTTAGAATTGGAAGTAAGATACGTCACGATATTGGTACTGCAATTCCTTCACCAGTTCACGCAGTGTAGAGTACCTTTGTCACAAACTCTGCTGCAACATTCAAAGTGGGTAACGCAAAACTGACTTGGAGGTTTGCATGGTCCCTTAAATCAAACAATTTTATTTTAGGCATGATGACATTGTTGTAAATAAATAATATATACTTTCGTTATAGCTACTCTTAAAAGCATTGTATTACTCCGTCAATAGGTGGCCCTGGTGTTGGAGGAGATCCCAGTGTAATGCCAACCATCGTTATAGCCACAAATAGTACAACTGTCAACCTTGAAATTCCACAGCAAATACAAACCATTATCAATATTAAACCAACAATACTACACCACACGTGTTGGGGCTTATTAAGATAATCTTTCAAAACGATGTTGTAAATACATCAAATTGTCTTTATAGTAGTTCCCAAATCATGAACAACTCTGTCATTAATGTTAGCACATTCAATTTGACCAATAAGAGGGAATTATATCTAAGAGGAAAGCACCATATAGAATATTTAGTGTAATACGTTTCAGAAACTCGCTTATTAACAGTATTTTTGCTTAAAATACCTGTTTTGCATCTTTTCCCAGTTTTTTCTGAACGGTAAAAAAATTGATTTTGTTACAATGACTGCTCTGAGTAAGACGAAGGAACATTGTTAAACATGTTTTAAATTTCAGGATATTAAATTTCACATGACATAAACTCATTTCTTAAAAGTATTTGATTACAATGAACACAATGTGTACAATACCTAGAGTTGTAATAAACTCAATTTTATTGCTTATTATTTTGTATTTAATGTGAACAGAATAAGTAATTCTAATGCGAGATAACATGAGCCAAAATCGTGAAGGAAGTTTATTAATGAATTTTAGCAACTAAATATTAAGCGTTTTTTATGCACAGGCATGCCTCCTAAAATACAGGATGATTACAAGAAACCTAATGGTGGCATTCCTAATCCATAGAGCAACATGGTTCACCCATTCGTACTCCAGTTTTCCACTGTTACCCACCGAAGCTTTCATTCCAAACGATGTTTTGAATTTGCTATTGTATATATGCGGGTTGCCAGGGAAAAGCCGCTTTTTGATAAAAAAGACTTTCAACTTCATTCTTAGGAAAATCAACACCCATGGGCTTTGCAAAAACATTTTGCTTCCTTTGTCGTTTACCTACTCTTACACTACTCTACTCGAGTAAGAGAGGGCGCTTTAACATTTCCCGCAGGAGAAATTCAAAAAATATGTATTTGCAGGGGGGTTTACGATAATCCGACACCTGATACTTTCATCTGCTAAATTACACCTGGACTGGTGCTTCCCGTATCAGAATATTTTTGTAAATTTTGATAACAAATTTACAATTTAATCCGAGTTTAAAGTTTAAATGTTGATCAAAATATATAACATACACAAGTGAATACATCAAACAGAGCATGACGGGTTGAAGTTATTGTTTAGGATGAAACTATTTGGTTTATAATCTTCCGTTGATTTTCTTCAAATTCCACGCGCTGAATCTCCAAATGAATCTTCACATTCAAATAGTAATTAAAGGATGACTTTTTGATGTACATGATCTGCATGAAGCAGGTAGGAAACCACATGTCATCTGTTTAAGACCAGCCTGTTGTAGCGAATTACATATTAAAATGTTATTACTTCCATCATAGTTTTGATAAAGTAAATTTCAAAAATTTCAAGTTTGACTCCGAGTTCACTGTCATGTTTCAGGTTACACTTGAGTTCAAACTTGGGTTTCAAATAGAATTTGAGTTCTAATTTCAGTTTTAATGTACCATCAAGTGCAAACTCACGATTCAAACTACACTCAAGTTTAACTTAACTTTGAGGCCTTTCTTTAACTTAAAAAATTTAAAATATCCTTGAGAAATTTAGGCGAGACTCGGGAAACCCTACCCTTGCTCCTAGAAAGTTTAACAGGAGTGATTGTGAAAATTTGTGAAATTGGTCTGAAATCGTGTGTACTGGGACATTTAGTAAAATACAAATAAAAAGTACAAAATACGTGCACACCGATTGCTGGCTTGAAAGTAGTAATCACTCTGGCGTCTCAAAATACTGTGAATCGTAATAAGGTACAAAAATATTGCAAAGTTGTGTTGCAATTTAAAAATACTTGAAAACCCACCGCAACATCGGATACTTGCACAACAAATATAACAGGAATTGCCAACGTCATCAATATCAGGATTGTTCGAAAAATTAAATGAGAAATTTTTTGCACGCCATCTGGAATCTGGTGAATAAAATATTAGAACCGGTTGATTAAATCAAATTAAATCTGTATCAAATTAAGGATACAAATAATATTATTGTTAATGATAAACTTTCTCACCTGAGAATGCTGAAACAAGCAATTCTCGCAAATAAGCAAATTCCAAATGGATTCTGGTAGAATCCCAATTACAAATGTTAGAAGCAATAAACCACAAGTAAACTTTAGGTCGCTGTCCATTCGTCTAGTTGGAGTACCAGAGCCCTGCAAGTGTCATACAAAGAGTCAACATACAAATATAATAGCACAATTCATATTTATTTACAATGCGCTCTTTATATAGGAGCCCCCGAATCGAAGAAAGTTGAATGCCATTAGAACTAGTACCTTTTTGGGGTACAAAATAGTGACCCTAGAACTGTTCAAGGACCCACATAAACAGTATACTTTAACATTAGGAACCGCCTATCGTATCTAAACGTAAAAATATTAATTTGTCTAATATTTTTTTAACTTCATCTTATCTATGTTTTAAATCCTGGTAACTGCAGCCAGGGTTCCGAATTCTGTGGGACTGTGAACTGCCGGTCCCAATGATATCTAATCTATCTAGGGTCAAATGGAAAAACCGGCTCCCCAGTAATGTAACCAGAAATTGCCCCAAAAAATATCAAGGGTACGTGTACAACTATAGGAGTGAATATTTTCTCGGCTCTTTTAATATCGTCACCATGAAAAAAATGATTGTGTACCTGATAGCAGGCAGTAGTCCTTGTACGACTCCTCACAAGTTTTTGCAGTTGGAAAAAAAAACACAAGTGTTGCTATGAAGGAACTGAAGCAGCAGAAAAAATAAATAATTTTCCAGAACAATCTTTTCAAAATAACAAGGCCCATACACTCCTCAACACGTGCAGTGAAAATTCCAGATGCGAAGAAATAAGAAAATATTTCAATAATTACAGCAACCCAAATCATGCAAACCAGTTTTTGAACTGTTCCACGAGTCATAACACTCCTGTAATTTCTTTTTGCTAGGGTCATCCAGGCATTGATTTGTATGGCAGGAAAATGAAGTGCCGAAATTAAAGTACAGCCCTGACACATGATACGTAAATTCACAGCAAAACAGAAATAATTTCCGCTATTTTGAAATAAACCAGGTATGGCATCATCCAATAATAATTCAGCCATTACCAAAATTCCCATCAAGAGGTTAGCTAAAACGAGAGACATATTTAATAATAACCCAGGGGAAATAGGCTTCTTGCACCACCAGGCGGACACGAAAACCATAAGACTTACTCCAACTGATACAACACATAGCAGAAAATGAGCAAAGGAAATGTGGGCGAAAGAGTGGTCCAAATAGGGTGGCGAAGAAACATTCCGTCCTTCCTTGAAATCCTTTAAGTTATTTTTTTCTATTTCTTCCAGCTCCATGTCCCATTCAATACAGCAGCTTTTTTAACTCCATACTATCAGACACCTATGTACATAAAATGTAGAGTAAGAAACTACAAATATGATAATTCAATGTACAACATTTACTAAAACTCTTCAAGACACTCTTCACTTCAGGAAAATCAAAATTTCTTAAGATATACCAGACAATTTTTACATTTGAATTCCATCAAAATTATCGTTAGTGCATTATGTATATGTGACCCATTTTTTGGCCTGGGGAAATATGAAACGCATGGTCAGTAAAATATCAGGCACTAATACATTGTTAAAAACATGTCTTTGATTTACTACCGTGTATTTCCGCGACTTCAGACTTTGAACTGTAGAGATACAATATTAAGATAATTTACTTTTTAAACTAGCCAGAGCAAATATTTTGTGAAAAATAAAAACTCATAATAAAAATTATTTTCCCAGCAAATTTTTTAAAACCTTACCATATTGGAATTTCAATGTAAACGTAAATAAGATTTTTTAAAGTAAGCACTTCCAAGAACTGAACGCTTGTACTTGGTGATATTTATGGCTTCTAATCTGATGATGATCTGAGATTAACGAGGATAAGTGCACATTTTCAAAGGCAAAGTGAAACTGAAGCAGTTCATTAGTTTGCAGTTAATTATAACACGAGGCATGCAGGTAAATTCATTCCCAATTAACGGACAGCTGTAAAAGAAAGTCACAAATACAAAAGGAATCAACCCTAGTCCCATGATATGGCTATTTGCAGTTGCTGCGATTGAATTTCATGTTTTATTTTCAGTCGGTTTACAATCCCATTATATGCAGTATAAATTAAGTTGACTTTATAAGAGCATTCTATTATGTTGCTTTGACCAGTTTTTTATTTTATGCAGGAAATATTTAATTTTGTTCTAAACGGCATGGATTGCAATTAGTTTATCATAGATATACATATGCACACGTCTAGTGAGAACAACAGGATTTTGGGTAGTTATACATATATACATGCATGGATTATCATAGATATATACAGAATGTATACATTTCACTGCACAATAATTACTTGCAATGTATAAAATTCAAACTTTGATTCTTTCAGTATAATTATTGAAAAGAGCTGGTACTCAAGTTGGAGCATGCAAATATATTTGGCATTCACCGTGATTCAGATGACTAAGTTAAAATTGCATACATTCGTACCAGGACGGTTCTATGAAAGAACTGCTGGGCAGATAGTAATTTCTATACTAACGTCTGTACATCCTCCATAAATACAAGAGATAAATTCCTTCAAACTGATGCACCCTGGGGGATTACACCTAAGTAAGTACTGTAAAATAAGAATCTCGAATATATGGGTTCGATAAATGGGTTCGTGTCGGACAACAAATTCATGTTACTTGCTCCAATAACAGAAATAGTTGTAAGCCACTACAAGAGCGAAATGCAGATGTTAATTGGGATGAACCAATAAAAACGGTCATCAGATATTTTACTTTAAAAATGTACAAACAAATAAACGCAATCACTTTTGCCAAAAATTAAACTGAATTGTCATGTTTTTTAACAGAGATTGTAATGTAATTGATTTATGGTGTCAGATAAGCTTCAGAGCAAAAGTATTGATTTTGTCCTGATAAAATAGTGCGAACCGATGGTGAAATGTTGTTTAATAGAAAATACAGAGCATACTTTTTGTAAGGGCAGCCCTGGAAAAACTAATTTTTAATGTAGATTCAATACCGTAGTAGATACGATTATTACAAGCTGCCTTGATATGGGTCAATAATATCGTGTGCATACTGCATTAAATCCCTCTATATCTCGGTGGATTGAGTCCTAATAGAAAACAAAAGTGAAATTCGAGTACTACAAACTGCATCCAGTGATGTCATGGGAATTGGATTTACTCGATTCCCCCTTTAATTGGATTATAGTTTCCTATTTCACTCATGTTTTAACAAACTCTTCTGATACTGTAGCTCTGCGCCGCTTGCGAGAATGCTTGTGCAAAGCCATTGTTTTACATTCAGTCGTTCAGTATACATTAACGAATTTAGTCAACAGAAATGTGCTGTTATTGACAGGGATTACAAGTCACAGGAAAGTTTTTTCTCTTGCGTGTCACCCGAAACCTGTTGGGCTTTAAAAAACTATTACTAAAAATAATTCGCACCGCATTTAATACGTTGTTTGGCTTATTGTGGATAGGAATTTTTCCTGTGCTTCTTAGTTTCCTTCGTAACAACACTCGCTATTTGCTTCCTTCTGCCAGAACTTGGCCAGAGTCGTACAAGGATTGCTGCTTGCAAGAAGGTATTTTTGTCTTTTACGACATTTTTAAATGGCCTCGAAAAAACTTCAAATTGCCTATATTCTCCAGTCAGTTAATAATATATTAATAAGTAGCAAAAGTTTTTATCAAGTGCAAGATACAAAATTTTGTGCAGGGATTTGGCTAGATTCCTGCATAAGATTCCTTCTTTAATCATATATTCAGTATACTTCGAGCCTGGAGTTTTTTATCAGCAAATTGTGAGTAATATACATTCATTGGTAGTATGCCTGAAAATTATTTAGCCCAATTTTTATGAAATGGTAGGATGAAGTGTAGTTTGGGATCAACTATGTACGTTTTGATTGATTTTAACATACATTCCTTCCAGGCCCATTGCAACCGGGTGTGTCGTGCACATGTTTCCCCGAGGGATGTATTTCCACAGTTTCCGCTCCCTACAAGAGGATCCTTTTAGAGGGAATATTCTCAGCGGGAGAGGGGCAACACATTCACCACATATGTACTTACAAGTTATCTACATTATACAGGAATGGTCTTACATGGCTTCAACTTTGTTTGTTTTACAGAGTGCGAGATTGTAAAGAAGTGTTAACCTTCCTGAATGCTAAATTGTGATTATGAACTTGAATTACATCAAGCGATTGATATAATTCAAGTTTGCTCATTATGTATTTTAACCTCCTCATTCAAAAAATTTCTGTAAATTGGATATCCGTGGGCATGTGAAAATATGCGCTGCTGATTTTCGAAACAATTACGGCACTGACGACCTTCCAAATATGTTTGCTGAACAAATATCCGATATTCAGGTGGGGTTTATAGTGGTTATATATTTTGTACAAATGTGTGTTTCAACTAATTACAGCTAGATGACTGATACCGTATAATTTATTCTATGCCTTTCCTATAACGAGATTACAACAAAATTACCAATTCTGTTGTTGTAAGGAATGGTCGTTGTAAAGACTTGAATCAATTTGAACTTAACTTTGCAGCTGGAAAGTCCAAGAGATTATGTACGGCCTATTATGATCCTAAAAACAGTAATCAACTAAACGTCGGAAATAACAGGAGAATGAGCAGGGTACAGTAATAATATGACAGCATAACAGAAGCTTCTTTGGATTCTATTGTGAGGACATAACATAAAGGTTAAAAGGTAATAATTCTCGGGTCGGACACTAGGGTGCCGCTTTACAGAGATTAATGTACAATTAAGGAGAGTCATTATAAAGAGATCCTAAACGCGAAAAGGTTATTGAGTTGAGCTTTTTATGCACGTAGTACAATTGTTCCTAATTTACAGGGGCCGGAGTTTTGTAAATGTCACTGGAAAATCATTTCCTAATTTCCTACGGAAGATTAGGAGGTTTTAGAAGATCCTTAACAATTTAGAAAATTTCTTCTGATAACAGGTCATCAATTTAACAAGATCAATCTAAAAATTCGTGTTTACCTAACAAATTTGCTAATCCCTGCCAGAAGAAAAATCGACAAATTGTAAATGCCCTGTTCTCAAGATAGAATCCCCTACTTTTGAGATTTTCCCTCCCAGAAATATATTTCCCTGGGGAGATCCTCTCCGTCTTTCTACAAAATTCCAACCCCCGAACTTATTAAACACTGTCCCTAAACAAATATTGTATCAAATGTTACTTAAATAGTATCTCCTAGGATCTGGTTTTGTAGCTGCATTAAATTAAATTTAAAGATAAATTTAATTAAATTTTACAAAAACTAAACTAAAATTCAAAACTGTGATTCCCAACAGGATGGTGTTAAATGGGTGACATATGATCAGCTACCTCGGGCATGTGGATCATGCATTTCTTAACGTCATCCTCTGATTCCTTGTGTTAAAACGTGACCATTCGGGCATACGAAGTCCTTGTGATTCGAAGAAAAGCAAAAGAAGAGATACAACCGAGATTTGTGCCGTCCTCTTTATTATTATTGTTCTCACCAGAATATGAACACTTTTAGTTGTCAGACTGTATGCTCTGTTCAGCCAAGTTATGCATTTGTAGTTATGTGCTTGAGGCAAAAAGTGTAAAACAGTCATTTTGTGACATGTTTGCGAGCCATTGAACTGAATGTTTTTAATTCTAAATTTGGAAGCTCGATACATATATATATGTATTTTGAAAAATTATTTTAGTTTTGTCCTTTATAGTTACAACAGTACAATGTGTCTTTTCATATTGAGAGCAATTCCTGAATAAGAGATTTACTACACGTTAACCAAAAAGGAAACTTTCATCAATTCTTCTGCCGAAATTCGTTTGTTTAGGGGTGCTCTTGCATTCGAAATTTTCCAGTGCTATACATACAAATGCATTTATTTTCTATCGAAATGTACATACATATGTATTTATACTTACAACTATACACTTTGTTGTCACTGCGTCTTAACTGAGATATCCAAACATTGACTCAGTGTTATGTAGAACCTGTAATATATATATTGAAATATAGGAAAGCGTATACGTACGTAGAGCTCTTGCCTGGCATTTGGAGTAAATACAGGATATGTAGGAGAATATTTTGCTATCATTTAAAGGAAGGGTAATATTTACTGTGATTCAATTATGCATCTTTGGAGTTACTACTATTTCAAACCAAGCAACAAAAAAGTTATTTTGCTATTAATGTACATATTTATATAATTTTTTCTGCCTGCACGTTGTAACGGTTAACTTGTACCACCGTACAAATTGCGTGATTTATAGCCTGCATCCCAGGAAAGTTGCCAGGCCAAGTTTATTGGTTTAGGAGAAATAGATAATTTTGAGTCAACCTGCTGTTCGAACAAACTAGGCTAGAAATCTTGGAACACACCAGAGAATTCCAAGCACTTGTTGGGATGTAGTCTTAGCGATAGTCTTTAATCATGTACATTGTTCGATTTGAAATTTCTTACCAAGATGTTTAAACAGATTACCTCCAACATTTTGTCATCGTTGCAGCATGTCAAATTATGTCAGTGTGTAGAATGGGATCAGTACTGTGCTTTTAAACAATTTATTGAAATTGTAGGTAGCCTTAGATGTAAGTACTATCAATCGGTATGATTTTGTGTTATCGGGATGACCGTAGCGTAGTCTTGTGCGAATGAAACTCTGGCATACTGAGATATTGGTTTAATTCTAATATCAGTTCGCTCTAAAATTTTGGGAAATTTTGAGCAATGAAAATTTGGTATTTTTTTCGAATTAATGGAACGAAATTGTTCAATTTTGTAATCTGCCGGATATTCTTTAGTTTAGTTAATATATTGTTGAAAGTGCATACTATTTATAGCCTGAAAAAGGGAATCAAGAAAAGAAATCAATTTATGATCCATGCATCCCCTACTTTCAATCAAAATTCAATCTAAAGGAAGTGGAAACAATTGGACTGTACATTGGGGCAGGAGGAACAATTTCAAATTTTTTTGTATCATTCCTAAAACGATTTAGGATACCAATGAAAGTTATTGAAGAAATAGTATCTTTAGTTCTTAAGAACGGTGCATTAATTTGTAATAATCATCTTTATAAGTCATAAATTATACTAATTAGTTACTTAATTGAAAATTGTTAATAGTATACTGAGTCCATAAGGGCTACTTCTATTGAGAAGCAGTGTCAATAAAGTCTTTCTCTCTCAGGAGCTACAGGGAAAAACTATTTCCTGCAAGAAAATCCTCACTGGGAAGGTTTATTTTTACCGAACCTGATTGTTAAATTCGTTGACCTTTATTGGCAGGGATTTTTAAAATTGCTGAACTTATTTGGCAGGGATTTGATGTCTTGTAAGGAAATTAGTTTTGCCAATTGGGATTTTGAAAATCGTTAACCTTATTTAAGCAGGAATTTTTAAGACCTTTGAGAACCTTCCTGCAGGGCAGTGAATAAACGGGTACGAGTACGGGTATGGGTACTACCCGGGTACCGATTTTTTGTACCCGAACAATTCCGGGATCTACCAGGGTACACTTTGGTTGGCTCCAAATTTTGGGTACGGATACGGGTATGGGTATGGATACAAGGATTTCAAAATGGGTATATACCCACCGGGTACGGGTATAATGGGGTCATTTACTCGTACCCGTGACAACTGTACCCGAGTATTTGGATACGTAAGTTTTTAAAAAAATAGAAATAGAAAAATAGTATTCACACTTAAAATACACCAAGTACACCATTTATGGTTAAAACTTAGCAAATAACAATATTATTCACAATTGTCAAGCTTCTAAATAAATAAATAAATAAATGGCTAACGAATAAACGTGGCTTGTCTACCTCAGAATGGACAAATGCAATTAAAATGACTGCTAATGTTTTACCAGTGCGTTCCAATCCTGGATTTAGTCAAGGAAATAACCGTTGCCGTTATTGCAACGAGTATGAAACCTTAGGTCACATCCTTGGCAAATGTTCCAGAGGAGAACTACTTCGAAACACACGTCATCATACTATCAGAACCCTGTTGGCAACAAAGTTGAGAGAAGGAGGTTTCAAGGTTGAAGAAGAAGTATTTTGTGAAGACTCAGATGGAAGAAGTAGAAGGGTAGATATATTTGCAGTTGACATGAGATCTAAAACAGCGTTTATTATTGACCCTACTATCAGAATGGAAGATCATATTAACCAAGCAGATCAAGTGAATCAACAGAAGAAATCGATTTATGATCCATGTATTCCTTACTTTAAATCTAATTTTGATGTTAAAGATATTGAAACCATTGTTCTTTACATTGGTGCTAGAGGGACAATATCAAAATTTTTCATGAATTTTATAAATAGATTTAAAATCCCTGTATCAGTTATTAATGATATTGTTACAATAGTTTTAAAAAATGGTGCATTAATATGCCATAATCATTTATATAATAATGTTTAATTATTTTATCTGTAAACATTTCAATATAATATTAATAATGAATACCTTGTCAAATAGTATACTGAGTCAGTAATGGCTACTTTCAATGGAAAGCAGTGACAATAAAGTCCTTATATATATGAGTTGCTGCTTCAGTTGGATATTTTAATGTCTTGTGTTTTAGTTTTAGCCAACCTTCAATCACGAGAAACTACGAATAGTCTGTGCTAATTGTAAGGTAAACAGTCTTTTAGAAGTAAGTAAATCATTTCCCATTGAATTTTCCTGTTAATAATAATTACTTACGCTAACATTCAAGTTTGGGTTGTGCTTCACTGAAAATATCTACAGTTCAGCGTCCACCCTGTTAATGAAACAAACTGGCTTATGTGGTAGTGTTTAACGTTTTACAGATGTTAAATTGTTTAGAATGAAAAGAGTACTTGGATTTAAGTAACTTGATTGATTAACAACGCGTTTATTTTATACAACAATCGAACATTGAACACTGTTGCTTTCATAGGTGCTGCTCCAAAGTTTTTATATTCGTTTTCTTTCGTTCACTATTACAGCTGTGGCTTTCCAATATCTAGAGATATTGAATCGTAACCCAAAAATATGTAGTTTAGAAGAACATGTATGGATACGGAGTCTCGGAGTAACGATAACATTATGAAAAAAAACCTATTGAAATATATAGTGCCACAACTTCGATATGCGTAACGTTTCGTTACTTGAATAAGTACTTGAAATACTTATGGTTCATGGTCAAGGATTTATACATTTTTACTTGACCATGAACATGACTTGACTCTCAAGTAGAATTTTTTGTCTTGACCATGATAACTACTTGATTTCAAATCTCAGGGTCAAGTAGAATAAATAACTTGACCATGCCTTGAATGTTCAAGTATCCATTATATTTTACTTGACCATGACCCGAACTTGACCATGACTTGAAATACTCATGGTCTACTTGAACTTGAGCGCAGCTCTGCACAAGATTCAGGAGGGATATTAAAAAATGGTATTCCGGGGTGATTAACAGTATTACAACCACTGCCGGCCACTCGTTGCTAGTGCCACACTAAGTAAAAGAATTGATTTCGGATCTGTCCAAAGACTGACAAATAATGACTTGGATTTTTAATTACTGGTATAAATATACATATAAACTGATTTGGTTTTTCTCGGCAAGTTTAGAAACATCAGGTATTATCTCAAATTTGCTATCTAAATCATTGAAAACATGAGCTGTTCCACACAGTTTATGTAATTATTTATCTGGAAATCCATGTGTAAGAATCAGGTTAAAGGTATTGTCCGGCGAGGCAAAATGAACCCCAAAAAATTAGTACGCGGTAATTATACCTACACAAAGATTAATGCAATAAGCATAATAATTACATGTAACTTCGTAGCTGAATAACTAAACTTGTGATTCCGATGAGTTTTCGTAAGTTTCGTTCTTTCGGGGTTTAAGGGAATACTAACTGCTTGCAACCAGGTGGAATTCTCTGAATTGTTTGTATGTATTCATTTAAGACTAGTACACGATATTTCCCGATTATTTGACATGGATCTCCGTAATACTATTTGACTAAAAAATGAGTATTGCTCCGAAAAGCTCGTTCCCATTCAGCCTCACTGGGGTTAGAAAATATGGTGGATGCTATCTGTAATATACACACTTTGTAGCTGCACCGCTAAAAGAGGCATGCCAAATTATTAAACATATGCTGACAATTAACGATGCCAAACAATTTGAATTTAAGGAGGAAATTCCTTATAAGGAGTGTATTTTGAACAAACTATGTATACAATAATAAATGTATACATATGTATATGTGTGTTATTTTCCTGTAAAAACTAGTTCTTCTTCAAACGTTGGATGTAGATAAATGTATGGTGGCTGCAGCAGAACTTCGTTTTCCGAAAAAATTTAATAGTGTCACTATATTTCATACATTTTCGAAAACACCATAGGGGAAATAATTGAATGTGTAATATATATTACAAATACTTGTAACAAAAATTCCAGAATTATTGTTCTCATCAAAGAGAGATGCTGCAATATGAATGTTGCTCCAAATGTAGAAGAATTCCTAACAGCAGTACATTCAATTAATTTCGTTAGATGCGTAACGTCGTTATGAAAAGACTGCTGCAGCCTTCGGATATCAAATTACAAAGGCTCTTAGAAGACGTTGCAATGTGTTTGACCCGTTTCTTTTTGCCTTGGTTAACCACATTAATTTTTTATTTGGTATCTCGCCTGTCGAATTGCCTTGTTGTCAAATAATTTTTCATACGTATTGCAACCAGGGTGGATTGATTTAAATCACTTGATTTTTTTCAAATAAATCATTGATTTAAATCAAAATTGACTTTTCAACTTTTGCGGTTAGATAAAATATAATTTTACTTCTCCAAACGTTGTAAAACGTCCATTTTTGTGTTTATACAAATTTTTGGCATGAGACCATTTAGGATTTTGATAATTTTCAGGATTATTTGGGTATGCTGACATATTGATTATATGTCAAGCTGTCAAAGTCCCATACAATTTGGATATGAGTGAGTTTTGAAGTATTGTATAATACTGGAGCTTCTGCTGGGGATAATTGTTATGTCACACAGAAGATTCCGTCTCGTTTCAAAATCCATTGACAAAAATTATTATTCCAATGCCGTCCCAAAATAACTCGGGGACAATATTTATATCCCGAAATTGTCTCGTCCGTAACAGAAACTACAAAAACATCCCAATATCCCATCTTTCTAAAAGAGTACCGTTTAAAGTGGCAAGGTTTGACTGTGTGAATTTTGCATTTTTTAAATGTTATACTTTTGTAGAGATATTCACACTTGTTTAAACGGTATATTCCCAATTTGGATATAATTTTTTTGTCCCAACATATTCTACCATCCCGTCCCGAAACACTGTATACATATATATTTTATATAATGTGTATCGTGTATACATGAATCAATAAAAATCCAAATGAGACAGTCGGTATCTGTCCAACACAGCGTTTGACTTCAAAAACCAGCTTTTTATTTCATATTAGGTAGTTGGCTTGCCTTTGAAAATTTCTCTCAATACATTCTATTAATTGTTCAAGTTTCATTGGTGTCAACAGTGTACAATATTATTAGGAAAATTAAAATCCAAATATTTGTATGAAAATTCTATCGTACGATAAAATTTTGAATTTAAATCATAAAATATTGATTTAAATCAAAAAAATCCGATTGAAATCAAATAAATCTGATTTTTTTGAAAAAAATCAGCAACCCTGATTGCAACACAAATGCCGTTTGATTGAAGTTTTTGTTTTGGGTTCAAAGTGCTACTTAAAAACAGCGTGCATACCTTGACTTGCAAATAGTGGTCGCACTAGTCCAGTTTTCTTCGTAAAATTCAGTTTAGTTTGGTTCACAAAGTGAACTGAATCGAAAAATTTCAATTCAGTTAGCTGTTCTTCGGTTCAGTTCAGTTGAGTTCTCTCTATGAACTGAAACCGAACTGAACTGAACTGAATATGTCTACATATAGAGAGACTTTTTAAATAAGGGGTATACAGTTCTTTGTATCCCACTTTAATCCGATTTTAAATATGTTCCATCAAGTACTGTTCTAGCACTGCAAATGCAATCACATTTTGCGTAGATATTTCTTAAAAAGTAGCAGTCAGAGATGAGAAGTGCGTCATACAGAACGACAGAAACAGGCTTTATTGTGCATGCGGAACAATCAGTTCAAGCTATTAAGTTCAGTTCGGTTTTACGCTGGAACCGAACCATTCAGTTTAGTTTTTGTATCGAACTGAACTAAAATTTGTATGAACCAAACTGAACTGAAATTTTTAGTTTTGAACTGAACTGGTCCGACCACTACTTGCAAACAAGACTTTTTTGGAAAACAGACGTATGTGCAAAATAAACAAATTGTTAGTATATGCCCAGCTTTACTTTTATTATCCCGTGTTTTTAATTTTTATAATTCCTTGTCAACTAGAGATTCACCTATTTATTCGCAAATTTTTAAATTGTATGGCTATTCAAATTCCGTTAGAATTGGAAGTAAGATACGTCACGATATTGGTACTGCAATTCCTTCACCAGTTCACGCAGTGTAGAGTACCTTTGTCACAAACTCTGCTGCAACATTCAAAGTGGGTAACGCAAAACTGACTTGGAGGTTTGCATGGTCCCTTAAATCAAACAATTTTATTTTAGGCATGATGACATTGTTGTAAATAAATAATATATACTTTCGTTATAGCTACTCTTAAAAGCATTGTATTACTCCGTCAATAGGTGGCCCTGGTGTTGGAGGAGATCCCAGTGTAATGCCAACCATCGTTATAGCCACAAATAGTACAACTGTCAACCTTGAAATTCCACAGCAAATACAAACCATTATCAATATTAAACCAACAATACTACACCACACGTGTTGGGGCTTATTAAGATAATCTTTCAAAACGATGTTGTAAATACATCAAATTGTCTTTATAGTAGTTCCCAAATCATGAACAACTCTGTCATTAATGTTAGCACATTCAATTTGACCAATAAGAGGGAATTATATCTAAGAGGAAAGCACCATATAGAATATTTAGTGTAATACGTTTCAGAAACTCGCTTATTAACAGTATTTTTGCTTAAAATACCTGTTTTGCATCTTTTCCCAGTTTTTTCTGAACGGTAAAAAAATTGATTTTGTTACAATGACTGCTCTGAGTAAGACGAAGGAACATTGTTAAACATGTTTTAAATTTCAGGATATTAAATTTCACATGACATAAACTCATTTCTTAAAAGTATTTGATTACAATGAACACAATGTGTACAATACCTAGAGTTGTAATAAACTCAATTTTATTGCTTATTATTTTGTATTTAATGTGAACAGAATAAGTAATTCTAATGCGTGATAACATGAGCCAAAATCGTGAAGGAAGTTTATTAATGAATTTTAGCAACTAAATATTAAGCGTTTTTTATGCACAGGCATGCCTCCTAAAATACAGGATGATTACAAGAAACCTAATGGTGGCATTCCTAATCCATAGAGCAACATGGTTCACCCATTCGTACTCCAGTTTTCCACTGTTACCCACCGAAGCTTTCATTCCAAACGATGTTTTGAATTTGCTATTGTATATATGCGGGTTGCCAGGGAAAAGCCGCTTTTTGATAAAAAAGACTTTCAACTTCATTCTTAGGAAAATCAACACCCATGGGCTTTGCAAAAACATTTTGCTTCCTTTGTCGTTTACCTACTCTTACACTACTCTACTCGAGTAAGAGAGGGCGCTTTAACATTTCCCGCAGGAGAAATTCAAAAAATATGTATTTGCAGGGGGGTTTACGATAATCCGACACCTGATACTTTCATCTGCTAAATTACACCTGGACTGGTGCTTCCCGTATCAGAATATTTTTGTAAATTTTGATAACAAATTTACAATTTAATCCGAGTTTAAAGTTTAAATGTTGATCAAAATATATAACATACACAAGTGAATACATCAAACAGAGCATGACGGGTTGAAGTTATTGTTTAGGATGAAACTATTTGGTTTATAATCTTCCGTTGATTTTCTTCAAATTCCACGCGCTGAATCTCCAAATGAATCTTCACATTCAAATAGTAATTAAAGGATGACTTTTTGATGTACATGATCTGCATGAAGCAGGTAGGAAACCACATGTCATCTGTTTAAGACCAGCCTGTTGTAGCGAATTACATATTAAAATGTTATTACTTCCATCATAGTTTTGATAAAGTAAATTTCAAAAATTTCAAGTTTGACTCCGAGTTCACTGTCATGTTTCAGGTTACACTTGAGTTCAAACTTGGGTTTCAAATAGAATTTGAGTTCTAATTTCAGTTTTAATGTACCATCAAGTGCAAACTCACGATTCAAACTACACTCAAGTTTAACTTAACTTTGAGGCCTTTCTTTAACTTAAAAAATTTAAAATATCCTTGAGAAATTTAGGCGAGACTCGGGAAACCCTACCCTTGCTCCTAGAAAGTTTAACAGGAGTGATTGTGAAAATTTGTGAAATTGGTCTGAAATCGTGTGTACTGGGACATTTAGTAAAATACAAATAAAAAGTACAAAATACGTGCACACCGATTGCTGGCTTGAAAGTAGTAATCACTCTGGCGTCTCAAAATACTGTGAATCGTAATAAGGTACAAAAATATTGCAAAGTTGTGTTGCAATTTAAAAATACTTGAAAACCCACCGCAACATCGGATACTTGCACAACAAATATAACAGGAATTGCCAACGTCATCAATATCAGGATTGTTCGAAAAATTAAATGAGAAATTTTTTGCACGCCATCTGGAATCTGGTGAATAAAATATTAGAACCGGTTGATTAAATCAAATTAAATCTGTATCAAATTAAGGATACAAATAATATTATTGTTAATGATAAACTTTCTCACCTGAGAATGCTGAAACAAGCAATTCTCGCAAATAAGCAAATTCCAAATGGATTCTGGTAGAATCCCAATTACAAATGTTAGAAGCAATAAACCACAAGTAAACTTTAGGTCGCTGTCCATTCGTCTAGTTGGAGTACCAGAGCCCTGCAAGTGTCATACAAAGAGTCAACATACAAATATAATAGCACAATTCATATTTATTTACAATGCGCTCTTTATATAGGAGCCCCCGAATCGAAGAAAGTTGAATGCCATTAGAACTAGTACCTTTTTGGGGTACAAAATAGTGACCCTAGAACTGTTCAAGGACCCACATAAACAGTATACTTTAACATTAGGAACCGCCTATCGTATCTAAACGTAAAAATATTAATTTGTCTAATATTTTTTTAACTTCATCTTATCTATGTTTTAAATCCTGGTAACTGCAGCCAGGGTTCCGAATTCTGTGGGACTGTGAACTGCCGGTCCCAATGATATCTAATCTATCTAGGGTCAAATGGAAAAACCGGCTCCCCAGTAATGTAACCAGAAATTGCCCCAAAAAATATCAAGGGTACGTGTACAACTATAGGAGTGAATATTTTCTCGGCTCTTTTAATATCGTCACCATGAAAAAAATGATTGTGTACCTGATAGCAGGCAGTAGTCCTTGTACGACTCCTCACAAGTTTTTGCAGTTGGAAAAAAAAACACAAGTGTTGCTATGAAGGAACTGAAGCAGCAGAAAAAATAAATAATTTTCCAGAACAATCTTTTCAAAATAACAAGGCCCATACACTCCTCAACACGTGCAGTGAAAATTCCAGATGCGAAGAAATAAGAAAATATTTCAATAATTACAGCAACCCAAATCATGCAAACCAGTTTTTGAACTGTTCCACGAGTCATAACACTCCTGTAATTTCTTTTTGCTAGGGTCATCCAGGCATTGATTTGTATGGCAGGAAAATGAAGTGCCGAAATTAAAGTACAGCCCTGACACATGATACGTAAATTCACAGCAAAACAGAAATAATTTCCGCTATTTTGAAATAAACCAGGTATGGCATCATCCAATAATAATTCAGCCATTACCAAAATTCCCATCAAGAGGTTAGCTAAAACGAGAGACATATTTAATAATAACCCAGGGGAAATAGGCTTCTTGCACCACCAGGCGGACACGAAAACCATAAGACTTACTCCAACTGATACAACACATAGCAGAAAATGAGCAAAGGAAATGTGGGCGAAAGAGTGGTCCAAATAGGGTGGCGAAGAAACATTCCGTCCTTCCTTGAAATCCTTTAAGTTATTTTTTTCTATTTCTTCCAGCTCCATGTCCCATTCAATACAGCAGCTTTTTTAACTCCATACTATCAGACACCTATGTACATAAAATGTAGAGTAAGAAACTACAAATATGATAATTCAATGTACAACATTTACTAAAACTCTTCAAGACACTCTTCACTTCAGGAAAATCAAAATTTCTTAAGATATACCAGACAATTTTTACATTTGAATTCCATCAAAATTATCGTTAGTGCATTATGTATATGTGACCCATTTTTTGGCCTGGGGAAATATGAAACGCATGGTCAGTAAAATATCAGGCACTAATACATTGTTAAAAACATGTCTTTGATTTACTACCGTGTATTTCCGCGACTTCAGACTTTGAACTGTAGAGATACAATATTAAGATAATTTACTTTTTAAACTAGCCAGAGCAAATATTTTGTGAAAAATAAAAACTCATAATAAAAATTATTTTCCCAGCAAATTTTTTAAAACCTTACCATATTGGAATTTCAATGTAAACGTAAATAAGATTTTTTAAAGTAAGCACTTCCAAGAACTGAACGCTTGTACTTGGTGATATTTATGGCTTCTAATCTGATGATGATCTGAGATTAACGAGGATAAGTGCACATTTTCAAAGGCAAAGTGAAACTGAAGCAGTTCATTAGTTTGCAGTTAATTATAACACGAGGCATGCAGGTAAATTCATTCCCAATTAACGGACAGCTGTAAAAGAAAGTCACAAATACAAAAGGAATCAACCCTAGTCCCATGATATGGCTATTTGCAGTTGCTGCGATTGAATTTCATGTTTTATTTTCAGTCGGTTTACAATCCCATTATATGCAGTATAAATTAAGTTGACTTTATAAGAGCATTCTATTATGTTGCTTTGACCAGTTTTTTATTTTATGCAGGAAATATTTAATTTTGTTCTAAACGGCATGGATTGCAATTAGTTTATCATAGATATACATATGCACACGTCTAGTGAGAACAACAGGATTTTGGGTAGTTATACATATATACATGCATGGATTATCATAGATATATACAGAATGTATACATTTCACTGCACAATAATTACTTGCAATGTATAAAATTCAAACTTTGATTCTTTCAGTATAATTATTGAAAAGAGCTGGTACTCAAGTTGGAGCATGCAAATATATTTGGCATTCACCGTGATTCAGATGACTAAGTTAAAATTGCATACATTCGTACCAGGACGGTTCTATGAAAGAACTGCTGGGCAGATAGTAATTTCTATACTAACGTCTGTACATCCTCCATAAATACAAGAGATAAATTCCTTCAAACTGATGCACCCTGGGGGATTACACCTAAGTAAGTACTGTAAAATAAGAATCTCGAATATATGGGTTCGATAAATGGGTTCGTGTCGGACAACAAATTCATGTTACTTGCTCCAATAACAGAAATAGTTGTAAGCCACTACAAGAGCGAAATGCAGATGTTAATTGGGATGAACCAATAAAAACGGTCATCAGATATTTTACTTTAAAAATGTACAAACAAATAAACGCAATCACTTTTGCCAAAAATTAAACTGAATTGTCATGTTTTTTAACAGAGATTGTAATGTAATTGATTTATGGTGTCAGATAAGCTTCAGAGCAAAAGTATTGATTTTGTCCTGATAAAATAGTGCGAACCGATGGTGAAATGTTGTTTAATAGAAAATACAGAGCATACTTTTTGTAAGGGCAGCCCTGGAAAAACTAATTTTTAATGTAGATTCAATACCGTAGTAGATACGATTATTACAAGCTGCCTTGATATGGGTCAATAATATCGTGTGCATACTGCATTAAATCCCTCTATATCTCGGTGGATTGAGTCCTAATAGAAAACAAAAGTGAAATTCGAGTACTACAAACTGCATCCAGTGATGTCATGGGAATTGGATTTACTCGATTCCCCCTTTAATTGGATTATAGTTTCCTATTTCACTCATGTTTTAACAAACTCTTCTGATACTGTAGCTCTGCGCCGCTTGCGAGAATGCTTGTGCAAAGCCATTGTTTTACATTCAGTCGTTCAGTATACATTAACGAATTTAGTCAACAGAAATGTGCTGTTATTGACAGGGATTACAAGTCACAGGAAAGTTTTTTCTCTTGCGTGTCACCCGAAACCTGTTGGGCTTTAAAAAACTATTACTAAAAATAATTCGCACCGCATTTAATACGTTGTTTGGCTTATTGTGGATAGGAATTTTTCCTGTGCTTCTTAGTTTCCTTCGTAACAACACTCGCTATTTGCTTCCTTCTGCCAGAACTTGGCCAGAGTCGTACAAGGATTGCTGCTTGCAAGAAGGTATTTTTGTCTTTTACGACATTTTTAAATGGCCTCGAAAAAACTTCAAATTGCCTATATTCTCCAGTCAGTTAATAATATATTAATAAGTAGCAAAAGTTTTTATCAAGTGCAAGATACAAAATTTTGTGCAGGGATTTGGCTAGATTCCTGCATAAGATTCCTTCTTTAATCATATATTCAGTATACTTCGAGCCTGGAGTTTTTTATCAGCAAATTGTGAGTAATATACATTCATTGGTAGTATGCCTGAAAATTATTTAGCCCAATTTTTATGAAATGGTAGGATGAAGTGTAGTTTGGGATCAACTATGTACGTTTTGATTGATTTTAACATACATTCCTTCCAGGCCCATTGCAACCGGGTGTGTCGTGCACATGTTTCCCCGAGGGATGTATTTCCACAGTTTCCGCTCCCTACAAGAGGATCCTTTTAGAGGGAATATTCTCAGCGGGAGAGGGGCAACACATTCACCACATATGTACTTACAAGTTATCTACATTATACAGGAATGGTCTTACATGGCTTCAACTTTGTTTGTTTTACAGAGTGCGAGATTGTAAAGAAGTGTTAACCTTCCTGAATGCTAAATTGTGATTATGAACTTGAATTACATCAAGCGATTGATATAATTCAAGTTTGCTCATTATGTATTTTAACCTCCTCATTCAAAAAATTTCTGTAAATTGGATATCCGTGGGCATGTGAAAATATGCGCTGCTGATTTTCGAAACAATTACGGCACTGACGACCTTCCAAATATGTTTGCTGAACAAATATCCGATATTCAGGTGGGGTTTATAGTGGTTATATATTTTGTACAAATGTGTGTTTCAACTAATTACAGCTAGATGACTGATACCGTATAATTTATTCTATGCCTTTCCTATAACGAGATTACAACAAAATTACCAATTCTGTTGTTGTAAGGAATGGTCGTTGTAAAGACTTGAATCAATTTGAACTTAACTTTGCAGCTGGAAAGTCCAAGAGATTATGTACGGCCTATTATGATCCTAAAAACAGTAATCAACTAAACGTCGGAAATAACAGGAGAATGAGCAGGGTACAGTAATAATATGACAGCATAACAGAAGCTTCTTTGGATTCTATTGTGAGGACATAACATAAAGGTTAAAAGGTAATAATTCTCGGGTCGGACACTAGGGTGCCGCTTTACAGAGATTAATGTACAATTAAGGAGAGTCATTATAAAGAGATCCTAAACGCGAAAAGGTTATTGAGTTGAGCTTTTTATGCACGTAGTACAATTGTTCCTAATTTACAGGGGCCGGAGTTTTGTAAATGTCACTGGAAAATCATTTCCTAATTTCCTACGGAAGATTAGGAGGTTTTAGAAGATCCTTAACAATTTAGAAAATTTCTTCTGATAACAGGTCATCAATTTAACAAGATCAATCTAAAAATTCGTGTTTACCTAACAAATTTGCTAATCCCTGCCAGAAGAAAAATCGACAAATTGTAAATGCCCTGTTCTCAAGATAGAATCCCCTACTTTTGAGATTTTCCCTCCCAGAAATATATTTCCCTGGGGAGATCCTCTCCGTCTTTCTACAAAATTCCAACCCCCGAACTTATTAAACACTGTCCCTAAACAAATATTGTATCAAATGTTACTTAAATAGTATCTCCTAGGATCTGGTTTTGTAGCTGCATTAAATTAAATTTAAAGATAAATTTAATTAAATTTTACAAAAACTAAACTAAAATTCAAAACTGTGATTCCCAACAGGATGGTGTTAAATGGGTGACATATGATCAGCTACCTCGGGCATGTGGATCATGCATTTCTTAACGTCATCCTCTGATTCCTTGTGTTAAAACGTGACCATTCGGGCATACGAAGTCCTTGTGATTCGAAGAAAAGCAAAAGAAGAGATACAACCGAGATTTGTGCCGTCCTCTTTATTATTATTGTTCTCACCAGAATATGAACACTTTTAGTTGTCAGACTGTATGCTCTGTTCAGCCAAGTTATGCATTTGTAGTTATGTGCTTGAGGCAAAAAGTGTAAAACAGTCATTTTGTGACATGTTTGCGAGCCATTGAACTGAATGTTTTTAATTCTAAATTTGGAAGCTCGATACATATATATATGTATTTTGAAAAATTATTTTAGTTTTGTCCTTTATAGTTACAACAGTACAATGTGTCTTTTCATATTGAGAGCAATTCCTGAATAAGAGATTTACTACACGTTAACCAAAAAGGAATCTTTCATCAATTCTTCTGCCGAAATTCGTTTGTTTAGGGGTGCTCTTGCATTCGAAATTTTCCAGTGCTATACATACAAATGCATTTATTTTCTATCGAAATGTACATACATATGTATTTATACTTACAACTATACACTTTGTTGTCACTGCGTCTTAACTGAGATATCCAAACATTGACTCAGTGTTATGTAGAACCTGTAATATATATATTGAAATATAGGAAAGCGTATACGTACGTAGAGCTCTTGCCTGGCATTTGGAGTAAATACAGGATATGTAGGAGAATATTTTGCTATCATTTAAAGGAAGGGTAATATTTACTGTGATTCAATTATGCATCTTTGGAGTTACTACTATTTCAAACCAAGCAACAAAAAAGTTATTTTGCTATTAATGTACATATTTATATAATTTTTTCTGCCTGCACGTTGTAACGGTTAACTTGTACCACCGTACAAATTGCGTGATTTATAGCCTGCATCCCAGGAAAGTTGCCAGGCCAAGTTTATTGGTTTAGGAGAAATAGATAATTTTGAGTCAACCTGCTGTTCGAACAAACTAGGCTAGAAATCTTGGAACACACCAGAGAATTCCAAGCACTTGTTGGGATGTAGTCTTAGCGATAGTCTTTAATCATGTACATTGTTCGATTTGAAATTTCTTACCAAGATGTTTAAACAGATTACCTCCAACATTTTGTCATCGTTGCAGCATGTCAAATTATGTCAGTGTGTAGAATGGGATCAGTACTGTGCTTTTAAACAATTTATTGAAATTGTAGGTAGCCTTAGATGTAAGTACTATCAATCGGTATGATTTTGTGTTATCGGGATGACCGTAGCGTAGTCTTGTGCGAATGAAACTCTGGCATACTGAGATATTGGTTTAATTCTAATATCAGTTCGCTCTAAAATTTTGGGAAATTTTGAGCAATGAAAATTTGGTATTTTTTTCGAATTAATGGAACGAAATTGTTCAATTTTGTAATCTGCCGGATATTCTTTAGTTTAGTTAATATATTGTTGAAAGTGCATACTATTTATAGCCTGAAAAAGGGAATCAAGAAAAGAAATCAATTTATGATCCATGCATCCCCTACTTTCAATCAAAATTCAATCTAAAGGAAGTGGAAACAATTGGACTGTACATTGGGGCAGGAGGAACAATTTCAAATTTTTTTGTATCATTCCTAAAACGATTTAGGATACCAATGAAAGTTATTGAAGAAATAGTATCTTTAGTTCTTAAGAACGGTGCATTAATTTGTAATAATCATCTTTATAAGTCATAAATTATACTAATTAGTTACTTAATTGAAAATTGTTAATAGTATACTGAGTCCATAAGGGCTACTTCTATTGAGAAGCAGTGTCAATAAAGTCTTTCTCTCTCAGGAGCTACAGGGAAAAACTATTTCCTGCAAGAAAATCCTCACTGGGAAGGTTTATTTTTACCGAACCTGATTGTTAAATTCGTTGACCTTTATTGGCAGGGATTTTTAAAATTGCTGAACTTATTTGGCAGGGATTTGATGTCTTGTAAGGAAATTAGTTTTGCCAATTGGGATTTTGAAAATCGTTAACCTTATTTAAGCAGGAATTTTTAAGACCTTTGAGAACCTTCCTGCAGGGCAGTGAATAAACGGGTACGAGTACGGGTATGGGTACTACCCGGGTACCGATTTTTTGTACCCGAACAATTCCGGGATCTACCAGGGTACACTTTGGTTGGCTCCAAATTTTGGGTACGGATACGGGTATGGGTATGGATACAAGGATTTCAAAATGGGTATATACCCACCGGGTACGGGTATAATGGGGTCATTTACTCGTACCCGTGACAACTGTACCCGAGTATTTGGATACGTAAGTTTTTAAAAAAATAGAAATAGAAAAATAGTATTCACACTTAAAATACACCAAGTACACCATTTATGGTTAAAACTTAGCAAATAACAATATTATTCACAATTGTCAAGCTTCTAAATAAATAAATAAATAAATGGCTAACGAATAAACGTGGCTTGTCTACCTCAGAATGGACAAATGCAATTAAAATGACTGCTAATGTTTTACCAGTGCGTTCCAATCCTGGATTTAGTCAAGGAAATAACCGTTGCCGTTATTGCAACGAGTATGAAACCTTAGGTCACATCCTTGGCAAATGTTCCAGAGGAGAACTACTTCGAAACACACGTCATCATACTATCAGAACCCTGTTGGCAACAAAGTTGAGAGAAGGAGGTTTCAAGGTTGAAGAAGAAGTATTTTGTGAAGACTCAGATGGAAGAAGTAGAAGGGTAGATATATTTGCAGTTGACATGAGATCTAAAACAGCGTTTATTATTGACCCTACTATCAGAATGGAAGATCATATTAACCAAGCAGATCATGTGAATCAACAGAAGAAATCGATTTATGATCCATGTATTCCTTACTTTAAATCTAATTTTGATGTTAAAGATATTGAAACCATTGTTCTTTACATTGGTGCTAGAGGGACAATATCAAAATTTTTCATGAATTTTATAAATAGATTTAAAATCCCTGTATCAGTTATTAATGATATTGTTACAATAGTTTTAAAAAATGGTGCATTAATATGCCATAATCATTTATATAATAATGTTTAATTATTTTATCTGTAAACATTTCAATATTATATTAATAATGAATACCTTGTCAAATAGTATACTGAGTCAGTAATGGCTACTTTCAATGGAAAGCAGTGACAATAAAGTCCTTATATATATGAGTTGCTGCTTCAGTTGGATATTTTAATGTCTTGTGTTTTAGTTTTAGCCAACCTTCAATCACGAGAAACTACGAATAGTCTGTGCTAATTGTAAGGTAAACAGTCTTTTAGAAGTAAGTAAATCATTTCCCATTGAATTTTCCTGTTAATAATAATTACTTACGCTAACATTCAAGTTTGGGTTGTGCTTCACTGAAAATATCTACAGTTCAGCGTCCACCCTGTTAATGAAACAAACTGGCTTATGTGGTAGTGTTTAACGTTTTACAGATGTTAAATTGTTTAGAATGAAAAGAGTACTTGGATTTAAGTAACTTGATTGATTAACAACGCGTTTATTTTATACAACAATCGAACATTGAACACTGTTGCTTTCATAGGTGCTGCTCCAAAGTTTTTATATTCGTTTTCTTTCGTTCACTATTACAGCTGTGGCTTTCCAATATCTAGAGATATTGAATCGTAACCCAAAAATATGTAGTTTAGAAGAACATGTATGGATACGGAGTCTCGGAGTAACGATAACATTATGAAAAAAAACCTATTGAAATATATAGTGCCACAACTTCGATATGCGTAACGTTTCGTTACTTGAATAAGTACTTGAAATACTTATGGTTCATGGTCAAGGATTTATACATTTTTACTTGACCATGAACATGACTTGACTCTCAAGTAGAATTTTTTGTCTTGACCATGATAACTACTTGATTTCAAATCTCAGGGTCAAGTAGAATAAATAACTTGACCATGCCTTGAATGTTCAAGTATCCATTATATTTTACTTGACCATGACCCGAACTTGACCATGACTTGAAATACTCATGGTCTACTTGAACTTGAGCGCAGCTCTGCACAAGATTCAGGAGGGATATTAAAAAATGGTATTCCGGGGTGATTAACAGTATTACAACCACTGCCGGCCACTCGTTGCTAGTGCCACACTAAGTAAAAGAATTGATTTCGGATCTGTCCAAAGACTGACAAATAATGACTTGGATTTTTAATTACTGGTATAAATATACATATAAACTGATTTGGTTTTTCTCGGCAAGTTTAGAAACATCAGGTATTATCTCAAATTTGCTATCTAAATCATTGAAAACATGAGCTGTTCCACACAGTTTATGTAATTATTTATCTGGAAATCCATGTGTAAGAATCAGGTTAAAGGTATTGTCCGGCGAGGCAAAATGAACCCCAAAAAATTAGTACGCGGTAATTATACCTACACAAAGATTAATGCAATAAGCATAATAATTACATGTAACTTCGTAGCTGAATAACTAAACTTGTGATTCCGATGAGTTTTCGTAAGTTTCGTTCTTTCGGGGTTTAAGGGAATACTAACTGCTTGCAACCAGGTGGAATTCTCTGAATTGTTTGTATGTATTCATTTAAGACTAGTACACGATATTTCCCGATTATTTGACATGGATCTCCGTAATACTATTTGACTAAAAAATGAGTATTGCTCCGAAAAGCTCGTTCCCATTCAGCCTCACTGGGGTTAGAAAATATGGTGGATGCTATCTGTAATATACACACTTTGTAGCTGCACCGCTAAAAGAGGCATGCCAAATTATTAAACATATGCTGACAATTAACGATGCCAAACAATTTGAATTTAAGGAGGAAATTCCTTATAAGGAGTGTATTTTGAACAAACTATGTATACAATAATAAATGTATACATATGTATATGTGTGTTATTTTCCTGTAAAAACTAGTTCTTCTTCAAACGTTGGATGTAGATAAATGTATGGTGGCTGCAGCAGAACTTCGTTTTCCGAAAAAATTTAATAGTGTCACTATATTTCATACATTTTCGAAAACACCATAGGGGAAATAATTGAATGTGTAATATATATTACAAATACTTGTAACAAAAATTCCAGAATTATTGTTCTCATCAAAGAGAGATGCTGCAATATGAATGTTGCTCCAAATGTAGAAGAATTCCTAACAGCAGTACATTCAATTAATTTCGTTAGATGCGTAACGTCGTTATGAAAAGACTGCTGCAGCCTTCGGATATCAAATTACAAAGGCTCTTAGAAGACGTTGCAATGTGTTTGACCCGTTTCTTTTTGCCTTGGTTAACCACATTAATTTTTTATTTGGTATCTCGCCTGTCGAATTGCCTTGTTGTCAAATAATTTTTCATACGTATTGCAACCAGGGTGGATTGATTTAAATCACTTGATTTTTTTCAAATAAATCATTGATTTAAATCAAAATTGACTTTTCAACTTTTGCGGTTAGATAAAATATAATTTTACTTCTCCAAACGTTGTAAAACGTCCATTTTTGTGTTTATACAAATTTTTGGCATGAGACCATTTAGGATTTTGATAATTTTCAGGATTATTTGGGTATGCTGACATATTGATTATATGTCAAGCTGTCAAAGTCCCATACAATTTGGATATGAGTGAGTTTTGAAGTATTGTATAATACTGGAGCTTCTGCTGGGGATAATTGTTATGTCACACAGAAGATTCCGTCTCGTTTCAAAATCCATTGACAAAAATTATTATTCCAATGCCGTCCCAAAATAACTCGGGGACAATATTTATATCCCGAAATTGTCTCGTCCGTAACAGAAACTACAAAAACATCCCAATATCCCATCTTTCTAAAAGAGTACCGTTTAAAGTGGCAAGGTTTGACTGTGTGAATTTTGCATTTTTTAAATGTTATACTTTTGTAGAGATATTCACACTTGTTTAAACGGTATATTCCCAATTTGGATATAATTTTTTTGTCCCAACATATTCTACCATCCCGTCCCGAAACACTGTATACATATATATTTTATATAATGTGTATCGTGTATACATGAATCAATAAAAATCCAAATGAGACAGTCGGTATCTGTCCAACACAGCGTTTGACTTCAAAAACCAGCTTTTTATTTCATATTAGGTAGTTGGCTTGCCTTTGAAAATTTCTCTCAATACATTCTATTAATTGTTCAAGTTTCATTGGTGTCAACAGTGTACAATATTATTAGGAAAATTAAAATCCAAATATTTGTATGAAAATTCTATCGTACGATAAAATTTTGAATTTAAATCATAAAATATTGATTTAAATCAAAAAAATCCGATTGAAATCAAATAAATCTGATTTTTTTGAAAAAAATCAGCAACCCTGATTGCAACACAAATGCCGTTTGATTGAAGTTTTTGTTTTGGGTTCAAAGTGCTACTTAAAAACAGCGTGCATACCTTGACTTGCAAATAGTGGTCGCACTAGTCCAGTTTTCTTCGTAAAATTCAGTTTAGTTTGGTTCACAAAGTGAACTGAATCGAAAAATTTCAATTCAGTTAGCTGTTCTTCGGTTCAGTTCAGTTGAGTTCTCTCTATGAACTGAAACCGAACTGAACTGAACTGAATATGTCTACATATAGAGAGACTTTTTAAATAAGGGGTATACAGTTCTTTGTATCCCACTTTAATCCGATTTTAAATATGTTCCATCAAGTACTGTTCTAGCACTGCAAATGCAATCACATTTTGCGTAGATATTTCTTAAAAAGTAGCAGTCAGAGATGAGAAGTGCGTCATACAGAACGACAGAAACAGGCTTTATTGTGCATGCGGAACAATCAGTTCAAGCTATTAAGTTCAGTTCGGTTTTACGCTGGAACCGAACCATTCAGTTTAGTTTTTGTATCGAACTGAACTAAAATTTGTATGAACCAAACTGAACTGAAATTTTTAGTTTTGAACTGAACTGGTCCGACCACTACTTGCAAACAAGACTTTTTTGGAAAACAGACGTATGTGCAAAATAAACAAATTGTTAGTATATGCCCAGCTTTACTTTTATTATCCCGTGTTTTTAATTTTTATAATTCCTTGTCAACTAGAGATTCACCTATTTATTCGCAAATTTTTAAATTGTATGGCTATTCAAATTCCGTTAGAATTGGAAGTAAGATACGTCACGATATTGGTACTGCAATTCCTTCACCAGTTCACGCAGTGTAGAGTACCTTTGTCACAAACTCTGCTGCAACATTCAAAGTGGGTAACGCAAAACTGACTTGGAGGTTTGCATGGTCCCTTAAATCAAACAATTTTATTTTAGGCATGATGACATTGTTGTAAATAAATAATATATACTTTCGTTATAGCTACTCTTAAAAGCATTGTATTACTCCGTCAATAGGTGGCCCTGGTGTTGGAGGAGATCCCAGTGTAATGCCAACCATCGTTATAGCCACAAATAGTACAACTGTCAACCTTGAAATTCCACAGCAAATACAAACCATTATCAATATTAAACCAACAATACTACACCACACGTGTTGGGGCTTATTAAGATAATCTTTCAAAACGATGTTGTAAATACATCAAATTGTCTTTATAGTAGTTCCCAAATCATGAACAACTCTGTCATTAATGTTAGCACATTCAATTTGACCAATAAGAGGGAATTATATCTAAGAGGAAAGCACCATATAGAATATTTAGTGTAATACGTTTCAGAAACTCGCTTATTAACAGTATTTTTGCTTAAAATACCTGTTTTGCATCTTTTCCCAGTTTTTTCTGAACGGTAAAAAAATTGATTTTGTTACAATGACTGCTCTGAGTAAGACGAAGGAACATTGTTAAACATGTTTTAAATTTCAGGATATTAAATTTCACATGACATAAACTCATTTCTTAAAAGTATTTGATTACAATGAACACAATGTGTACAATACCTAGAGTTGTAATAAACTCAATTTTATTGCTTATTATTTTGTATTTAATGTGAACAGAATAAGTAATTCTAATGCGAGATAACATGAGCCAAAATCGTGAAGGAAGTTTATTAATGAATTTTAGCAACTAAATATTAAGCGTTTTTTATGCACAGGCATGCCTCCTAAAATACAGGATGATTACAAGAAACCTAATGGTGGCATTCCTAATCCATAGAGCAACATGGTTCACCCATTCGTACTCCAGTTTTCCACTGTTACCCACCGAAGCTTTCATTCCAAACGATGTTTTGAATTTGCTATTGTATATATGCGGGTTGCCAGGGAAAAGCCGCTTTTTGATAAAAAAGACTTTCAACTTCATTCTTAGGAAAATCAACACCCATGGGCTTTGCAAAAACATTTTGCTTCCTTTGTCGTTTACCTACTCTTACACTACTCTACTCGAGTAAGAGAGGGCGCTTTAACATTTCCCGCAGGAGAAATTCAAAAAATATGTATTTGCAGGGGGGTTTACGATAATCCGACACCTGATACTTTCATCTGCTAAATTACACCTGGACTGGTGCTTCCCGTATCAGAATATTTTTGTAAATTTTGATAACAAGTTTACAATTTAATCCGAGTTTAAAGTTTAAATGTTGATCAAAATATATAACATACACAAGTGAATACATCAAACAGCGCATGACGGGTTGAAGTTATTGTTTAGGATGAAACTATTTGGTTTATAATCTTCCGTTGATTTTCTTCAAATTCCACGCGCTGAATCTCCAAATGAATCTTCACATTCAAATAGTAATTAAAGGATGACTTTTTGATGTACATGATCTGCATGAAGCAGGTAGGAAACCACATGTCATCTGTTTAAGACCAGCCTGTTGTAGCGAATTACATATTAAAATGTTATTACTTCCATCATAGTTTTGATAAAGTAAATTTCAAAAATTTCAAGTTTGACTCCGAGTTCACTGTCATGTTTCAGGTTACACTTGAGTTCAAACTTGGGTTTCAAATAGAATTTGAGTTCTAATTTCAGTTTTAATGTACCATCAAGTGCAAACTCACGATTCAAACTACACTCAAGTTTAACTTAACTTTGAGGCCTTTCTTTAACTTAAAAAATTTAAAATATCCTTGAGAAATTTAGGCGAGACTCGGGAAACCCTACCCTTGCTCCTAGAAAGTTTAACAGGAGTGATTGTGAAAATTTGTGAAATTGGTCTGAAATCGTGTGTACTGGGACATTTAGTAAAATACAAATAAAAAGTACAAAATACGTGCACACCGATTGCTGGCTTGAAAGTAGTAATCACTCTGGCGTCTCAAAATACTGTGAATCGTAATAAGGTACAAAAATATTGCAAAGTTGTGTTGCAATTTAAAAATACTTGAAAACCCACCGCAACATCGGATACTTGCACAACAAATATAACAGGAATTGCCAACGTCATCAATATCAGGATTGTTCGAAAAATTAAATGAGAAATTTTTTGCACGCCATCTGGAATCTGGTGAATAAAATATTAGAACCGGTTGATTAAATCAAATTAAATCTGTATCAAATTAAGGATACAAATAATATTATTGTTAATGATAAACTTTCTCACCTGAGAATGCTGAAACAAGCAATTCTCGCAAATAAGCAAATTCCAAATGGATTCTGGTAGAATCCCAATTACAAATGTTAGAAGCAATAAACCACAAGTAAACTTTAGGTCGCTGTCCATTCGTCTAGTTGGAGTACCAGAGCCCTGCAAGTGTCATACAAAGAGTCAACATACAAATATAATAGCACAATTCATATTTATTTACAATGCGCTCTTTATATAGGAGCCCCCGAATCGAAGAAAGTTGAATGCCATTAGAACTAGTACCTTTTTGGGGTACAAAATAGTGACCCTAGAACTGTTCAAGGACCCACATAAACTATACTTTAACATTAGGAACCGCCTATCGTATCTAAACGTAAAAATATTAATTTGTCTAATATTTTTTTAACTTCATCTTATCTATGTTTTAAATCCTGGTAACTGCAGCCAGGGTTCCGAATTCTGTGGGACTGTGAACTGCCGGTCCCAATGATATCTAATCTATCTAGGGTCAAATGGAAAAACCGGCTCCCCAGTAATGTAACCAGAAATTGCCCCAAAAAATATCAAGGGTACGTGTACAACTATAGGAGTGAATATTTTCTCGGCTCTTTTAATATCGTCACCATGAAAAAAATGATTGTGTACCTGATAGCAGGCAGTAGTCCTTGTACGACTCCTCACAAGTTTTTGCAGTTGGAAAAAAAACACAAGTGTTGCTATGAAGGAACTGAAGCAGCAGAAAAAATAAATAATTTTCCAGAACAATCTTTTCAAAATAACAAGGCCCATACACTCCTCAACACGTGCAGTGAAAATTCCAGATGCGAAGAAATAAGAAAATATTTCAATAATTACAGCAACCCAAATCATGCAAACCAGTTTTTGAACTGTTCCACGAGTCATAACACTCCTGTAATTTCTTTTTGCTAGGGTCATCCAGGCATTGATTTGTATGGCAGGAAAATGAAGTGCCGAAATTAAAGTACAGCCCTGACACATGATACGTAAATTCACAGCAAAACAGAAATAATTTCCGCTATTTTGAAATAAACCAGGTATGGCATCATCCAATAATAATTCAGCCATTACCAAAATTCCCATCAAGAGGTTAGCTAAAACGAGAGACATATTTAATAATAACCCAGGGGAAATAGGCTTCTTGCACCACCAGGCGGACACGAAAACCATAAGACTTACTCCAACTGATACAACACATAGCAGAAAATGAGCAAAGGAAATGTGGGCGAAAGAGTGGTCCAAATAGGGTGGCGAAGAAACATTCCGTCCTTCCTTGAAATCCTTTAAGTTATTTTTTTCTATTTCTTCCAGCTCCATGTCCCATTCAATACAGCAGCTTTTTTAACTCCATACTATCAGACACCTATGTACATAAAATGTAGAGTAAGAAACTACAAATATGATAATTCAATGTACAACATTTACTAAAACTCTTCAAGACACTCTTCACTTCAGGAAAATCAAAATTTCTTAAGATATACCAGACAATTTTTACATTTGAATTCCATCAAAATTATCGTTAGTGCATTATGTATATGTGACCCATTTTTTGGCCTGGGGAAATATGAAACGCATGGTCAGTAAAATATCAGGCACTAATACATTGTTAAAAACATGTCTTTGATTTACTACCGTGTATTTCCGCGACTTCAGACTTTGAACTGTAGAGATACAATATTAAGATAATTTACTTTTTAAACTAGCCAGAGCAAATATTTTGTGAAAAATAAAAACTCATAATAAAAATTATTTTCCCAGCAAATTTTTTAAAACCTTACCATATTGGAATTTCAATGTAAACGTAAATAAGATTTTTTAAAGTAAGCACTTCCAAGAACTGAACGCTTGTACTTGGTGATATTTATGGCTTCTAATCTGATGATGATCTGAGATTAACGAGGATAAGTGCACATTTTCAAAGGCAAAGTGAAACTGAAGCAGTTCATTAGTTTGCAGTTAATTATAACACGAGGCATGCAGGTAAATTCATTCCCAATTAACGGACAGCTGTAAAAGAAAGTCACAAATACAAAAGGAATCAACCCTAGTCCCATGATATGGCTATTTGCAGTTGCTGCGATTGAATTTCATGTTTTATTTTCAGTCGGTTTACAATCCCATTATATGCAGTATAAATTAAGTTGACTTTATAAGAGCATTCTATTATGTTGCTTTGACCAGTTTTTTATTTTATGCAGGAAATATTTAATTTTGTTCTAAACGGCATGGATTGCAATTAGTTTATCATAGATATACATATGCACACGTCTAGTGAGAACAACAGGATTTTGGGTAGTTATACATATATACATGCATGGATTATCATAGATATATACAGAATGTATACATTTCACTGCACAATAATTACTTGCAATGTATAAAATTCAAACTTTGATTCTTTCAGTATAATTATTGAAAAGAGCTGGTACTCAAGTTGGAGCATGCAAATATATTTGGCATTCACCGTGATTCAGATGACTAAGTTAAAATTGCATACATTCGTACCAGGACGGTTCTATGAAAGAACTGCTGGGCAGATAGTAATTTCTATACTAACGTCTGTACATCCTCCATAAATACAAGAGATAAATTCCTTCAAACTGATGCACCCTGGGGGATTACACCTAAGTAAGTACTGTAAAATAAGAATCTCGAATATATGGGTTCGATAAATGGGTTCGTGTCGGACAACAAATTCATGTTACTTGCTCCAATAACAGAAATAGTTGTAAGCCACTACAAGAGCGAAATGCAGATGTTAATTGGGATGAACCAATAAAAACGGTCATCAGATATTTTACTTTAAAAATGTACAAACAAATAAACGCAATCACTTTTGCCAAAAATTAAACTGAATTGTCATGTTTTTTAACAGAGATTGTAATGTAATTGATTTATGGTGTCAGATAAGCTTCAGAGCAAAAGTATTGATTTTGTCCTGATAAAATAGTGCGAACCGATGGTGAAATGTTGTTTAATAGAAAATACAGAGCATACTTTTTGTAAGGGCAGCCCTGGAAAAACTAATTTTTAATGTAGATTCAATACCGTAGTAGATACGATTATTACAAGCTGCCTTGATATGGGTCAATAATATCGTGTGCATACTGCATTAAATCCCTCTATATCTCGGTGGATTGAGTCCTAATAGAAAACAAAAGTGAAATTCGAGTACTACAAACTGCATCCAGTGATGTCATGGGAATTGGATTTACTCGATTTCTACGGTCGACTTTCTCAATTCCCCCTTTAATTGGATTATAGTTTCCTATTTCACTCATGTTTTAACAAACTCTTCTGATACTGTAGCTCTGCGCCGCTTGCGAGAATGCTTGTGCAAAGCCATTGTTTTACATTCAGTCGTTCAGTATACATTAACGAATTTAGTCAACAGAAATGTGCTGTTATTGACAGGGATTACAAGTCACAGGAAAGTTTTTTCTCTTGCGTGTCACCCGAAACCTGGTGGGCTTTAAAAAACTATTACTAAAAATAATTCGCACCGCATTTAATACGTTGTTTGGCTTATTGTGGATAGGAATTTTTCCTGTGCTTCTTAGTTTCCTTCGTAACAACACTCGCTATTTGCTTCCTTCTGCCAGAACTTGGCCAGAGTCGTACAAGGATTGCTGCTTGCAAGAAGGTATTTTTGTCTTTTACGACATTTTTAAATGGCCTCGAAAAAACTTCAAATTGCCTATATTCTCCAGTCAGTTAATAATATATTAATAAGTAGCAAAAGTTTTTATCAAGTGCAAGATACAAAATTTTGTGCAGGGATTTGGCTAGATTCCTGCATAAGATTCCTTCTTTAATCATATATTCAGTATACTTCGAGCCTGGAGTTTTTTATCAGCAAATTGTGAGTAATATACATTCATTGGTAGTATGCCTGAAAATTATTTAGCCCAATTTTTATGAAATGGTAGGATGAAGTGTAGTTTGGGATCAACTATGTACGTTTTGATTGATTTTAACATACATTCCTTCCAGGCCCATTGCAACCGGGTGTGTCGTGCACATGTTTCCCCGAGGGATGTATTTCCACAGTTTCCGCTCCCTACAAGAGGATCCTTTTAGAGGGAATATTCTCAGCGGGAGAGGGGCAACACATTCACCACATATGTACTTACAAGTTATCTACATTATACAGGAATGGTCTTACATGGCTTCAACTTTGTTTGTTTTACAGAGTGCGAGATTGTAAAGAAGTGTTAACCTTCCTGAATGCTAAATTGTGATTATGAACTTGAATTACATCAAGCGATTGATATAATTCAAGTTTGCTCATTATGTATTTTAACCTCCTCATTCAAAAAATTTCTGTAAATTGGATATCCGTGGGCATGTGAAAATATGCGCTGCTGATTTTCGAAACAATTACGGCACTGACGACCTTCCAAATATGTTTGCTGAACAAATATCCGATATTCAGGTGGGGTTTATAGTGGTTATATATTTTGTACAAATGTGTGTTTCAACTAATTACAGCTAGATGACTGATACCGTATAATTTATTCTATGCCTTTCCTATAACGAGATTACAACAAAATTACCAATTCTGTTGTTGTAAGGAATGGTCGTTGTAAAGACTTGAATCAATTTGAACTTAACTTTGCAGCTGGAAAGTCCAAGAGATTATGTACGGCCTATTATGATCCTAAAAACAGTAATCAACTAAACGTCGGAAATAACAGGAGAATGAGCAGGGTACAGTAATAATATGACAGCATAACAGAAGCTTCTTTGGATTCTATTGTGAGGACATAACATAAAGGTTAAAAGGTAATAATTCTCGGGTCGGACACTAGGGTGCCGCTTTACAGAGATTAATGTACAATTAAGGAGAGTCATTATAAAGAGATCCTAAACGCGAAAAGGTTATTGAGTTGAGCTTTTTATGCACGTAGTACAATTGTTCCTAATTTACAGGGGCCGGAGTTTTGTAAATGTCACTGGAAAATCATTTCCTAATTTCCTACGGAAGATTAGGAGGTTTTAGAAGATCCTTAACAATTTAGAAAATTTCTTCTGATAACAGGTCATCAATTTAACAAGATCAATCTAAAAATCCGTGTTTACCTAACAAATTTGCTAATCCCTGCCAGAAGAAAAATCGACAAATTGTAAATGCCCTGTTCTCAAGATAGAATCCCCTACTTTTGAGATTTTCCCTCCCAGAAATATGTTTCCCTTCCAGAAATATATTTCCCTGGGGAGATCCTCTCCGTCTTTCTACAAAATTCCAACCCCCGAACTTATTAAACACTGTCCCTAAACAAATATTGTATCAAATGTTACTTAAATAGTATCTCCTAGGATCTGGTTTTGTAGCTGCATTAAATTAAATTTAAAGATAAATTTAATTAAATTTTACAAAAACTAAACTAAAATTCAAAACTGTGATTCCCAACAGGATGGTGTTAAATGGGTGACATATGATCAGCTACCTCGGGCATGTGGATCATGCATTTCTTAACGTCATCCTCTGATTCCTTGTGTTAAAACGTGACCATTCGGGCATACGAAGTCCTTGTGATTCGAAGAAAAGCAAAAGAAAAGATACAACCGAGATTTGTGCCGTCCTCTTTATTATTATTGTTCTCACCAGAATATGAACACTTTTAGTTGTCAGACTGTATGCTCTGTTCAGCCAAGTTATGCATTTGTAGTTATGTGCTTGAGGCAAAAAGTGTAAAACAGTCATTTTGTGACATGTTTGCGAGCCATTGAACTGAATGTTTTTAATTCTAAATTTGGAAGCTCGATACATATATATATGTATTTTGAAAAATTATTTTAGTTTTGTCCTTTATAGTTACAACAGTACAATGTGTCTTTTCATATTGAGAGCAATTCCTGAATAAGAGATTTACTACACGTTAACCAAAAAGGAATCTTTCATCAATTCTTCTGCCGAAATTCGTTTGTTTAGGGGTGCTCTTGCATTCGAAATTTTCCAGTGCTATACATACAAATGCATTTATTTTCTATCGAAATGTACATACATATGTATTTATACTTACAACTATACACTTTGTTGTCACTGCGTCTTAACTGAGATATCCAAACATTGACTCAGTGTTATGTAGAACCTGTAATATATATATTGAAATATAGGAAAGCGTATACGTACGTAGAGCTCTTGCCTGGCATTTGGAGTAAATACAGGATATGTAGGAGAATATTTTGCTATCATTTAAAGGAAGGGTAATATTTACTGTGATTCAATTATGCATCTTTGGAGTTACTACTATTTCAAACCAAGCAACAAAAAAGTTATTTTGCTATTAATGTACATATTTATATAATTTTTTCTGCCTGCACGTTGTAACGGTTAACTTGTACCACCGTACAAATTGCGTGATTTATAGCCTGCATCCCAGGAAAGTTGCCAGGCCAAGTTTATTGGTTTAGGAGAAATAGATAATTTTGAGTCAACCTGCTGTTCGAACAAACTAGGCTAGAAATCTTGGAACACACCAGAGAATTCCAAGCACTTGTTGGGATGTAGTCTTAGCGATAGTCTTTAATCATGTACATTGTTCGATTTGAAATTTCTTACCAAGATGTTTAAACAGATTACCTCCAACATTTTGTCATCGTTGCAGCATGTCAAATTATGTCAGTGTGTAGAATGGGATCAGTACTGTGCTTTTAAACAATTTATTGAAATTGTAGGTAGCCTTAGATGTAAGTACTATCAATCGGTATGATTTTGTGTTATCGGGATGACCGTAGCGTAGTCTTGTGCGAATGAAACTCTGGCATACTGAGATATTGGTTTAATTCTAATATCAGTTCGCTCTAAAATTTTGGGAAATTTTGAGCAATGAAAATTTGGTATTTTTTTCGAATTAATGGAACGAAATTGTTCAATTTTGTAATCTGCCGGATATTCTTTAGTTTAGTTAATATATTGTTGAAAGTGCATACTATTTATAGCCTGAAAAAGGGAATCAAGAAAAGAAATCAATTTATGATCCATGCATCCCCTACTTTCAATCAAAATTCAATCTAAAGGAAGTGGAAACAATTGGACTGTACATTGGGGCAGGAGGAACAATTTCAAATTTTTTTGTATCATTCCTAAAACGATTTAGGATACCAATGAAAGTTATTGAAGAAATAGTATCTTTAGTTCTTAAGAACAGTGCATTAATTTGTAATAATCATCTTTATAAGTCATAAATTATACTAATTAGTTACTTAATTGAAAATTGTTAATAGTAATTATACTGACAAGAATCGCTTCGTTGCACTGAGGGATTCGTATGGAATTTATTCTCATCTCTTATCATAACGATGGATTCCTACTTCATGAACGCTTCTTCAAAAAAAAAGAATTGGCTACAAAGGTAAGGTTGCGTTATGTTGAAATTGACCACAAAATTGAATGTGGATGAATTTTGGGAATTTTCAGTAAATTTAACGATATTTACCTTTGGGAGTAAATGAGAGGAAAGGGTAGAAGAAGAAAGTCCCGGAATTCAATTTCATTGCGCAAGCTTTGGATATCACCACTAGGCCTCCGCACATACATGTGTACATTTTCCTTAAACATGAACATGAATTTTCATGCTTTACATGAGTTATTTTCAAAATCACCCGAATTAAATCATGTCACACAAACCGAATACTTGACTTTTATTTAATGTGGATAAAGTAACCTTGAACATGACATTTACATGAAAAGTGACAATATCAAGTACTTGAACTGGACATGAACATGTACATGATGACATGAAATTCAATTCACACTACTTATCCATTCATACATACTGCTACTTCCTGGAACTGTTTCTGTCATATTTGATCCTTCGTTTTCGTAGTAGTAAAAATTTATAACCTAAAATGACTGGTAGCTTGAGTTCATGTTTTCTGATTTTGTGAACATGAAAGTGCACATGAAAACATCGTCATGTTTTCTAGGTAACCTGCACATGACATAAGACATGATTTGAAAAACCATGTCGCATGTCAAGTATGTAATAAATATTTTCGTTTCAAGATTTCTTCTCAAGAGAGAAGGGCGAAACCAAATGAGCCAGTCTCAGGGCAGTCAGAACTTGTAGTCACATGACCTCCTATTGACCTTAAAGTATCACAGTTGGTTCAAGGACCTCAGATTATAAAAATTATTTGGTCAATTTCACTGTTGACTGTGTTGACAGAAATTCATCCTGTTCTGGTGCTATTTCGGGTTGCCTCGCAGGCCTTTACATTTACCTGCTCCAGCAGCAAATTCTGGTTCACATATGTATTATAAATCAGGCCCCACACGGTGTGCATTTCCTTTATAGAATCCGAGCCTCGTTTTAGCTCCGAGGTTCCAGATATTATATGACAAACGACTGCACCGTCCTGAAATTCTCCTCTCGGGACCTTGATTATCAGCAGAACACTTGGAGCTTAAATATGCGGGTTGATTCCCAACCAAATACGACTGCCTGTATTGTCCGCGACCCAGAGTTTGCTCCCAAAACTATAACTTCGATTGGTCCATCTAACGGCGGGTATGTATACCCATCTTCACAAAAACTTTGTTTATCGACCGTAATCCTTGTTTTTGCTGCGGGCTTAAAATAATCGGAAGAAAGTTTACAAACATTTAACACCTCAATCCGAAGTATAAATGACGGCATTGTGTTTCAAGCATAATTATTATTTCCTCAGACGAGAAACATTACAAAAGAAGCGGTAACTTTAAAATATAATGCTACTTGTAGGCACTGCTGCCCTATTATATTCCGACTTGAATAGGAAAATAGGAATTTGAATAGAATTACCGAAATTTATACAGAAATAAATCGAATAGAATTGAATAGCTCGATTTTTGAAACTCCCAGACTATAATAGAATAGAATATGCACCTGATGCCAAGATTAGAATTGAATAGTAAAAACAGCGAAATTCTTATTCAAATCTGAGCCTCTGAGAATGTCATAAGCAAAAAAAATTAACTAAAGCCCTTTGATTGCATGTGTAAAAATCATTGATACGCGATAATTTGAGGCTTCCAGTAGGGTGGCGTCAGTTACCGCCGTCAAAGTAGGACGAATTTTGAGTTTTTTTAAAATTTCATAATTTCTTTCAAAAAATTATTATATAAATTTCATTGAAATCGGTGCAGCGGTTTTTGAGATATCGTGCGGAAGGACACACACACGGACGCACAGACAAGGTTTTTTTACTAAAGGCTGGCGCCACCCTAAAAACTAGAAATATATTTTGAGGGTAGGCATTACTTTATTAGTTCAGGCCTGTAAACTGCCAATTATTGAGTACAAAATAATTATTTATACGCCTTTTAATTCTCTTCTGTCTGGAAGTGACTCGTAAATTTGGTAAATATCAGTTATTTTATTATCATTGTCAATAGCAAGTTATAATTCAAGGACCTGGAAATTGGAATTGTGAAAGAAAATGTAGTTATATTTATACAGCGCGCTTTATCCACTAGTTTTCAGCGCGCGGTTTTTAATTGCTGGTGAATAGAATTTGAATAGGAATAGAATAGGAATTATCTAATTTTGTTGGAATAGGAATAGACTTGAATAGCCTCGCCAAACCTTTAGCAGAATATAATAGGACTTGAATATACAAGACTTAGTTGTAAACAGAATAGAATAGAATAGAATTAAAACTTGGCGGGCAGCAGTGCTTGTAGGGAATGTCGATTGAAAATGCCCTCGTATATATGCCCGCCAAGGTGAATATGCCCAAAATGCCCGCCAACGTGCCATATTTTTGGGCATATTGGCACATTGGGAAAATGCCGTAAATTTGGGCATTTTCGACCGGGCATATTCGGCATTGTGGGCATTTTCAGTAGGGAACAAAAAAGGCCTACATGGCAATTTTGCTCAAATGTATTTTATTTCAAAAGATACTTGATGTGTATCATACAATTGCCTTATACTGAATTGACGAATGCAATACTGTTGCACTTTGTATAACGTTAATCACTCTATGAATACTCTAGTTCTTCTCACGTGTACGGTTCTTCAATGATAAATGTCTCCTCAAAAAAATCCTCCCCATCAGAACTTTGATTTTGATTTGTGTAACTTTGAACCTCTGCAGCCGTTGCTCAGCCTTCGGCTGAAATAATATCGGCGTAAATAAAATTTCTCATATCAACTTTTTTTAACATGTGCTTCGAGATTAGCATAGTTTATTGCATTCCAAAATGTGAGTTATGTTTGACTACTAAATTAAAAATAATTCGGGAACAATTTACACGTTAAACCTTTTAACCACTCGTCAATTAGCAACAATGGTTAGAGGTTACAAAACTGCATCAACTCCTACAATGACTACTGACCAGATTTTTTTACCTGTATGTCAAAAACGTCTGGTAATCGTTTTTAGGGCAGCGCAGCGCCCTTATGCAACTGTGATGGACGTACGTCCTGGTGTCCGTACGTCCGTACGTCCGTACGTCCGACACTTCGAACACGAATACTCACGAACTACCCAACCGATTTGAACCAAAATTTACACAGCAAAGCGTAGTGAGCTAAAGTACCCTGGGATAGATTTTGGTCAAAATCGGTCGATCAGTTTGACCTGAAAAAATTATTTCATCTCAGGTCACTTGCCTCGACCCCAAATACTCAGAAACTGCTTAACCGATTTTAACCAAAAATTACGAAGCAAAGAATCGTACCTTAGCGACCTCTGGGATACATTTTAGTGTAGATCGGTCAAGCCGTTTGACCGTAAAAATTATTTCTAGTTTTACTATGCATTTTTATGCCATTTCCTATCAGACTTCAACCAAACTTTATATAGTGACTTTACATACCATAAGCACCTCAGTCGCTGATTGTGGTCAAAATCGTTCACGCAGTTTGACCGTAAAAAATTATTTCATAAAAGGTCATATATGCATTACTATGCATTTTTATGCCATTTCTTATCGGATTTCAACCAAACTTTATATAGTGACTTTACATACCATAAGCACATTAGTTGCTGAATGTGGTCAAAATCAGTCACGCAGTTTGGCCGTAAAAAATTATTTCATAAAAGGTCATATATGTATTACTATGCATTTTTATGCCATTTCTTATCGGATTTCAACCAAACTTTATATAGTGACTTTACATACCATAAGCACATTAGTTGCTGAATGTGGTCAAAATCAGTCACGCAGTTTGGCCGTAAAAAATTATTTCATAAAAGGTCATATATGTATTACTATGCATTTTTATGCCATTTCTTATCGGATTTCAACCAAAGCTTACACAGTGACTTTACATTCAGTTCACAAAGCTGCGCTGCCCTTCGCAGTGCGCCCCGTGAGGGGCGCGTTGAATCGTTGCGAAGCGACGATTTTTAGTTATAAAAATGTATGACAGTTTACAGTAGTAGCGAGTGCAAGTGGCAACAGCGACCAATAACATCTGAAAAAGGTAATCAGCCGGAAAATTTGAATTGAATATGCCCAAAATGCCAAATATGCCCAGGATGAAAATGCCCAAAATGCCAGTGCCGAATATGCCCAAAATCGACGTATTTGCCCAAAGTTGAAAATGCCCAAAATGCCCTGGCATTTTGGGCAGGCATGATGCCCAATATGCCATGGCATTTTCAAATCGACAATCCCTAGCTACTTGCGTTCAGGCTAATTTGCATGAGGTCAGAAAAACTGACTATTTTCTGACTGGTCTGACATTCTGGTGTTGGGGAGGCGTGAAGTTCAGTAATTTATTAGCAGGAGTTTGGGATGGAACATAGCGGGTGACTTCAATAAAAAGCGGGATGTGGATCTGTCTGAAATCTGAACGCTAGCTCACTAGTCGCCGGCAGGTGGATGAACAGTATTTATTTAACTTAATAAATTTGATGAAATAATTTTTTGTATTTTTGTAAGCCTGTTCTCTTAATTTTTTCCCCAGATGCATTGATGGGGGTCGTAAGATAAGCAGCACTGACGTTCTAGATGTCATCAAAACTTCTGAATGGGACTGTATACGTAATTACTTGTCCTCCTGCCATGTGCTTGTACTGCTGCCAGCTATTGTGCGTTGTGTGAGGACATGTAAATCAGGTTTCGCATGAGCATCAATTTTGCAGCCTAATGTAGTTGCAGCCCAATAAAAAAAATGCGCAGGGTTGAGCAATGAAAGATGTTCAGCTTCAATTTTGACAGGGCTTAACATTTAAGAATATTCTAGTGACTTTAGGAAGTTCATACATTCCAGAGTAGAGTGATAATTCAAATGTAGTCTTTACTGATGTTTTTAACCTTAATGTTTAATGTTAAATATGTTAACCATAACAATGTTTCAAAAATTATCTTGGAAACATGCACGAATGAAGTGTACGTTGGAGAAGTATATGAGGTCTGGATAAAAAAATCCTTGTAAACCAAAGATGGCATGTAAAAAACGGAATGTAAAAATTGAAATATAATATTCCTAGTAGACACTAATATTACAATGATCAATGGATTAGTAAAAACAAAAAAATAATCAATCTTAAGTGGTTTAGTCGTCGATCCAACTAGAACCAAATTCTGGACATTCTTCTGACCAAGATGGTGGCGGCGTTGATGAACGCCGTGGGCCATCATTGGTAACCAAATCAGTCGCCTCCTTCTGTGTTCTGCGGGCCTGTTGGAATTGTAATAATATTACCTGTAAAACTAATGCTAAAATTCAATCTACCGAAGCTCAAATGAATGGATTATAAAAATGGCAACCTTTTGCAAATTAAAGCAAAACTTGGCAATCCCCACCCATTTACAACGCTCTTTCCAGGCTTCCATTTCTTTCCGATGACAAATGTTTTCGGTTTCAACATCCCCCTGATCAAAATGTAAAGCCGCTAAACGACTTTCTTCCTTCTCATGTGCTCTACACTTGCTCTTAAGCTTAAAATATGGCATACATTTTATTGTTAGTTAATACGTGAAGTTCACATCACATTTAAGTGCTAATTAAATTGTGAAAATTACAAATCTTACAGCTGTAACCCATCCTAGAAATCTGTAGGACACAATTAATGGCATATCCCAAAATTTAAGGCTGAATTGATAAGCTCTCTGAACTCTAACTTTGCCAGACTTGTTCCAGCGGTCAACAGATTTCAAATAAGAACAAAATTCTTCCCTTCCCCAATCCCAGCTGTCATTTGGATATTCTCCGACACGACGAGATATGACAAACCATATATCATCCTCGGAAAACTGTCTAATAATGTGCTCCAGAAGAGTCTCACCAGGATTGTGTGATAAGACCACTTCGCATAACTTATCGTACCGTGGAACATTTAAAATTCTCCGTTTCGCAACCAACATTTTTCGTTGACTATCACTTTCCATTGTAATATTAGGAAATCTACATTTAATTTTGGAATTACAGCAAACCCTTATTAAAATATATTTGTACATTGACATGCCAATATAACCAGTAATTTCAAATGAAGTAAAATCGCATTAAAAATATAATAATACTAGAACTGAAGCCAACCGCCGGATGGAAAATCTGAAGTTGGAATATTCATTTTCTTAAAGCGATGTAGCAACCATTCTGCGAAAATAACTACCGTATATTGCTTATTGGCAAGTACTTCTGCTGCATGTTAATATTAGTAACACTTGTCAGAAAAGGAATTTGTTTCAACACATTTGTAACAGTAGCAAAGCATACAGTGATACAGTTATTTACCAGAATACCTTTAAATTATTTATTATAGCTTTCATTGCTTCCAGAAGTTCCAAGAAAATGTATGATTTCTCCTATGTCCAAACCTTATTGACAATACGAAATACACCAACAGCTTAGGTTAATGAAAAAATCCACAGAACCCTGTTTATAATGACAAAAATATTTCTAGCAAGATATTCTATAAGAAACAAAATTCGAAAGAATTTTACATGAAAGCGAAATGAAGTACTCAACTATGACTGTCACAGTCTCGCAAGCAGATTCTAGGGATGCCAGTATACGAATAGAGACTATCATTGTTTATGTGAAATTTGACTCAGAATTTGACTTAGAAATGGGAGTATGGAGATTTTAGAACTTGGTACCTATAAATTTTCGAATCACTACCGGCTTTCCCTACAAACGTAGGGCTATCATTTGAACTCAAATTCTATTCATTATTTTATTTCTGCAGCATACCTACAATAATTTGAAGTAGTAGAAATCATAAGATGAAAATGAAGTGGAAATCATCATTAAATATTTTTATTGTATTCATTAGCACTGGATAGTTGCTTTTATTTAAATGTAAGTACTACGTGTGCTCTTATTTGACCCAATAAAACTAAAATGGGAACAGATTGTACTTCCAACGATGGCTTACAAGCTAATTGTCTAGAAGTACTTTAGCATCCCTACAATATGCTTGGGAGACTGTGACAGTCATAGTTGAGTACTTCATTTCGCTTTCATGTAAAATTCTTTCGAATTTTGTTTCTTATAGATTATCTTGCTAGAAATATTTCTGTCATTATAAACAGGGTTCTGTGGATTTTTTCATTAACCTAAGCTGTTGGTGTGTTTCGTATTATCAATAAATTTTGGAAATAGGAGAAATCATACATTTCCTTGGAACTTCTGGAAGCAATGAAAGCTGTAATAAATAATTAATAACTGGTCAATAACTGCGTATCACTGTATGATTTGCTACTGTTACAAACAAAGGTGTCGAAAAGGTTCAGCCTACCTACAATACTACATATTTTTTACAGCTTTGCCTTCCCTACATATTAACCTACATTATTTATCAAAACTAAATTGCCTACCTATTTGCCTACATATATACTCCAGTAATGTTTCTTCCTATATTTTAGCCTATAAAGGCCTATTGTTTAGCCTAAAGTCCTATTTTTTAGCCTATAAAGACTTATTTTGCAACTAAAAATCATGTATGTTTGTACGTGCAATCGTAACACATGAAAAAATCTAACTACTAAAATGTCACGTATTTGAAGAGTATTTTTGAGATTTATTTTAAGGCTAAATCTTTGTCAATAGATTATTAAATATGCCTATTTTTACCTTTGCGTACTGTCTACTTTGTTCCTAAATAAAAAGTGAACTTTTGCAGCTCCTACATATAATATAGGATTAATTTTAGCGGTAATTAGTGCACCCTATTTTACTATAGAGTACTTTGAGATTATGCTAAAATCGATGAAAAAACACTAACCAGTGTAGTATTCCTACAGATTTAATTACAGATGATCCCAGGGCAGACACGGAACTATCTTCGATTCTGTCGATGTCACTTCAAAAAACGAAGCGAGGAAATTTTTGATTCGGCCACGGTCTCTAAGTTAACAAAAACCGCCATATACGCCAATAGATGTAGTGAGCAGTCTTGTATGTGGATGTTGTAGCGTGTTTATTTATACATCGGGGAAGCAAATTATCCGCCATGTGATACAACCGAATAACAAAAATAAGCTCATCCAATTTATGTTAGCATCATTACCACAATTGTGGTTCAATATAGGATCAGCAGTATTTTAAATAACGTTTGGATGCCTGTAGGTTTACAGAACACTTCAGAATTGTTTTTAAAATAATATGATGTTACCAGCTATGCTTTGAAATTGTCCGTATTATATGCATTATGCTGGACAACTGTGTTAAAATTATTAGAACTGGTCAGCAAATTTTAGAATTCTCTAATTAAACTATCCGTAGTTGTAAAATACAATACGATTACACGAGTTCTACTAAATACAATTTGGAGTTTTAATGCACACGATACGTAGTAAAATAGATGTAACTGAACTTTAATACTTGATCAGTTTTTTTAGTGAATTATAATTAACGAATTATTCTTAATTCTGATCATTCATCAAAAAATCCAGCCGCTCGAAACCGATTATTTGTGATCGATTGCTTTATGTATCTATGCATTTATTTTATGTGCGTTACGCATTTACTAGTTCAGTTCTTTAAAATTCGATGAAAATAATGCGAATAAATGTGGAAAGACACGTTAACATAATTATTATGCATTTATAATGGTAATATACAATATAGAATAATTCACAAAAAAACGTATTCAAGGATATTACAAGAACAACAATAGTTTGAAACACTTTTGTATATCAATAGCCTTTCGACCTGTATAGTATATCATCATAGTAATATTAATTATTATAGTAACATGTGAATGTTCATTGTTTTTACATATATTACATGCCATAATGCTAAAGCGAAATTTTCTTACATTCTTACGTACATTCCCCACATGTTGACACAACCATTAACTCGAAAACTTGTAAACAATCGTCTCAATTAACACTTTCGTCCGTTCTACCTTAAATGCGTACATACATACGTACAACAATGAGGAACACATCCGTCATATGTAATAATACCTGCGTTCTTGCAAGGGCTAAATATTAAATTTTATGCGAACTTTATTCATAACAATTTTACAACACCATATCAAACATTGCCTGTAGTCCTTATCATATCATTTACCACATAAGTATTGCCTACCGTCTCATTTTTTAGCGCATACTCATTTTCTCATGCCACGCAGTAGAAAATAAATAACAATGCTTGATGAAAACGTAGTGCATGATTTAAGAAAGCTAAATCCTACCTTGAAATTGAATTCTAAAATATTTTTAGTTTTTACTAAACAACTGGATTTTCAGAAATTATAAACCAGATAAACTCCAACCAATTGGTAAAACAGACACATCCAGGTTACATGTAAATTGTTATTCACCTTATCCACACTGTCTCGTAACATTTTAATGATTCTAATCTAAAATTCATAAATTTTCATTCCAGTCCCAGATGAAAGCAAACCAAACCGTTTCATTGGTCAAAAAATGGTTTTAAACAATATTTGTCAGTTTACCAGGATTCTCGAATTAGTCATAACCAAATGGAGACACTTGTAAGATTACTCTCTGGTATAATTAATACGGAACGTTCGACAAATTGCTTGATTAACATAACTTCAGACAATTCCTGAATATAAGTGCATAAGTTACAAAACAAATCATTCCTCAATTGATATAACACAATGGAACCATACTTGTGATATACGAATGTTTTCAAAGTAGAACGTTTAAACCTAAGCAAAAAAACAGCACCTGTAAACCATGTTTTAACTAATTGAACGACTTGATACAAGAAAAAGCGCAAGTTGTAACCCCAAAATGACATATATGTAAACCAACCTTTATATTGTCGCAGTTTCTACTGACCATTGACGCTAGCTGCATACAATCTGCGGGGGTGACATGAGTTAAAAATGTTCGTCCCAGCTGTTGATACAGTCCCCCTTTAACCCTCCAGCTTTCTGTCAGCCATCGTTTCATGTCTCCGCAAATAGTTGCCATAGCAGCCGCGATTTTAGTGGCTGGATAACGACTTCGGTCTTTCGCCCACTTGGATTTACATGGTCGACCCATAATCTGCACATACAAAAGCATGGACATACAAAAAGAAATAAGCACTCTAATCTAAGTACAAATTAAATAGCCTTTACATATAACCATTCGCAAATACCTTTGTATTTCAACCTGGATGAACGATCTGTGCCTTAAAAAACGTAAATACAAGCGAAAATGGGTCACCCGCGTATCTACGAAAACCAAAAACATACAAAAAGTAAAACCATATCTCTGCCTCCTATACACCACAAGCGTATACATACTAAACTAATTGTTGGTACAACCTACAAAAAAAGAAAATCGCTAAAAATTCAATAAGGCATATCTCATTTAAAAAAAAAGCTAGAAACACGAAATAAAAAGACGCATACGTAGAATCGTTTGGCAAGTCGATAGCGACTTACACAAACCCCGAAAAAATAGTTAATACCAATTACCTTATTAACCGATCCGAACTTGGGAAGACTTTGCTGAAATGAAGACTCACCAAATATAGAAATATCGACACAAACTTGCATGTAATAAGAACCTACCATTATTGGATAGTTTTTAACGCTAGGCATGGTCTTTGGGATCATTTTGATGTCATCCATAGGTCCATAGTCCTGGTAGTTCCTCAGAAAAAACCGGGTAAAGTTAAGACCCGAAAAATGAAAAGTCGGATTTATTGAAATTACGATAATTGGATAGTTTTTAACGCTAGGCATGGTCTTTGGGATCATTTTGATGTCATCCATAGGTCCATAGTCCTGGTAGTTCCTCAGAAAAAACCGGGTAAAGTTAAGACCCGAAAAATGAAAAGTCGGATTTATTGAAATTACGATAATTGGATAGTTTTTAACGCTAGGCATGGTCTTTGGGATCATTTTGATGTCATCCATAGGTCCATAGTCCTGGTAGTTCCTGCGGAAAAACCGGGTAAAGATAAGACCCGAAAAATGATAAATCGGATTTATTAAAATTACGATAATTGGATAGTTTTTAACGCTAGGCATGGTCTTTGGGATCATTTTGATGTCATCCATAGGTCCATAGTCCTGGTAGTTCCTCAGAAAAAACCGGGTAAAGTTAAGACCCGAAAAATGAAAAGTCGGATTTATTGAAATTACGATAATTGGATAGTTTTTAACGCTAGGCATGGTCTTTGGGATCATTTTGATGTCATCCATAGGTCCATAGTCCTGGTAGTTCCTGCGGAAAAACCGGGTAAAGATAAGACCCGAAAAATGATAAATCGGATTTATTAAAATTACGATAATTGGATAGTTTTTAACGCTAGGCATGGTCTTTGGGATCATTTTGATGTCATCCATAGGTCCATAGTCCTGGTAGTTCCTCAGAAAAAACCGGGTAAAGTTAAGACCCGAAAAATGAAAAGTCGGATTTATTGAAATTACGATAATTGGATAGTTTTTAACGCTAGGCATGGTCTTTGGGATCATTTTGATGTCATCCATAGGTCCATAGTCCTGGTAGTTCCTCAGAAAAAACCGGGTAAAGTTAAGACCCGAAAAATGAAAAGTCGGATTTATTGAAATTACGATAATTGGATAGTTTTTAACGCTAGGCATGGTCTTTGGGATCATTTTGATGTCATCCATAGGTCCATAGTCCTGGTAGTTCCTCAGAAAAAACCGGGTAAAGTTAAGACCCGAAAAATGAAAAGTCGGATTTATTGAAATTACGATAATTGGATAGTTTTTAACGCTAGGCATGGTCTTTGGGATCATTTTGATGTCATCCATAGGTCCATAGTCCTGGTAGTTCCTGCGGAAAAACCGGGTAAAGATAAGACCCGAAAAATGATAAATCGGATTTATTAAAATTACGATAATTGGATAGTTTTTAACGCTAGGCATGGTCTTTGGGATCATTTTGATGTCATCCATAGGTCCATAGTCCTGGTAGTTCCTCAGAAAAAACCGGGTAAAGTTAAGACCCGAAAAATGAAAAGTCGGATTTATTGAAATTACGATAATTGGATAGTTTTTAACGCTAGGCATGGTCTTTGGGATCATTTTGATGTCATCCATAGGTCCATAGTCCTGGTAGTTCCTGCGGAAAAACCGGGTAAAGATAAGACCCGAAAAATGATAAATCGGATTTATTAAAATTACGATAATTGGATAGTTTTTAACGCTAGGCATGGTCTTTGGGATCATTTTGATGTCATCCATAGGTCCATAGTCCTGGTAGTTCCTCAGAAAAAACCGGGTAAAGTTAAGACCCGAAAAATGAAAAGTCGGATTTATTGAAATTACGATAATTGGATAGTTTTTAACGCTAGGCATGGTCTTTGGGATCATTTTGATGTCATCCATAGGTCCATAGTCCTGGTAGTTCCTGCGGAAAAACCGGGTAAAGTTAAGACCCGAAAAATGAAAAGTCGGATTTATTGAAATTACGATAATTGGATAGTTTTTAACGCTAGGCATGGTCTTTGGGATCATTTTGATGTCATCCATAGGTCCATAGTCCTGGTAGTTCCTCAGAAAAAACCGGGTAAAGTTAAGACCCGAAAAATGAAAAGTCGGATTTATTGAAATTACGATAATTGGATAGTTTTTAACGCTAGGCATGGTCTTTGGGATCATTTTGATGTTATCCATAGGTCCATAGTCCTGGTAGTTCCTGCGGAAAAACCGGGTAAAGATAAGACCCGAAAAATGATAAATCGGATTTATTAAAATTACGATAATTGGATAGTTTTTAACGCTAGGCATGGTCTTTGGGATCATTTTGATGTCATCCATAGGTCCATAGTCCTGGTAGTTCCTCAGAAAAAACCGGGTAAAGTTAAGACCCGAAAAATGAAAAGTCGGATTTATTGAAATTACGATAATTGGATAGTTTTTAACGCTAGGCATGGTCTTTGGGATCATTTTGATGTCATCCATAGGTCCATAGTCCTGGTAGTTCCTCAGAAAAAACCGGGTAAAGTTAAGACCCGAAAAATGAAAAGTCGGATTTATTGAAATTACGATAATTGGATAGTTTTTAACGCTAGGCATGGTCTTTGGGATCATTTTGATGTCATCCATAGGTCCATAGTCCTGGTAGTTCCTGCGGAAAAACCGGGTAAAGATAAGACCCGAAAAATGATAAATCGGATTTATTAAAATTACGATAATTGGATAGTTTTTAACGCTAGGCATGGTCTTTGGGATCATTTTGATGTCATCCATAGGTCCATAGTCCTGGTAGTTCCTCAGAAAAAACCGGGTAAAGTTAAGACCCGAAAAATGAAAAGTCGGATTTATTGAAATTACGATAATTGGATAGTTTTTAACGCTAGGCATGGTCTTTGGGATCATTTTGATGTCATCCATAGGTCCATAGTCCTGGTAGTTCCTGCGGAAAAACCGGGTAAAGATAAGACCCGAAAAATGATAAATCGGATTTATTAAAATTACGATAATTGGATAGTTTTTAACGCTAGGCATGGTCTTTGGGATCATTTTGATGTCATCCATAGGTCCATAGTCCTGGTAGTTCCTCAGAAAAAACCGGGTAAAGTTAAGACCCGAAAAATGAAAAGTCGGATTTATTGAAATTACGATAATTGGATAGTTTTTAACGCTAGGCATGGTCTTTGGGATCATTTTGATGTCATCCATAGGTCCATAGTCCTGGTAGTTCCTGCGGAAAAACCGGGTAAAGATAAGACCCGAAAAATGATAAATCGGATTTATTAAAATTACGATAATTGGATAGTTTTTAACGCTAGGCATGGTCTTTGGGATCATTTTGATGTCATCCATAGGTCCATAGTCCTGGTAGTTCCTCAGAAAAAACCGGGTAAAGTTAAGACCCGAAAAATGAAAAGTCGGATTTATTGAAATTACGATAATTGGATAGTTTTTAACGCTAGGCATGGTCTTTGGGATCATTTTGATGTCATCCATAGGTCCATAGTCCTGGTAGTTCCTCAGAAAAAACCGGGTAAAGTTAAGACCCGAAAAATGAAAAGTCGGATTTATTGAAATTACGATAATTGGATAGTTTTTAACGCTAGGCATGGTCTTTGGGATCATTTTGATGTCATCCATAGGTCCATAGTCCTGGTAGTTCCTGCGGAAAAACCGGGTAAAGATAAGACCCGAAAAATGATAAATCGGATTTATTAAAATTACGATAATTGGATAGTTTTTAACGCTAGGCATGGTCTTTGGGATCATTTTGATGTCATCCATAGGTCCATAGTCCTGGTAGTTCCTCAGAAAAAACCGGGTAAAGTTAAGACCCGAAAAATGAAAAGTCGGATTTATTGAAATTACGATAATTGGATAGTTTTTAACGCTAGGCATGGTCTTTGGGATCATTTTGATGTCATCCATAGGTCCATAGTCCTGGTAGTTCCTGCGGAAAAACCGGGTAAAGATAAGACCCGAAAAATGATAAATCGGATTTATTAAAATTACGATAATTGGATAGTTTTTAACGCTAGGCATGGTCTTTGGGATCATTTTGATGTCATCCATAGGTCCATAGTCCTGGTAGTTCCTCAGAAAAAACCGGGTAAAGTTAAGACCCGAAAAATGAAAAGTCGGATTTATTGAAATTACGATAATTGGATAGTTTTTAACGCTAGGCATGGTCTTTGGGATCATTTTGATGTCATCCATAGGTCCATAGTCCTGGTAGTTCCTGCGGAAAAACCGGGTAAAGATAAGACCCGAAAAATGATAAATCGGATTTATTAAAATTACGATAATTGGATAGTTTTTAACGCTAGGCATGGTCTTTGGGATCATTTTGATGTCATCCATAGGTCCATAGTCCTGGTAGTTCCTCAGAAAAAACCGGGTAAAGTTAAGACCCGAAAAATGAAAAGTCGGATTTATTGAAATTACGATAATTGGATAGTTTTTAACGCTAGGCATGGTCTTTGGGATCATTTTGATGTCATCCATAGGTCCATAGTCCTGGTAGTTCCTGCGGAAAAACCGGGTAAAGTTAAGACCCGAAAAATGAAAAGTCGGATTTATTGAAATTACGATAATTGGATAGTTTTTAACGCTAGGCATGGTCTTTGGGATCATTTTGATGTCATCCATAGGTCCATAGTCCTGGTAGTTCCTCAGAAAAAACCGGGTAAAGTTAAGACCCGAAAAATGAAAAGTCGGATTTATTGAAATTACGATAATTGGATAGTTTTTAACGCTAGGCATGGTCTTTGGGATCATTTTGATGTTATCCATAGGTCCATAGTCCTGGTAGTTCCTGCGGAAAAACCGGGTAAAGATAAGACCCGAAAAATGATAAATCGGATTTATTAAAATTACGATAATTGGATAGTTTTTAACGCTAGGCATGGTCTTTGGGATCATTTTGATGTCATCCATAGGTCCATAGTCCTGGTAGTTCCTCAGAAAAAACCGGGTAAAGTTAAGACCCGAAAAATGAAAAGTCGGATTTATTGAAATTACGATAATTGGATAGTTTTTAACGCTAGGCATGGTCTTTGGGATCATTTTGATGTCATCCATAGGTCCATAGTCCTGGTAGTTCCTGCGGAAAAACCGGGTAAAGTTAAGACCCGAAAAATGAAAAGTCGGATTTATTGAAATTACGATAATTGGATAGTTTTTAACGCTAGGCATGGTCTTTGGGATCATTTTGATGTCATCCATAGGTCCATAGTCCTGGTAGTTCCTCAGAAAAAACCGGGTAAAGTTAAGACCCGAAAAATGAAAAGTCGGATTTATTGAAATTACGATAATTGGATAGTTTTTAACGCTAGGCATGGTCTTTGGGATCATTTTGATGTCATCCATAGGTCCATAGTCCTGGTAGTTCCTGCGGAAAAACCGGGTAAAGTTAAGACCCGAAAAATGAAAAGTCGGATTTATTGAAATTACGATAATTGGATAGTTTTTAACGCTAGGCATGGTCTTTGGGATCATTTTGATGTCATCCATAGGTCCATAGTCCTGGTAGTTCCTCAGAAAAAACCGGGTAAAGTTAAGACCCGAAAAATGAAAAGTCGGATTTATTGAAATTACGATAATTGGATAGTTTTTAACGCTAGGCATGGTCTTTGGGATCATTTTGATGTTATCCATAGGTCCATAGTCCTGGTAGTTCCTGCGGAAAAACCGGGTAAAGATAAGACCTGAAAAATGATAAATCGGATTTATTAAAATTACAATGGTATTGCAACGCATTTGTATATGGTATCTTGCGTGTGGGTAGGTTCAGAGGAAACAACTTGCCTGACGTGAAGTTATACCTTCTTCTTTAGGTTGCATCTACAATGGGCTGCAAAGTTGATACCCTTAGGTTTCGCGCGTAGTTTGAATGCACACACAGATGACCGGGACGCAAAGACAAGACGCAACGAAGTGGATAAATACAAGAGTGATAACTTATAAAAGTAAGTAAATACAAAATAATTTTCTACTTTCTGAAAGTACACGAATAAGTATTTTGTACTTAAGTACAACGTTTGAAAACACAAGTACAAAATAAGTATAATTATGCTCATTGATTGAGGAGCTGGAAATACAAAATATTTTGTATTCTCAGAATACTTATTTTTTCAAGTACTGCATTGGAAAGTACGGCATAGTTCTGGTTATTAAACTAGACTTTATATCCATTTACATACAGTACATTGGCAGTCGTTGTTAAATAGTTGGATGAAGATTGAAGCTGTAGAAAAGTAAATAATACTTAGTAAGTAATAATATTAAATTAATTAATTTCGGTTACAATTATTTTTTCCAGATTTGAGGCTCCAGTTTTTGTCGATTTGAGTTGACCAAGGAGGGCACAGACACAATAAGGTAATAATTCATCTATGAAGCTTGTACCAAACTTTTCGTTAATTTGTTCACGATTACAATTTTAGTCCGAGTGACTTATGGGAGACAGGTCTTATTGTACCGAATCAGAAATAACATGTTGGAATTACATAATATGAAAGTAAGTATCTGTTTTAGTCGAAAGTCGAAACTGCATAGACCAGCTGAACGGAAAGGACGAAGGAATGGTTAAAGACAGTAGCAAAGACCGTGACCGACCCAGGTCAAAAGGAACAGTATATACTAGATCAAGAGAGGACGACAGGAAGATGCCCAGAGACTCTGATGCAAAAACTTCCGAGACGTCTTCAACACGAAAGACCATAACTAGATCGGAGGGCGGTAAGTCAACTTCATCGAGTAAAGATAGCTCATCAGATGTGGGAAGCAAAGCGAGTGGTGGAGATCGGAATCCTCCCATTGTCTTGGACAAGAAAGACGTTTATGAGGTTAGCAGTGGATTATGTATTTAGGGAATAATATGTGAAATATTTCTTATACTTTGATTGGATTCTCATAATGAAGTTGTGCTTGTTGTTTGTGAAGAGTGTTATTAAGCACGAGTCAGAGGCAGCAGTCGCCGCCAATATTGACCTATCTGCCCAAGAGTTCCTTGAAACCTCGGAGGAATTTCAAGAAGTTTTGCAGGATATTTACAATTTAAAGCTATCGGATAATTTTGATGAGGTAGTAATTTGATCTTCTTGTTTAAACTATTTTTAAGTAAATTTGATTTGGGCCGGGAGTATTCCCTGTGCATAATACATATTATTTTATCATTATTATTATTAGTTGAGCAGAATTACATTACGTTGCAGATTTTTCGGGTACGATTAACTAATAATGTAATATGTAACGTGGGGTATTACAAACCTGGGGTAATTAATTTATGAATCGGTATCAGAAAAGGAACAGACTTACTGATGGTAATACGAGACATGGAAAACCGAAAAATAGTGTTTGTTTTCCATAATTTTTTCATTTGTTCTCATTTTCGGTTTTTGGAAATACTTTTATGGTTAAAAACGGTTTTCACAACAAATAATTTCGGTTAAACGGTTAATAACTGTATTGGATTAGTTTGCTGTTAATTTGTTTGTCAACATTTACTCAACATATTTTGTAGTGAACGCATTGACAATCTACAATTCAAACCGGTAACTAGGACTTCGTAATTCTATATATACTTCAGATATCAGGGATTTAAAAATTCAAGCTTTGCAACAGTCGTTCAACGGTGGCTGCCGTCCCTTGACGGTAAATATTTTTTTTTGCCACATCTTTCAATGAAATCAGGTCAATACAATATTTCAACAATTGAGTACATCAAATTTTATGCCTTGCTTATTTTTTACGCAGAAAGACAGAATTAACGTCCAGAAATGCACTTTTACTAAAAGTTACTTCCGTAGGTTATATGCTTGTTCTGATTCCATAGAAATGCTTTAAGTTGGCTTTCGTTATCATCTGACTAATTAATAGTATCGGGTTGTTCTGGAACTTGCTCTACAACGTTAGTAACCTTCTCTATTCGTTTAAAAACTGACAGGTTAGCTTCAAGGGCTCGTATCCATTGTTCTAATGGCAGAGTGACGCAATGTCTGAGGTATAAATATATTGTTGCTAGTAATACGGGATTCTCAACTATGAACTGCTTTTACTACTATTATAGAATAATAAGCTGAATGCAGGTAACCTCAGGACTGATAGCTAATAAAAACATGTGTATGCTAACGTGTTGCATTCAATGAGCGCACTTTTAAGCTGATTTTATTTGATGACAAGAAGATTGACCCCTCGACTGGGCTGGGGTTTGACAGAATTGTTTATAAACCAAAAATAACCGTATATTTCTTGTTTATGTTATCGTTTTCCTTTTTACTTAAACCCGTTTATCGTTTGTTTTCGTATTGCCGAAATATTTTCTTGCTTTCTAAATCTTGATTTACGTTTTCGTTATAAAAACCGTTGTCATAATATCCGGTGATAGCGTATTCCGTGTCTGGTCAAAACTATCGTATGAACGGGAATAGTAGGGCCAGTCTTGTAGATCATGGATCCATGCCACGCTTAATGCTGTTAAATTATATTTAGGAGGAATTGGAAGAATTGAAAACGGAAGGATTATTATTGTTAAACAAGCTACGACATCTAAATCGAATTTCCAAATTACGACTGAAATTGGTTAAGGACGATGCTCTCAATCACCGTCAGGATGTTGATAGAAATCACCTTCTGTTGCAAAACTTACTTTATGAAGCGACACATTTGAAAAAGCAGGTTGAAGCCGTACAAGAGTACAAGTAAGTAAAAAACGTTAGTTAGTGTAGGCTGATATTTGATTGCATTTGTTATAATGGTTTCTAATATAATTAAATAAGTTGGTATATAGTTAATTATCGTAGTAGCGCTTTGTTTGCAAGTTGCAATTGAAAAATCATATTTCCGTGTTCTTTTCCAGAGGTCAAGATGAAGAAATTGATTTAATACCTGTCGACAAGTTTTACCAAGTTGCTCCGTTAAAGATTTCGAACCCTGTAAGACACTGAATTTTTAAATTCTGGACGTAAATTCCAAATACTTGTCTAAATTTTTTTTTCGTTAATTGCACAGGAGGTAACCAAAGTTAACGATCACTATTTGCGGGTAGCAAGACTAGAGCACGAATTTATACTGCGACAGGAATTAACCAACAGCTGTGCTGACCTCGAAAAGACTAAAGACGCTGTTGCGTTTAACATTGAGAGTTCCAGAAAAAAATTAGACAGTATACGTCCTCTACTTCACGCTGTATTGGAGGTACATGGATTCAAAAAGAGTTAATTATGGTGTGTTATGGTGTGCTAAAAACATTTTATAAAATGAATTTTGTTTTGCAGTCAACTAAACCTGTACAAGAATTCTTTGGAATGAATGTTTGGAAAGAGCAAAAGGAACTACAAACTTCTTATCTCCTACCCATTCCCTTGTATTGTCTTTTTATTCAATCTTGCGCATACAAAGACTCTCTCAGTACGTCAATATAAATTATTCCTTATTAATTGGAATAAACGTAAGCAGTAAGTTATTGGCAAAATTTTCAACTCGTTGCAGAGCCCGATGGTTTTGAATTTTCTGCAAAAATATGTGGAGATATTGAGGCTGCTAGAGAATACATTGAAGATGTGGATGAAGATGAGCCGGAAGAAGACTCTGATTCTGATATGGAGTGCGATGTGGACGACATTGATAACGCAGACTCTGGAGTAAGATTTTAGTTGTAACATATTATTTTTCAAACTTTTATGACTTGGCACTATTCATAAATAGCAACGATAAAAGAAACACTTCAATTCTAAAGCCCCGTAATAATTTTACAGTTGTCAGGCAGACGTAAGCCAAGGAAAGGCAATACAAGTAGAGCGGAAAAGACCAGTCCGAGGAGAAAGTTAGTTCAAACTCATCCTTTATGGGTAGACTGGACTTTGAAGATTTCGAGTGAGTTGTTAATCTTAGCAGAAATATTTGTAACCACCGGAGATGTAATATTGTCTTACTACTTCAGTATTAATTACAGAATTGTAGCTCATCATTGGGGCCAATTAGTTAGTTTGTTGAGTATATGAGTGGGTGACACTACTACTATACAAAATTGAACTATGTATGGTTAATGGTTACTCATTAAATGGTTTTTTATTTCATTATAGGTGGCGAAACCGTTATCATAACATTTTCTTACGCTTGTAAGCTTCAAGTTGTAACAGTAAAGTCCAAGATTGAAGCGGGAGTGTTTTCAGATAGAATACCGTCGTAAGTTATATTCCAACGTAGTAATGATTATGATTAGTTCATAATTTTTTATCTGTTAGCTTAACTAACTTAAATCAAATGCTCTACAGGTTGTTATCACAAGCAGACAGCATTCTAACAGAATTATATCCTGGCGATAATGGGATGGAATGTCCTAATCCGGCCACATTTTATCATCTGAGAAAAGCTGATGTGGAAGAATTTTCTGAACTTGTTGGCGAGGTTGGAAGACCATACGTGTGGGCACAAAAAGTTTCTGGTCTTAGCTTCCCTTCCATCATCAAACATGTAAGCAGAATATTGTTCAAAAGAAAAGTTGTCTTCGTTCAGGCTTGGGCATAGAGCACTGAAGATTGTTTAAAATACGAAAATGATTGTTTCACTTTGTTTAGATGCAAGATTATGCGTGTCTTAAACCTATGGCTAAGCAGCAAAGACCGGATGTTAAGTATAGCTCAATGAAAATCGAAAAAACAGTACAAAATATTTTCGAAAGACTCAGGAATCAGTCCATGCTGTGGTCACAAATAAAAGCACTTGGTAAGCACTAAGTTTAACATGTACATACTGTTGTACCATGTCCCATGCAAAGTAGTCATGTATTGTACACAGCAACACAGTCGTGATACGAGTAATAAAACCAACTACTTCAGTGAAAGATGTTTTTTTCGTTCAGAAATAAGAGACATTGTTATTCCTTCTAAGACAAGACCTTGGTTTCCTAAGAAATTCGCCTCGATATTTGTTTCTTGGGAGTATTACTCACTGAGTCACATTCCTTCTATGTTGTCTCGCTGCCTTTCTCGAAATAAGAAGTTCAATATTTCATCTGAATTAAAAGAAATGGTGTTCAAGGCTGTTGTGGAACGAGGCAGAGGTAAGTCTGTAAATTATTCGGGGAGAAGTTTTATTTTCAAAAAGCTATGGTATACTCGGGACTTCATCAAATTTGTAATATTTATTTCAGTTAAATTACACGCATTTGTCATAATTGGAATGAACTTCCCTGCAACTCCTCCGGTGTGCTTGTTAGTCATGGAGAAAGATGGAGTTGAGTATGACTCATCGAATGATTTCGCCATTAAAGTATTAATACTTTATAATAATAATAATAAAAAAATAAAATAATAATAATAATAATTGTTTACATCCCACTGAATTTGAGGGTAGGTTAGTCATTTTATGTTAATTTGTGTTAAATGTTATGTATTTCTTTCAGGAAATGGAGAAGGAAATCAACTATTATACTGTTAGGGATTTCCCCCAGTATCCGGAATACCTGCTGGTGCTACAGATTTATCGAATGATGTACAACCTCGATGTTGTTCTTGAAACTGACAATCTGATTGGAGAAACCTCCGGCCCAGCAGAATTTGGAAGAGATAAAGTGTTTTCAAGCCTGCGGAGGTAAATACCAAGCTCAAAGTGCATAACAAGTAGTTAGTGCTTTGAAGAAGTATGAATATTTAAATCTCAGTAATTTTTGTCGACAAGCTATTGAATCTAATATTAATTATTAGTATCGCCTTATTACATCTGTATTATTTGTTTAGAGGGAGAAACGGCCGCAGACCTTTACTGTATGGAGCATCAGGATCGGTTGGTTTCTCACAACGGTTTTGACTTAATCATCTCCCTCAACCTATATCTTGCATTTGAATTCGTACCGAGTTTTTCAGATTCTCGATATTTTTATATTAAAAAATCATTTCAGTATACTCTCAATTCATTATAACATTGCAATGTCATAATATTATTAGATATCCAGTTTAGTTTGCATATTTTGTGTCCTATGCCACATAATATTTATTTAGTATGATAAAGATAAGTGAATTATTGTTTTTTTGTACAAAGTAATGTATGTACTTACTTAAGTTTCATTGTTTCATTTAGGAAACCTACGTACTACATACTGTGGATATAATTTCTGGTTTTTTTCGTTGTTTAATTTTTTTGATTTTTAAAAGTTCTGGGTCTTCGTCTTTAAGCTCATGTATAAGTACTTATTCGCGAAATTACCATTGTAATTGAATATTTCAAGGAAACTTGTCTGGAAATGTAAGTACGTGTATTGTATAAAATATCTATTAACGAATAAAAAAAATAATATTCCTCCATCCTCCGTTATCTTGACAGCGTTGAGTACTGAAGAATAAAGTATTCCTTCACATTCAGCAAGTATTTTTGTACAGAACAGAGGCATTCCTAAGTTTTGGTACTCGGGAATAGAAGGACATTGACTCTTCCTCCAGGCAAAGTCGGGAAGGGAAAGGTTAAGGAAGTTCTCCCGGAATCGATTTTGAGTTTTGCTGAATCTTCCAGAAGATGCTTGTAAACTGTAAGGCTCTAAGGTGGACAGGGTAAATTCAGTACCGCCTCAAGCACATATGCAATCAAAAAATAAATGGAAGTTCTTAAGCCTTGTATTCATTCCGAAAAAATGGGTTCATGTATCAAAATTATTAAATGGGTTCATTTGAAAGAAAGATTCTAGTAAGTACAGTTCCCGCATTCCGAATTTGTCAATGGCAATTTTTTTACACATACTTATACGGAAGCTGTTTCATTTTTTTCCGGCTCGGGCCCCTTCCATCTCGTACAATTATACGGATAAATTTTGAGGCTTTCTGCTATTTTGGTTGGTGCCGTGCCGACGTCACGTCCTACGGAACGGTCGGCGACATTTGTAAAGTTTGAAAAGTAGGCGTCAGCGTTTAGTCCTACTTTGGTCGCTATTTTTACTTCATCATAGTGGTGCTTCGGAGGTGGAGTTTATTCCTTGAATTCTCAAATTCTGCAGCTTACAATATTACAGCAACTTTCACACTCACAACTTTAAACACTAAAAAAGATTACAAATACTACTAGCCGTTAAAGACAGGCTTTGGTAGCTGCAAAAACGACCAGCTCTTCTTCAGACTTTGACTATTTTTCTCGGCTGTACTTCCAACATGCGACTCTCTCACTCTCACTATTAGTTACTACATAGCTCCTAGCTCCTAGTCAACGAAGCAGTGTGCAACATCCTTGGATATTTGTGTTAGTAGCGGCCTTGACTTACAATTAGTTTAATATGAAGAAACCTTTGAATTAATTCAAATACCTTTCTGCATGAACATACAGGGATGGGAAATCTAGATAGGTTGGAATCAGGAATTGATTAAGGGTTTAATAAAAAAGATTTGCATCAATGCATTGGAAATAAAATTCTAGCAGTTTGGGTTTGGATTATTGGATTGAAAATAAAAATAAGAAAATTCGATTGGAATACCGGATTAAACAATAAGAATTTTGATTTTATTAGAGGATTAACAGACAATTTGACTATTAGGTTATTATCTTACGTAAAAGAGGATTAGCTTTGCGATATATACATACGTATTTACAGTAAATTCATTGCTGCAGTCGCTTTATCTATTATTACAATAAAAAATCGTATGGAAACTGGCTTGGGGGTTTATAACCCATCAGTAACAAAACTAAACTCATCCAGTTTATGTTAGCATAATTAGCACAAATTTTGATCAATAGCTGTTTTTTTAAATTACGTTAGGATGATTGTAAGTCGGTTGACAAAAAAATCATAATTCTTTTGAATTAATCTGATGTTGTGGGGCATGTTTTTTAAAATAATTATATGTAAAATAAAGGTTATACAGCGTGCGTTTAAAACGGTAATAATTAAGCTATTTAAGCTGATAAAATGTTGGTTAGCCAGCCTTGGTTTAAAATTGTCCTTTTTAATATGGAGTATGATGGACAACTTTACTAAAAAACCCAAAGTTAAAATAAAATTGTGGTTGATAAAAGATGATGACTGATTATATTAGTCACATTTTACTAAATATTCAAAGGTGTACACAGTGGATAATTGAGCGGGGTAATTATTATCTATTATTAATATGGTTAAATGAGTCAATATAAGTAAATGCGAGTGATCGTAGGCTACGTTCTGGAGATTTTATTCACATGGACGTGAAACTTTAAATCTTGGCTTACAAAAATTGATTATTAACTCGATTTTTGACCAGGAACGCTGTCAATGCATCATAGCTTCATCATTTTATTTAATAGTATGTCTGACATGTGTTGGTGGACCCCAGAGTTACTCGTATACTCTCTTATGTACTCTCCTACCCAAAGTTAGAATTTAATCTTGGCGGTTAAAAGATTATGACTGACCATATTAGCCAAACTGTAGATACTAATATTCAAAGGCGTACATAATAAGCAAGTGGTAGCTGTTTCGAATTAACCATACATATTAAAAAGAAAGCTGTTCATATTATTTCTTTCATTTGAGCAAAAATAATAATTTCTTTAAAATAAAAATCAACGCATTTTTTTAAAGAATGAAAAAAAATGAACCGCTATGTTCAACAGGTCATGTACATAAGTGACGACTGCCATCACCATCATGACAATCACTTTCAAATTAGTAAGAAGGATAATTTACATTATAGACTTTAATAATAATAATAATAATAATATATTAATTAGTCATATCTTACTCAAGTCTTGGAATAGGAGCCACAATTTATTTGCAATCCGGAATTATTTATTAATTTTCAATATGTAATTGCATTTATTCATTTTAACTGTTTGTCCAGTTTGAACATTTTCTTCCGGTACCGTTGTTCCTGTCGGCGCTGTTTTTGAGAAATACGGCCTGAGGTGGTGTTTCTTCGGCGCTTTTGGTCCAACCTGCGCTGTTCTTTCTTTGACAGCTAAACAAAACAAGGTTTTAAGAACAGACCGATTAAAATTCATTGTGAATTATTCATCACAATGCCTTTTGCCAAGGTTTTAATGATGGCATGGTTTAGAGACAATAATACTGAGTATAATTAAATTGATAGCTTGGTCCAAATAATTTTAGTTTAAAAGTCTTACCTCAGCTGGCTGGGACACAGGTATCTGAGAATCAGCAATATCACTCGCAGTTTCAGTTTCACAGACCTTGTGAAAAAGTATGAAATGAAACAACAACTATAAAATATGATAACTTTGATATTGTCATGTCAGAGTGACACAACAGTCTTTACTCACTAGTAAATAAGGTATATAGAGAATGAATTATGCGATTCCCCATTTTGCAGTAAGCCTTTTTCTAGATTTTCATAAATGTATCACAATGACAAATAGTAACATTACGACAATATAGCAAAGTATTGTACAAATATAATTTACCTCCTGAGTAGTCTCAATCTCATCACTAACAGAACTACTTGCGGTACTAGATTGCGTCGGTGTTTCCTCCTTCCGTTTCCGGGAAAGTTCTCTGGGGTCAATGTACGGATACGGTGCATCTGAAGCCCACCAGTCGATCTCTTTCTCAACAATAATGTCAAGCTTTTCCTAATAAAATAATCATACATTATTTATCTAAGTTGTATTCAAATAGAGTCAAGTAAATTAAAAATACATGCCTCAGTAAAGTATTTACGTATTGTGAAGTCCAACATTTCATATTTCAGAAAATACACTTACTATTCGGAGCCCTCGAGGAAGCGGTGGTTGCTTCGGTGGCTGGTAGGACTGACGAACGAAAGGAGGTTCTTTCGGGATCCAAACGTATCTCTGCATCTAAAATTTACGTACAAATGTAATTTACCAACCGCAGCTCATATATTCAGCTATTCTCCAGTCACAATAAAGCTATAAATACAAATGATAAAAATTGAAGAGGAATCACGATGTGGTTGCTTTTACAGAGAATAATTTTATTAAATATGTTGTAGATATTCAAAGTAATTAATGCTAGTAGTTGATTCTTTAAAATTTATTATGAATGTATTTGCTAATGTTAAAAATGAAAGATAAAAAAGTTAAATATTAAAGTACTAAGTTAAATATTAAATTACTAAGTTAAATATGAAATTACTAAGTTAAATATGAAATTACTAAGTTAAATATGAAATTACTAAGTTAAATATGAAATTACTAAGTTAAATATTAAATTACTAAGTTAAATAATACATTACTAAGTTAAATATGAAATTACTACGTTAAATATTAAATTAGTAAGTTAAATATTCAAATACTAAGTTATAATATTTACTATATTATAAGTATATATATATACAAATTAATGGACTCCATTTTAAATGACAATTATTTATCTACCCTACTCATTATACAAAGCAGAAGGAATGTAGTCGATGTAACAAACGACGTGTAAATCAAACACATAAATATTATTTACATTATTAAATATAAAGTAATACAAATTGTAGCTACACCCTAGATGATTACTTCACTCTCAAAAGGTACATCACTATCTGAAACAACGGTTGTTGTAACATTGATGGAATTTAACACTTCGAAAGGTTGGTCAGCGGGAAGAATTCGGAGTGGTAAGAGACTGTGTTCAATTTGAAGCTGCTGTTCATTTGTTAGAACGGTGGTTTTAGATGGTATGCGTTTTTTCTTGAAGTATCGCAATTGTTTTTCAGCGTTTGCATTTGCTGGACGTTTTCGCACAATTGGGTCAATGGGCAAGCTTTCCAAGTTTGCATGCTTTGTTCGATATTTATTTAAGGCTTCAGACAAGCACTTTTCAAGAATTGCAAAATCTCCTGTCTTTGTAGCAATATCAAGAACTTGATCATACAATGCTTTACATGTGTTTCCCAAGTGTCCTAATTCATTTCCTGAAGTCAAATCTTGTAAATGAGTTTGTATTTCCTCATCTCTACGCTCTTGAAATGTGTTTGTGTCAATAATAAGTTGAGAGTCGTCTGAAGCCTCTGTACTGTCGCTATGATTTGCTTGAATATAACGACAAACTAAGTGGATGTGCTTACACATATTGGTCTTGATACTGTTTTCTACACATGAACACCTGAAGTTATGGAAACATTTCTCACATTTAGAGCAACGTGTCAAACAATAACAGTCATCATGTATCACTGATTCGACGCTGTACAATCTACCGGTGGTTGAGAAGGACGGAACTACCCACGAGTCTTCAACTTGCAAAACTGAATCAATGGAGCGATCTAAGCTACGTTTGTGGGCTTCTCTCAAACTCTTGTCTTTAGTAGTAACTTTACCACGGTGTCTGCTTACAAGCCTATCGTACTGCCGTTGTCTTAGATATTCCAAAACTGCGCTAAATCCTTCGTCCAAACGCTTGACCTTCTTCCCCTTTAGATATTTAGACTTGATTTCTTTATGCATGTTTTCAAGGCTCATGTTGGTGTTGATGCCTGCATGCACCCGGTAGCAATAACCCCATTCAGTCCTTCTATTCCAATAGTAAGTGAAATATGAGTGAAGCTTATTTACGGCTGGGTTTACATCTGCTACTAGGCTAGAGAGAAAGGCTTGAAACATTTGCTCAAATTCAACTGCATCTAACTGTTTTATAATTACGCTAAGTTTCTTCGAAAGCAATGTCTTGTGGTCTTTATCAAGTGAGCTCAGTTTTTGATTCCAGTTGTGACGTACATGCCAAGAACATAACAGTTTTTTATCAACAGGGCCCATTATCAGATTCCATGCGTTGTAAAATGCTGGTTCGTCGTCTGACATAAAAATAGATGTTTGAAGTATCCCAACTCGTTCTTTCAGGGCCTCGAAGAATGAAATGTAAGTTTCTTGAGATTTAGATGAGTGAAAAAAGAATGCCAACGGAAACCCTTGGTACTCATCATCTAATGTCAAAATCGTTGTCATCTCAAAGTTGTATGCATTGGTACCATGGGTCGAGTCAATGCAGATCAGATTTTTGCCGGCAGTTTTTATCATGTGCTCTTGTCCATGGTTCATGTATCCCAATACAAATTCATTTTCCTTTACTCTGGGAAGATCGTTCCGCTTTTCGCCGTATGGTTTGTAATAAAAGACGCCATAATCTCCTCTCTGCTTCATTTCCTGAATTTTCAAGTCCACGCTAACTGCATCATTGCCATGTAGGTGAATATGTCTGGAAATTCCGTGTTTGCGGCCAATGTTACTAAGGTCTTGATTGTTTGCTAATGCAATTGGATTGATGGTACCAGCGTGAGCTTTACGGATATTTTGAAGCATAATGTGCTTTGGAACACCTTGTGCCAATTTTTCAGCGAGCATGTGCTTCTGAGGAGATGGAATTCCAACTTTTCCGGGTTCTAATTCATGACCAAGGTGAGTCTTGAAGTAAACCACATCGACTTCCGCTTCACCAACAGTCACTTGTAGTATAGATGGACAAAGTTTCCCACATTTCACACTACCAAGCTTTTTAAGCTCCCTGATGTCGTTGCCTTTAGGCTGATATATACCACTTCGATGACAGTAATACAAATTTCGCCCTTCCTTTGATGATTTCTTAATGTACTTAACTGACTCTGTTGCCTGCAAGTTGTTTTTCCAAATTTTAAATTCTTCCCATGATCTAAACTTCAACATCTCTTTTTCAAGAATCCGTGAATGACTAAGTTCTAGATGAGTGTGCACGACATTCAATCTGCTGGCAGTGAATGTACACTGAGGTTCAGGACATTGGAGCAGATCTATTCTCAAATCTTCTGAATCGCAAAGTGTCTTATGCTTTGCGGATTCTAAATGTTTCTTCCAATTACTGCTTTTAACAGTTTCATACTTGCATTCTGCACATTTGAATGAAACCTTCAGTTTTTCGCAGTTTGTGGGTTTATTATGGCGATTCAAGTGCCGATTTAAATTTGATTTATCGTTGGTATGGTACTGACATTGGGGACATTTCATTGTTTCAAGTTTCTCATCTATTGACTGAATAATTCCTGACTTTAATTTTGCGCTACGACTTGTTGAGGGCGTTTGAAAGTCATCGTCAGAAGACTCACTTGCGATTACGTCGTTTGTTTGAACTTTATTGATATTGACTGCCATTATTGAAATGTCAAATTTCTGTAACTGTACACAAGAAATAAAATTACTATTTAAAAAATATCCAGTTATTTCTAAATTCAATTTTCAGTTTTGTATTTCACTTTTTAGCTTTGAAAACCATATTTGAAATATTTTGAAACCCTCCTAGTAGTTAAACAAACCGATGTCTATTAAAATTAGGAGCTACCGAGTTAGAACATCAAAAATAATATTGAATTAAAATTAAATAAACTAATTAATTAAACCATTGCAGTTATTGGACTATTAATCGGAGTTCGTGGAAAGATTTTTGAACATTTTGAACAATTTAGACAACGATTTAATTGATCTAAGCAGCTTATAAACGATATTATTATTACCACATTTCGTGGATCTTATAGGATAGCATTTCATCACTTGTACAAGTAGTATATTTGTATCCAAGTTTATTTCAAATATTTTTCTGTTAAAAATGTTTGAAATCATTGTATATTCCTTGAACCAAATCATCGCATTATTATTAAATACAAGGCTGTAACTGATGATTTTCAATCTTTGCTGACTTCATTTATTCAAAATTATTACTTTTACTTATGAAAGTCTGCATAAGATATGTATGACTGCACCCTAAATGACTCCTAAGAAAATGTGTGCCTGGCCCCTCCGAAAAAAAAATGGCGTGGATCGATTCAGATCACCAAAAATCCTAAATTTTTATGCGTGCCATACTGCTCCGGCAATAAATTGTCGCTCAGTATGGACTTAGTATGGTTACTTACAACTAGACAACTCCAATTGTTTTTAATTTATTTACTAAGTACATAATATACATGCAAGATAACTTGTACTTACATCGGAAATGTAGTTCTTGTGCAAACGTGTCCAGACAGATAATATTTCCCAATCACCAGTTAATCGGAACGTGCAATAACTAGAAAATGAATGCAATCAAGTAAAAGAATTGAAGATTTCATTTACTTACATAAATGATAAGAGGGAAACCAGAGTTACAGAATGTGGTAAAGAATAATGTAATATGATGTAATTATCATGTACTTGTACTTACATCGAAAATGCAGTTGTACTAAAGTAAACCTGTCCAGAGAGACCCAATATTCACCAATTACCAGTTAAATGGATAATTAATAACGTAAAAGTTAATTTAATCAAGTGAAAAATCAGAATTTAATTTAATTACATGTCAAGAGCGAAAATCACAGACTTTGACAGCTTGCATCGGTGAGAGATAAACATTGCCGCGAGTTTACATCGGATGAAAAGTTGACCAGTGTATGCCATGCCGAAATATTAATAAATCGTGTACTAATTACCAGGCGGAACTAGGAATTACCATTACTTTATGATTTTTTTTATTATTCTTCATTTATTCAACTAATTGTAAGTCCACATGAAATAACATTTTAAGGTTTTGCCGAAGGGACTTTGGAGGACTACTACCATAAATATCCAAGGATGTTGCACACTGCTTCGTTGACTAGGAGCTAGGAGCTATGTAGGAACTAATAGTGAGAGTGAGAGAGTCGCATGTTGTAAGTACAGCCGAGAAAAATAGTCAAAGTCTGAAGAAGAGCTGGTCGTTTTTGCAGCTACCAAAGCCTGTCTTTAACGGCTAGTACAAATACTAGCTCTGAATCTCTGATTGTGAGTTCAGTTGTGTTCTCGTAGGAAGGAAGGGAGGGTCTGTGTGAGTTTAGATACGAAAGTCTCTTGGTTTTTGTTTTCATTATTGGATTGAATATGTGGGGCCAGCGAACACTTGTGGAGAAATTAGGACTCGGGCCCTGTACCAAGAGACACTCCACCTTTGAAACCTCGAGGGAACCTTATTATGTCACCGTTGAGGGTAAGGGATTTGGTTTTGTAAACTGACTTATGTTTTCATTTTAATATAAAATTAATCTCGTTGAAAAACAATACAGTTTTGCCCGGAGAAGAGGAGTCGCCGGAGAAAACTATCGATGATATTCCAATCATGTAAGTGATTTTTTAGATTAAAAATGAAAGTAATCTAAACTAGGACGTTGCAACTCCTATGCGGAAACCGTGTTGGGGAAATAACGGAATTTTTATATTTTTATGAGACTTTTTCGTTTTATAGTGAAAGTAGCAATTTCTTCTTGGACGGATTCAAAGAGAAACTAGCCCGAAAGGTACTTGGATTATTTTTCTAATTAGTAATGTTTACTTTTAGGAGGTACTTTCGTAATCCTTTGCTGCTATTGTTTTTATTTGTGTTGTTGATTTATTATTTTTGTAGTGGTTTGTAAACTGTGGTTTTTATGTGTTTGGAAGTCACAAGGCAGTGGGCTTGAAAGTTAATGGTTTGGAATTATTGGAGGTTTAATTATTTATTTAGAAAACGGTTGCTAGGGCTTCCACGTCAATACACACTGAGGATTATCATCCACGTGGGCTGATTAGTGATGGAGATGATGAGGAGAAAGAAAATTGTCATCATGAGTCTAATGCAAGGAACACAGAGGAGAAATTTATTCACTTTCCTGTTCCTCCAGATGGTCTTGGTGGGTTGTCGACGGCTCTTTTCTGTCCTGTAACTGTGAGTTGACAATATGTTTAGTTTGAAATACATAAGGGTTGTCGAAATGCAGGAGAAGTTATATGTGTTTATTTAATTTAGGTGCAATGGTTGTTGGAGAACTACGAGACCAAAGCTGGGGTCAGCCTCCCTCGCTCGACAGTGTACAATCACTACATACGTCATTGTAAAAGTCACGATATGGAGCCGGTGAATGCAGCATCATTTGGTAAACTTATACGATCCATTTTCTTGGGACTTCAGACAAGACGACTCGGTACGAGAGGAAATTCCAAGTACCACTACTATGGTATTCAGATCAAGCCTCAGTCAGTGCTGAATGACGAGAGCGAACCGGGGTCTCAGTCTGATTCTGATGGACAAGATACCGAGAAGAAGGAGAGAAACACGGAGCCTGATCCTCTGGACATTTCCGGAATGATTAACAATCCTAGATGCCCTGATGCAGAAGAATCTCCTTGTGTTACCGTGCCAGTAGAACCCGCTCCGGAAACAGAGGATCTCTTGGAAGAATTAGTTACTAATTTGTATGTGAATTGTAGAATGGAACCAGAGTCGTATTTGAAGTTTGTGACGACTTCTCCTACTTACCGGGAAGTTCGGGATATTACTGAGTGGCAGAAGGATATCAGGCTTATTACGAAATTCACGTGTGATCCGCAACGAAGGGACTTGCAGCGTGTAAAAATTGCGTACTTTATTTCCCATATCTGTATTATATTTATTCATGAGTGTAGTTGTATATTCTGTTTCAGAAAATACAATTTGAGTCCATAAAGTTTGGAAAGGGTCTTCCTAAAATTGAATATCGGTTAAGTTCCGACGTGCTTTCCAGAACTGAAGTTGAAAGTTTTCGGACTAGCTACAAAAGTTATTGTGAGGTGATTGATAAAATTGTCATGTTTACTCAATTGCTGCATTTACAATGCGATGTAATACAAGAATTGCTTATTTGTTGTTGAGAATTTTTGAATTATGACTGTTTTTAATCGCAGTTACTCATCAAGTCCAGTGTGCTGTATAAGTTCGACACGATGCTTCGGAACTGCCATCAATACTGGAGTGGGCTGCCGGTTTTAAAAAGAACTCTCAGTTTTTCGAAGTAAATGATATATCAAGTTAATAAGTTGGCAACATGATGTGTAGGTTATTTGAAGTGGGCGTTTTCATTATTGTTTTACTCTGAATAGAAACAAGCTGAAATCCATAAGTGAAAACGAGAACATGCGGCTTTTTATCGAAACCGTAGATTCTCAAGTGTATCAAGTTATGGTGGACTTACTCTTTCCAAATGTTATTCATCCAATTCCAGGTAGTTTGGTGATCATGAATACATAAATACAACTATCAATGTGTATTATAGAAAATGATTGTGTATCTTAATGCCTCTCGAAAATTTGAGTGTGAAATGTTTAACGTGATAAGAGTTACTTTGAAATTTACAGTTGTAGTACTAGATGTGGTCCGAAACTTTGCTTTAAAATTCGTCAACAGCATTACAATCACAATGGAAGATTATCCTGAGGCGCTTAAAAAAATTAGATGCTTGGCAGCTGAAGCTTTCTCTCAAATTATCTTAGACAACTGCAAACTTAACATGATTGCTGAATCAGTTCGGCCGCTATTTGAGGAAGCTCATCGAACTAAGGCCTATGGACGATTGAAAGAGTTGAACATTCCTGCTGCGCTGTCTGTGGTAATTGTAATGTTGCTTCATCGTTTATTTGATTATATTTCGATATTCGTATGGCTTCACTTCCACATGGTATTTAATGGTTTTAGAGCATCTACCCAATTGCTAACGAAGACAAATATTTCTACCTTGTTGAAACATATCGGCAGGCATTAGCTAATATGACGTCCTTGGAAAACTACTCCGAGTGGATATACACAGAAGTGGATAATTTTACTTGCAATTTCAAAAGTCCGAAAGATGAACCAAAGTTTGAAGAGCAAGCTAAGGCTTTCGCAAAAGATATGTCCTATATCTTGTAAGATTTGCCAAGACTATCTGTTTCCTTGAGGGCAGAGTGCCTATATTGTTACATTTTGTTATTACCTTAGCTACATTTAATATATGCGTATTCATGTTAAACAGGTACGTAATTTGCAGTCAGATGGCCTTCATTGACACAGAAGTGAACACTTTCTTTATGCTGCTGCAACTCTTTACTAACAGTTACATTCTGCACTTGGTTCAGGAGAAACGTTCGGCTCTCAAGGGCATGACAGGTGTTCAGCACTATGTGCACTGTCTCACTTTGGCTAGGGATTATGACTGAATGATTATCACTAACAAACTAAAGTTGATTTATCCTAATGAAAATATGCTTTATAGATATCTTATATCGAAAATTTCTAGAAACGTGGATTCATCACGGAATTAGTTTACAACTCTTGAAAGTATTTTCTAACATACAAGGTTATTTTTAGACTTAATTTATTGAATTTGTTGCTTGAAACGCATTTATTTATTTACATACTAAGGTATACCTGACATTTTATGTATAATAGTTTTGACAAAATTTGACAGGTGTGATTGCATTTTAAAAGTATTACTGCATGGTGAATAAAGAAAGAGCTTTATTTATTTACATGGATTTTCACGGATACGTCATTGCCTACTTCGAAAGGTTAGCTGAAAGCCAAAATTTTATAATTGTTATGAAGGATATATAAACTGACGTAAACTCATGATATATAGTCATTTAGAATCGCATTGCTTCAGTATTTACTACTTTAGTACGGGAAATTGTTCATTCGGGTTGTACATCTATACTTGGGTAGGGAATTGTGCTTTCTTTCATGGAAAAAGCAGTAAATACAGCTTACTTAGAAAAACGCCAAAGTATTTTCATCAAGACTGAACAATTCTGGATGAACATAAGTAAGTAAGTACCTATTCCCTGGACTGTAAGTAATTTAGCATACATAAACGGGATGTCACGAAAACATTTCCGCCGATCCTAGCCAACACTAGGAAGTAGTGAAAAAATATTCGACTCTCCTAGTTCGCAGAAAATACTTTTCAAGATTTAAAAAATGTGTAGTATTCATACGCACAAAAAACTGACAATGCAGCACGTGTTTGGTGCTTTCAAGTACGCTATAGGAAGACATGTTTAACGTTTTAATCTGAGTTGATAGACAGTTTCAAGTGCTTATTTGACTGTGCTTCACCCTGGGGTCAGTGACATACTAACCAATAGACTGGGAATTGATATTGATTGTGCGGTAAAACACATGCACCCAATGACAAAACAACGTCCGTCAAAATGGGGCAAAAATCTCCAAAATATGTACATACCTAAATATGTATGCAGTGTAGGCACGTGTGGCTCACCCTTCTTGCTCTCTTTAGGAAATGACCATAATATACTTATACGATTGCCCTCACATTTGTAGCAAATATTCATGCAGATTTTCTAAAAATGGGTCCCTTCGACTTAGACAAGATGACCGTATTAAAAATGATATGGGATATTGGGAGAAAGAATGAAAGTTTTTCAAAAAGTTGACCTTTTCTAAGGTTTCAAGGAATGGTCTCGCAATGAATTACATGGGAAAGTATCTACATGTATAAAGCTGCCAGATGCCTAATTTTTTAGTAGACTAGCTATTTGGGAAGGCAGTTTACTAAATGAGCATAAGATCTACTAAGTCTACTATTGGACTTAACTCTACTCTTTTACATTTGCCTAAAATAAATGTAAAATTATTCTGTTCTGAGAAATGTGAGCACGATGAAGCGACACTTATCCGACATTTTAGATCTAGGTATCTGTAAATTGTCGAATCACTACCGTCATTCCATACAAACGTAGGTCTATCATTGGAACTTAAATTCTGTCCATTGTTTTATTTCTGCAGCATATACCATACCTACAATAATGTGAAGTAGTAGAAATCATAAAATGAAAATGAAGTGGAAATCCTCATTAAATACTTTTATTCATTAGCTAAGCACTAGATAGTTGCTTTTATTTAAATGTAAGTACTCCGTGTGCTACTATTTGACCTGATAAAATTGAAACGGGAAGATATGCTCTACTTTCAACGATCGCTTACAAAAAGAGTATCTAGAAGAATCTTCTTGCGAGACTATGACAGTCATTGTTGAGTACTTCATTTCGCTTTCATGTAAAATTCTTCCGACATTTGTTTCTTATAGATTGTCTTTCCAGAAATATTTTTGTCAATACAAACAGTGTTCTGTGCATTGTTTCATTAACCTATGCTGTTCCCGTATTTGCTATTATCAATAAATTGTGAACACAGGAGAAATCACATATTTCCTCCGAACTTCTGGAAACAATGTCAGCTGTACTAAGTAATTAATTTAAAGTTATTCTGGAAATTAACTGTGTTTCACATTATGATGTGCTACTTACTTGGTGATACAAATGTGTTGAAACAAGTTCATTCCCTGACAAGTATTAGTTACTAATATTAAGATACAGCAGAAGTAATTACTTGACAATAAAAAATAAATAATTGAAAATATATATAATATAAATTGTTTTTATACTACGTAAGTATTAATTTTGGACATTGAATTAGAAAGCCTTCTGATTATTTGTACCTGGAACATTTATACATGTACATTAAAATCTATTTCCCATTTAGTGACGCGAATCACTTGCTAAAATCCATTTGCTTTTTGTACAGCCTGCTGTTACTTAAGTTTACTATTAATAATATCAAACAAACCTCAAAACAAATTATTCACGGCAGTAGTGCCAGAATTTCTATCAGTACTTTTTACTGCAATCTACAATGCAATGCATTGAGATACCGTGCCGCTTGACTGCTGCTACAACGTGTGAGGTAATGATTATTGTAAGTTGATTGTTTATGATTGGATAGCTCTCGGTTGTTGCGGGTTACGGCACATGCAGAGCTCGAGCTTTGTAGGAAGAACTCAAACATATTTTTGCGCTATGACGGAAGGAGATGAGAATAGTCCAGTTTGAGCTACCACTGGGATGCGACGAAGCGCTGGGTTAGGTCACAGTGAGTATGACTGACAATTTTCTCCGGAAAACGTTCCTTCAAGAGAAAATACTCACGGAATTCATCAACTTCCGACATTTGTAGGTGTCTTCGGAGCTGGAAGTTCTTTTTTTTTGTGTGACGCTAAAGAAAAAGTCCCTTCAATTCAATTACTTACTACAGCTGACGGTGAATTCTTGACAAATTAATTAAATTTGGGAAGGGACGGAAAGCCAACATGATGGAGGAAGGACAACCCTTGTACATTTCCATGGAAGGTGACCTCAGAATTGATTATAATTATTAGTAATAATATTATTATAATTTGATAATATAACTTATTGTGTGAGACAATGTCCATGTGTTTTGCCACAAAGAGAATTAAAAAGATTTAAGGATTTAAATTACGTTGTGATATACATATATGATAGGGGAGTAAAAGTGCTTGGTTGAGTGCCTTAGTTTAAAATGCGGGGGAGCTGTGTCTGTGTATTGTGGAATGATTCGTAATTACGAGAGCACTTTTGAGAGATAGACTGAATTGTGTTTGAATTTGAACGATCCAAACGGAAAGCTACATGGTATAGATGAAGTTTTGGTGGGATTAAAATGATTATTGTCCTCTTATTGTGCTCAGGTCTGTGCGAATCTTCCTCACAGTCCGAAGATGAGGAGGACACACCAACTGACGAGAACCAGGGACGAATTTCAAGGAAGAGTAAACTGGACTACTGCCCGGACTATGAGAGCGACTCTTGTGGAGAAAAGGAGAGCATTCTTCATGGACTGAATGATTCTATTCCTGAAGACAAAATAGTTGCTCTGAGTAAGAAACAGCTGAATCGATTAGCGGCAATGGAGATTTACCCGATACCGAGCGGGGGCATCGGAACTGTCAATGCATCGCTGTTTAATCCTGTCACGGTAAGTTGTTGTGAGATTTAGGTTGGGATTTTTTATTGGAGGTCTTAGTACTTTCAAGCGTAAAAAGCCTTGCAAATAAAGGATCTTTTCTTGGTAATATTGTACATTTCAAATTAGCCGGATCTTTTATGAAAGTAGTTAAATATTGGAGTGCAGATGAAAAAGTATAGAGGCATCTACTCAAAGCTATGTATTGTTTACATTAAGGACTTTATTGTACACAATAGAGGAAATTAACCAGGGAAAAGTATTGTAGTAAGTTGAAGAATTACACGAGAATGTCAGTATGAATACTTTGACCCTACCTTCACCCTTCTGCGTTGGAATTTTGAAGAAAAGTTCAACAGTTCGGGAGAGGAGGGTAAAATTCGGTTAGTCTTAATTTATTCTCAGCCAGTCGGCAGATTTTACTCGAGTTTTTATAATTCCGTAGGAAGGAAATGATTTTAGTACAGGAATTGTAAGTTCCTCAATCTTTGGAGAACTTTATCGCATATTCATTAGCGACTAATCCCTACATTAAGGAAATTTATTCCCTACGAAATGACAAAAACCGGAGTAAAATCTGAGGACGCGTTGTGGAATAAATTCGGACTAATTGAAGACTCCGAATTTTACCCGCCTCTCTTGAACTTGAACTTTTCGTCAAAACTTCAACGTAGAAGTGTGCAGATAGGGTCAAAGTATCATACGAGTATTTTCGTCACATTCTACAACTACAATGCTTTTGGTTGGTTTATTTTTCTTAACTTTCCGGTAGATCTTTCGAATATGTGTTAATATCATGCTCTGTACTTTTGTAGATAAAATGGTTGATGAAAAATTTCGAAACTGTGGATGGAAGCAGCCTTCCTCGCTACTTAGTGTATAATCACTATCTTTTGCATTGCAAAAGTTTGAATATAAAGCCCATCAACGCTGCATCGTTCGGAAAAGTCATTCGATCCGTATTCTTGGGTCTTCAAACACGACGGCTTGGAACTAGAGGAAATTCCAAGTACCATTACTGTGGAATGAGAATCAAGCCTGATTCGCCACTCTTGCACGTGATAATTGGCGACACCGAAATTCGGAAATCTAAATCTGGAACTAAAGGTGGACTTTGCTGGGGCAGTCTCAATAATAACAATGGTGCCATGGAAAAACGTATGAACTGGACTACAAAAACTTTCAAATCTTGGAACTCCAAATTTTGCCAGGGTCTGGAAACGGATTATATGCAATTTCGATTTCAGCAGGTATTTTTGTGTAGTTTGTATACATTTATTGAATTTAATTGGTTATTTATGTTTATAAAATATATATATCCTGCTATAAACTACTGCCACAAAAATAGGTGAACCCTTTTTATTATTGTTTTCATTTCATAAAATGATTTTCAACTGTTTAACCGCTACACTTTTTCCCGGGCAGCTACGGCACAGGACTGCATTGCTTGAGATTGTGTTTCAAATATTTTGTTTATTGCTAGGAGGAAAATCAGAACACTATGAAGCATCTGAAACCCGATTTGGATATTTTTATTCCGGTTACTGATGGCTTGACAAAGGATGACATTGCCATTTTTAAACGTTATTACCACGAACATTGTAATGTAAGATACATTTATTCATTTTCATCTTTTACTTGGGCAAATATATCTCTATCTCGTATGAGTGAAAAATTAAACACTTTTTTTAAATTCTGTTGTAGAGCTTATTGGCTTCGGTGGTATCCTTTAAGCTAGAACAAGTTGGGTCGACATGGCAAATGTTTTATAAAGTCGAGAAAAATACCAAGGTCATTGGCTCTAATGAAGGACCAAGCACTAAGGCAGATTCTAGTCGGCCGTTCACAAGGTCCTATTTGTTTAAACTGATTATTACGCAAGGAGAATGTTTGCGTGTAAATCTTAATTAAAATATGGATTCATCAATTCAGGAACAAGTTGAAGAAGTTTGTTGCTAATCGGAACGTTCAAAAGTTTATTAACGAAATGGATAAGCAAACTTACACTAGCATTGCGTACTTGTTATGTCCTCATGTAACTGTCATTGTTCCCAGTGAGTTATGCATCTTCATCCGGGACAACAAATGAAAAATCCCTTTGTAGCTTTTTACTTACTTTGATACTCCAAGAGCTACAACTGCTATAATTCTGACCTTGATCATAATATTTGTCTGTTTTGCAGTTGAAGTTACCCAAAACATTCGTAATTTTCTCGCAATAGTCGAAGAATGGCTTTTCGATGCATTGGAAAACTATCCAGAAGATTTCAGAACTTTGAAAATTAAAACTCTCCAGAATGTCATGAGACCTTTGGAACAGACTTTGAACACTAACAGTCTGTACTGCTCCGTGCAAAAGAGCCTGAGTAATACTGATAAAGTTGCTAGGCTGCTGGCTTCAACTAGTCAGATTAACTTCGAAACGCTGAATTTGATGGTGAGCTAGGCAGTAACATGAGTAATATGATATTTAAATTTGTTTTAGCGTTGTCATATACTTCCTAGCAATTTTTCTGATAAATACGAATTATTTCTAAAGTTGGGATGGAAATCAGAAACTGCAGCCTACTCACAGGTGAAGGAAATACACGGCATTCTTGCGAAGCCAAACCGCCTCCCGCTCATTGTGCAATGGGTTGAAAATATCGTCGAAGAATCAATAGCAACTAAAGCTCCGACCACTGAGTTCAAACTGAATTTGCAAAACACATTCCTTGGGCTATCGTTCTATATGTAATGTATTTCTTATTATGTTTCAGAATTATGCCCCATGAAATAATGCATTAGACCGTGAAACTTGGAACTTTAAATGAATACTTTAAAGAAAATGCAACCGATTCTTTAGGTCTTTTGTCAAAAGTGAACTTCTGTTAATCTGTCGCGAAAGCATGGAACTGTTCAATTGTGTGGAGAACTTCATCCTTGAATATTTGAAATACTTCATGTACTTACGAACTGGAATGCAGAACCTGATTGCTTCAGCCTTGGCAAGTGCTAGCTGCAATGAAGAAAACATTGATATAAGTAAAACGACGGGATCGAATGAAACCAAGCTGAACGATCTGTTTGCAAGCTCAGATGACGATTTAGAGAATGATCGAAAGCGACTGATTAAAATTGGTAAGTTTCATTAATGAATATAATATCAATTGTTAGGCCTGAACAGGATCGTAAATTATTATTGTAAGGAATTCATTTTAATGAATTAATTTGATTCCAGAACCTGGACAACCCAAAAACGCAGATGAAAATGTTGATGAATTAGCTAATGATGACGAACTGGAAGCTTTGGAGCAGTTTTTGGCCTCAGAGCTTGACAATTTTGATGATCTTGGGAACAATATTCACTTATCGATTGCTGATAGTGATCTTATGAGCCCGGATGAATTCGATGAGAATTTCAGAAAATATTTTTCTTCCGCTGGCTATGTAACTAACTACCTGTGTCAAAAGTTTGTGGCTTCATCGGAAGAGGATACTGGGACATCAGGCGATGAAGATAGTTCCAAACAGCCGTTAGATGCAGAAGTTTGTAATTCCTAAAGTTATATTGTTTACATTATGGCATGTTACGTCATTGCTGGTAGTACCATCTATCACTTTTATTAGCACGTTTTTTAAATTATCGGCATATTTAGTCCAACTGCATCTAAATGATTTGTCTCTTAATCGATTGTTAACTTAATAGTGGAATTTCAAAACTTTGGTATTATCCCACAAAGACTAATAATTGTAGTTAAGATTCCTTACAAAAATATTTCTGTCGTTATATGAATTTTCAAAAGTAAGGAGTATTGCCAACTTTTGCAAATAGCAGTTCAGCTCATTAGCCACAACTGATCTTTGTCTTACAAGAACAGTGGCTGAAGTCGAACTATACTTACTGTGTACAATATTTCGAAACAAAAATGTTGTTAAATCTTTTACAAATCTACATTAAATTCTAATAAATTGTATTTATACCAGAAACGTTTACCTAAATGCTACATGTCTTTCACATGCAGCTTTATTAAAGGAGTAGACAGAATGGGTTTCCTCCATGTGACTACCAATGGTCTCTTCAAATTTTATGAGTCTTTCCTGTTAAAGAACTATATAGTAATTACATACCTTCCATTTTACAACCTATTAGCCAATCCTACACCCTGCAATAATTTGACCAATACTTGTACTTTTAGTACATTCACTCTTTTTAAAGGAGGACTCAAGAAACACGGAGTAAACATGAACGGTTTCCACGCTGTTCCAGTTGTTTACAGTCGGTTTGGTACAATTTCGACGGAACTTCAAGTACCAAAATTTCTGAATATAGAATCTTATTCACTCCGATTTTTACGTCCGGATATGATTTGCTTGGTTAAAATTATTACAGTGGTTCCGATTTCAACCAGGTCTGTAATGTCTGCCGACCCAGGGTGTCGCAAAAGAAAAGGTTATTTTATGAATGTACGACCACCTGAAAATGCCTAAATTTCCGTGTAAATCCCTAACTCTGCTGACATTTAAAAGGCATATTAATCTCTTCAGTGAAAATATGTTCAGTGTGTAACTATTATAATAATTATCTCCCCAACTCTTACACATAACAATGAGTTCCTCAAGATATATTAACCCCTCACGTTAGTAGCATATATATTTTTTTAAATTACTTTCAGTGACCTCTTAGGTCATTTTCACCACCAGAGGAATTATAAACTAAAAGAAACTCGGACGGTTTTTATGAATTTCAAGATTCAAGTTTTGATTGCGACTTAAACTATTTTTTATTCTACTTTCTACTTGATAACTTTGATGCACACTTTTTCTACCACTTTCCATGTGTTAGGTTTATTGGGTGGTATAATAATCAAAATAGTGCGAAATTCAGGAGAGAAAGCAAAAATTATCAAGCTATTTTTGATGAAATAAATATGAAGAAGTCATTAGACGGACGAGTCATGTGAGTTACCACAACATAATCCATTTATTTCTGTTCTACCCACATTTATAACAGTTTGACTACAGGAGAAACCAGTGTTACCCAGCGGCTGACCCTGCTTCCTCTCCACCTGGTAGCGTATTTGCCTACATAGATAGAAACGGTCACGGCAAAATAGGATTTTGACTTACACGAGCAACATTCAGGCGTAATAAATATGCATTTTCATGAGCACAAAGAAGAGTAAATATTAAATAATAAAGCATAATATAAAACACTGTACCAGAACTAGACTACAGAAGATTACGGTTGATGAAAACAGCTCTAATTGGAATTGCTGTCGCTATCCGGAGACTCAGTTGTTTCTGGTAAGCTCTTCTGAGAGGAATCTAAACAGGTGAGACGTTATCTGTAAAAAGTTTCTAGAATTTTCATGCAAGATTGACGTTCGACGTTCCAGACTACTTAGGAAACCGAATTTAATCGACCTTTTTCTGCATCTTCCTCCTCATCCTTTGCATTCATTGTTGACACCAAATCCATGCGGGAGTCTAAGGAAAACTGTTTGCCCGCCATTACCATTCCTTTGATCCGTCGTCGCACAACCGCTAAAAATGACCAAATACTGTTCGATTCTGTCCCTGCAAATAGATGGGAATGGACAAACAAAAACATACGTGAGGAACATCCAATTGACACACAGTCAGACCGTTACCTGGAGAGCTGTCATCCACCTCACAAAGTTTGATTTTCCTTGAGAACTCCTTGAAAAGTTCATTGGAGTCGAAAATAGCCGCAAAAGATCCATTGACGATCTTGGGCGACATGGGTGAGTTGGCCAGCAGGAGAGAGGTTCCAAAGTGAGCGTTCCTCTTCCGTGTTTCTCCCAACGGAACTTTCCTGGGTGGAGCCACAGCAATCTCTTTCTCCTGTTCTGAGGCCAAAATTAATTTAGCTGTTTCCTTTATCACAGCCCAATCTGTGCATATGTCTTCCACAGTGGTGGCAGGAGAGGTCACCGTAAAACGGATGACGTACCGACCCTAAAATTAATTGCAACTTTTAGTTTAAATGTAAATATGATCATTCGGGGAAGACAGTAAAACATTCAAACAGGGACCTACAATTATCCGATCAGTGAACTGTACGCTTACCTTCAAAGAGGCCGGAACACAATGGATTTTGCCGGATGCATTCAGCTTCTTTAAAAGCCTGTGAGTATGAGTGCAAAATTTCAGCATTAAAACAATCATGTAATTAACTCGGTCAAACATGTTCCACCAAGCATTCACAAACAGTTGTCTGGAATCCTGTGGTGAGACCCAAAATCATTCATTCCTTACGTGGGCAATCCATAATATCAGACCCAAAATTTCAAATTCACAGGCACAAACAAGTCGGCAAAAATGCAGGAGAATAATAGCATTAATTTTTTTAAAATTATTCTATAGATGATAAAATACAAACCAATGTGACAAATATTAACCAAACATATGTCCGTACCTTTCTGTAAGATCATTATCGCCTTTCAGCCGAAATACAACCATTCCTAAATGACGCTTTGCAGGGATTTCAAACCGACTGTCTGCAGCCACCAGTGCCTCAAACCTTGCGGCTAGTCGCACGCCCTACATGCCCCAAAATTCCAGAAAGTATTTTATTTTTGACGATATATTAATATTGCTGGATTAATAATTTCCTTCGCAGGATCAAACCATCCCCAAATAATAAACAATAAATTACCTTTCGTATATGTTCTTGGAGTCCCTTGATGCCAAAGGATCGAAGAACGAACCAGAGTTTCAAAGCCCTAAATCGTTTGCTTAAGGCGATTTGCCAGTGCTACAGATTCAATTAATTTGTTATTAATGACATTCCAAGTCACTTGAAAGAGTCGGCTCAGTAATACAATGGTCTTGAATCAATAAATGTTTTTCAATTTCTCACAGGAACTGGCTAAGGGTTTTATACTCTCAAAGATATTTTGTAGGAATGGTAAAGGGAGTAAATATTTGTGAGGAGATCCATACAAGACCTATGCATTTGAGCCGTAAAAATGTAAATACTATTAATTAAAGTATTGTAATAGAACCATGTAATCGATAGCCATTCCAGAATTTTCATGCTGAAGATACAGTGGATCAACATTAAAGGTTCGGTGAAGGGCTCCAGAGTCCTGCACCCACATTGCTGTACAGTCGAAATGAACCATAAGCCATTTGGATGGGTTGAAAGCCAAGGAGTTGGCATACTCCACACCTTCCAACCAGTGTCGAAATTCTGGACAGATGAATGCACTGCCAGCGTACGCTGCATCAACATGGAGCCACAAGTCTGTGAAACGTAAATAGTACACTCTCTCCATTAAAAAATTCTCATCAAATATTTCCTACCCGGACCACCCCGGAAGGGATCCTAACTATACATTTATCCATACACGCTAAGGCTATTGCTGAATTGCGCTGTAAAACGATACCCACTTAGTCTTAGTTGGTTCTAGAGACTACTAACATATTTTTTGTAAACATTTCAATTAGTATTAAAATCCCTGAAATATCCCGTATATTTAGCTAATGAATGGGTTCCATTAAAACAAGAGACAGTTTTAATAATAATTATTATTATTCCAGAGAGCACTTAAAAGATTTGCTCATAAGCACTATGGACTCAATACTGGATAATTCCAGAGGAAAAGAGTAAATTGGGCGGTGAAGGAGTAAACCAAAAAATAAAGGTAATTAAAATAAGTGAGTCATTAATCTGAACTGAGTGAGTGTAGTCTTACTGTCTTGGCGACAGACAAGTCCGAGCTCGAGAAGATCGTCAAATGCACAGGATCCTGTCGTGCCGAGAGTAGCACAAACCTAAATAATGAAGTCCCATGGGAAACAAGTCATAATTACACCTGATTATCCCAGATTCCACATCATCTCTTTTCTCCATCCTCAAATAGTAAGTGGGACGCGTGAAAAAGGGGGAGGGGGAGTAAAAACAGTAGGAACGTACCCAGAAGGGAATGAGACCAGATTCCCGATCTGCTCTTAAAGCATCCGCCAACGTCTTCCCCGACAAGCTGAGCGTCTCAGCATTGCTCTCCAAGTAGTGCATCCTCACAAGTCCTATCAGCCCAGCTTTCTCCACGCTTGAATGAGCCTTTTTTTACCCAACACAAATCCATACAATTCCCCGCAACAACTCCTTCTCATATATGAATAAATTCATGCAAACACTTTTCTATTTCCGAATTTAACCATCCCCACACCTACAAGAGCATATTTTTTTCCCAAACTCTCTGTCCCCCTCTTTCTTCCCATATTTATGGGCTACTATAACTCTTATCTCAACCAAAAAAAAATTCTCAATCGATCCCCTACAAAAGCTCTTCTACAGGGAGACTTGAGCCAATGTTTCTCTTGAAATAATTTTCATGTGAAGGACCGCTCCAACCATGCAACATGTTACGTAGACTAAATTTTAAAGGCGAACACTTCATCAAAAAAGGAACAATTTTAAGTATCACTGCTTTCAACAAACCAGTTGCACCCCTTGCTCCTATAATTTAAGATTTAGCTCACAATTTTGGTTTTCATGACAATGCGAGATTTTATCATATAGATTTTAGCCTGCCTTGTAACTGAGGGCCTATAATAATACACAGCAATAATGGTACTTATCCCTATGTATTATTACACTGATCAACAGTATTAAAAAAACTTTAAAGAACAGATTAATGAAAGTTTAGAAAATCTCCTCATGAGAACCTCTTCTCCGATCGAATTCGGAAAGTTTTTCCAAGTAAAAACAAAATACTTGTAGAAAATATGTTTATAGTAAAAGGAGTTCATATAGGGATACGTAGGTCGTAGTTTATTCAAAGGATACAAGGATTCAGGAGTATGTAGGAAACCCTGGGTTTATGTCACTTTCTTGAAAATTCCAAACCTATGAATACAGTAAACAAATAATGGAAGACGGTGTAAATAAAAACATGATTTTACTGCACGTTCAGATCCACATATGTACAAGCACAATGGGTTCCACAGCGTTACCCTATTGCGGACTCCGACATATGATATGTACAAAAAATATTATTTCAAATGCTAACTCTCTGGCAGAGACGGAATCTACATAAACTAACAGCCTGTGAGAGTCTGGAATTGTTATAGATAAGTACTCATGTAATGGAGATACGATTGTTGGCTTTGCTATTTTTTAGCCAAAGGCTGAAGGCTCGCACCAAGTTGAGACTCATCTTTGTACAGGCACGGGTTTTGTGAGAGAGATGTTATAATTTGTAATGCTACTACAGCCATGCATCATTCATAAGAATTGGGAATCTGTAGTGTAAGATACGTGTGCTTGTAATACAGGAGTCCTACAAGTTACGCATATTACCTGATCAGAACAGTAGGCCACAAGCCTCGCGTTGATTTCCGAGGCTGTTAGGTCCGGGTAGTTGGTTTTGCACCGACGAATTGCCTCAGTTCGCCCCGCCATCAATGCAATGAATGTAGCCTCACTGGCTGTGGTCTAAAAATTCCGGACCGAAATCAGTTACACTTGTCATTACGGAAGATGGAAAAAGTCCTGGATTTAAGTTGCTGCAGCATAAATATGAACTCCATTTCTACTTTTGCTCAGGTTTACATAAATTATACATATGCCTCACTGTGCTGTGAGCTCTACTTTCCCCGACACGAAACCACATTGTAATACATGCTACAATTCAGTACACCATCAAACCATACATACATGTCACCTTGTGTATAAAATAAATTAAATATGCAACTATTACTAAAAACGCTAGTGAGTAATAATTATACATTTAAAGGAAAGGACCTAAACTCAACTTTTGATTTAGAAACACGGAACTAAAAACAAAACAAAAATTCCTTCGAGAAATATTTATTTAAAAACCGTTCTTGAGAAGAGCCATGTTCAAAACTGTTGGACTTTTTGAGAAATCAAAGTGGTTAAAATTGTAGTCAAGATTACGTCAAAGCTGAGTTCCTCTCCATTACTTTCCTTTTATGGTCAATTACAATTTGTTTACTTACAAGACCCATATTTAAGTACCAATGAGTCATCGGAAGAACAGCAATCAGTAATTTCGCAAATATGTAGGTCTCACACAAGTGGTACTAAATGTCTCAATGAATATGCGAAAATATATATTGCAAATGATCCAGCTACGCTTATATTCTCCCTCCCCTCGTCATCACAGTTTGAGGAGGGTTTGGTCCCATCTTGATGAAGATTCATTCAAGATTACTGTATATATACATAGCTAGGTTAAGTATTAAATAGGTTGGTATTTGAGTCGTACATACCAGTTGGGTAGTACAATAGGTGGTCATGATCATGTCTGGGAAAGTAGAACTCGTTGTGAGGGGTTTTTATGCATTTCATTATTTCCTCTACGATCAGAGATGCGCAGCCTTCGAAGGCTAGCCTTCCAAGAAGGCTTCCTTGAAGGCGGAAAGGTAACTTTCTTAACGTTGCAGAAGGAATGGAAGGATGTGGATACTTTTTTCTGAAGGCTGAAGGAAGCCTTCACAAAAACTAGCAGTGAAGGATTGTAAAGGAAGGGTTCCTAAATATTAGCCCTCTAAGGCCGTGAAGGCTTCCAGGTACACGAAATATCTATAACGTGAAAGCATATCATATGCAACGACGTATAGCTGCCAGCGCAACAATACAACCAATCCGTGAACTCACAACTGACAGTGTGTGCCCGCTCTCTTCACTGCGCTGAATCCTACTGGGGCAAAACGTTTTTAAGCGGGTTGTAGTTTAAAATTGAAGGAAGGCTATTTTTAGAAGAAGGCTGAAGGCAAAAATAATTGTATGTATTTTGGAAGGAAGGGTGAAGGAAGGCAGATTTTTTAGAGGGCTTCATTCTACGACATGTTGAAGGGGAAATTTTTACTGAATTTTTGCCTTCGAAGGCTTGAAGGAAGGCTATTTCCTTTGCGCATCTCTGTCTACGATTACATATGTATGTATGTATGTCACGTTGAGTAAACGTACGATGATAAGTACGATTACGATAATGTACCTCCCGAAGTAATGTACATGGAATCAAATGTAATCGACTGTCATTTTGACCCCGAATCAATTTTTTTTAATAAAGCAGAACCGAGTTCACAGTTTCAAAAAATCGATTTTGGGACTAAATCAAAAGCTGCTTAACGATTGCACAGTATTAAATTAGTGCGACCATTTCGAAATCCCAATTGATATTTTGGTAGCACAATTAAAAATACTGTTTGACGGATCAAAATTTCAATATTTGTTTCCAACAAATTATCATCTCAGAATTGAAACCCCTCTCCTCGCTATTTGTCCATTGACTGCATTTTCAAATCCATTTTATAAGCACTTCAAATTCATATTGACCTGGGTTCAAAATTTCGAAAAAGCGTTTGACTGCGATCTTTCATCTCATTCAATGCTTTTTTTGAAAGTAATTTGATTGTTCTAAAAGAAAAATTCTTTTAAAATCCTGGTAGTCAAAATTTCAGCGTGACAAAAAAAAATATGACAGTTATCAAAACCTCAACAATAGGGATGTTGGATCAGAGCAATTTAAGATACATAATTAAGATATTACTCAATTTATTTAATTCTGCAATTATTTTAAACTAAAATTCAGCCAACTGTGCTAGGAAAGTATGTAAACTCATTCGTCCGTTCCCTCAGTTTAATTAAAGCCAAATTTGAAGGGTCTGAGAATCGTAGAGAATGATGCATTTCTATATTTACACTGCAATTTTAATCATTATTATTATTATGCACAGGTAATCACAGGAAAGGGAATAATTACTTGAATAACCCCACCACCAAGACTGTCCTTCGTTGAATGATGAAATACAGGTGGGAGTCCAATCATTTTGGCCAGCCAGTCCATCACAATTGTTTCCAACTCTGTGCATGCTGGACTCGAAGCCTAACATCACAAATTAAATCTTATTATAAAAATTGCCCAGCCACAGAAAATGATGTTACAAGGCATATTTTTGGATCATAGATTAAGCCAGTACGAACTGCCCTATTTGCGAATTTCACCCAGTTATTAAAACCTATTAGTAGAGTCCCTATAATTCCTACTTTGTTAAACATTTTGACAATCTCCGATGCTCTCCTTTGGTATAGGATGTGTAATAATTAATTCAATGATACCAAAAACGTATCCGTGCATTAAAATAACACTCTCCTTCCCACATTTTGCGATTTCCCGTGTATGTTCAACCCTCGGATGGCATTGCAGCAGGCCTCATTAAAAATCCCCTCACCTTGAATATGTACCAGTATTTATTTCTAAATAGTCCACATTTGAAGCCTTCCAATGGCTAATCCCTCATAGCTACCCGCTTCATTGACTACTAGTCTGGTTTAGTCATAGAATGATGCAAACTCCCAAAGCTTAACCTTGGGGTTGAAGAATGCCCCACAAATGGGAAATAAATAGAGCTTCACCCAAATAACGACATGCGAATGTTCCACGCTGGAGGAACTTGAGAGTATTCAGTTGAGTCCATGGAGTAAAGGAACTGGGACATACTTTTAGTCTTCATAACTCCTCCTGTGTAAAGACTCTGGGGTAAAAATACGTACATAAATCCACACTGACACGGATTTTGCTTAGAACATGTAAATTTCAATAGTGGAAATCTAATTAAATCCACAGATTCCTTTTATCCCGAAATCTACACAGTCTGACTGAAAACCTATATTCTGTTTCTCCAGGACTCTACACAGCATAACTGAGCTAGATTGACAACTCTTGTCGCAGCTAAGTAAGTGATTTCACTGTAGAACATTGTGGAACGGACTCACTTATTCTCTAGTTTGAATTTTTTCTCCCAGCTTGGGTACAACGGCAGGGTTGGTCATTTAAAAATGCTCAAGTTTTAATGTGCCTATCATCCAAAAAAAAACCTTCTAATGGCCACATCCTATACAATGAAAGAATATTAAGAAATTCTGGCCGCGGATGAGGTTTTTTCTTAAAATTTTAAAATAGCCCTTCGTTCACTTCCTATCTGTAGTTCGGATTTTAATAATTACTAAAATATTTTCCTCAAGTATACATCTTTCTAGGCCTTCTTCAAGACTATGAGGACTATGAGGCAATACGGGAGTTAAATACCCAAAATATTCTTTTTTTTTCAAGAAAGTAACAAAATTTAGCGTCTCAAAATAGTGACTAATGTAATTAAGGATTTTTATTTAGTTCCCAAATGACCAGATATCAATGTATGACTAAAATGCCAAGAATTAAAAATTTTGTGAATATCCTATTATTTTTGGACTTTATGAGATTTAAACTGCCTTTACATGTCTTACTCTTGGAATTCTATAAACTTACCAACCCTGACTAGAATGACGGATGTAAAAACATGGAAGCTTATCTTGCAAATACGAAATTTCTTATTTATCAAATTAGGGACGGACTCGTATGAATTGGGCCCGTTATCAAATTAATTTAGTACTAAATATGAGATTTAATTCATTGTCAAATGTGTGCCCTTAATTTGATACTCCTCAAAATCCGAAAGTCAAGCGTAAAGAAAGAAGCGGGGGAGAAATTTCGAGGAAGGACTAGCTGAGGAGGATCCGAAAGGGAAGGAGAAAGATGAGCATATGGTTGGGAATATCCTGGAAGGATCCAGTGAGGGACTTACCCAAGTGAATCCCAGACAGTTAATTGCATCAGCGAGCATATCACCGAGAAGAGATGGGTATGAGTTGAGTGCTGGGAAGTAAGCATGCATATGAGGACTCTGCCAGTGTGTCACCTACAATCCAATAACATTTCACTTGTTAATTTACTCCATACTAGCACTCAAGTCTCCCTTCAAAACCAACCCCAGTGCCAATTTTATCACCCGAATATCTTCTAAATACGGGAAGTAGCAGCAGTCTCCGAAACATTTAATTCCCTGAATTAATTCTGATGCCCCATAAAAAAAAACAACATAACAACTCAAATACTGTTGTCAGAGCACCACGAGTCCCACAACCCTACTCCAACCCCATAGAATCCCAAGAATTGAGGGCAAAGCCCGAATAAGGTTCCCAAACAAGTAAGTGAGATTGGGAATTTGTAGTTAATACACAAAGTGTTCTTCACCTTTGCTCAACACACACACACACACACACACACACACAGTACGCACACGTTATGGGCTTAAGTCAAGGGAAGCAAGGGTTGTAAGAGCTACAAGCATCACGACTGCTTAAGCAGAGGATGATTTTATTCCAAAAGGTTATATGGCCGGCTCATCAGGAGCCCATCAGTTACAATTCCATAATTACACTAAAAGTTGTTCCGGAGAAGGGAAAAGTAACATAAGGAAATCAACGGAATCTAAATCCGCAGGGAAGTGACTTCTCTTTGAACTTGTAAGGGACACATTCAAAGACTACACACTTACATTTAGACGCTACTGGAAAGTTTTTAGGGAGAGGAAGAAGCACTGTGAGTTGTATGTACGTATGTACATACAAGGGGAAAAAAAAGGAAAAAAGGGTGAAAGAGTAAAAGTATGAAAAGACATGTGTCTCAGATTACCCCAGGTAGAACGATTTGCTCAAAATCTTGGAAAATCTCTTGGAAGGACTGTCCTTCTTGAGGAGCTTGTTCGGGAACTAGATTTCTCATGTAGCCAGGCTTGACGGCAGGGAAAACCCGACGGGATCTTATAGTTGTTAAATAGTCGGCTATAAAGTCGACTAATTCCTTGCCTGAATAATTGAAATTGAATTGAATGAGGTTTCCCCTGGAAATGGTACTCACACGTGGGAGCATCTGTACGTTTCATTTCCGGCTGGGTCAATTAAGAAAGTTTCTTTTATGCCAATCAATGACAAAGGAAAGTAAATACCTCGTTGACGGTACTCCTCCACGTCCATCTTATCGTACGTGGCCAACGGGGTCACTGAATTTTTATGGTCACACTTATAATTGGATTAGAGGGTCCTGTCAAATGTAAACAATGGATTACACCCACTCCACACAACAGCCCAAATAACCCCTTTCACAGAAACTCTCCACTACTGTTTACTCTTTTCTTATCCTCCCCCCCCCCCCGTTCTCCTCACAAGAAAAAAAAAGACTATCCGGAATTACAGCAGTGATTTTTCCAGTCATGTGACTTTCTAAACCCCTTGTTCCTACCAGCTTGAAAATTACTTCTATATGTGATACATCAGTGATAAAGGTATCGATTTCTCTTCAATTCCCCTACAAAGCTTTCCTAATGTAAAGAAAAACACTTTTGACCATCCATATTTCATGCAATCCCTTTTTAGTAGTGGTTGTTCGGGCAGTCATTCAACCTCCCTCAAAAACTTAATCTCCCTACAAAATTCCATCCTTTAGAAAAACCTATGACTATTATTACAACCATCATTTTCCCTTTCATTGTGCTAAAAATAGCGGATTAAAACTTGATTAAACTAATAATGAGTCCATAATTTTTTTTTACAAAACTTCATATACAACAATGACCCCATTAAATAAACATTTGTAATATTTCTGGATAAAGAAACAAGTAATAAATGACTACTCCTGGTTTTTAAATGGGTTTTAATCTCTATGAATTAAAAATGTAAAATAGATTAAAATAGATAGAGGGAAGTAAGTATTTTTGTTATCTTTCACAGAAACTTTCCTTTCCTTACCAGATGCTTCCAGACAGTAACTTCAAGAGTCCGAGGTACTGATTGTGACTGGGTAGACCTGCTACTTTTTTATTCTGCAATAATCGAGTGAGTAACGCGACTACAAGCATACTTGGAAGAATTTCCAATACTAGAAATTATGATTACGTTGATAGCACCGAGAGGATATAATCCCATTACAATCAGTGGAGCACGGGAACAGGTACAACATTTTGATAAACAATTGAACTTAGTCTCAAATAAAATTTTTTCTATTTTGATGACACCCAAGGAAATGATATATCTAATGAACTGGGGTAGAGCGGCTTTGTTCCTTCTCAAACAGAGTGCTGAGAATACTGTGGAGAGGTTGGGAGGGAGAACAGTATTTTCTTCCTGGACCTTCTGGTGTTTTAGAGAGGGGTGAAATAATTTGAGACTGTCAGAGAAAGCATGAAAGTTGGGGGAAAGGCAAGTTGATCTTGAGTCAGTGTAGAAACACAAAAGAATGGAGATGGGACGTTTTACGGAGTATAAGAAGCTTTCATGTGTGCGGGACGGACGTCCGTGGTTTCTGCTTTGTTTCCTCTCTTCACTCAACAAGTTTCAGGAGCAGCGTCGGTCCAAGTGAAAAAATGTTTGCGGAGATTGCGTGTCGGATTGAAAACTTGATTGAGTTACATCAATACAATGAAATCCTTATTCCCTCGAGAGGACCAACAATGGACCAGTGTACAGGCCAGTCATTGTCCAATGGTCCTCGACAGGAGTAACAACAACAACAACGTAAAATAGATCTTTAGAACTTTCACCAGATTTACAATTCAATACCAAGGAATTTTAGTCATTTTTTCGGAACCAAATTCATTGAGTCCACCGCATCCCTCCGTAATGTCAACACCACACCCAGACAAAAAAAAATCCGCTCTAGATTTAACTCCATTAGATCCATGTCCCTTCAACTGAATGTAACACATCTACTAAGCTCCTTTCCGAAACCGTACTTTCAATCAGCTTATTTAATTTTTTTTCCAATTTATAATTACTATACCTACATAGTCCTTGTATTTAGTCAAACGTCACCCGATTCCTTGTGGACAAAGTAGTGAACCACAGAAATATCCCTCCAATTCCGACAAGATACTTAAAGTCAGCTTAGCTGTAGACTTGATTCGTACATCACCGCAAGGGTTTAATCAGCCCAGAAAATCTTGTGTTTTGATTTGAAATGACACCAAGAATTGCGTTAAAAAATACGTGACTACTTATTGATCTTTTACAAATTCGAATACTAATACATTTATTCAACAACACAGGTAATGATTTTATATTTTGATATTTTTATGATGATAGTGTCCATGATTACTGTATTATTAGGAATCCACCTTTACCCTCATACGGAGACAGGTTTGAAATAAGTTGCTCCAAATTTTATATTGTCTATGCGCTGGAAGTGAATTTGTAATCCTTATATAAAATATTTAATCAATCTGTCAGGGGCTTGAGTTCATTATTTTTGTCCCCTTTTAAAAAGTACTCAAGTCGAGGAAGGTAGCTGATAATTTCCTGGTGAGAATGAGTTGGCGTTTGAGTACACAGATGTGTCAGGGAGACAGTCCCTAAGACCCTGAGGATTATAGTTCGTATGTATCACATAACCCAATGAGCTGGTAACACTGGGACTTGTCCGAACCAATTTAAGTGACTGTGTTCGCTCATAATTAGGGGTGAAGTTTCCACTGAAAAATGTAACATTTTCCCCAGGCTAATAAACATAATGCAGGAAGTATTGCCTGGGTAATGTACAAATTCACAAATCATGTCTCTTGGAATCTGGAAGAGTGACACTAGTATGACGTGGTTGTTTCGTAGGAAAAGGTAATTTTTATGCTTTAGTATTTGTACAGGGGTGGTTCTGTTCTATTATTAGTTTGACGGTGTGCTCTATTCTGTTGAAGTTTTAGTCATGTTTTATTTCTTATTGAGACACCGTTGTGCACGTTCTTTAATCACTATTATTATTATTCTTGAATTTCGGGTCTAGATTGTTATTATAAATTAAACCCCAACATCCTGCGTAGCAAAAAATCTATCGGAGTACATCTGTTAAGCTGTAGAAGTATGGAGATATTACCAACTAGAAATCAAGCTATCCAGTTCGGCTGCTGGAAAGTATGGGATTGTTTTTTTAAATAATAAAAATACTAAACATATATTATTTACAAATTACGTATATCTCAATGCTGTGGAGATTTTTACGTATGAGGGTGAAAAAATTATCGTTACATGCTTGTAGGTCTATTTAAATCTACAAATTATTGAGATTCGCAGAAGCAAAATTCATCATTTATAAATGACTGCAGTAAAATGTTTTTCTTTTTGGGAAAAATAAACGGATCCTCCAAAGCGGATGCAATGAATTTAAAATTTTGCATAAATTAATAGCAAAACAAGGTAAAAACGAGAAGTTGTTTTTGCGCCCTCAAAAGGTGAAAACAAGTTTTTGGGTAGACACTTTCAAAATAATTCCCAATACGTTACTGAAAATGATGAAAACTCATGAAATGACGAAAAGCAACACCTCAAAAACAAATGCATAAATAGCTACCACAAGATAGGTTCCCAATGTCTTGGATTGAATTCTGAATTTCAAAATTCAATAATTCAGTTACGTTCATATTAGGTTCGACTTTGGAAACAAAGGAACTGCAAGCATAGGCATAATATTCTGCAATTTATTATCTCATCAATGTGTTGTAGGTACACAATTTACATGCCAAAAATGATAATGGTTAATCTTAAATAATTTATAATTTGATTAAAATGTTTAATATTTACTGTAAATTTTTTTAGAAATTATTTTTGTATTAATAAGCAACAGCATACATACATATATCTATGACAATGGGGAACCAATATTAAGGAAAATTAGTTTTTAAGGGCTGATCCTTTAAAGATTCCAGTATAAAATTTTTATTGTAAAGTTCTAGTTATTAAACGCATCTCCCTGGAGAATTTCATGTAGGTTGCCGAAACACTCTCAAATAGCTCGCAATGCTAAATGCTACATAAATGGTTACCATGCAACTTAAATTCACCATTTGCCTCCATTTTTTGTTTTTTTTCGCTAAGGGTTCTTTAGCCGTTAAGGGTTACAAGAAACACAAAACTTCATAGATTCGACTTGATCTCCTATTGAATTTAAGCCTTTGATAGTACAATTAGGGAAAGTCCCTTTTTGAGGTGTGGGGGAAAACATAGAGGTTGCTTTTTTTGGAAAGTTGATTTTAAAGGTTCTCAAGAACTGAAACCTGATATTACTCATCAAAAAGCAATTTAGTCAAATCCTACAATTGATTTAGAATACGAACTGACATTCTGTTGCAAAGACTAATTTACTCATTTAGGAATGGCTGCAGTCAAATATTTTTCTTATTGTTTCCTATGCAATATTAAGTTGAATATTTGACCAAATATTGAAGTCCCTAATGTTCGTAACCTTTCTTGTAGATTTTCGAAATAGATTTTTCAACAAAAGCTTTAAAAGCTGGTAATCCTAGGTCAAATTAACACGAAAGGAGGCAACTCATTCCAGCCATCCTGTACAATTTCAATCTATACACGACATTATTCCTTGCTAAAGTCTAGGTGTCTAGCATATGTGTGATGATACAATATTTTCTATTATCGAGCGGACTATATTGGTTCATACAGTGCGGTTAAATAAGAGATGCTCATATCAGCTAGCTGTACACTGTGTACATTCAATGTGTATACACATTGAATCACACCTTTCAAACACATATTCAATGACTTTAACTGCTAGTTTCATGTTTCATTCAATTGACTATTGCCTGCCTATAAACACGTGTAAGTAATTTATTGGTGATTTCGCTCACAAGGAAGGAGACTTTCAAGCTTGACCGTCAATATTTGCTCAAGTCATAAAAATAATCTGGAAGACTCCGTGGAAAAGAGGTACCTGAATCACTCTTTTTGTGGGACACACATTCTTTCTTCCTAAAGGGGTAAATAATCGTTCCAGCTATCCAGTACAATTACAGTGTTTACATGAACACTTCATAAACACGCTGAAGTCTAACATGGGTTAGCAGATGTTTAATAATATTAATAATCCGTAATCCAGTCGGTTATATTTTAAGGTTGAGCCATCCTGTATCATTCAAAATGATAAAATCCCTCTGGATGCTCCACTTCTGCACTTCACACTGCATTGGTAGCTTCATGCAATACTAATTGATTTTTGTCTAAATACGATTATCTGTTAGTGATTTTTTTTAAACATTCTATGGTAATAAAGTTAATTTTGATTAATTTCATGTGCTTGTTACTGTGAAGTACAATAATAATATTATTATTGTACTATAGACTAAAGCATGTTTATTTTTGTTTTTTTAAACTAAGTTTATTACGATTACTTTTTACAATAAAATTGCAAACTTTATCATTGCGTTTTTGTAAAATAATATTAATTGGAAATTGGATCTTACAAAAGGTTCATTTCGACTTCACTTCTCAAGTGATGAAATAATGAGAATTTCTATTTGTGTCAGTCTGACTCCTCATAATTAACTCGTAATTTTGGTTGAAACTTAGAGCTCAAATGAAATTACACACAACATTCATAGTTGTCCTACAAAGCCGCGATTTCAATACTAATCCGCGTTAGCACTAATAGAATCACTACACTTATTCATGTTATGAAGCTTCATAATTTAATTTCTCTACAAGGCTAGTCCATTTTATTCAACTGTAGACTGGGACTTAATTTGTCAATCCGAAGTCATGTGTTCAGGTAACAATTTCAAGTTAAGCTGTATATATAGATACTATACTGCTCAAACTTTGAGTAATCCAGGCTTTATACAAATGGACCCGCCAGAGACTCTATCTTTTCCCTCAATTTCTTCCAAATAGCTACCTCACAGACAATGAGTGAAGCGTCCCCTGAAGAAATGATCTAAAATCTAAGATATTAAAATGAGTACCGACAGTTTCCTCAAGAACAGGAAAGCAAGGAGAGAAGGAGAAGGGAGTAAGGAGAGCTCAGAGGCAGTTCCAATTCCAACATGCTCCGCTGACGTAGCTTTCTCCCACACTGAGTCTGGTGACAGTGTTAGTCGGACCGTCCTCAATGATGTTCGAAAACAAGACTCAGAAACTGATCACTCAAAAAAATCGGAGTCGGAAGCAAACCTTTCAGAAGATTTGCGGTGTTCTATCTGCATGGACTTTTTCATAGAAGTGAGTCCACGCTATTCACTATGCATATCAACGGCGGCTAACAATTTAAGAAATATTGAGTAATTACATAAAAGTCCTTGATTTATTTTTTAAAAAACAAACTTTTCTGGACGCTTTTAAAAGCAGACTTGCAGAGTAGTCTTTTGCTCTTAAATTGTTAGTCTTAAACGATGGTGCAGTTCATACATATACGGCATAGATGAAGGCATAAATGCATACACATCAAAACCATAGGATTATAGTGTATTGGAGGCAGCATCAAAATTAAAATTTTGTATATTGCAGCCAACATTGACAGATTGTGCTCATGTCTTCTGCAATTTCTGTATTCACTGCTGGTTCGAAAATCGAGGCAGTAGCATTTGCCCTCAGTGTCGAAATATTGTGCAGCAGGTTTTTCCCTCCCCTGATCTCAATGAAAAGGTGGAAAAGTACGTGATGACTAATTTGAGTAGGGAGCTGTTGGACGAGCGAGAGCGAACTAAGCGAACGCGCCGACAAGACATGAACTTCATTGCTCATGACTTCCCCACGTCCAGCAATCCTGACCCAGCATCAGTCTTCTCAAATTCAACAGCCGATATTGACGAACTATTTTGGACAGTGTCCATGCAACAGCAGGAATTTCCTGACTTATCCTCATTCTGGCCAACAATACCAGGATACACAAGTTTTTCCAATTCATTAGCATCCCCTCCGACGAGGTCCCAAACGCAGGACGAGACATCCGCCGATGAGGTCGATGAAACTCTTCAGCAGTTCGAGTACCGTTTGGATCGAGCTCAGCGTGCCTACGGAGTTTTGGTCTCAGCTCAGAGAGAAATGAATCATCAGTTGGAGCACTTGCACTCTATATCTCACCGTTTAGAGAGATATGACAGACTAGGTAATAGCTCTGTAACTAACACGGGGAGCACTCCCGGAGCTAACGATGCCAGTCTGATGGGAAATGTGGACCTGAGAAGTACAAATGATGAATTTAGACTGGGTCAAGTTCACGAGTCCCCACAAGATGTTTCTGGAGTTGATCACAGTTACTCCAACAATTTGGAGTCAAGTGACATGTGGCAATGGCTACCTTGCACAAGTATGTCCCCCTGCTCACATTGCTACCTCTCCAGGAATGCATGCTATCATTCGCCGTACTGCTCCGAAAATATCAGGTACCCGAACGTGGGGAGCATGAACGAGCAGAATAGAAGTTGTGGAGTAGGAAGGTACCCTACGCAAGTCATTCCGAATTATTCTTTAGGATACCATGACCAGTATCCGAGTAGCAGCAGCCATGCCTATCAACAAAATACACCCACTGCGTCCACACCAGACCGACCTAGACCTGCCCGACGGCGGAGGCATTCCGAAATGTACCCACAAAATCACAGTGGACTGTCGATTCCTTCACCGACAACGCCAACTCTAGAGGATGAATATTTGGAGGAACTTCGGAATCAAATAGCAGAGAATGATTTTGCTGAAGCAATAGAGCGCTCTCTGGTGATGGACATGTTCGAGCCGCACTACGACGGTCATCAGCAAATCTCTGTGAGGTCCTCGCGGGTTTTAGGACCCAGCAGTCAAAATATTACTTCTATTAGTATCGAGACGGATTTCTTGTCAGACCTAAATGCCCAGTCAAATTGTCAAAGATGTCCTCCAAGGGAGAGTCCCGCCTCTAGAAGACATCGACACTCTAACAATGGCTCCCGCCAACGACAGAATCATTGCTAACTTAACAGGATAACCCAAAAGCCTTGGAATCTATCCCCCCCTGTGTTATTCATTCAACGTTCAATGGTTCATATGAAGTTATTGAAAAGTAGCGAAAAATTACTACATGGTGCAATAATGATTCCTACTTCCATAATAATAAAATCCCAGTCATCTTATCTAGTACGAAACTGTGATTCCCTCAAACTGCTAGACTACGGCCAACTCCAATTTAATTATTGTAACTTAGTAACAGCCCTATCATTACAAACGTATGCGCTTCAGTCTAGGCTGTTTCATCCCGCTAGCTCAAAATCTCTGGAGGCAGCAGCAGTTCAGGTAGTGGAGCAAAGTCAGAATTATTTTGGATAAACTGAAAATTTCTTTGAAAATTAATTTCTGACTCAGGTGTCGAATTTTTGTAAAAAGACGGGAATCTTCAAAAATATTAGTGTCTTTCTGGGATTGAATTGTTTTGCAAACATATTTTGAAATGCGTTGACCTTTCTTAGCAGGGATTTGACTCCGTTAGGAAAATTTGTTTTGCCAACAGGGATTTCGAAAACTGCTGACCTTTTTTCGGGATTTTCGACATTGTTGACAACTTCTCTGCAGGAACTTAAGATTCAGCAGGGGAATTAAAAAATGATCGTCCAGGGAGACTTACAAAAATCCGACCCCTGCTGATAACTTGTCAAACAATTGACCCGGAGCCCGATGCCCTATAACGGCCATAGAATCCTACAAAATGAAAAAGTTATTATTAAAGTTACCTCTATGGTAACTTATTCCAAACAAATTCATGTCAACAATTAAAAATATCCCTACCGGCTTCGACTGTGGTCCGAAAGCTCTGTTAAATGTAACAGTTTTAGTAGTTATACTTTTGCTCCAATTCTTAACCACAGCATCCCTTCTTCCTGGTGCATCAATGACGGCATAAGCTATTGCTCTTCTTTTGATGATTTATAGGACCTAAAGATTCAGTTGACATATTTAGCTTAATTTCCAGAATTGATTAGTTTTTATGTAGGTGCTATACACAATATACAATTAAAACGCACAGAGGAAGAAAATAACACCCCCTTGCTCATCCTACTATGTTTTGGGAACAAGTAACTATAGTTACGTCTCTATAAATCGATTTGTGTAAAAATTAGAACAGACTATTGTTGAGTAAATTAAGATTAAAGATTTGAAAAAAAATTTCCCCCGATGCTTCTAGTTTCCGAGACAGCGCTGAAAACGTTTACGCGTAAACTCATCTACGGACATACTTACATACATGTAATTACGTCTTTATTCGTTGTATTAGTTTTACACAGATTTAACAAGTATTTAAAACCATTTTATCATTTAACATCCAGCATGTATGCACTCGAATCTTACAAGTATTAGTTCATGAGACATCTGCCGTACCTGAGCAGAAACGACAAATCTGACTATAGAAGGCGCAAGTATTACTTTTCAGTTCCTGGGTATACAAATATTTGCATGTTTTTATACGTCTCCTGATTTTATTTTCTGAGGTCAAACAAACGGCCTGATCTCCGTCAAAACAAATAAGGCTTACTTTTTATATAATCTGCCTTTAGAAAAAAAAATTGAGTTGCCTAGTGCCATTGGTTAGGCAGCTATAGTCCTGACAAACAAGTAAACACCCCGACAGTAGGAACATTCAGCTTCACTTTGCCCCTAAAAATTGCAGTTTTATTCAAAGTTGCATAAGTACTTAAAGATAGTGCTTAACAGTAATCCCCTGTTCAATGTATTTTCAAAAAATCCATAATCACTAATTCAACAATAGGATTTACTGTAATCTTTAATCCGTAATTCTACATGAAACAACTGGATTTGTAATCCCTTGTAAAATGCAATTGTTACAATTCAAAAATCTCCAAATGTTGAGCTTCCTATTTTAGCTTATGGGTGTAATTTCCCTCCTGCTAACAACTAAAAAATAGCTTTTCAAAGTTCGAAGGACTGCCAGCGACGAGAATACCTTTGCACTGAAGGATTTCATCAACTTATGAAAGAAATATTGCAATGTTGGAATCATTGATTAATTCAATTTGACTTTAATTTTAGATCAATGATGAATCATTCAGTTCCTGTTATAGGTAAATATAAGTTGTAGCAAGTGAAACAATTATTAATTCTTCAGTTGAGCAGGTCCTGACTCAGGATGTTTTCACCTACTAGTAGTCATGGGTTTAAGTCCACTAACTTCTTTGTCCACGTATTGAGTTTGCATGTAAATTCAACGTAATGCAAAGTAATGTTGTACAAGTTGTAATCCTCTTGAGTTTTAATTCGTAAAACTCTCCGTCTCGTACTGAAAGTTATTCAATACAGTAGCTTCTCTAATTTTGAGTTCCCTCATTTTCATCTTTAATTTCTTTTTGAGTTTCTTTTAGTAAATAGTAAAATCTTTGGATTTTCTACATCCTAAGCTCGTGGCATATTCAAAAATATTTTGGAGACGTTTACAAATAATATATAGTCATATATTTGAAGAGCTCAGAAACCTCCAAGTTAATATTTAGCAGTCGTCATTCAAAAAGACATTGGCACCGATTGTAAAATATTTCATGTGCTAAAATTTAAACCTGCAATATCATAAACTGTAAATCCCCTTCTTAAAATTTCCGAGAGTATTAACTTGGACACTTGCCGTACTCCGTTATATCTGAAAAGTAATCAGTAATCCGCAATCCTTTGACAGAAGTTTAAGGTAAGTAAAATATGATTTAAAAAAAATAATTCACCGGTGTCCCATTACTGCTGATAGAACAATCCATTCCTCTGCATTGACGCTACCATTTGAAGATCAGTATGCTTACTTTACTTTACTATTAACAAGTCTACAAGTCTACTAACTTACATCCGTGATTTTAGCTCCTTGAAATCAATCTCAGGAGGAATGAATGCCGAGAATGATTAAAAGCATATGCACATTGTGGAGTTACCATGCGTGAATAATTCCTGCGAGCATTTTCGTAGAACAATCATGTATCAATTACAATGATGATTTACGCCAATAGAATAATAATATTTACAGTCCCGGAGTAAACATTCCAATGAAGTACACGTTCCATAAGCACACACAGAACAGGGACATAACATTAGATAAGGACTGCAGTTTCATCTGCATTCAAAGAGCACTTCCGTATAATCGCAGTTACTTTTCCCCTTCGGAAATTAGCCGAAATAGGGTAAAACTTGTTGTTATTTTCAGCTCGATAATTCTCTTACCGGTAGCCTCCCCTCCCCTATAATCTCATACCTAATGTCATTTTCCCCGTGTATCCCGACCTTTTGATAGAAGTGAAATTCCCGAATACATGGCCCAATTACTTGTGACATAAGTTATTCTAGTGAAACCCCCAACTAAAAAGATATAGTGCTGTTGGTTTTGCTGCAGACAATAGTCTCTGTTGACAAGAGTGTCACGTACAATTTGTAGTGAGAGAACTGAGCTGGACAAGCAGCTTGTCAACATGATAGTCAGTAGTGTTCAATATGGAAAAATTAGTTCATTCATAGTTGTAATTTTAGTAATAATATTCAATTTTCTCTTAGCAACTACTGCTATGCTGCGAGACCCGGGATGGGCAAGATTTTGTGGAAAAACTAAAGATCAAGAATATGTTTCACAAGACTTTTTTACAGACAAGTGTCCTGGTGGTGTATGGATTAACTCATCGGCTGAGGCTGTACAATGGAACTGTTTGTGTACTATGGGATCGTACGTAGCTACATACACATATATCACTGTTTGTAGTCCGTTTTAAAATAACGGCACAATTTACAGGATGGAGTTTGTCTGTCTATTTTTGCTCCTCAAAGTTACAAGTTGAAATCCAATTTCTACTCTGAGCTTCGATCTCCCTATAATATTTCAGCTGACCACCTTCTGTATAAGAGGATAGCGATAAGGAATGGCGACGCTACCAATTATCCAATAGGATTAAAATTTAAAATTGTTATAGATATATGATTCAATATTTTGGGTTGTGTGGAAAATAATTTGACAAGCTTATTCACAAATTTTATATTGTTCCTAAGGAGGAACCCATGCACAGGAGAACACGCAATCGAATTTTCTTTATATACCTGCATGCAGTAATTAATTTTTACCATGAGAGACCACCTTACGAATGAATTTTTTGTCAAGATTATTTCTGCACATCCCCAATTACTTCAAAGCTAATTTTTCTCGTAGAGTCAAATTTTCTTCTGATAGAGAGGGTCTATCGGCACGAATACACTGTACTTGTTACAGAAGTTGTACATTTTATGCAGTCACTTGCTCTCTTTCTGCAGACAGCAGTGTTACTTTTTTATTAGTACAAATACATCCAGTAATTATTTGTGGCTTTATTCAGGTTTGCTCTCCGATTCGGTTGGTGTAATTCTGAAGTTAATATTCCTGGCTTGGGCTCTAACGGATTGGCTCGATATACACCTTCGGATATTTCTTGTACACATTTTGACTCACAAGTACGACTCTTGAAATCCCATTTCTTCCAGTTTTGCTTCTCCTTTCATTGCTTTGTCTGTGCGTGAAAGCGTATAATTATAAATATTGATAAAAAAAATTCAAAGTCCTCGTCCGAAAATGAAGTTTTTAACAGTAAAATGAACTAACAATAAGTGCGTAGTGCCCTATACTAATAACATACCCTGCAGATGATATTTTCGCTTTTTTGATAAATTCCCTTTTTCGTATTTCATTTTCAATAACCTGTTCATGGCCTTAATAAGGCATACAATTTGTTTTATATCCCTTGTTAGTGAGAATGCCAATATTACTTGTACCCTTACTCTTAAACAAGCCCGTCAGTTAATTATAATTAAAATCAGGAATTCGTCCATTCCGTATCACCTCTCCAACGATTTTACAAATATCACATTGAATAATATAATAAGTGAAAGCAAGAGTGAATATTTGTAAGACTCTGATGAATGAAGTTGTACATATTTTCTTCTCTATGGTTTGTGATATTGTGTTGTCTGCTTTCAGTATTTTTCCTTCTTCGCTAATTATTATACCGGTAGATTTGGGCTGTCGGAGCTTTTTAATAATAATTGTAGCGGTAGCTCAAAGTAGTTTGAGGTAAAGTGAAAAGTACTTGTTTAAAACAGTAAATAATTCACTCCAGACGCCAAGCCCACAAATACAAGGTCTGCAAGCCTTGCACAAGTGGTCCAACCGGTACAAGGAAGATGGGCCCTTCATTTGGACGAAGGAATCCGGAGGTGCCATTTTGAATCAGCGAGACTTGAGATCAGTTCGTATTAAGAATTTGACACTAACCAGCGGCATCTCAACACTGTACGCCATGAGAGCAAACCCGAAACCCAACACCTACTACTCAATTTATTCGAGAAAAACTAGCCGGGCTGTTTGTCTCTTGCCTCCTAACGGGACCGCTGGAAACGGATCCCTGTTCCGCTATAAGATTAATTTTCTTTGGGATCAAAATGAGAAGGCACCGGGCAGAGGCTCCGTCCCACGTCGGATCCCAAAACGTTTGAAATTAGAATTTGTGACAAAGCCCGGATGTTACTTCACAGACAGAACCTATTCATTCAAAGTAATTCTGCCGGAAAACATGGATGAGTATGTGTTGCCCAAACTAAGCCCGCCTGATTTGCATCGTAAAATTATCCATTCACTTTGTAACATTTTTAGCATTACGAGCAGGTGCAAGCAATAATAATTATAATCAACTCTAATATTTACCCACAATTGTAGCTGACTGTGTCAAATGTCTCAGTGATCAGTCGCCGTTCAGTGAGGCAAAAACTGAGGAGAATCTGTACCCCGCGGATTTGGACAACGTCACAAATTTGAATAAAGAAGTGGACTTGCAGAGTCAACGACTGGCCATCCATTGGGGAGATATTTTGCTCCGTAATCGTTCCAATCCCCATCAAATGAATGATATTCAGGAAGTTGAGATTTTGAGAAAGGCTGCTATCATGGCGTACGGGGCTTGCGACATGAATTACATCCCGAAACAATTCTATCAGTTCTTCCTCATTTTATTTCAAGCTGCCCTCTCTGAATCCTTTTTGAAGTACCCTCCCCAAGCTCCTTTGGAAGACAAGGTGTACATGGATGTGACCCAGATTCTGGATACCTGTATGAAAAAAACGGAAGTATATAATATTACCGTGGAAAACATTTGCCCTCCAACTGTAATTTCCTAATCCATTATTACTCTATCATTTCTCTTGCCTTTCCACTTGTTGGGTGCAGCGTTATCCCAAAACAGTTCTGTCCATCCTGGCCAGTCAAACTTGTATAATTATTCTACAAGTTAAAAAGATCAACAAAATGTACAGGGAATTTTATTGGGACATGTTCAGCCAAATTTCATATGACCCATTTTGAGGCTACACATTGTGGTAACTGTTTACATTCCAAGGTCACGACTCTTTTTGAATCCAAATAAGGTTTTTTTATCTTTTTTTTAAATAAATATTTTATGGTAAAAAGGGATTTCGCGTAAATGAAATTTGAATTGCCCTTTTAAATACGAGATGTCAGAATTTCTGCCGGGCAAATATCGTAGGGAAGAAACAAAATTTACCTATGTATTTTAATAAAACCTTGCTCAATTCAGGTCACGCATTTTCAACGCAGAAACTTCATTGTTGATTGTAGAGTGCTCTACTTCCTAGAAGTAGAAATGCTCAAAATATTATTACCCACTTAGCCCTTTGTATATTTTAGCCATGCCCAGATAAAACTTCCAAATTATAGATTTGTGAAAAATATACGACATAAACTAAGGGTGAATATTTGATTTGTGAGGTGGTTGAAAGATTCAGTGTGTATGAACAGGATCTGTGGATTGAAAACAAATCCTTTAAACATATTTTTAAATCACGACATTAGTTTTTAATTGGTGTCAATGAGATTAGGCTGAGCGTTCACTGACTAAAATTGTATTCTTATTTGTAATTCGGTCCCGTGTAATTACTGTAAAGACAAAAGAGGTTTTTCTTCTTATTTGGCATTATTGTGGAGGCAGAGAAAACAGTTTGAGCTAGCCCGTCTCTTCATGATTTAATCTAGTTGTGATTTAATAATTCCACTGAATTACCATATATTTTGTATGATTATTAAGTACTCGGAATATAATGAGCCCGGAGTTGGCTACGAGCCTATTGAAACCCCTGTGGAGCTCATGGCAACCCCTAACAAGCACGACTATATATTGGAATTTGCGTGGAAATTAATCTCCTTCTTGCACTACCATTGCTACGATGAATTCAAAGATGCTCCATTTCTACATGACATGTTACAAGTACAACTAGAGAATTTGTTTCAACAAGATTTACTCTTGAGATGGTAAATTGCTATATCCAAATTATATTCAGGCGTATAACTTGTATAAATTGTTTAACGTGCATTTGTGCAGGTCTCATCCATCTAACTCATTAAGAATGCTAGATAGCATTTTCAAGATACATCTGGATGTCGTGGTGACCATGATAAACTTCGAGAAGTGTGTTTCTGTTGCAAATAAGAAAAATAAATTCGAAGGTTGGCTCAAGAAACCTCTCAATCAACCCCAAAGTAGCAGGAATACTCGACGAAGGTAATTAAATATGAATTGTGCCAGCAATTCTACAAAAATGTTACAAAATATTTGTCCAATTTCGAAACCCTGTTTCCCTAACATATGCGTGAGACTCCGTCGGGGAAAAAATTAAACTGGAGGGTCTCACATCGAGAAGCGTTTTTTCGATGGTTGTGTCTCAATTGAGACTTCACAGCTTCTGCGATTAGTCTCATTCGGAGTGATTGAGGCTTCCACTTTCTCATATTGAAGGGTGTCAGTTCGGACTGGCGTCAAAAACCCTTATGGTCTTGTGAGGATAGCGGTCAGAGTGACTGCGACTTGGAGACCTGGACGTCTAACAATTACAATCAGTCGGAGTGATGTGGGACTTGAGACCCCCTGTTTCACTGTACTGACGACTAAGATCACTGTCCTCGTTCCCGATTGAGTCTCAGAATGAGAATTGCCTGTTGACACCTATACTGTCCCTTGTTTCGAGAGGTGTCCGTCGGAATCTCAGACCCACGGGTTTAAATTTGTTCCATGGTAACAACGGTTACAGTTGGAGGATGCGATAGAGACCCTGATCTGAAGTCCTGTCAATGAATTCAAGTAATATCAAGATTAAGATTTTTGTTGGAAAAATGGAAATCCCAACTATGGGCCCCTGTCTCAAATTTCAAAATGCTCGCTTGTAGCAGATTTAAAAAGAGGTTTCAAACAAGAACAATACGAGACTCCTGTGTTAGATTCCTATGCCGTACATACATTGTTGGCAGGGCTTGTGAAGGAAGGTTTTCTGAAAATGACTGTCGAAAATATCTCAGTTTGAGAGAGGAGTACTGACAGTGGTCTTCATCCAAGAGTCATGTCGACGGGTGTCAACTGAAGTCCAGTACTGTCCCGTTGCGATAAGGATCTCAGTCTGCTGAGACTCGCTGGTTTGACGCAAGGAAGTAGAGCAAAGTCAGGATTTTTGGAAAATAAATGATATTTTAAATATCTTGAATGTTGACTCACAAGGATTAAAAACACATTTGGTGTGCGGCTGTAGGACATTTAAACAAGCACAATCTGGGAATCCGTGTAAGAAAACTTCAAGTGTAAGATCAGTCGACTAAATATTTCTAAAGGAAACATACATTGAAGAACGTAAACGATTTTTTATATCTTTGTTATTTTTCGATTTATGAAACTGATTTATCATTGGGGAAACCTTGCTCCAAACCTCCACGTTTGCCTCCTACACCTTAAGTATTCAACACAAGTTTCTCAGATCGTGCTTGTATTCAAAGTTACCACAAACAGCCTCAAAATTGTTAAAAACGCATAAATTTGAGTGATCGTTCAAAAGATTTAAAATTTCTATTTTAAAAATATCCTGACTTGGTAGTGCGGATACTTGGCAGTTGTGCTGTATCAAGTATTTGGTTCTATGTATATATGTATTATATGTATTTTAGTATGTAGTTTTCTCTCATCAGATTGATGAGAGGAGACTGCTCAATCCTCCCAATGGATCCATTGTAGATTTCCCTGTACAAATTACTGTGGGAGATTAACAAAGCGGCCTGTTGCAATTAAGTACTACAACAAGTCACTTAGACTCGCCTGTTTGAGAAGGCTCAAATCTAATGAACATTTTCAAATAAATATGACTAGTTATACTAAAAGCTGGACACGATGCTAAGAAGTGAATGGCATCCTCATCCTCATCCTCCAAAGTTTTTGGGTTAGGGGTATAGAGCAAGATTTTGATAAAGTTGATATATTTATTCCAAAATTGAGGTATTCCATTGCTTTTTACTGTTGCTGTGCGTAAAAAAGGTCTTGCTGTAACCCAGGACCGACTTAACAAGGGTAAAAAAATATTCAACTTCCCCATGTTCTAGCGTGCGTGTGTTTCTAAGGGTTTTCTGAATTGGTTTCATCCCCCTAGTCATGAATCTCTCATATATCAGATTTGAACATGGGATCAAGTCAGAATTTCTAAATTTTTTTCAAACATTCTTTAATATAAGGTATACTTTGTGCTTTTGTATAAATCTAATTAAAACAGGAAAATTAAGAGGTAGCCGAATCGAAAATTTGAAGCTAAGGCAGCAAACAGGTGACCCAAGGTTTCACTTTTCAAAATTCTAACTTGACCCTTCTTCATTCTCCGCAGTATGGAGTCTCAATCTGGGCAAAGGAGATACACGCACATGACAATGTGATTGAAAATGTTAAATGTGGTATTAAAATAGTTATCTCAAAAAATTTTGGGGAACTGGAATTCTGGTGGTAATTTCTTTTAAAATGCTCTCTTGGGTTTGTCTAAATAATTCGTCAAAGTCCAACTACCCAACTGAGCTACCTGCGTGACTATGTAGAGAGAAAAATTTCCAAAGATGGCCATTAATGTCACCTTTAATTTCTAACAACCATTATCATAAATAAAATAATCATTGCTACTACTGCATCCAATTTTATGTGGCTTACTTGCAGGAAACGCTCAGTCCATACTTTGACACGAGTTTCTACCGAAACGAAAGGAGCTGACCGGTATATACGAAGAGGTGCTCCTCTTCTCATTGAAAGTATCCCTCCTGAGAGTTTCGGAGAGAAACCTGTCAACAGAAATGACCTGAGAAGGTTAAAAATCCAACCGAAATCAGTTGCAGCCCTAAAACCAAAACAGAAGCAACATCAACTTAAGCCGTTTACAATCGGTCAGAAGAAACAGGAATTCGAAAGACCAATACGTCAAGCCAATCAAGTACGAAATATTCGCCCGTCCAGGCAGACCGTTCCAAATGAGAATCCACCTTCCGGAAAACCCGAACCGGGATCAGACCTGTTGACAATCAGTACGGATAGATCAGTAGGACCGGGAAGTATTGATGGGACTGTTAGGTCGGAGATTGTGAGAGATGGTAGTACGGAGCGTCCGAAGGCCCCTGTGAATTCCGGAGAAGACTCTGATCCTATAGTGTTGGACATCATGGAGCCTCCCGACACTGACAGTTCAGCAGGCTCTCCAGGAGCGGGCAATGCTGGAGGGGTTACTGATAAACCAGCAACTGGGACCCCAGATGGCATGGGTAAACCCGAGTCTGGAGTTTCAGATGGTTCTGGTGTACCTCGAAAGGACAACGTAGACGCAAATGATCACGAGAGCTCCACACAGCGGAATAAAATTCCGGACGAGGGGTCTTCCATAGATTCTAGCTACAAAGGCTCCAAACCTTTGATAGACTTTCCTCAAAAAGGCAGCTCAGGAAGTTCTGCAAGTTCAGGTTACACAGGCACCAAACCCCTTATTGACTTTCCTCAAAATGACAACTCAGGAAGTTCGGGTTACACAGGCACCAAACCCCTGATTGACTTTCCTGAAAATGGCAACGCAGGAAATTCGGGTTACAAAGGCACCAAACCCCTTATTGACTTTCCTGAAAATGGCAACTCAGGAAATTCGGGTTACACAGGCACCAAACCCCTTATTGACTTTCCTGAAAGTGACAACTCCGGAAATTCGGGTTACAAAGGCACGAAACCCCTCATGGACTTTCCTGAAAGTGACAACTCTGGAAATTCGGGTTACAAAGGCACCAAACCGCTTATTGACTTCCCAGGGGATGACATTGACACTGAACAGCTCCTCGATTTCCCTGACGAAGACGACAACTATGACAAGGAAACTATGGGACATTTTAAAGGAATATTTGCATGTTTATATAGTATAACCGACTTTGCTGCTCAAAATACTGAGTATCCATTGTACAATGACGTCTGCTGGGACTAGATAAAGTAATAATAATTATTATTGATTGCGGCAGTTCTGTAAAGTTGAGCATCTTCAGTTTTATATTTTAATAACGATCCTGTTTTGAGTTGATAAGACAAAAGTATGCATGTCAAGACTATAGTATTAATAAAGAACTGACATTTTAACTGACATTCAAATAATTAACTCTGGACTGAATCGGACGACGAGCATTACATTCCTATTTTTTATGTATGTTTATCCATGCATGTGAGTGTAGTGGCAATTACAGCTTGATGTATGTTATGAGTAGCTACTACTACTACTATAGTTGATGAAGTTTACCTATGAGAGGTAATGATTTGTGCAAAAGGTAACCGTATGGGTGGAATGTCCCCAGTCCTGCAATTAAATTTGTCAAGTTAAATTTTTGCAAGAAATAAAGTAAATCACTGAAGTAGAATAGTCTTAACAGGTTCTTGTACATATCCATATCCTATGTTACTCTACATGCCACGTGCTAATCGCGTGTCAAAAACTACCGTACGGATGGGCAAAGTCGGTAAGTAATTACGTACATTAAACCAACCCTAAAAATCAGACATGGTATTCTATAAGGGTCAATGCTCTACACATACCAGCCTCTCCCACATTCACACATGCTATTAACAAGGTGCCATGCTCTATAAGTCTCATGTAACTATCTGATCCGCGCCTCCAGATCCCTTGTAAAACGTTGTCAGCTTTCTGCATTCCTCATATGTGTATTTTCTCATACAGTGTCTCGCAGTCAGTTTTCCCTTGGTTGGTGTGCATTATGCCCAATTTCCAATTTTGTGATGAATGATCCAAAGCTAATTATTTGAGCTGAGTATCTTTTATCCGGCGGGAAATATTTGAGAACAGGAGAATGTGGTTTTGATAGCGCCAAGAATCGACGGTTGGAATCAGTATGACGAAATTTATGTTTTTTTAAGGTAAATAGACTTGTAGAGACAAAACGAGGAGGACGATCTGCGAAACGAGGTAAGAACAGGACTGGTTGGATTGAACCAGGGTTTGAAGTTTTTGTTGGAGGATAAGTCCTAATTTTAGTACCATTAAATAAATACATTCAATAAATCCTCTATTGGTTCCAAATTGCTTAGGTATAGTCAAGAACTTTGCACATTGTTCATTCATATCGAGGTTTCAGAGGACAAAATTGTCCTGTCCCTTCGAGAAATGTGCTGACCAAAGATTGTTTCAATACCGTCAGATATAGAGTCAGAGTAGAGCTAGAGTAATATATATTTGCAGTTTTTATGAAAGACAAATTTCTTATAATTCTAATTAATTCTAATTAACTAATAATTAATACTAATTAATTTCAATGACCGGACTTCCCAAGAATTGAGGATTTTAATTATTATTGATTTTTTTCGACGCAGCACAGAGAATTCCAATAAATTAATTTAATTAAATTGCACCCAAAAAAATCTGGAAAAGCATTTTCAACAAAATGGGGTAAATCAAATACTTTATGAGTTACTCCCTCATGTGGGTAGTTCTTGTGCTACCCTGTACATTTTATCTAACTAGTAGTTAAACTCCACAGATGGCGCAAATGTCTTTATTTAGTTTTATGAAATACTTAAAAGATAATAATATGAAAAGACTAAAATTAAATCTAAAATTTTGATTCAAGAAATTATGGAAAATATTAAACAAATTATGTCACTCTACACTGTCCACCTTCGCACAAATCTAGAGAGGTGTGTCCCAATGCTTGGAAAGCTACAATTCCTTCTAAATGGATACTTTTCATACAATATTTCTCAAGGAAGAAATGTCTAACAAACGTTAGTTACATAAGCATTATTGTCGGAAAATTTTGCAAAAACAAGGCCGAATCTTATCTTATCGATTGCACTCTCATGTTTAGAACTTAGAACAACTGAAGCTGACACTCACTTATATTTAAACTCAATGAGAATTTATGATTATTGTAGCAAGATATTTTATAAATTTCTCAAAAGAGTGACAAGTTCAGGAGCACCGACTACCCCGGTACTTTTCCATAGAGTACATTGTCCCTCACTTAAAAACGCGTCACGCCTTACAATCAATGGAGTAAGGAGTGGGTACAATTACAATAATTTATTTATCCCTCCCGGGTATTTACTCCGGGGATGCAAAATGCAAGCATTGCAAATTGTAAACCACCGACCAACTCTACAATGTATAGTTACCAACATTTACATAACCATAATAAATGTATTGCATAAACACTAATCCAAAATTATATAATTGCCATCACGACAAGTTTATATTTTATACACGTATATACAAACCTGTATATATTATGCGTGGACACAAGTTACGCAATCAGATCATACAATACCATCTCAACCGCACAACCACTCACGCTTGGAACATAATTTTTATACAGAGCTATACACATAATAAATAAATAACGATAACTACTCCTACTTAGGGAATTATTATTTAAAGATATGCTGTTGTAGATGAAAAGAACTCTTAACATTGTGATCTAGTGATCTATGTTGCCCTCACAGTTGACTTTGAATATGCAAGGCATGATGAGATGACTGTCCATGGTTTGTCACCGAACTCATGGAAGTTGGGGCAGACAAATACACTAAAGTTGTTCATGAGGACTCAAAATTAAGCCAGGCAAGACGATTTCAGCCTGACAGTATAAAAGCAAAAGTTGGGTATACTATGAAATTAAATTAACGCTACGTTGCCTGCTACTAAAATCCTGCACTCCCCAAAATCCTTTACACCCTAAACCCTTTTGCTATCATGCATATACATACATAGTATGGGTACTCTCTGAATCTCTGGGATTCAAGCTATATCCACAGTCCACACTGACTTGTTGCGACTCAATGCGCTCTTTCCATGCGTGACGTGAAATCTGAAACTGAAGAGTAGGACAAGTTTTTTGAGGAGCAATAAGCAAGTAAACTTGTCCCCTCCTCATAGCATTCTTAAACTATTTACCTCATGTCCAGTGAGGCAGTTTGGAGCCAGTCTTTCACTGCTACCTATCATGTCTCTCAATTTTGTTTCTCCATTCTGGATACATAACACAACAGAATTTGGCCTTCTCAGAGTACCATTATCTTCAGGACTGTTGTGGACCACATCTTCAGGCCCAACCGTTCCCTCTTCCTTTGAACTCTGTTGGAGTGCATCAGTTTAGTGTTTCCATTAAAAAGATTACCAGTGATTCAATACATGAGTGTCATCGTTCAGGTCCCAAGTATACATAAGATATTCAATATATCAATTTTAGTAACAATAATAATAATTATTATTAATACTCCGTCAACTCTCACCGAGACTGAGGGGTAATTCGGTTGAAGAGATCTTTCGGACAAAATTCGGAGGAAAGTAGGTTTGAGGAAGTAGAAGAAACCCAGTAGAGTTGTGCCATTTAGGATGGCCTCACCAACACTCACGGATCCTCTTGTGTTCTTCGTCAATGGGAAAAAAGTGGTGGAATACCTCCCGGATCCAGAGTGGACTTTACTGTACTATTTGAGATACAAGCGTAAGTTCAAGGGACAAGTGGGCCGGAGTAATACTATATAGACTAAGGAAATAAAAATACAGACCTGGAATAATTACATGTATTACTTGAACATGAATTAATGTAGTAAATCATTTGTTTTTCCCAAGTTAATTTATGTGGAACTAAGGAGGGCTGCAGTGAAGGCGGTTGTGGAGCGTGCACGGTTATGGTCTCAAAACGGAACATGCTTACTGGGAATGTCTCGTGAGTTACAAAATACGTGAAGTTCCTCATATTTGATACTCTTAGATAACAATGTTATGCGCAGAAACTTCCCAGGGCACACTACATAACAGTAAGTTTGTGGAGTGTGCGTTGGTTTCAATTATGCAACTTGTTTTTATTCCTTTGGTAGCAGTTGCTCCTGCTTTCGTCGTCGACACGTTGAAGAGTGCCAATGAATTTATTAGTAAGCTTTATGCCCCCATGGAACTCCTGCTACTGATTTGAATACAGTCCACTCTCCTTGTGTGAGGACCCCTAAATGGAGTCAATTTGGAGTCATTTTTAGCGTCGTGACATTCTCTTCTAAGGATAAAAAAATTTGTTGTTATGATATATGTATTGGTCAACTATGAATCTGTACAGGTATTCTCCTTAGGAAGGGAATCTCTCTTATCTCCTGCTCTGTATACAATTCAGCTCCACCCGCAGAAAATTTTCCATGTGAAAAATGAGTTGATATTTTTTATTAAATATGAATGCCATTATTGGCAATATTTCAGGTTGTCAGGGTTCATTCATGTCAAAATTTCTGAAATCTCAAGTAACCTCTCAAATGTTGAACCAATATATGTACATTGTGACGGACCGTGAGGTTTACTACCAGTTTTCTGGATATGAGTCATATGTAATTGACCCGACCAGTTGACAGCGTTTTTAACTTGTATCTCCGTCTTAATTTTCCTGGATATTTATATATACGACTATTAAATAATGGGAATTTCATACCTGTATAGTATTACATTGACGACTGACAATGAGCAGAAGGGAATTGTTGAATGAAAGCACGGCTACATGCTAACCGCGTGACATTGAATTGAATCTAGCGAATCAAGTCTGTAAGGACAAGAAAACTTGAATTGATTATTGTATTCTAGGAACCTTGCCGTGAATGCTTGCTTGACTCCTGTCTGCTCCGTTCATAAGTCTGCTGTGGTGACTGTGGAAGGAATCGGCAGTCTGAGGGAAGGTCTTCATCCTGTACAAGTATGCTTCCCTGTTCATTATATGTAAATCTAATTGTTAAGAGCAAGTCACAATATAAGATGCTCACTATTTTATAGTTTCATTGTATAATAGAGGCATTGAGAATATGTATTACTTGTAAACCCCCCAATCATTTCACAAGTCTCTTTGCATGATTACTTTCTATGAAGGAGCGAATAGCCAAAAGTCATGGATCTCAGTGTGGATTTTGTACGCCTGGTTTTGTCATGTCTATGTATTCTTTACTGAGGAGTAATCCGGAGCCTGACTCTCGGGAATTGGAAACTGCATTTCAAGGTAATTATTTGATAAGACCTACTGGCCAGAACGTAGCTTCAATGATGAATTAATTATTATTCTCGTTACACTTTTGATGAGCCAATTGTTCCTATTTTACACCTGACTTTAAGTTTTCATTTTCATACTGACTAAGCTCATCCATAAACTTCTCAAGGTTGTCATCAGGGACAAAAACTGTGGCTTTATTTAAAGGTTGCTCACATTTTTAGATGATGTGGGTTCGATGTCTGAGATAGGTTTGGTTGATATTGGATGAAAGTGAATCCCAATGGAATTTGACACAAGATAGTACTTTGAAATATTTTTGTAACTGTCTTCCATGAAATCATAACTTCGGGAATATCCCCTCCTAAAGATCTACAATTTCAGTAAGGTTATTTCCACAATTCACAGCATAGAGACCTACCAAATGGCTCTGCCGAAAGCCCATAAAATTTAGCGCAAATAAGTCTCAAATCATTTTCTGAAAAACCTTTTGCCTCAGAATAAAACAAAATTAAGAAATTTGCATACCAAAAGCTCCAACTTTGCTTCACGTTTGTGAACTCTGTGACTTCACTTATTGACCTAGGTCAGTGAAGTAAATTTTAGAAAATCTGAAACTAGATTTGCTGCAAAATGGGGGACTCTAATAATTTATGAATGACTCCCTGACGTGGGCAAGCGGCTTGACAAATTATTGTATAGTCATCCTGTTTATGAAAAATTCTGGGAACATGACTTGTTAGGTCGTCGAGAACGAGAGTTGATGGCAGAGACCCGAAAACGTTTTGGAAATGTGGGAGGATCAAAGTCTATATGTCTCAGCTTGCATAGCAAAACCTGACACAGGCAGTTTCCGCAAAAATTTCATAAAAGAATTAACTTGACAAGTCGTTGGGCATGAAAGCCCAGTCAGAAAAGTACTTCAGAATTACCGGGTGTATCCCCGTGATTGTGGTTCACTTCTGGCTCTGGATTTCCAAACCTATTTTATACAAATCTTGCTGGTTTGAGGCACATTTTGTGCTCAGTCGTTAGCGTTTTTAATAAATTCGCCATAAAATTCTCCACAAAATATTAGTACAGTTTTCATAAGACAGATTTGCTCCTAAAATTAATTAACAAAGAAACTCCCATTTTCTTTGAGGTTCCGTAGTGCCTGAAATCATAAATATTCTTGGAATTATAATTTATAACCATTATGGTACGCTACCTTTGTGTATTTGAAGTCATGTGCATTGATTTATTGCGTGCATCTTAGAATTGATGGTCCCAACAACGTTGAAGGTGTCAAAACTTCAGGTGCTGAGAGGAACAAACTCGTAGCCAGAGCTGCGTTCAAGTCAAGTAAAACCCATACTTGACCCTGAACTTGACTTGACCCTGACAGTCAAGTAGGTTTTTCAGACTGTCTTGAACTTGACGGTTCATGGTCAGACAATTACTTGAAAATTCAGGGTCAAGTATTCAAGTACTTTTCGCGTAACTTGAACCTGGTCAAGTATAGCCGGAACAACTCTTGACTTGACCATGACTTGACCATGACCCGAACTTGAACTTGACTTGAATTGTCAAGTTTTTCAAAATAGAAATATAAAAAAAGTATTTACACATAAAATATAGCAACAGCACTAATTCTAAATAATCTGATCAAATACTCTTGATGTTTCATACTGCATTCAGTTAATCGGCTAAAACAGCAAATGAAAATATTATTCACAATTCACAAGCTTCACCAAAATAATTTTGATTAATTAAATCTCGATGATTAATTAATGTTTTAAATTGGTGTAAGTAAATTTCCCATTGAATTTTACTATTAATAATAATTACTTTATGCTAACATTCAAGTTTAGGTTGCTTCACTCAAAATATTCACAATTCAGCGTCTGCCCTGTTAATGCAACAAACTGGCTTATATATGTAGTAGTTGTTAGCGTTGTACAAATGTTACATTATTTAGAACGAAAAGAGTAGACGCTTGAATTTAAGTAACTTGATTCATGAACAATACATTTGTGTTATACAACAATAAAGTAAAACAATTGAACTTTGTCACTTTCAGAGGTGCTGCTCCGAACCTTTTATATTCTTATTCTTTAGTTCACTAGTGCAACAGTGGCTTTCCAAGCGGATCTGGAGATATCGAATCGTAACGCGTAAATATGTTTTTGACGAACTTGCATGGGTACGGAGTCTCCGAGTAACGACAACGACACTTTGAAAGAAAGCCTATTGAAATATATGGCGCCACAACTTTGATATGCGTAACGTTTCGTTACTTGAATAAGTACTTGAAATACTCATGGTTCATGGTCAAGGATTTATACATCTTTACTTGACCATGAACATGACTTGACTCTCAAGTAGAATTTTTAGTCTTGACCATGATAACTACTTGATTTCAAATCTCAGGGTCAAGTATATACTTAACTTGACCATGACTTGAATGTTCAAGTATCCATTATATTTTACTTGACCATGACCCGAACTTGACCATGACTTGAAATACTCATGGTCTACTTGAACTTGAGCGCAGCTCTGCTCGTAGCTTTTATTAGATACTTATTTTCCAGAAAGTCTCTTTCCAAGAAATTGTTCCAACAAGAAAAACTTTCCTGTGATCTTGATCATGGCTGACAATACTACATTACAATGGATAGCGTATAAAGTATTTTATTATGTGTCACTAGGTAATCTATGCAGGTGCACTGGATACCGCCCAATACTCCAAGGATTTGAAACATTCTGCAGGCCCAGTGGATGTTGTCGGATGAAAACTGGAGCGCCAGCTAAAGGCTGTTGTCGAGAAAATGGTGGAAACAGTATAGTTCAAAATGGAGTCAAGGAAATTGCTCTTACCTTACATGATGCATCAGAATTTAAGCCATACGACCCTTCCCAAGACCCAATATTCCCGCCAGAGTTGCGGGTGTGTTTTTAAACGTAGTTTTCTTTTGAATTTGCAGTAATGATGAAACAGTGTTTTGAAACCTATGACGTTAAATGTTTTCTTCCCAGTTAGGATTGTGTGAGTCCCAGGGTTCAGTTAAATTCCAGTCCAAAAATATTGAATGGTTTCGCCCTGAAACTCTGGAGGAACTAGTCGAATTAAAAGATAAATATCCGGATGCCAAAATTTTAGCTGGAAACACAGAAATCGGTAAATTATTACAAATTGTTGTCGTGCTACATAAAACGCTGCTATTACATTATATAACCCATTCTGGGGACTATTCAGGCGTTGAAGTCAAAATCAAGAAAATGGCTTACCAGCGTTACATTCATGTCACGGACAGTATAGAGGAATTACAGCAAATTAACGTGACGGACAACGGTATCTACTTTGGAGCAGCCGTGACGTTATCGGAACTAAAAACGTTTTGCGAAAAGCGTGCGGAAGATGGGAATGTGTTCAGATGCATTGCAAATATACTACAATGGTTTGGTGGACAACAGATACGAAATGTTGCAGTGAGTTGAAATAAACTTGTTCGGAATTATTTGAAAAAAATCACTTTCTTAATACATGATTTGTTTTGAATAAGCAGACACTAGGGGGAAATCTGGTAACTGCTAGTCCAATTTCCGACTTAAACCCTATTTTCGTCGCCAGTGGTTCGTCTGCAGTTTTGGTTTCAAAATGTAAGTCTTAAAGGTACTCCAAACTCGATAAATTCTCGATGAACTCAATTCAGAAGCAGTGTTGGTAAATTAACGTAAAACTAATTTGTAGCAAGAGGATCTAGAATTTTAAACATTGACCAAAATTTTTTTACTGGTTATCGATCAACTGTGATTGCTCAGGACGAAATCTTGACGTCAGTATTTGTTCCTAACTTAAGCCATGTAAGTTTTCCTATACGTTTTATTAAACTGGGAATTGTTGTTTTTATCCGCAATTTTTACGGTAATAATAATTTCATTGTCGTTTTCAACAGCACGAATATATTTGGGCAGCTAAGCAGTCGAGACGAAAAGATGATGATATTGCTATTGTGAATGCCGCCATTCGCTTGAAACTGGTTCCTAAAAGTGACGAAGTAGCCGATTCCATCTTGGTTTATGGCGGAATGGCTGCAACCACAATTAGTGCGATTAAAACATCTAATTTCTTGGTTCACAAGTAATTGTTGTATAATATTTATTTAAATGCGTGGATATAGATACAAAAACCTGTTTGTACCTCCAAGCCGTTGTAAAGAATAATGATATTAAAGATTCTGTCGTACCCTTTTGTATTGGATTTTCATTGGCCTAGGTCAATATTTGTGGTTACGGGGATCAAACTCCAATTATTGACCAAAATCAATGGCGGGATTTTCAGGATTTTTTATTGCTTTACAAATCCCCACCCTGCTTTCTATAAAAACTATGAGATAATCTAGAGGTAAAGGAACAGTACAGGAATGTTTTTGTATCTATAAGCATACCTCTGTTAAATCGTCATAAGTATAATCAACCGAAACCCAAAATCCCATTGACAGCATTTTAATTTTTTAATTTTAATAGTAATTTGTTTGTATTATTATTTTTCCCCAGAGCACTAACACCAGAAATTCTGGATCAAGCCTTACACATCTTAAGTGAGGAACTAAGCCTGCCATCGAATGTTCCTGGAGGAATGAGAAAATATCGGGAATCCTTAGCAAGAAATTTCTTTTTTAAGTTTTATCTTAGTTTTAGAAATTGGCTATCTGAAATTCCCAGCGAAGATGTGAGTTCTCTTCGAGACTGCGACAGATCCGAAGAAATACGAGCTTCCCAATTGTACCAGATCGTTCCAGCCAATCAGAATGTCGAGGATTTGGTGGGACGGCCAGTGGTGCACATGGCGGGGCTGAAGCACGCTACGGGCGAAGCTATCTATGTTGATGATACTCCAATAGTAAAGAATGAGCTATTTGGAGCTTTCGTTCTCAGTACCAGACCTTGTGGGAAGCTCCGAAAAGTGGATCCTTCGAAGGCACTGAGCTTGGACGGTGTTGTCGCCTTCTTTAGTGCAAAAGATATTCCAAAGGATAAGAACTGGTTTGGTGTAATCGAAAAAGATGAAAATATTTTTGCCGCTGATGAAGTGTTCTGTTGTGGCCAAGTGATTGGCTTCCTCGTGGCGGAGTCTCAGCAATTAGCAGACAGGGGTGTGAAACTTGTGGAAGTCGATTACGAAACTACTCAAATGCCAGTGCTCACCATAGAAGATGCAATCCAGCAAAAATCCTTCCTATCCGAGCAGACGCTACTGCAAGGGAATTTCGAAGAAGCTTTTACAAATTCCCCATTAAAATTGGTGGGAAGTGTTCGAATTGGAGGTCAAGAGCATTTCTACATGGAAACTCAGTCATGCATCTCGTACCCAGGAGAAGGCGATGAAATTGATGTATTGGTGGCGACACAAAGCCCTTCCTATCTCCAATCCTCAATTTCGTCCTGCTTAGGTGTACCGGCTCATAAAATCCGTGTTAAATGTCGCAGGATGGGGGGAGGTTTTGGCGGGAAAGAGACCAGAACAGCAGTGTTGGCCATTGTTACGTCTTTAGCTGCAACAAGGTTCCTATTCATTCATTTTAAAACTAGGTGGCGGTACTTTGGGACATTTTATCTACCAAAGCGTAGCGGTACTACTGTAACTGTAAGTACTGTCGAAGTCAGCGCAGCAGTGGATCTTGATTTTGAGTCCTAAAATAATGTTTATTGCTTGGAACTGTTTTAGACTTCGAAGACCAGTTCGCTGCGTGTTAAATAGGATAGAGGACATGAAGATGACGGGTTTTCGACATCCCTTTCTGAGCAAATATGAAGTCGGCTTCGAGATGAGTGGGAAGATAAATGCAGTGAAGGTTCACTTTTACTCCAATGCAGGGATATCGTTTGATTTATCTAAACCTGTGATGAATCGGGCAGTGATGACTGTTGATTCGGGATACCATATTCCTAATTGGCATATTGCAGGGACTCTCTGTAGAACGAACTTACCCTCAAACACTGCTTTCAGAGGATTCGGTGGTCCCCAAGCATCGTTTGTCATTGAGACAGTGCTGGAACAAGTTGCAACACAGCTTAGACGGCCAATATCAGAAGTACTATTTCACAAGTATTTTTTTGCTGGCCATCAAAATTAGGCTACATGTTGTTCTTATGGAATTGAATGATTAAGTCTCTAAGACCATATTTTGGATTTACCTTGCCAGATTCAAAAACTTCATCTGTACCAAGACGGAGACATTACCCCGTACGATTATGTCCTGGATTTGTGTACTATTAAGGCCTGCTGGAATGAATGCATTCTTCGTTGCAGTTATGAGAGAAGGAAAAGGGCAATTGAGGAATTTAATCGGGTCAACCGCTGGAAAAAAAGGGGGATCTCCATTCTGCCTACAAAACATTTGATCGGGTTCACAGAATCTTTCCTCAACCAAGCAGGAGCATTGGTTCTTATTTACAGTGATGGTTCTGTAGCCCTCAACCACGGTGGGACGGAGATGGGTCAAGGACTACATACCAAAATGATCCAAATTGCAAGTCGTGTGTTGGGAATTTCCGCTGATAAAATTTATTTCATGGAGTCATCGACGGATAAAGTTCCGAATACATCCTCCACAGCTGGAAGTCTCTCGGCCGATTTGAACGGACCTGCTGTTGTAGTAATATTTCCAAATCAGTTTTTATATTTTTGAATTATAGGAGGTCTGACTTTATGTATGTAATTTTAATATTCATTTGTAATGTTTTGCACATCAGAATGCCTGTGAAAAGTTGAATTCTCGGCTCAAGCCTTATAAAGAAAGGAACCCAAAAGGAAAGTGGGAGGACTGGGTAAATGCAGCCTACTTCGATAGAGTGAGTTTGTCAGCAACCGGATTTTATTCGTAAGTAAAATATTCAGATAAAAGCTTTTTTTTGGGAAGTAATGCTAAAAATTGCCAGAATGAAATCGGATCTGCAAAAATGTTTGTAGAATGGATGTTGGATTCGATCTTGACACGAAGAAAGGGAAACCATGCAATTACATGACCTACGGTGTGGGTTGTTCTGAAGTAGAGATTGACTGCCTTACTGGAGATCATGCGGTATTGTATAACCTTCGAATTCTTTGCTAATCCACTTCCTATTTATGATAATGTTAATTTTCCTCCTCATAAAAGCGTCGGAATACAGAAGTAATAAAACTTTTGAATTTGTTTCAAAATTATCCAAATAGGTGATTCGCACGGATATTGTTATGGACGTGGGAGAAAGTTTGAACCCTGCGGTGGATATTGGCCAGATTGAGGGAGGGTTCGTTCAAGGCTATGGTTTGTTTGTTTTGGAGGAACTTTTATTTTCACCGAATGGAAACTTGCTGACCGCAGGTCCGGGGATGTACAAAATCCCTTCTGTTGCTGATATTCCGAAAGAGTTTCATGTGTCTCTTTTGCGAGGTGCGCCCAATCCTCGTGCTGTTTACTCCTCAAAAGTAAGATTTACTTCAGACCATTTTTGAAATTTATGCATGATTAGTTCGTTGAGTAATATTTTTCATGCCTTTTGAAAACGAAGGCCGTTGGGGAACCACCACTGTTTCTGGGGGCTTCGGTATTTTTTGCTATTAAAGAAGCTATCCGAGCAGCAAGACAAGACAAGAACCTCTCACCACAATTTCGTCTAGACTCTCCGGCCACAGCCGAGCGAATCTTGTTGGCTTGTGAAGACACTAGTGGCTGCAGCCGCAATGACCCTGAATTAACTGGAAAGAAGACCTGGTCAATAATTGTCTGAATGCCTCAAGCAAAGTCGGCATTCCCAGCACAGTCGTCACGCTATAATTTACTGTTTTTGTTGGCAGTATTTTCTAGCTATTGGTTATCTTGGATAATCAAAAAGAGCCATGAATATTTGATCTGGCAGAATAACAAATTATAATCTGCACATTACAACCGAACAGGGTACATTAATTTTAGGTTTTGTAAGCCGAGTGTAATTATTATTGTTTATGTAACTCAGCAGGGTAAATTAAAACAGGCTATACAATAGTAGCTAGCAGTATACTGCCTTAAGTAACAGCAACTTGAATAATTACAATTAAATAATTATTATAAAAGTGAATATGTGACTTGTTGATTAGTTGTAATATTTGATAGTATCTTACTTATTATTATGCATGCAGTCTGTTCAGATTATTTTCATTTCATTTATTGATATAACAAGGGTACGCATATGAGTTTCAGTGTCTCCTTTGTTCGAGGGAATATGTATAATAAAGCAACCAAGCTGTTATTTTCGTATAAGAGTAACGCAGCATAAAGGATGTGTACCTATAAACATAAACCCCTATATGTCCAAACCCACTGTACTGGCCAGAAATGCAAAAATTAATTGTTAGATATTAAAATTTTAAAATAAATTTAATATTTTGCAAAACTCAAGGCATGAAGTTTGTGTTTGTATGAACACTATTAGTAGTGTCTACAATTCCACCAAGTTTCATTTAATTCTGAATTTTACAAGTGAAGAGTGTTTGCTTGTTAGAGTAGGGTGGCGTCAAAGTAGGATGAATTTCGAGATTTTTTGGAAATTTCAGATTCTATTTCGAAAAATCTATCGGGGAAAATTCAACTACATAAGCAGTATTCACAAAAAATGTAATTTAAATCGATTCAGTAGTTTTGGAGATAACTACCATTTGTCATGAAGTTCAAAATTTCAAGAACTGTTTTCTCGAAAGCTATCCGGTCAAATATAATGAATAATTCCAACCAAATACGACCTCAGGCTTTAGGTTGGCACAAGCAATGTACATAAAATATTTCATTGAAATTGGTCCAGTAGTTTTTGAGATGTCGTACGGAAGGCCGTACGGACAAGGTTATTTGACTAGAGGGCTGTCACCACCAGGGTTGCACAAATGAAAATGCCCTCGGTTTTATGCCTGCCCTCCTGAAAATGCCCTGAAAATGCCCAAAACGCCGAAAATGCCCTGAAAATGCCTTACTCTGAAAATGCCCGGCATTTTGGGCATTTTCGGCAGGCATTTTGGGCATATTGGGCATTTTTACAGAAACTTATACACTATGACCAGTATTGCTCATTTAGCGAATATAAGGGAGTTTTTCATAGTATAATCAAACCAACCAGTTTGAAAAAATGTTATACTTGATTTAAAAAAAAAGAATTTAATTCGTCTAATTCCCTATTTCAATAAGCCCCAACGGAGTTGCAAACCTTCAACGCTGTACATTAAAAAAACTTTTGGATTTGAAAAGAACTATTTGCACAGTGCCTGCATAAATTCCGTATTTTGATAATGGCTTGTAAAGTATAGAAAATTTTAAACTTTCATTAGATACATATAATGCGACGGTTATGGTATATGTCAAAACTTGGAGCTTCCGTAGCAAATTTTGTGTCGACTTTGAAAACTGCATTTAATCAGCCGTTTATATTATATTATTACCAGTGTAATAATTCTAGGAGTTCAAAATGTAACAATAAATACATTTAGATGACGACGAGTTTTGAAGCTCACAAACAATGAAATTGTTAATCTTTTAACAACTATTTTATCTTTTTGTGTTGCATCTTTGCCCGAATATGTTTGTTCTTGAAATTTAAATAATTACAGACACGGTGTACCAGCGAATTTTGGCAACAAAATAAGGAAAATAGAATTATTATTATTTTACAATAAATGTCTAAAGCAACTGGCTCCAGGTTTCAACCTTTTTGGAAACAGTTTGTTTCTATAATTTTATCAATTAATCCAGTTGAATATTAAAATTATTTGCAACATACTGTTTTCTGACTTATTTTGCAAAATTAGCAGGTAGCTAAAGTCATATATTTAAAAAATTTGAGTGAATATGCCGAAAATGCCTGCCCTAGGCTGAATATGCCCAAAATGCCCAAAGTGCCATAGATGCCCAAAATGCCATGAAATGAAAATGCCGAAAATGCCAGGGCATTTTGGGCAGGCATAATGCCGAAAATGCCATGGCATTTTCAATTGTGCAACCCTGGTCACCACCATAAAAACGTTTAAAATTGAACTACAAAAAGCAATTTACTTGCAGGTAGTGCTGTAATATTGTACTCGTTTAGTTCGTACTTTTGTAATGTTTTTGTCTTTGGTACAAAACTAAACAAACAATATCCATTTTCGAGATACAAAACTAAAACAAAAACAAAACAGGAATTGAAAAAAACAATACAATCTAAATTGTATTGTTTCAAGGTTCTAGAAGACGCTAGAAATTTACTAAAGTGATTGTTGTAATAGATTTCTAGAGCACATATGAATTGATTTGTGTAATTGGAATCGTGAAAAAACACGTCAAAGCACAAAAACTGGGCATTGACTAATTATCGGAGATTCGCCTACTATCGCTCATATAAAATATATACTTACATTGAGTCTGTCATTCTAGTGTCATGTGACCATTAATGCGCCAATAAAGTCAATCATACGTGATTTACTACTAGTTACTCACCAAGTTTCATTATATAGGTCATGCGCTCCTTAAAACCGTAATCTGTCATGAGACTATTGGTGACCCAACAAGGTCAATTGACCTTAGTGTGTCACTAGTAGTCACATGACCTCAGATTGACCTTAGTGTGTCACTCGTTGTCACATGACCTCAGATTGACCTAACTGTGTCACTAGTAGTCACATGACCTCAGATTGACCTAACTGTGTCACTAGTAGTCACATGACCTCAGATTGACCTTACTGTGTCAGTAATAGGCACATGACCTCAGATTGACCTTACTGTGTCAGTAATAGGCACATGACCTCAGATTGACCTTACTGTGTCAGTAATAGGCACATGACCTCAGATTGACCTTACTGTGTCAGTAATAGGCACATGACCTCAGATTGACCTTACTGTGTCAGTAATAGGCTCATGACCTCAGATTGACCTTACTGTGTCAGTAATAGGCACATGACCTCAGATTGACCTTACTGTGTCAGTAATAGGCACATGACCTCAGATTGACCTTACTGTGTCAGTAATAGGCTCATGACTTTGACTGTCACCATATTGATTATTAAAGGTTGTAACGGCTGAGGCCACTATATCAACCAATAAAACCCTATTATTATTATTATTACAATATTATATTGATTATTAGACGCCACCGATAAGATGTACTAGTTGTAGGTTACATTTAATGTGGATTAGTAAGACGTCATGAAAAAGGTCATGAATTAAATCAACACTGGCTAATGACAATTCAATGGCATCAGATATGGTACCAATGAATCGGTACTGATCAATAAAATTGGCTAACCGTATGGTTTAAATGTTGACGTGGATAAATCTAGTCTGAGTCTAACAAAGACAAAAGACCTAGTCTAACAAACGAACTATGCGATTTGTAAATGTAGTCCACGCATAGGGGACATTTCTACATCGATGAAATAGGTGGTAAAAGCCAACGGCTGAGCCAATTGAAAATATAGATATACAGAGCCCACGCGTCTACTCTATCCATTCTAATTTTAAGCAATGGTAGTGAATATTGTTTCTGAAATTATGTTGTTCTGGAAATTACAATGTGGTTATTACAGGGATTATTCACAAATAGGTTGGTGCCACAGAATTGCACCCTTCAAAATTCGACCGTCAACAGATTCAATGCATCTCATATGGGAGATTAGTCAATGACTGGTTTTTTGATCTTTTGCGTAATTTTTAAACAACTAAAGTTGCACAAATCAATTCCTACGTGCTCTTGAACTCAGATACAACTATCACTTTAGCAAATTTCTAGCGTCTTCTAGAACCTTACAATACAATACAGATTGTACAAAAACAAAAACAATCTGATAGAAGTACAAAACAAAAACAAAACTCGGAGTACAAAACAGTATCTTAGTTGTACTACTGTTGTACTTTTCGCCAAAGTACAATACAATACTAAAAGGACAAATTACAGCACTACTTGCAGGGCAGGGCAACATTTAATTTCATGTGTATGGTAATCAGAGGTGTCCACGCGTCGACGGGTACCCTTCAAAGAAGAAAGCGCTTCTTTTGACAGAAATGAAGGGAAGTGAAGGAAGGGTGGAAAAAAATTACAAAAGAACAAGTAAGGTTTCAGCTCATTGGTGGAAAAATTGAAGTTGACTTAGGGGTGCTTGCCAAGCAGCCCGCACGCGCTTAATGTACCTTTTATATGACAACTTTAACTCTAATCCTATCAATACGTGCTCTCATCCACGTAATGTAACACGATACTTATAATACGACGGAAAAGCAGTTTCTGGCGGGCGGGTACTGTAATTTTTCGAAGCGACGCGCTTATGTGTTGTTGAAAAACAAAGTTGCTTTCGCATTAAACAGCAGTATTATCGAGCACATTGTCTGTGGGGACTTTTTTCGACAGCTGGAGCGCTGATCCGAACTCGTCGATTGGTACTGTGTCAAAACCGATTCAGTATCGGGAATATCGAATGATTTTCTAAATTGAAACGAATACTAAATATGTACAATGTCTCAACGTTTGTCGTTTAAGCATTGAATAGTGACTCGTAACTTTGTTATCTTATGTATGAAAATAAAATATTACGGAAGACGGAATTTGATGGAGGAAGGATATTAATGATTACTTTTTTTGCATTCGAAGGACTGAATGAAGGAAAACTCATTGGAACATCTCTGAGTTACACTTTGTAGTATTACTGGGGCATAGTGACTTTATGATACGTACCTACTGACAAATTTAAGTCAATTTGCCCCAAAATGCAACAAACTGATGTTTTGTCACCAGCTGTGAAATCAGGACTAAATTCAGGCTCATCAGGTCATCAGGTGACCCTGGGTCAAACCAGGACAGTCCTGATCAAATCAGGACTTGTGGGCACCCTAAGCCTGACAGATGCATTTCAGAGTCAAGGCTCATTTGCTGTGCCGGCCTTGTGGAGCGAGTGGATATATGTATGTACCAGTTCTTTGATTCTTTGACTCCGTACTTGTAACTATACAAGCCAACTATACTCGAAAATATTTTAATTGTCAAAGCCATGGATGTGTCATTATTCTCGAGGAGCCTAATATTTTATTAATACAACTATATTCCAAGTGGACAACATTTTGCACCACAAATATTCTTTTATACTGGGAATTTTCTGATATTACAATTGTTTGCCAACGACAGGACAGGACTGATTGTGAGCATTTTTATAGAAGTTCATACTTTTTCTTAGAACAGCAAATATTCTTCGGAAAGAATAATTTTCGTCAGATTACGGCATTTTCTCTGCTCTTTTTAAGAAACATTTTATTCAATCTCATCCCCAGCTACTCTCAGTGTTAAGAAAGATTTTTGTGTTACACAAGTTTAACAGCTTTAATGTCAATATGTCAAAACAACACAGTGGATGAACTGATTTCCAGTGACAGATATTAAATGAATTATTTAATTACATTAATTAAATGTTTTTTTGTGTATTTTAATATCATTTATATATTTCGAGTATGCAATTATTACAGTCGAACCTACAACTAATTTCATAATTTCCGATAGTTACACGTTCCACTAGATGTACTCTCGAACTACACTCAGGGTTGCACAATTGAAAATGCCATGGCATTTTCGGCATTATGCCTGCCCAAAATGCCCTGGCATTTTCGGCATTTTCATTTCATGGCATTTTGGGCATCTATGGCACTTTGGGCATTTTGGGCATATTCAGCCTAGGGCAGGCATTTTCGGCATATTCACTCAAATTTTTTAAATATATGACTTTAGCTACCTGCTAATTTTGCAAAATAAGTCAGAAAACAGTATGTTGCAAATAATTTTAATATTCAACTGGATTAATTGATAAAATTATAGAAACAAACTGTTTCCAAAAAGGTTGAAACCTGGAGCCAGTTGCTTTAGACATTTATTGTAAAATAATAATAATTCTATTTTCCTTATTTTGTTGCCAAAATTCGCTGGTACACCGTGTCTGTAATTATTTAAATTTCAAGAACAAACATATTCGGGCAAAGATGCAACACAAAAAGATAAAATAGTTGTTAAAAGATTAACAATTTCATTGTTTGTGAGCTTCAAAACTCGTCGTCATCTAAATGTATTTATTGTTACATTTTGAACTCCTAGAATTATTACACTGGTAATAATATAATATAAACGGCTGATTAAATGCAGTTTTCAAAGTCGACACAAAATTTGCTACGGAAGCTCCAAGTTTTGACATATACCATAACCGTCGCATTATATGTATCTAATGAAAGTTTAAAATTTTCTATACTTTACAAGCCATTATCAAAATACGGAATTTATGCAGGCACTGTGCAAATAGTTCTTTTCAAATCCAAAAGTTTTTTTAATGTACAGCGTTGAAGGTTTGCAACTCCGTTGGGGCTTATTGAAATAGGGAATTAGACGAATTAAATTCTTTTTTTTTAAATCAAGTATAACATTTTTTCAAACTGGTTGGTTTGATTATACTATGAAAAACTCCCTTATATTCGCTAAATGAGCAATACTGGTCATAGTGTATAAGTTTCTGTAAAAATGCCCAATATGCCCAAAATGCCTGCCGAAAATGCCCAAAATGCCGGGCATTTTCAGAGTAAGGCATTTTCAGGGCATTTTCGGCGTTTTGGGCATTTTCAGGGCATTTTCAGGAGGGCAGGCATAAAACCGAGGGCATTTTCATTTGTGCAACCCTGACTACACTCCATTGCAAATCAGTACCTCAGGGGCATGCGTTTCCCTGGTCAAACTTAGAAGTAATTTCAAATAACTGTTAAGTATATTGATTTATTTCCTTAGTGCTCTCTAAGATTTTTTTATTAACTAACCATCTCGAGCATACTTGATGGTAGCTATGTCGAATACACAATTTCCATACTGAATTCTGCCAATTCTTACACCGAAGGCACCATTTACAGGTGACTTGTATGTAACAAAAATGCAATTTACTTCCTGACTGTTCATGACATTAGTTTGATTAATAGGGTTTCCAACTAACCACATGCAACTTGAAAGTATTGGTCAACAGATAGTTGACCGCTTGGAAGAAAAACTCGATGTTTAAGATAATAATAAGTAGATTATCCGAGAAAAATCCTGACTTAGTCCGACGGTTGCTTCACCTACTTCGCTTTTCGACTTATCAAAGTTTTCATTCATTTCGTGCAAAAGCTTGGCTATTATGTCCGTCAAACTTCCTCAAAACGTTTTTCTCAAAGCATGAAGCCCGAAATCATTTGACGCCCGTCCCCCCATCTCAGGACTAATCGTCTTATGACGGATTATTTAATAATTTAATTTTTTAAAATGCATATCAACTGGAATTTGAAACTGTAAAAACAGATTTTGAGCCCTGCGAGTACTTTCGAAACTGGAATAACTTTGGCCTCGTGAGGTCAATATTAGTTCATTGAAAAGGTATTTACACAAGTTAAAGCCATGAAGACGGAATTTCGAAATCTCAGTCAAATTTTTGGTGGGGCATTCGAATTCCCCAATTCTTCGACCAAAACTTCAACATTTTGTTTCTCCAAGAGGGAATCATCGGATACTTGGTCCACCTCCCTCAGGACGAAGAATTATTTTTAGATGAAATTTTTGAATAAAAAAAATTTCACATTCCGACTGGTGCTCAAAATTTCGAAAAGCCAGATTTTGGAGCGTCGAAGACGCGAGAATTGCAATAACTTTTGACTGGTTGTGATATGCTGTATCCTGATCACTGATCCCTCACTTAAAAGATACTTATGTGTTCTACAACCGAAAATAATGCTGCATTTAATCTTTCAAAGGTGTTAATTTCAAGGAGAAGGAAAATGTTAGCTAATTGTACTCATAATTTAATTTTAAAATAATTACAAAATTTCAGAAAAATTTATTTGGAACTTATGGGTTACTTGAAATGTTTGACACATAATTTCATATTTATAATGCTAAGATACATGAAAAGTAAACCCCAAAATATTGCATTAAACAAAACCTGAGGTGGAATTTTATCCCTGTTAAAAATAAATGACTATAGGAAGTAGATAGGAAATGAAACCAGGGCATAGTGCGGAAAAGGATCCCCTACTACCAGTCCTTTTGAACGGAATCAAGACAAGACCAGGAGTAACCTAGACCACCGGTAAAGGCCATGGAACCATGGCAGTGGAATACAGAATGATGTTTCTGTACAAATACTCGGCTTTTTATATCATGCAAGGGTCGGGAAATTCAGTGTCACAGTAGGTACATCCGGTAGGTAAATCCGGTTTCCACCGGAAACGAGGGCGAGCTGGCCCAAACCAAGTTTGCAAACATGCGAAAATTGTGTTGTAAGGGATATTAATGAGCTTTTACGCATTTTTATTTTTTTCGCGAAATTTCAAAATGAAGTTTCCTTATGGGATTTAACATTGGAAAATTTAAGTTGGACACTAATTTGCTCACTAATTGGAATTTAAAACTTCTGCGCGTTTTCCCGCGCAAACCAGGGCGAGTTGGCTCAAACGTTTGCTCTCGCTGGGATATTGGGCCAGGTACCTAAGCTCCCACAAAATTTCAATCCGATCCCGATTTGGCATGGGGCGAGGGTTACTTCTAAGTATTTACAAATTGTAGAACATTTCAATCATCAGCACAGGAGAAGAGTACTACTAAACTACAAACAGAAATCTCCTATAGAGACAATATGCTGGATTTAATTGTACTTGAGGAAAGTATGCGTGTATGGTGGGGTAAGGTATGGAATGATGATCTGGTGATTGTTCGCGTGTCCTCAAGATTTTTCCGTATGGGACACATGAAGACGGAATTTTTGCGAGGTTGGTCTCCACCGAGGAATTAATGGAGCTGGGGTTAAGGAGCAAGATCTTGGGATCTTTTTTCTTCCGCGTCTCGAGGGAATTCCTAGTTCTCAGAAGATCTTCGGGAGTAGATGGATGAGGCGTACTCCTCAGACCAGACGATCTTCGAAAAAGATGTGAAAGGTCGTTTTAAGAATCTCAAATTTTTGAGGATCTCTCTATTGTGTAATTTTGCGTGTATTACATTTGGGGAGCAAGCATCCTAATTAGAGAGGGTTTGGGATCTTTGCATCTTAGCAGATGACAAGTGATTAGTTTGTATTCAAAAATGTATGTGTGTGTGAGAGAGAGTGTGTGTGTGTGTATACACAGTAGTAAGACACTACTGTGTAGGTTGGAAGTGAGGGGAGCATTATGCAGTTGGTGGTGATTTTCAATTATCCATTGCATAAGTTTTTAAAACGAGTCAGCTCTCGTCTAGAGGATGCCGGTTCATGATCACATCTCACGAGAAGAACATCTCCTTCCACAGCAAGCAGCCTCCTCCACACAAACACAAGACTTAACTTTTAGAGAACATTGAGGCTAAGGCTTCCAGCCGACCTGATAAATCGAATATCCGATCCGAATCCGATCCGAACCGAAATTTTCGGATAAATTTTCTTATTATCCGATCCGACCGTTACGGATCGGATAAAAATTTTATTCATCCGTATCCGATCCGAAAATTTCGGATCGGATAAGTGCATCATCCGATCCGACCCGCGGATATCCGAAATTATCCGAATTGATACCATTGGATGATGAAAAAAGTATTAGGAATTTTCACTGCAAAAATTCATTAGCTTTTTACTACATCACAATATTAATCATTTTTGGATACATTACGTACAAACTGAAGAAAAACTTTACAAACACCGCTGTAAATTTGAAGCACAGAATTAATAAGAAAACACGTAAAAAGCGGCAAAGTTACTCCTTGGAAAAATTGTTGGTGCACACTTCGTTCTTATTGGTTGCTCGAACGCTCTAAAAATTTGATTTTCGGATATCCGTCGGATTATCCGATATTTATTATTTGTGATCCGAACCGATCGGATAAAGTCGTTTCCAAATCCGATCCGATCCGAATCCGATGACCGGATAAGGGGTACGTATCCGATCGGATTGTGTTCGGATCGGATAAGTAGTGTATCCGATCCGAAATTTCGGATATTCGATGTTCGGATATCCGCGGATCATCCGATCGGATGGAAGCCTTAATTGAGGCTTAGGCTCGAGTACATGCGTGCACCTTAGGAATTGTATATGGGAGCCTCAAATCGTACATGGAAGGAGACGAGACTGTTAGTAAGTGTGATGTTTATAAATTGGACCTGACTCTCTGGGTGTTTTTACAGACTGTGGGCTTTGGGGTCCTTCTTTATAATATAATTCCTCATCTTAATTTAATGTTGATCCTCTTGCTCCGTCTCTGGAGCGAGAGTCATTGAATATTTAATCATAACGACCTTCTTTTGGAGTGTGTTCTCTCTCTCTCTCTCACTGTCGCCAGTTTTGAGTCATGTAAACATTATGTGTCTCAAACTATCTCTTTCTCACCAATATATCTCTATGAGAGGCCCAGAGAGTAAATATGATTCAATGGGAAAAGTTTTTCAATTCAATTTTTAAACCAAGTCTGGCTTGTAACTTAGGGATGAGTATTGTATGACGGGGGCTGGATACATGAGGGCTCATGAATTTTGATAGGTAAGAGTATTGGGAGGTTCACACTCTTACGCAAGTTCTGATCTTAGAGGAAGAACTTGCTTTTGGGGCAGTGTGAGACTGTGGGATACCTATTGTTAATATTTGAGCGATGTGTGCGATTGATTTACATAAATGTATTTATGTACTGATTGAAACTTATGGTAGTAGATTTAATAAGCGCCACATATGTATGACGAAAACCTTTTTGTGGTCTTCGAAAAGCAGAACCAAAATCATTCCGGTAAGCACGATCAGAGAAACAGTGTATTCATTAACTACGAGAAATGTATGTCAGACGTAATGAAAATGAGTTTAAATTGACTTATTTCGTAGCCAAGCTATCATACATGGCTGCCAATACTTCCAGCCAAACTTCTGTTTCCAGTAATAAAATTCCCGTAGTATTACTTTTCATCCTGATTTTATATCTTTGTCAAAGTAAGGATTTGTCATTCTATTCTGTACGAACTGTGTTCTCAAAATATGCAAATGGTGCACGAAGTTTCGAGGTTATTGTACCAACTGGGGGAAGTACTTAAAATTCGTCACTAATATTTTAGTATCAACGAAAGATTTCCATATCTGTCAGAATTGTCACTTCTCCCATTTCGGCTGCCATTTCCATTTCGAACCTCTTTGAGCAGATATTACATTAAAAATACAGAGCAATAAATTGTAAAAGGGTTGAAACTTATTAGAAAATGTGTGTACTCCTTCAAAGTTTGCTTTTTATCATATTTTGGATAGCACATAGCCCCGGAGCCGGATTGGAAATAAACAGATTTCGAATTCTTGATGATGACTACCAAGTTGAATGGAAGGCTGATTCTCCAAAATAATAACATTACATTTCGTATCACGGCTAAGACAGTGGGATTCATTGGATTTGGACTGTCTCCGATGGGAGGGATGAAGGATGCGGACATAATTATTGGTGGAATTAAGGATGGTAAGCCCTATTTTGCGGTGAGTTTTTATTTAGCTGCTAAGTCAATTTATGATTTTCCCATAATTTCCTCATATTTTTCACTAAACGCTTCTGAACAATGAAAGAAAATTGAATTACATTTTTATTGTTTTCAAATCTTGATTGGTTTTGAAGGATTACCACGCATGTTATAAATAATAACTGCTGGGACTCACTCAAATAGCTACCCTAAAGCAGATGCAGACTGTTGATGGCGGATAATAGAGAAAATATGTAGTTTAGATTTTAAGTCTTTATTAAGTGTGCAAAATACAAATAGTACTGCAAGCAGTAAGCACAAAGTTGCCACCCAAAATTTCCAGTAGATTCGGAATCGGACATCTCCTCATACATGTTCTTAATTATTATATACAAGTACAGAGGAGTAACAATCGGAGTGCGGACCTAGGAGAGGCGCGCCATTTCATTCATACTGGTCATTCATTTCCTTAGCACTAACAAGAACAATAGGATTACATAATGGCTGCATTCCTCAGCCGAGTAGATTATGTGAAACGGAGTAACCGCGACAGACACCAGAGTAAGAGAATACAACTTACAATGAGTCAACCTACCTATGTACATACGATTCGCAACATCCTCCCACCTGAGTTATTTAATAAATAACAAATAACTCACAATTAATAATGTGCATAATTATTTTTAAATCACATGAGTGAACAACGAAACATTAGTAGCAATATATTTTACAGGAGCTTTAATTACTCTTCCACTTTTGGTTGTAAGAAGTTTCACTGGCTCAATGACTTCACTCTTCTCACAATTAGCAGCAACTTCTACCGTTGGGACGAATGCTGTCTGCTCTTCAATATTGACGTCTTCTAAGGACGAAATTTCTAGCGGGAAGATGCGCTGAATGGGACGTAAATACTCACCAACCGCAGTCTTGACCTTGACCACTCTCGAATGACCATCTTTACCAGGGATGACTTCCAGGATTTTACCCAATGGCCAGTCCAGACGTTTTTGGTTGTCACTCCCTATCAAAACTATTTCTCCCTGTCCTCTCAGCACCAACTGACTAAGATACTCAGATCTGAACCGTTTCCGTAAATCTTCACGGAGTTTTTGCCGGTACTGCCAGCGCCTATTGATGGATAAGGCATCTACCGCATCCATATCAGGAACGCCGTCCTGACGAACATCCTGCAGGAACATTGCCGGAGTAATCGGAACAAGATCCTCCATATCCTCCGAAACGTACGTTAAGGGCCTCGAATTAATTACAGCTTCTACATCGGCCAGAATGGTAACCATCTCCTCAAAATCCAATGATGCTTTGCCCAGAACTCTCCTTAAATGATTTTTAAGCATCCTGACGACTCGCTCCCACCATCCACCCCACCATGCTGCAGTTGGTGGATTGAACCGCCATTGGATTCTCTTCGATAGTGAGTACGTCTCAATGCAATTCCAATCCACATTCCGGAACAGATTCTCGGTACCAACGAAATTTGTCCCGTTGTCGCTATATATGATGGATGGCCGACCGCGTCTTCCTATAAATCTTCGCAGCGACAATATGAACCGCTCCGTGGACAAGGACGACGTCAACTCAAAGTGTACGGCTCTGTACACTGCGCACGTGAAAATCACAACCCATGCCTTTTCTTTCCCTCTCAGATATAAAGGCCCAGCTAAATCTACGCCCACTACCTCGAACACACTCGCCGTTCGAACTCTGTCTTTTGGGAGGGGGGCTGGGGCTGAAACCAAATTTTCAGCTTCATAACGTCTGCATCGTACGCATCTTCTCAAAACCTGTCGTATACTTCTACGTGCCCTTATTATCCAAAATCTCTCCCTGAGTGTGGATAGCATCACTTGGACTCCAGCATGAGAGTTTTTGATATGGCACTCTTCAATGATCATTGCGGTTACTGGATGGCCCGCGGGCAGTAGAATGGGTAGTTTGAAGTCTTTCGTTTCGTCACTGAGAAGCAATCTAGACTTCACTCGGTAGAGCTCATCTTCATCTTGTACAATGGCTGCTCCTTTTGTGTGGGTAATTGGGTTTGGTTTGAAAGCATCAATTTGTACAGCTTTAAGTAGCTTTCGCTCACCAGCTTCCAATTCTTCGACTGTTAATTTCCCGATGCGAGTCTTATCCCGTAACCAGCTAACAAATCTGCAGTACCAAGCCACACGACGAACCAACTTGGTATATATGCTTATATCCTTCAAGTAATTACTCAGCGATGACCATCCAGCCGACGAAATTAGCAACGAAGATACTGTCTTCTTACGTTCCCGGCTGACTTCCTCCTCCGTAACAGTTTCCGAAGAACTTGGCCACTCACTAGACGGAAGCCGTAGCCAACACGGACCCTCCCACCAACGGGACTCGATTAGTTGTCTCACTGTACAACCCCTAGAAGGTAAATCTGCCGGGTTTGAAACTCCAGGTACGTGCCTCCATTGCTCTGGATGCGTAGAGGCTCTTATCTCCTTTACCCGGTTCCCGACGAACGTGGCCCACTGGTCATCCCGTTGTATCCAACACAACGCCGTTGTCGAGTCACTCCAATGATAACTTGGGATACTCTGGAGGTTGAGGCTTTTCCTCACTACTGCTGCCAGTCTAACTCCAACGACACACGAAAGGAGCTCTAGTCTCGGAATGGTCACTACTCGGATTGGGGCTACTCGTGATTTCGCAACGACCAACTGTGTTATAATGCCCCTACTAGTCTCAGCTCTGAGAAAGACGCAAGCAGCAAAAGCAGTTTTGCTTGCATCAGAGAAGGTATGTAGGCTCCATGACATCCTGTTACTGGGTATTTCAGTCATCCATCTGGGAATTCTAACGACTGATAGCATATGGAGCTCACTGGTCCATTTCAGAAACGGCTCCGAAATTTCAGTTGGCAGTTCCGTATCCCATCCAACCTTCATCTCCCAAGTGAGCTGGAGTAACTTTTTAGGTTGCAGAGTAACGGGAGAGAGAAATCCAACGGGGTCAAATATTTGCTGCGCAATGGACAAAACCTTCCGCTTGGTCACTGGCCCTTTCAGGTGTTGTAACTTATTGAGGTCACACCGCAACGAATCTTCGCTTCTGTCCCACAGCAATCCCAAGACCGGCGTTTCCTCAGGTTTTGTGGAAGAGTACAAGGTATACTCCCACCCACGAAGGTCAAATTTGCCCAACGCAAATAATTCCTGCGACTCGCTGATAAGGGAATCAAGTTGCTCTTTAGTATGTACACATGATACACAATTGTCCACATAAAAACTCTTTCTAAGAATTCTCGCAGTCTCTTCAAGATGCGCTGGAGCACGATTCAAATGAAACTCAATAACAGCTCCCAAAAGGAAGGGGCTACTTGACACTCCAAAAACAACACGTCTGTGACGGAGTGCAACCATCTTCTTAGCATTTTCGTCCTCCCACCAGAGAAATCGGAGGAAATTTCGGTCCTGTTCAGCAACAGAAATTTGAAGAAAGGCCTTGGCTATGTCAGCCACAACTCCAATTCTTTTCTCCCGGAAACGAATGAGAAGGGGTAGAATCTCTTCAATCAAATTAGGTCCCTTCTCCAAACAATCATTTAAGGATGGCGAGTTTCTTTCATGGGCCGAGGCATCGAAAACAGGCCTTACTTTTGTGGTAGTACTTGCCTCCTTAACTACAGCGCGGTGTGGGAGGTAGTGCACACACTTTGACTCCCCTTCTGGTACTCTTTCGATGACGCCCAAACTTAACCATTCTTCAAATATTCTGGAATATTCAGCAAGTCTATTGTTTTCACGTAGCTTTGCTGTGGTTGCTACCAACCTCTTCTCAGCAATAGCAAGGTTGGTTCCCAGCTCCGGATGCCCATCAACCCACGGGAGATGCACTTGATAGCGTCCTTCTTGGTTGACGCTGACTGTGCTCAGAAAGTGCTCTTTAGCAGACCTTTCCAACTCTTCGCGAGTGCTTGTTCCGGCGGGATCCGTGATGCCAATGGCCTCAAGCTGCCAGAGGCTCGTTATACATGAAGCAGAGTTCAATAAACTCGTGACTAAAAGAGCAGGTCTTTCCTCACGAGGTCGTTTAGGAACTTCTCCCATAAGTGTCCAGCCCAGCTTGGTTTCGACGGCAATCAAACCGCATTTCAAATGTCGTACTTGGCCTGTCATAATCTTCCCAATTGCATCCGCTCCAATAAGAATATCCACGCTCTTACAGTCAGTCCCAACATCAGAAATCCAAATTTTCCGCTGCTTCAGCTCTCCGAACCATGGGCCTCTGGGTACTTTGGGAATAGCTGTACATATAGTTGACTGGTCCAACAATTTTATAGAGCAGCAGTAAGTTCCATCTAAATTGCTAACAGGCACTTCGTACTGAATGTGAGTGACAGGGTCAGAATTCACCCCTCCAAAAAGAGCATGGATCATCGATTCGGTTCCAATTTGATTTAAATTCATACCTTCAGCAACGTCCTTTAAAATGTACGATCGGTGAGAGCCATCATCGATAACTACTCGTGCTAGTCTTGAATTACCCCCAAACTGTATTTTGACCATCAGTGTCTTCAGGAGAACTTCAGGTGCACTAGATATGTTTGCCATAGCTGCCACTTTATTTACTCCTTCACCTCCAGAGTTACTCGTTGCTTCTTTTTTGCGGGGCAAGTCGGTACACATCACAGGGTAGTGCTTCTGACCACAAATGATACACCTAACCTGCAATTTGCAGTCTTTGCTCATGTGTCCCACTTTGAGACAGGAAAAGCAGCACTTTTTCTTCTGCACATGACTCTTTTTCTCTGGAAGAGCCATCTTTTGAGCAGAAAAACAATCTTGGCTGGGGTGCTTCTTATCGCAGAATATGCACGACTGTGACTTCATCGAATGATTTTCGCTATTGAATAAACCAGCAGCGGTAGGTAAATCTTCAAAGAATTCTTTTTCTTTACTAACCTTTTCCTTCTTGGGGTTTAGACCAAAACCAGCCCTAGCTAACCGGATCCTTTCTTCGCCCTCAACCTCGGATCTCAAAAATTCCAGAACGTTAGTCAAGCGGTTCTTCAATGGATCGGCTGCTGCATTGGGTCCTCCCACTGAGGTCTGCGACTGGCGTTGCCATATACGAAGAAGATCTTCTGGTAGACAAGACTCTACCAAAGGATACAGCATGGCTGCACACTTTTCGCTTGTTACCCCAAGCGTATCTAACGCCCGGATGTGTGACTCCAATTGGTCATATAATTTGGTAACTTGTACCTTCTCCTTGGGATTGGTTGCGTTGTGAAGCACGAGACGGAGTAGCTCTCTAACGTACACTTCAACCAACAAATCCTCTCTACCAAACCGTTGCTTCAGGCTTTCCACGACCTTCGGGTAGTTTTCCGCAGTAGGAGGGTAACTGTCGATTAGTTCCCGCGCTCTTGTTCCCGGGGAAACCGCTTGAAGCAAATATTGGAACTTGTCCTCCGCATCGATTTCCGTGTCTTCGTGGATTTTTCTGAAGAGGCTCCAAAAACAGAGCCAGTCCTTCAAGTCTCCACCGAACTTCTGTAGTTCTAATTTAGGAAGCCTGAATTTCTTCTTCGAACTGCCGGTACTCATTGCATCAGCATACACTGAGGTAGCATCCTTATCCTTGAAGATGGCCCCCACTTTTAGTCTGTAAGTGATGATCTTTTCTCTAAAAGAGTCGATTTCTTCACACTCCTTAGTGTACTCGTCTTCGTGGACGTCGTCTTGGATGAGAGCCTCCTGTATGTTATGGTCGGCTGTTTCCATCTCGCTACTCTTCTCATCCAAGATGGCGCACAGAACCTCAATTCTTGCCTTATCCAATGGGATCTTGGCTAACTCAATTTCCAATAAATTGCCATTGCGGGTGATGGCCGCACGCACTGGTGCACGAATTTTTCTCAAATTATCCATTTTAATTCACCAACTAGTCCTGTCACGGTCGCCACAAAATGTTATAAATAATAACTGCTGGGACTCACTCAAATAGCTACCCTAAAGCAGATGCAGACTGTTGATGGCGGATAATAGAGAAAATATGTAGTTTAGATTTTAAGTCTTTATTAAGTGTGCAAAATACAAATAGTACTGCAAGCAGTAAGCACAAAGTTGCCACCCAAAATTTCCAGTAGATTCGGAATCGGACATCTCCTCATACATGTTCTTAATTATTATATACAAGTACAGAGGAGTAACAATCGGAGTGCGGACCTAGGAGAGGCGCGCCATTTCATTCATACTGGTCATTCATTTCCTTAGCACTAACAAGAACAATAGGATTACATAATGGCTGCATTCCTCAGCCGAGTAGATTATGTGAAACGGAGTAACCGCGACAGACACCAGAGTAAGAGAATACAACTTACAATGAGTCAACCTACCTATGTACATACGATTCGCAACAACGCAAAAGGAAAACAAACCCCGGATGTTGATGCAAGCCAAGACTGGACTTTACTTTCTGCATCTGAAAATTCAACCCATACCACTTTAAAGGTCACCCGGGTATTTAACACCTGCGATGACGACGATGTTCCTGTCAGCGTAAGTTGTCAGTTTTTGAATTATTAAAGCATTTTCAAGTGAGACATTCTAAAGTGTTGATTACAACAAGTAGTAAATAAACATTTTAAGCAAAAATATAATACTATAATTTTTGATTTCGGGGAAGTAAATTATTCTGCAATATATTCCAAGCAATTTCATAATAATACATTTATTTTTTAAAGAAGAAAAATGTGAACAGTATTTGAACTACCTGTTTGGAACATTGATTTACTTTTTCAAAGTTTTTCTGCCCTGAAATTCAGTGCACGTTTTGTCACTCGAGCTTTTCTAGAAGTACATTTTTATTATTGTAAACAAAATTAGATTCAAGAACTCTAGTGTTCGATTCTTCCCTGCGAAGTTTTTGGTCCGTACTTTTATACATTTTACTCTTTATTACATTAGGAATATTATGATTTCAAAGGGGAAATATTTTAATTACAAATTATTGCATATTATAAGGAAGACAATCCAGAAAAAAGTCTGCTCAAAATATTAAGTATATATACACTCTACCACTAGAATGACACGACGAAATTCATATGGGCAATCGGAGCCACAGACGACATCGTCCAACATCGGAAACGTGGCGCTGCTTCTGTTAATATATTGGACTCAGCTGCTGATGTATGGAATGGACCAGAGTAATTTTATTACACTCATTTTTTACCTAAACTTTATGAAGCGGTTTCCTTCGCATGTATTTCAGTTAGCAAAAGTTTTTAGAGTTAAGTTCCGCTAATATTGTGCATTTAATTTATAATGCCACTGAGCAGGTCCGACATTTGGCACATTAATGTAAAAACAAAGTTGCCTGCAGATGATACTATTTATTGGTGTACGGCCCATAAAAGTCCACCCTTTGATGTCAAAAGCACGTTGTTGGGGTATTTATATTATATAATTTAATGTTTCAACTAATGTTTCTATTACTTAAAAGTTTTAAAAAACGTCCCGATATCTGACTTTAGTTCCGGGTAAAGTTGGAGGCCAAGGAATCCCGCACCCACACACACCACCTAATCCTCCATCAATGTATTGTAACCTCAGTTAATCTTCAAGAATTTTATGAACGTACGTTGAGGACACCAGGAGATCATTGTTATAATAGGAACGAAATGTTTAAAATGAAAAGTACCTGCCAGCAGTACATGTACGGCTGGGCGGTTTGTGGTGATGTTAGTATTGAACTCAATATAATTCTGTAGGCGTGTTTTTGGAAGACCTGACACGGTAAATATGTGTGCGATTATTTTCTAGCCGTTGTTTTCCCCCGAAAATATTGGCATTCCGTTGAGTTGGGGTTACCGCAATACTTTTTATTGGAAGTTCATTATGACAATCCCAACAAGCTAGCTGATTTGCATTACAGCACAGGAGTTGAGGTTTACACAACAAGTTTACGGTAACACATGTATATCTACGTCAATCTAATATGTGCGTCCACGGAATTCTAAAATATGCACGGTATTGGATGATAAGTTTGCCCTGTGTTGGTTTCAGAAAACATGAGGCAGGAATCATACGAATAGGCTACGAGACTGGCATTGGATCGATGATTCCACCGAATACCTCCAACATTATTATTGCTGGACACTGCAGCAGCATCTGTACTAAGGAGCGTCTTCCCGACGAAGGAATTAATGTTTTCACTCTTATCCTGCATTCGCATTTGGCTGGTAAAAATTTTATCCTGAATTTGTTTCAAATTATTTTAGTTTTGTTTGTTAGCATGAATATGTAGGGCACCAAATTCTGTTTTTCCTGTTTAATTCAATTTTGCTGAATATTCAATCCCACAATATTATATCCCGTATTTAATTAAAAAATTGATAGATGTTGAGTAAATTAGAACAAATCAATTTACTTCGAATTTAATCCGTTTGTTTCTGAGAGTAAATATTTCCGGCCTGCTTGATATTGTTGTCACTTTTGTCCACGTTTGTCAGAGAGAACTCAGTTTTCTCATAAATTAACCCTTTTTAAGATCCAAAAGGAACAATTCGGAAGTGTGCACGCCCGGCCACTTATAGTTTTACTTATGCTAATGAACTAAAACAAGTAGAGAGCGTGTGTGGTAAAAGCTTGAGTATTTGCGCACAACATATGATTAAAATTTTGTTCGTTCTTTTTAAACAATTATTTGAGAAAACAATGAAAACATGCACCACTTAGTTATGACTACTCAGTTTATGAAAGGTATTTTTGAAATACAGGTCGAAAAATGAAACTTCGTCAGTTCAGAAATGGGGTTGAGCTTCCTTGGTGGGCATATGATAATAACTATGACTTTAACTTTCAACAAAATCGAATACTGCCAGAACATAAACAGATTTTCAAAGGAGATCACTTAACTTTTGGTACGATTGTTAACACTATTTGGTATTTTCCTATTTATTCATTTCGGACGATAGAATACACCAACTGACAATTTGTGTATGAATATATAATATATGCAGAATGCACGGATGATTCGTCAGACCACTCTCCACCGGAGGCTATTCTCGGTGGTTTGGGTACCCGTCGGAAAATGTGTCTAGCATTTGTGATGCATTACCCTCGTATGTCTAAGCTCGATAACTGTGGTAGTTTCTTTGACGAGCAAACTCTGCTTCCAAAACTTGGAATAGAGGATACTCAAAAGATGTATGTTATTTTGAGTGTTATAGTTAGTTTTCTACCTTTCCAATATGCATTAAAGTTTTTATCACACACATCAATGACTTAACTCTTGTATCATTCTCAAACAGTGACGATCCCTTTGATGTATTAGTGACAGCACCACCAAAGTACGCTAATAAACTATATTCGGAAGTTTTGAGTAAAGAGATACCTTGGAACGACATTTTAAAGCTTGAAGTCCAGAATCTTACACGTACCTTACGTTCCGAAGAATGAGTGCGATGAAGATTCAATTATTACGGCAAAAAATTAGCTGACGAAGGAATTGCTTCCGTAGTCCATGCCTGCTAAATGCATGTAGTTACAACATAAAATAATAATGTATGGCATATAGCAAGTAATTTCAGTCATATAAAAAACGAAATATATGAGGTTGTTTTTTGAGGAATGTACATTTATTTACTAAACATTTAATACAAATTCGGCTACAGAAACTGTTGATCTATAATATTATAAGATATTTACAATGGTTTCCATGCACACGGTGTTTACTTACGAGACACCTGTCTTGAAAGAGTTTTTAAGAGAATAATTTCGGTAATAGTTTCAAGAATTTTTCAGGGATTTGATGATTGCAAATTATTCACAGTTGACTGGCAGCTTACAAGGAAATTCCCACAAATGTCCAGGAGGTAAAAATATTTCTGCAACTTTGTTGGATTAGTTCCTAAACGCATGTAGTTTACTTTATTGGTACATTCCATTACTAATACTTTTGGGTTAGAGCTGCATTACAACGCACGTATCTATTTGTTCCCTAGACGTTATAATATTACATCCCATCAGATATTTCAATTTTTTCATCAACAGCAATGTATTCAAATGTTCTACGGAGACACATTAAGATTCACACATTTCAAAACAAATATATACTTCAAAGATGTCCGCCTATCCTACAAATATGCCTATTTGTAGGCTATTTATAGGGTACGAGGATTTTATTAAAGAGGCTTGTAGGCAAAATAGGGTGCAAGAATATACACTTAAAACCTAGCCTACAAAATAGGTAGGCTCAGCCGTCATAGAATTATAGGCATATACATATATAGACTATTGAAGCACAACATTTTCATTTAATGGTATATGGAATGGACAAAATGAAAATTAAAGATTAGTCGGCGCCTGGTACTTCCAAATTGTTTTATGGAGTGGTTCAAGCGTGAAAAGTACGTGCTGTCTCGCCTTGATATGCGCTGAAACCTCACCGAAATCAAAACTTCTAAATATTCGGTAAAGTGGGAATTTAAGGAAATCTTAAGTGTGACATCCCTTTTGACCAATGTTACTATTTCCGGTGTAAACCGAATCAAGATCCATACTATTTTGCTCTTAGGGCTTTGGTCAAGGTGTCTAAACTTAAACTATTTTATTTCAACCCCGTTTACTTGAGACAGGATTTTTAATTTATTAGAGTAGAATTGTCTTAAATAATCTGTCAGTTATGAAAAGCACATAAGATTTAGGAAGGATGTAGAATTCGTTGAGCTATTTTTTTTAGTGAAATGTAGGCTAATATGTAGGCTTGCTGGACCCCATATAGGAAGGATGTTGGATAGGCTGATCTATTCGGCGGTTAAAATATAGGCATATATGTAGGCTCGGTTCAAATTTTATAAATAGGAAGGATATAGGATAGGCTGAGTCATTTGGACACCTTTGATATACTTACATAAAGTTAATCTATCCTGCGTACTTTCTCTGTCTTACTTAGTCGCATGGTACACATGGAGGGTAATGGCACAACCTTGCTGAAGACATTGCATAACAGAATCCACTGCAGCAATCTTGATCATTGTAGCAGTACATATTGAAGTTCAGGCACTATTTTTAATGTGTTTCACAGGTCTTTGTAAAATGTTTGCATAATTTTAAACGATTGAAAAAAAAATATTCAATGACAATATCTCACATCATCAATCGGGGGTTCAGTACTCCATGGAGGTTGAGGACACCCACAAAAACTCGGGGAGCATTTATTTCCTTTTAGTCGGCCCGAGCAGTGCAAAGAGCAACAGTCCGTCATGTACTTACAATCACTTTCGTCAGGCAAACAATCGTCAGGCTTTTGATTGCATATAACAAACGAGTATTCTCAAAACTTCATTAATTAATGTGAATACAACCGTACTAGTAAAAGCCCTGTGCTTCGCACATGGGAAATTACTTGAGAATTGTGAGAGTATTCACAAAACCTTAAATGGCTATAGATCCTGTATCAAGGCCTGTTGAGAAGGCTTAATATTAATGTCCCGCTTCGCCGGGTAAAGTAATCTTATATAAGACATGTGAACTATTAACTGTTAGACTAACAATTCGTTTCATATACATGTATAGTTGGTATTTCATCAAAAAATTATGGGACAACAGCTTCCGGCCCACTAAAGATCACTATCAGACTTAATTTAATCAAAATTTGATGATTTATGTCTAATGTTTATAATAATTACGATTAGCGCTTTTAAGTGATAACCTAAAATTGTGTAATATTGCGAGCTTCGAGTAGGCTGCAAGGAGTTGGTATATAGCCGAGAAGCAGAGCGAGCTGAAAAAGCTCTCCTCTGCGACAGAGTTTCAGCCCGCTGTGCTTCTCGACTTGCTTGGCTATATAGTGAAATAATATAGTACATAGCGGCTTGCTACACTCGGTGGCCACAAATTTGCATTATAAGTCTGTACAAATGGTCTCCGGTGGATAACTTAAATGGGACTTGTACTAAAGGACTGAAAATTTTAGAACTTACAAGTAGTGATGTTAAGAGAAGATAGATAGAGAAAAGTAGGGGATTTTGTTGTTCATATCGGTATAGAAAAATGTAAAAACGAAAAATTTGAGAATTCGGTGTGACAAAAGTTTGCATTATTACCATACCCTTTAGTTTTAATACCGGGTATCCCCACCACGGGCCTTAATAAGCTCCTGAATTTTTTTGGGGACGGACTGCACTAGTTTTCTCGTCTTTTTGGGTGGAACACTGTACCACTATTCTGTGAGAATCCGAAGTAACTAACGAATATTCAGGGCCAAATGGGGGCCACCACGGAGCCTTAGATCAAGCTCGTCCCAAAATTTTTGAATGGGATTCATGTCAAGCGATTCAGTAATTCACAGCAGGACATATATATGGCTCTTCTAAAACCATGGTTGCACAGCTTTGGATGTACGCTTCGTGTCCTTCGTCCTGCTGAAAAAATAATTCCCTGAAACTTTTTAGTCTGTTGCAAGATTGCTTCAAATGTTTCTCAAGGATGGACTGACGGATCTCCTTGTTCATGGTGGTTTGAATGGTAACAAGATTCCCTACAACACTGGCAGATAAACAGTCCCATACCATCAACAAACCTAAAAATGAGCATGGGGTAAAGTAATGCCTGTGGGAGGGTTTATTTAAGGTTGTATCAAGCAGGGTTGCACAATTGAAAATGCCATGGCATTTTCGGCATTATGCCTGCCCAAAATGCCCTGGCATTTTCGGCATTTTCATTTCATGGCATTTTGGGCATCTATGGCACTTTGGGCATTTTGGGCATATTCAGCCTAGGGCAGGCATTTTCGGCATATTCACTCAAATTTTTTAAATATATGACTTTAGCTACCTGCTAATTTTGCAAAATAAGTCAGAAAACAGTATGTTGCAAATAATTTTAATATTCAACTGGATTAATTGATAAAATTATAGAAACAAACTGTTTCCAAAAAGGTTGAAACCTGGAGCCAGTTGCTTTAGACATTTATTGTAAAATAATAATAATTCTATTTTCCTTATTTTGTTGCCAAAATTCGCTGGTACACCGTGTCTGTAATTATTTAAATTTCAAGAACAAACATATTCGGGCAAAGATGCAACACAAAAAGATAAAATAGTTGTTAAAAGATTAACAATTTCATTGTTTGTGAGCTTCAAAACTCGTCGTCATCTAAATGTATTTATTGTTACATTTTGAACTCCTAGAATTATTACACTGGTAATAATATAATATAAACGGCTGATTAAATGCAGTTTTCAAAGTCGACACAAAATTTGCTACGGAAGCTCCAAGTTTTGACATATACCATAACCGTCGCATTATATGTATCTAATGAAAGTTTAAAATTTTCTATACTTTACAAGCCATTATCAAAATACGGAATTTATGCAGGCACTGTGCAAATAGTTCTTTTCAAATCCAAAAGTTTTTTTAATGTACAGCGTTGAAGGTTTGCAACTCCGTTGGGGCTTATTGAAATAGGGAATTAGACGAATTAAATTCTTTTTTTTTAAATCAAGTATAAAATTTTTTCAAACTGGTTGGTTTGATTATACTATGAAAAACTCCCTTATATTCGCTAAATGAGCAATACTGGTCATAGTGTATAAGTTTCTGTAAAAATGCCCAATATGCCCAAAATGCCTGCCGAAAATGCCCAAAATGCCGGGCATTTTCAGAGTAAGGCATTTTCAGGGCATTTTCGGCGTTTTGGGCATTTTCAGGGCATTTTCAGGAGGGCAGGCATAAAACCGAGGGCATTTTCATTTGTGCAACCCTGGTATCAAGCAAGTTTATATTCTCCGCGTTTCACGGTAAACTTGTAGAACCCTGGCTGTAATCAGTCTCCTGGGCTTCTCCACCCTCTTGGTTGTCCGTTGCTACCAAAAATATAGATTTTGGAATCCGGAGACCAGTAAAGTTTAGCCCAGAACAGATTCCCACAATTGGAAAAAAAATCGTCTCATTCTACCTACTTTTGTCAACATATTTTTTGGTGAGCACAGATTTTTTCCGGGCCATATTTCCATTGTATTAGACTTCCTGGAGTCTTCGACTTACAGTAGGGTCCCAAATACTGACACTGGCATCGCTTCTTACGCTTCTAGCGTTTAGGTTCCGTGGCTACTTGCTATGTTTTAAGGCTGTCTTCATTATTTGAGGGTCCACTCTCTTGCTGGTAACCCCTGGTCGGCCAGTTTGACACAGTGATCAGTTGTTTTGAACCTCCTGCACCTGAAAATCACTGTTAAAGCAGCTGGATATGAAACGTGTGGCAAGTCGGAGGGTGTTTTAATAGAAGCATCGTCATTGTACCACCGGATAAATAAAACTGTACAATCCTGGCTTCAATCTTTTTCCCGTATCATAATTATTTAGCTAATTTGATTAAGACAATCTATAATGTAAATACAAAAAATAAGATCTAATCCCGAGCTCTTTTTTCGTGAATTGTGCGGACAGAGCTGGAATGCAGTACGCATAATGCAAACTTTTGTCACACCGAATTCTCAAATTGTTTGTTTTTAAATTTGTTTATACTGATATGCACAAAAAATCCATACTTGTTTCCTACCAATCTTGTCTTAACACTTCTATTTGTAAGTTCTAACACATTAGTAGAAGTCCCATTGGAGTTATCCACTGGAGACGATCTGTACTAGATTATAATGCAAATTATTGGCCGAGCACTGTATAAATTGAAATGAGCACGCCCAACTTTAAATTAACACAACAGCAGAAAAGTGTAGAGGCTAAACCATAGATGGGCGTTTTTCTCTCCCTCTGCCTCTTTGTGCGAGGGATGGAATATAGCCTACTCGCGCTCTCCCTCGTCATCAATCGAGCGACATGTTACGGGTTGTCCTCGCCCTCGTGAGGGGCTACTTTTAAAATACACCCATCTCCCTCGCACTCATGAGGGCCCTCGTTATTTTTCATTACACGTAAATAACCTCCCTACAATACCTGTCTTCAAATAACTTTTTCGCGGACACTTGGTTAAAATATGACAACTTCAATATGTGTCGACATTCCCCCTTGTTCTGAACGAACGGAACTTTTGGATAGCTTAAAAAGTTTATAAAATTTCCTACAACCTAGTGTTCAAAACTAATTTTAAAAAATTGTTGTTGAAATAAACTACTGTATTCAAAATAGTGCCCTTTATTGGTGCAGGTTTTACCCAGGTATTTGGGTACACTCTAAAAACTGGGTTTGTCCTGCATGCAGAATAAATAAAAATTAATCCGATTTAAGACAATATTTGCACCGACTCACAAAAAATGCAGGAAGAAATTATTCTTGCTGTGCGAGACGATTTTCATGTCAGAGATTTTTCATCTTGTATGGGCAACTCACAATTTTTACATGTAACAAGGAATAAATCATATTGACCGTTACATTTTCTCCTACATACTTACATTGCATGCATGTTCTTCGACGGAAATTTGCTTCAGCATAGTTATTCACATTGACTCTTACAGGAGAACACTGGCTCCTTACTAGTTTTAGATCAAAAGCTTGTAAAAATGAGTTTTGAAATTATTGATTCAGTTCCAGAGAAGTTAAATCTGGTGGAAAAGACATTTCATGGTAAGTAATTTTTATGTTCATAGATATACAATTAAATGTGTACGTAAATACATACTATATGGAATGATATGCCGTTTTAAAAGTAACTCGTCGACTATAGTAATAATATTATGTCCATGTAAAAACAAATTATTTATATAATGAAAATATATTACTGAAATTTGTTTGGCAGTTGGTATGATTTGTACTTTTAAATAATTAAACAGGTGAACATCTGGACGACGGTGTTTTATCCCAGATTTTGGAAGATGAACAACTTAAGGATAAACTTAGAGTAGTAGTGGTTAGCACTGTGGATGAATTCAAAAGGAAGACTACTTCCAAGGTAAAGTGAACTTATTGTGTCTTCCAAATGGAATGAGACGGTCGAGAAAATAGTTTTTTACATGCGAGAAAAAATCCTTGCTAGTTCTGTAATATTTGCTTCCACACTAATTATTTGTACTTTAATTTCATTACAGACCACGGTCGTTATCGATATTTTTGCAACAACCGGTGATGTTTCTACAGCGAAAATAGTTGCAAGGGTAATTTGGTCAATCTGAATCTACAGAAGTTCTACGTGGTGTTCGAGAATCGTGCCATTACAGTGGAAACTATGCTAGCAGCCTTGGATTTAGCATAATTCCCCCAGCGGTTTCAGAGCTTTCTGCTTTTGTGTCACAAATAACTATAATGTACGTCGGCGAATTTGTACTTTTAAAGTATTATTACATTGAATAAAAACTATGAATGTAGCATGTTAATGTTATTTGAAAAGTATTTTTGAAAGCAATTTTAAGAATTGCAGGATCCCAAGCATAATTAATTTAATGCGGTAAGCATATTCAAAATTTACTTGACCGGGTTAAAATCATCTCTCATGCAGATTCAGTATAACGATGTGCAGTGACCTATTTTTAAGCCGTTTGCGGGATGAATTTATCTAATCCGTCCATGAAGAATTGTCACAGTACTAAATCTGGAAAGGCTGGATTAAATTTTCAGTAATCCGCATTACGGAGTAAATTTAGTATTATTCATGATATGACAGCATTCTCTTCTTGCAAGGGAATAACGAACTGCCCTAATAGAACTGATTTTACTCTGTAATTTTTAGAGTGTACATGTACATATTCGGTTTCGTGGTTGACATAATTGTAAAAGTATAAAAAACTTGAAAAATTGACAATGTTTTTTCGATTTTATCCTGAAAATAACGTAAAAAACAAGTTTAAAATTCTAATTCATCAGTCCCTATCTTCCTTATATTTTAATTGTCGGCAAAATGGAAACAATTCTGTGGTCAAACTACAATATTTTGCTATAAAACACATTTTTGTCGGTCTTTGACAACAAATCTTTATTATAATCGATTCAGTAGCTCCGAAAATGACTATTATTGATCAAAACTGTTTTCTACGTCCCCGGTTAACAAAGATTAGTCACAAGTAGGTTCCATAACCTCAGACCAGTAATATTCAATATTAGGGTCTGTGAACAGCATTAATCAAAAACAAAACCCAGGTAGAGCCCTTGTTTACAAACAGGGACGGGATATCGGAAACATACGGATTTAAATTCGGATTCGAATACTTTCTAATTTTGATTTCAATTTTAATTACTTATTTTAATACTTAAAAATTTGAATTCCGATGCGGATTCTAATATATTTGAATACTTCTGGAATTTAGATTCCGATTCAAATACTTTTCGGATATTCTTATAAAAAATGGGAATTTATTCAACGGAACAATTTAATCGCAAAAACATAAGCGATATAACGCATTAAGCGTTTCTAAGCTAAATATATACTTTTGCTTTGCCAAACGTTCGTTACTTCGTCTGTATTTTCCTTGGATGTGTGCGGCTTTTAAAAAATTCTTCCTATAAACATTTTCTCGCTCGTGGCAGTATAAAACCCAATGAAATCGACACTTTATTGGAATCGGAATTCATAAAAAAATATTCGAATACCGATTCGAATACTCTTGTTTTTATTCGAATCCGATTTTGGATACAAATACCTTAATGAATTTTTTTCCGATTCCAATATCGATTCGGATATCCGAAATTTTTGAATATAATTCCGATTCTAATTCCGATTTGAATTCGAATTCCCGTCCCTGTTTACAAATGACCATGTCTCCCCGACATCCTAAATTGAAATTGGAGTTTAATATGAGAAATTCTAACGTAAACAAGAGGACCTTTTACTTTTAAAAATTAAAACTGGGATTTTTGCGCTGGGCCATAAGCCATTTACCTACGACGTTATGAAGTTGGGCTTGCTACAGAACAATATATGTATGATTTTCGCATAATGATTAAGGTAAGATAAAGTCATGAGGGTTTACATGTGTACTCTGCCTCCCCCTCTTTCGTTCACATCCTCTTCATAGGTCCTCTCCCTCATGTTCACGAGGGCGCCTAAAATCAACGTGTACTCGCCATCACCCTCACAGTTTGTGAGGGCGAGGACGAGGGAGAGGGCGAGGCATCCCTCAATCTCTCGTGAGGGTGCCCATGTATGGGCTAAACGGCTTTCGAATTAAGCCCAGTCTTGGGCTTACTGTATGCCTAAACCTTGCGCGCTGATATTAAGAGTAGAGCGCGAAAGTTTAATAGCCACAAACTCCATCCCTAGGTCATTAATTTATAAGGATCGTTTAAGAAAGGAACTTACAAGTTGGTTAAATTGCCGGGAACGTATGGCCAAACCAAACCAATTTCGATAGTCAAGGCCAAATTGGGGCTTAACTGAATTTATTGCCAGAGCTATTAGCAACAGTATTACGGAATATGTGCTATTAAATCAACAGAGAAAACGTGAACATAATAATTAAATTCTTTTAGTGGTAACTAATCGATTTGAAGCAATTACTTGTTAAATCTGTTAACAATTTGCTCGAATGAATTTATAATCAATGTAAGCATCACCTCATTGTAATATACGAATTACAATGTTTTTACTCCTGATATAAACTTCAGCTACTTGTCTTTGCTAACTGATTTCCACTGACTAAACTTCGTTTAAGAGTTTTGTCTGGTTACAGAAAAATAAATTTAGAAATCAATTTGCTACATATTACAGTAGTCTTATTGTTAGTGCACTTACAATTTATTAGTACACGTAGTCTGCAGTTTTCTAACTCATTTGAAATAGTGTTCCAACTTATGTCATATAGCAATTTCTGAGTGGAATACATTGTTTCAAAACACTTTCCTCGTTAGGTCTACAAATCAATACTGTGCAAAGCTCAGTTTCTACTTTATTCCATTCTTCTATTTATTTTGTTGGCATTATTGTGAAAGCTTGTAGTGATTTAAACAAAGGAAGGTAAGTAGGGTATGATCTCGGGAGTGATCTATGTAGGCTAAAATGTAGGCTCTTCTTTAGAATCATATCTAGGATTTAATGTATGCGAATACTCTGCCCAGCTTTCAAACACCTGTAAAACTAATACTATAAGTCAACTCACAATCAGGGAGAATGTAACCTGTTCCACTGACTAGGTACAGTTCTGGAAGGGACTGAATGGTTTAGGAGACAGTAAGTTCAACTTGTAAATAATAATCTAACAGTAATGAATGCATCACGCACTTAAGGGCATATCTGAAAAGGAGCGTTGTAAAGAAATCAGCTCCGATCAGAGGTGTCCATTTGAAATCACCTTCGTTCATCCTTGAGAAGGTTTCCAATTACCCGTTCCTTCATTGTTCAGTAAAATGAAGCCTTCTGAATATTTACCCATCCTTCGCCCTTCCTTCATTCAAATTCTACTGTGATCCTTCCATTAGCCTTCAAAAATATTTAAATGCCCTTCATGCGTTACCTTCCTTCCATGTTCATTCAACACAAGCCACTAAATCAGAGCTTTAAAATTAAAACTGCTTACCGCTGAAAAACTAATAATTAGTTTGCAATTAATTGCAATTATTGTAGAGTATCAGTATTACTTAGTGTACAGTAAAGGGAATAGAATGCTTACATGTTCCGGGTATCTCGCTGCCATTGTGAGATAGAGCATCACCCCGTGGGATATTTTAGGCCCGTGCCCGCCCGCGGCCCGTAAATGTTTACCCGTGCCCGCCCGGCCCGAATTTAAAGTTCAGTGATAAAGCCCGGACCACTAATACTAGTTCAACTTGTAAATCCATAGCTATAGACTCAGAACAATTTGCTTATTAAGTTTTGCATTTTCGACTTTTTAAAAAATGAAATTCGTAAGAGCTGGGGTTGCTTCCACTGCAGAATTCTTACAATTATGGTTGACCAGAGTTGATGTCCCTCCTTGGCGCGAATGCCTGCTAAAACATTCCTGCACTCATTGCACTTCACATAATTTATGGAAACCTATAGCCAACTAGTATCTGTTTAAATATCTTCCAAACTTGCCATTTTCCGGTTATTTCCTGTAATTTAATTCGTTGACATTGAATGTGAAGGCTTTGTTTAAAAGGTAAAATTACAAATGTTTGAAAATCATTCCATGTATTCAAGTCAAAGTACTTTTACAACCCCTGATCCTGCATGTACCACTCATGAATTTTTTCACGGGCTTTCACGGTCTTTTTTAACCGCATTGAAAAGACCGTACCCGCCCGTAACCCGTCAAGCGTAATCAATTTTACCCGTACCCACCCGAAGCCCGGGCGGGCCGGGCTTTTTACGGGCTTACCCGCAAATTTTAACCGCCCGAGATGCTCTATTGTGAGATAAGTTTTTCTAGAATAACATAAGCAGGTCCGCCAGAAAAATGTTTTTCAGTTGAGTAACGGTGTACGTATGTATACGTGCATGTACAGGGAAAACTCGATATAGCGGATGGCTCTACAACGGATATTTAGTTACACCGGACAGATTTATTTGTCCCCGCAAAGCTCCCATATAACCAATGCTAAAATTATTGCACACAACGGACATTTTTATACCGGAAAATTAGTTATAACGGACACACTTTGAAGCCCTTTGGAATCATTTTGCATTCATATAACGGATTTTAAACGGAAATTTATTGCAAAATATTCTATTGGCTCCCTTTAACGTGTAATCGTTACTCAAGGCAATTCAAACGTTTATTACTCATGTAAGCATGTACCATGAAGAATCCTGTTGAGACCGAATCGTTGTAGTACATACATTAGTTTAGATTTATATCTTTCAATTTGTTCACCGTGTTAAAATGTCCGAAAAATCAAACCAAGAGAAAATTAAATTTAGGAGGAAAGGTGTCTAATATTTTTGAAATTCAAAGTGGGATCTCTCAAGCTTAAGTGCTCTGTCATAACCCACAGTAAATGATATTTGGAAGAAATGTTTAAAATATCATCTAAAACATGACCAAAATGCTTGAATAGTACGGTTATGTGTATTTCCGAACAGTTTACGAACTCTGCGCTAGTTCAGCAACCAATCACTGTTTCTGTGTGTCGAAGTATAATTATTTCACTTCTATATTTACTTAATTAGATTTTTCTACTTAATTATTATACTATTAGTTAGGTGTTCGCATGTTGTAATTCGAAGAAATTAAGTCAGTATGCATAACCAGTCTTGTTTGTAATTTAGGAAATTATATAACGGATTTTATCCGTTATATGCATACAACGGACATTTTTTATATCGGACAAATTTTACCGGTCCCCTGGAAATCCGTTATATCGAGTTTTTCCTGTACTTTAGTTAAGGAACGATTTTGCCTAAAATATATACAGTAGATGGGATTACAAGTTCCAACGGCGTTCGAAGGCTGTAAATTTAACATGCTCCTTCACATTCCATTATTTCTGCAAAGAGCAGAGGCCTTCGTGCAGCCTACGTTTCCTTTCCAGCCTTCCTCCGCTCCCTTCATAATTGCCAAAGCTAACGCTTAATTCGTTCAAAGAAGCCTTCTTTGAAGGAAATCCTTCGAAGGATGGACATCTTATGGCTGCGATGGTAATACAGATTTTGCCATGAAGCTACAGTGTTGTTCTACAAAATGGAGAACGCTTGAGTTCCTTCAAATTGAAGTTTCAAGTTGGACAGAGTTACACTCGAGTACATACTCGAATTTCAAGTCACACTTGAGTTCAAGATCTGGTTTTAAGTTGCTCTGGAGTGTCATGTCACAATCAAATTTGAACTCAATTTTCGAATTGCGTTTTAGTCAAACTCGAACTGGAATTTCAAATCGGACGTGTTTCACTTGGATTCAAAGTCAAGTTTTAAGTTCTATTTGTATTTGATTTCAAACCCCAATTTCAAATTGCAATCAAATTCCCGGTACCTCTGAAATTGAAAATGAGAATTTCAGGCTAGTGCCCCTCACGGGTACAGGTTTTACCCGGGTATTTGGGTACAGGTTCAGGTACAGGTACGTATCAGGTACATACTTCTTGTACCCAACCAATTTGGGTACAGGTTCAGGTTCAGTCGTTCGATACCTGAAAATTCAGGTTCAGGTATGGGTACAGGTACAGAAACGAGTATTATTGGTATAAACCCATCAGGTACAGGTACACACTGGGTAAATACCTGAACCCACATGTAAAATACCTGAACATTCAGGTATTTCTCAGTCAATACTAATTTACAAGTAACACAGCGGCCGCCCTCTACACGACATAGAGCAACTGCCTGCATTTTAGTGCAATCATTGTATAAGACACTATACTACACTTATGCTAGAAAATAACGATCGCCCACGGCGGGAGCGTGCTTTATTTTATTTCTTCATCATCACTGCCTTTCATAATATATAAATAATCTTTAAAACCTTAATTTTACTTTTAAAAGCCAGTATAGATTAATAAATAAAATAATGTCCGACGAGGAAATAGTGATTTTGGATCAAATAAGTCCCAACAACGAGCAACTTAACGATGCTGATAAAGAGGTTGAAGCAAACCAGAATCTTCGATCAAAGATTTATGACCATTTCCAATGGAACGAGGATAAGAAAAAATTCCGATGCCTGCATTGCAAGTAAGTGAACTCTTTTAGTTAATTATTTTTATTATTACTGAACAGCAAAATCTGAAGTATATTTATTTTTATCAACGTTAGTATACCAATTTTAATCGATTAAAGTACAACATGTGCTAAATTTGTGGTTAATCTCTAGGAATTATTATAAGCGAGATGGCTCTAACTTTACTGGGAATTTAATCCGACACTTGAACAGAAAGCATAAAAATGCTATTATTGGTGATAAAAATCAAGAAAAGGATTCCCAGAATTTAATTTCGAAGTATCTCAAACCTGCGGTAATTTCACAATACTCAGTATTCTTGCAAGGCATGTATAATAATGTATTTATAAGTAGAATGTTTAAGTTTTGTTATATTAATATTATTTTAAAACATTTTAGGGATTCTCACAAGAAGAGTATGAGAGTCGTTTACTCGATTTTGTCATTCTGTCTGACCAGGCTTTTGCAATTATTGAAAATCCAGCTTTCCTGGATTTAACGTTGTACGGAAGACCAATGGAAAAGCTTTTTAGTGCTGACACCCTAAAACGAAAATTGGTCGCCTTGCATGAAAAGGAGAAACAAGAAATTATTTCAAAGTTTCAGGTAACTCACAATTGGTTTTTCATAGACTATGCATTTATTACAATGTGGAGGATATTCATATTCGTTTCTTCCTCTATCCCGTATAATATATAAAATAAAAAAATTTATATCCTCAATTTGTAGCAAAATGGTTTGCAAATATTCTAAAAATGGGTTCATTGCCCTTGTGCAATTTTCGTGGACACAGTATTGGTAGTTTTTAAGATTTTGCATACGGACGGAATTATTTTCCAAATTCCTGCAGATTTGTTTGTGTATTATTTGTGAAAATTTTATTGCTTGGTCATTAACTATATTGTAAAGCTGCGCTTATATGAAAACGCAAGTGATTCCGTAAAATAGTAATTTTCTACAAACAAAGCTTTTGTCTGTGCTCACTTTTATTGTATATTAATACAGACGTAAGGTAAAAATTTGTTGTTAATTGAAATTTACATAAATATGTACGAGTGTGAGGAAAACGTACATCTCACAATTAGTTAAAATTATTGCGGAAATAAAATTATTATTTTATTTGAAAATCAAGGAGACACCTGAAAAAATTTCACTTGTTTTGGATTGCTGGACATCGAAACATTGTATCGGGTTTCATGGCATTATAGCTTCTTGGATTTCCATTGACTGGAAGTATGAAGAAGTGCTGCTGGATTTGGATATACTCAAACGCAGTCATTCAGGGAAAGAACTTGCCAAATATCTGGTTACTGTTTAGAAAGATTTTGGGATTTTGAGTAGGGTTCTCGCAATTACTAGTGACAACGCTACTAATTGCGATACCATGTTTGAGGAATTCGTTTTGATGGCTAAGGCAGAGGTAAAAAAGTCGATTTAATCAAATTTATAATAATATTTAAATGTTGCAAACTTTATAGTTCCAAATGATACTTTTACTGAAATGGAAAAACATGTATTAATTATGATTCCGTTTTAGGGATTGGAATTTGACCCTCAAAATCAAAGAGTAAGATGTTTAGCCCACGTAGTAAATTTAGCCTGCAAGGACAGCCTTCGTATTCTCAAGGACATGTCCACTGCAAACATTTCCATGGAAGATAGAAGTATACATGGGGTAGACTATGGTGAGTGCGATAGTAATGTGTCAACTGATTCTGAAGACAACGAATTAAATTCGTACTTAGAGGATGATGACACCGCTGATGTTTGCTCAAGCAATTCCATGTCTCTGTACTACAGAGTAAGTCCATATCGCTGATTTTATTCGATCATGATAATTGTTAGTATGTGATTATGAGCTCCAGGCTCGTTCAGGAAATGATAAATAATAAATTCGTGATTACAATGGACTCTAATTTGGTAAATAATTTTCTTTATAATCATAAAGGTCCGCAGAGTTATTCAGACAATTAGGAGATCAGGTCGCCTTCGCGATGCATTTCGAGATTCATGCCGATTCAAAAAAATTCGGGCCAAACAGTTAGTGCTTGATATGGAGGTACGATGGAATACAACGTATTACATGCTAACACGTTTGGTTGAAATGAAACCGGTAAACTCAATTTATAATACTAAGTGAGATATACTGACTTACTATTCAAGCAAGTTTGTGTATAATTGTTGTTTTGCGGTTTATTTAAGCATTTGAGCATATTTTAGCAAATGAACCCAACTGGCCAGCTTTAAGGTGTCTCAAGCAGAATGGATATTAATCTCCGAAATGATAAAATTATTGGAGGTATTAATCTTTTGTTTATAATATATACGTATATATATATATATATATATATATATATATATATATATATATATATATATATATATAGTTGTAATGGTTTATTAAACAATTATTATTCCTTTTTCTGTACAGCCATTTAGGAAAATGATTGTGTACCTGTCAAAAGCTAAAGTTCCTTCTATGGCTTTGTCTGCTGCTGTGTATATTGAATTATACAATCATTTGGAGGGATACACGGTATGGAATGATTTGCGCTCTATATGTTTATTTTTTCGTAAGGTATGTTTAAGTATTTCGATTCGGGATTTAGAAAGAAATGGGGCATCGTGATGAAATTTGCGCTGCGGCTGGTGCTGCGTGTTCCAAGTTGAACAAGTACTACCCAACGTCAGACGGTTTGGTTTATATAATGGGCTTGCGTAAGTAAATTCATGACAAATTGCCTCAAAACTTGTTTCTATCGTAAGGTCATCGAAAGGTTAACAGAAAAATATCCAATTCACCAACTTTGTAAGATAGTCTCATCAGATTTAAAAATAATAATTCCATCACAGTAGCTTAAAATTTTCTGAGTTTTTTCTGGAAATGTTTTGAGGTTCCTCGAATTTTATATTAAGCAATCCAATAATTGTTAAAACTGTTTTTATATTGATCACTAAATACTACTAGTTTTGGATCCCCGATGTAAGTGCCAATGGTATAAATCAGTCGGCATTTCCCCTTCCGTTGCAAAACAAAACAAAACGTAAATATAATCCCAAATTATTAATTAATTACTAAGCTTATTTTCAAATTAAATCGTTAAAGCATCAGCTGTGTTCATTCTTGTTACTACTTTTGCATTAGTTTGGCACTACAATTCTGGGATAAGTACTACAAGCCACACAGTGATTCTATTTCACAGCCAGAAGCTGTTGACATTCTGTCATCGCAAGTAAAACGGGCTAAATTATCAAAAAAAGACGAATTCCGCCAATTTTTGGCGATGCCGACTGTGGAATTTGTTAAAAACAATGACTGTCTTTCATGGTGGAAGGTATTTTTTTTAATCAGAACATACAACGTTGGCAACACGGGGTGTTGGAATTCATAATCTGGATAAGGTCCACATTAACAAATCAAGCTTTTCATCTGTGGATTTGGCAAAAATTTGTTACAAATAGATCTGTTGTTCAGCTTTAAACTGATCCGAATTGTTTTTATAGAAACGTGTAACATTAAAAATTATATGATAAGCTCACTTATTTATATTAACAAATAATTCCACCATGTAGGAACACGAGGTTAGTTTCCCAGCATTAGCTCGAATGGCCAGAGATTTTTTAGCAGTTTTTGGAACTGGAGTACCGATAGAGCGAGCCTTCTCCTATGGCCCAGATCTTCTGACACATAAACGCTTATCTATGAGTGGAGATACGGTCAGGAAATGTTTTTGTCTCAAAGCTTGGCGGAAGTTAAAATCTGGAGAGTTTGCATCTAAAAAATGCTTTCTATTGCAAAAGCAATGGCAGGTTGCAAAACAAATTCTTAATCGTCTCATTTGTTCTACTACTATATATACTACATTTGTTATTTCACTGAACTTAGTCGTTCATATTTGTTCTTTTCTACCCTTAAGCACTCATTTTTATTGTGTTGATAATTTCAATACTTTTATGTTTTCGGAAAATAACAAATAAAAATAAATCTAATAAGACAAATAAATTTGTTGAATAAAAATGTCAAAGTTCCAGCTATTTTAATTCTTCATTTCCTGTTGTATTTTTGGTAGTCTGTTAACCAATTGAAACTGAAAATACCCGGGTAAATTCAGGTACTTTTAAAATATACCCAGGTACAGGTACTTTTTTGGGTATTTTTTGGGTACAGGTAATTTTCAGGTACAGGTACTCCTGATTTAGTTTTAGTTCAGGTACAGGTTCAGGAAAATTGGACCCAGGTATTCAGGTACAGGTACGGGTACAGGTTCATAAAATCCATGTACCCATGATTCAGGTACAGGTTCAGGTCCAGGTACAACATTTCTGTACCCATGCGGGGCACTATTTCAGGCTAGTCAGTTATTACAGGTTGGATTGACTAAACAGGACAGGCTAAACTTCCATTTAAGTTTAGGTTAGTTTTCCTAAACGTACTCATGTAGATCATTTTGCATTTACAGAAAACTGCTACTGGCTAATTTCTTTCAGGCGAAAAGTCATGTAGATAATTTCAATCCTAATCGGAAATTAGCGAGGAGAAACTGACAAAATAGTATAAGTACTCCCAGGGCAGTGGTCGGACTGTACTGTACTTTTTAGTACAGTATTGATAAAAGTACAGCATTGGTACAGTAACGCATCATCATTATGCTTCGTCAATAAAGAAGAGTACAGTATCTACATCTATTCATGACATGAACTATTGACACAGTATTGAAAAGCCGCTATAGCAATAAAAACAAGTAAAGCAAAGCAACGAATTGTTATAAATAATACAAATTCATATAAAGTACAGCAAATTATTGATAGACGCAAAGGACCCCATCTAGTAAATTTACGGAGGAACTACTTACGTTAGAAATTTAGCATACGACATTAAAACGACAAACGAAAGCAGAATGAACGGGCGATATTTGTGATTATACAATATTGAGGATTATATACGTACTTCTATGGGTAAAGCACAGTATTGATAACTATTTATGTATAACTAGTAGAGTAAAGCAAAGTATTGATGACTATTTTTGCATAACTAGTGCAGTAAAGCAGAGTATTGAAACATATTTCGATGTGCTTTTAAAAGTAAAGCATTGTATTGAAACAATTATCATATCCAGACTATAGTAAAGCACAGTACAGGTAAAGGCAACTGTACAAAAATAGCACTAGAGTATTGTATTGATGAATCAAAGTCCGACCACTGTCCCAGGGGAGCAGTCTACGGTGGACTGCCATGGGCCGGACCAGAGTAGAATATATTACATCCTTACAATAAGAATAATGTTTTTTGTCCTTAATGTTTTTAGATTACATCAACTAGATAAGTGGGTAAGCATAGATATGTCCAGGGGTGGAATAAAAAACTATTATTTACCCTGGCCCTAAACCTCAAAATGGCTTTGTATGCCTTTCTACCTGCAATCTGACGTCCTTCGATAATTATTTTTAGCCCTGCCTGATCAGTAGTACACTCGTTCAGTTGCAGAGCCGACAATTGTGAGATTTTATGGAGCAATGATTTATAATTCTAATATATTTCAACGCATTCCCGGTAACCTCCGCCTTTATTTTTCTCACTAAAGAAGGAATAAAGAGAAGCAGCCAGATTTGCCACAAATTTCTGTTAAATCTCCAACAATGTTTTAGCAAATAATAACTCCCAGCTGAGAAATTCAATGACCTGCTCACCATGCAACTGCCTAATTGATATACAAAAATATTAATAAAGACAGAAGTGGCTGTCTGAATGTCTCTTGTGTATCTGTGTTGATTTGAAAAAACTGCGCAAAATCAGGAAAATTTCAAAGGTTGTTCAGTTAGAGTGTGAGCCCAGGTTGAGCCATCACATGATCCTAATCCCTATTAAACCCTCTGTCTCCTACTGTGAAACCCTGCTTCTACAAATCAAAACAACCTTTACTTCAATGTGTGCATTCGCCGGTGAGTTGGAAAGATAACGTGGTGTGACACCCTGTAAATGAAAACCTATTAGTACTATGTTCACTCAAAGGTCGTTGGAAAAGTCTTTCGAACAAACCCAGACCATATTCATTTCAAAGGCAATCGCCTGACCTACTTTCGTCAAGCTTTCAGTCTTCGTCCAGCTTCGCTGAAAGTGCCTTCTTATTTTACTATTCCTTTGCTCATCACGGGAATGAAACAATTTGTAACTGGTGGTCTATAAAAATGTGCTGACGTATAAATACTCGGGTCTCACTAAAACACTGAACTACTGATTATTACACTAAAACACTGAACCACTGAACCCGTTAAAAAACTGACCAGTACTGACCTGCTGACCTCCCCAGATTCACTGACAGTACTGACCTGCTGACTGCTGCAGGCAATCTGTAACGTCCAACAAATTGGGGGCAGGGTTTTTTTTCTTAATTTTAATTGCATTGCTAGTGGCTACATACAATGTATGTACTTATAGGAATACACATTATAGATTGTTAGCTAGCTTATACAAGCATCAAAAGTAATTATTATAGATTTTCTCATTTTAAAAGAATTTCTTATAAATTTAAAGAACAATCTAAGACAAAACACAGCAACTGAATCTCATATATTAGAAATATTTTATTGTTCTGTTCCTTGTTGGGATGCTTGTATAAAAAGAGTCAACGTTTTGCATACTTTGTGCATAATAACTGATAACAGGTTGCAAATTAAGGATTAGGCAATAATTATTAGGGGATGTAGCGGCTTGCAAAAACTAAGTCCTTCAATACTGGTTAATACAGTCCGTTGGTTAATACTGTACATTTAACACAACAAGTTTAAATCAGTCCGATGTCCGATTCGTTGTTTGTGTCCTTACCTAGGAAAAATTAAACTTAAATACCCTTGAATCTTTGTCAAGCATTTCAGCAATACTGGTTTTGGAACCACCATCAGCTTTTAAGGTGTATACTTATTTCACTTAATCTCAAACCTTTAACCGACTCACATATTATATTTTAAATATTTATTGACTGTAACGGCATTAAGAGTAACTACATATAACGGAGGGAGGGTCACATTCTCGGTAGCTCTGGTAACGTAAAACCGACACAATTCTCATCTATACAACTTCAGTTACCTCAGATCAGATGGGAAACTGCCTATCAAAGAAGTATTTTAATTAAGATATTGCTTGCTGGTTATGCAAATAAGGGAGAATTAATTTCTACATTGGGAAATATTTGATTCCTGATTCGATAGAATATCCCGTATTTCAAATTCGAACAGTAAATATTTAAAGGGTTGCACAAAGCCAAAAAAGTAACAAACACTAAAAACCTTAATGCATTTTTACTACACTAGTGATACAGTGTATAAAGGGTGCCTCAAAACATTTGTATGACCCTCCATTGTCCATAGAAGGAACAAAGGTAGAAGGTATTCGATTCTCCCATTTTATAGGAAATTAAGGATGTAACTAACAATAAGTAGAATTTAAGTATGTGCGTTTATAATGAACTCGTATTTTAGAGAAAGCAACGCAGAGGCCACAATGAAAATAATACAACTGGATAAAGATATGACTGTCGAGGCTGAACAAAGTGCAGTGGTAAAGTTTTTACAAATTCATACATGTTCAAACCAGTGCTCTCAGTTAGACACATTACTTACTCTTTACTCATAATTTTGTCTCTCATGATACCCCGTACTTACTTTTTACTTACTCACGGGCTTCATGGTAACTATCTTACTTACTCAGTACTCACTCAAAATTTCGGTCGGAGCGTGATACTTACTCATTACTTACTTTTTCGAAAATATGACCTGATATTACTTACTCTTTACTTACTCTTGTCTGCATTGTACTCAAGTAATACTTACTCATTTTCGAATCAAAACACATTGTGCATTTATTCTTCCAGAAATGGAATGAATGATTTTAATGTAGAATAGTTCATTTTTAAATATTTTACGGGCAACTGTAGACATTTACATTAAATAAGCGCCTCACCGGTTTCACATTTTCTCTTTTTGTGTTGGGTGGGATCCGAAAACGTAGGCAACTCAAGTTGGTGAACATTCGTAACACTTGGTGGAACAGGTTTTGGAACTACTGAGGTATTTTTAATGTGACCTGATTTACGTTTGCTTGTGAATACAGGCGCTACAGGAAGAAATGAGGGTTTTTCTTGCAAATTAACGACTGGGTTTTTACTCGAAACATCTTCAGCTGAAACACTTTCCTCCCTATATATTTCTTCCACCGTAATATCACTGTCATCTTCTGCAGACCGGGAATTAGTTACTTCACTGTTCATGTTTAGGTTGAATACAATTATTAAAGTAGGATCTTTATATACTTTATGCTAGAATTTCCATCACTCAAATCTTTGATAGTGTAATCAACGATTCAAGTTCAACGAGTTGCATTGACGCATGTTATATAAATGCATTGTTTGCTTGTGGTATTTGCCTCCAGAAGTCATATATGTCATTGATATTGTCGGAGAACATTTTTTCTATGGTGGCTACTCAAGTACAGAAGTGTTTACTTACTCAATACTTACTTTTGAAGCTTTGAAGTTCGCCATACTTACTTATTACTCACTTAAAATTAAGGATTGAGTATTCGTACTTACTCATTACTTACTTGAAGATTATGCCTTCTTTAAATTACTTACTCATTACTTACTCATACTCGCGGAAGTGAGTACGAGTAAGTACAATACTCACTTACTCACTTTATGAAAAATTCGAGTAGTGAGTAAAATTGAGAGCACTGGTTCAAACGTTATGATCATCGTTAATAATGTGTACAAGTCAGAGATGTCCAAATGAAATTACCTTCCTTCAAACCTTCGAAGGCAATTTTTTGAAAAAACGCATTCCTTCATCCTTCTATTAAAGGAAGCCTTCAAAATATTTTGCCTTCCTTCAGCCCTATTTTACTTATTAATTTAATGCTTTCAGCCTGCAAAAAAATCAGCCTTTCTTCCTATTCCAATATGTTACATGTTCGGCAGAATTTTCATTTTTCAAAATTTCCAAATTTTAAACAGTTTTTTAGCAGTGGAGTGGTAGCAGAGTTTCTCTCCACTTTTACTTTTACGCTATGGGACGACTACTGTTGGATGCAGTTTTACATGCAGATGCTCGGAACGGGTTTCATTTTCAAAATTTTGAAAACGATGAGAAAATTGTCATTTTTCACAGTTTCGATTTTTTTAAATTTTGGAAATAATCGCCCATACGTTGGACACTGGTGGAACTCAACGCTCGAACACGATATTAATAAAATCTCCATTTTTCTGAATTTCGGAAAAAAAATCAAAATTCTAAAAACTATTCAGGCGAAGTTGTACATCATAGTATATCTCAAGAATGCTTTAATGCGTTTTATGTATGAGAAAATGATACATTTGCAGGCATTTTATACGGAATATAGTTTCCCTGGACCTGTTTTTTTCAAAACAGTCATTCCCATATAGGGAAACATTTTTTTGGAATATGCACATATAATGTACATACAGAAATTTTAAATAGTGTGGGTAATATTGAGGCCAAATATTATCGCGTTATAAGGGGAAGGACACAAATGATGTCATAGAAAAAAAGCACTAAAAAGGACTCACTGACTAAGCAGTCATTCAGCGTCATACTCCAGGATGACTGACTGTATATGACATCATTAAAATGCTACATGTACATACAAACATGGTTATGGGAGACAAAGTTGGGCTGTAGTCAATGGGCGCTACTATTTAAACCATTTAATCGTTTGTGTGTTCATATGAGCATCGGCTATCGGCACCATGTTATTTATATTGAAGGAAATTCAGCCATGTACTTGCATTTTAACTAGTTAAATCGACTGTGTGGAGCAATAAAAACCAACAAAATGTCAAATAAAATGAGTAGTTCGGAGGAAGAGTTATTAGAGTACATAGCAGGCAAAAGCGGCGGAAATAATAATTATCAAGATCTCCGTAGACTCTGGAAGTAAGCTGTCGTACTAAAAATGAATTCATTTGCAAACCCAACCATGAATGTTAGCCACAACTGTATCATTTTTTACAATTTACCAGAGCAAACATCAGATCAAAAAGTAGCTGCGTTTTGGAAGAGGAACAAAGATAACCCCTATGCTGTGACTCAAAAGATTGAAGAATTGAATCTTACGATCAGAACTTGGAGGAATCCGATTCAAACCGCTTTTTGAAGCAATACCAGAGGTCTAAAGCAGAAAATTCTTCCCGGCAAAAGCATTCGCTCCCGTCAGAGTCTTCAAGGCCAGAGCGAGAGGAACCTGGATTCATTGGAAATACTTCTGTCAGAAATTCTCTCCCGTCAGAGCCATTAAGGTCAGAGCAGGATGAACCTGAACTTATTGCAAATTCGGATATCGGTAATTCGCTCCTGTCAGAGCCTCCAGGGTCAGCGCGGGAGGACGCTGTGTATACTGAAAATGTCCAAAACCTTGACAATTTAATCCAACGGGAACGGCAAAACCGGAAAAAGATTACACCACGAGCGCGTCGTTCCAAAACAGCCGAACAAGAGCTAACAATGACAGAGCAACAGCGAAACACGCCTGCACAACAGAAATGCAAGAACGAACTCAACCAGGTAAATAAAGAAATAGTTGAACTAACTAGAATTAAAGACACCGGGCTTTTCTTTACAAGCGACATGGGAAAGAAGTTAAAGGATCTTAGAACTCATGCTGATAAGCTGCAGACAAATCTGAAGAAACTAAAAAGTAATTGCGAGGCTGCAGTTAAGTCGAGAGTAAAACGGAAGCAACAGTTGGAGAGTATAAAGGAGTTGTTACCTGAAACAGTTGCAACGTTGGGTCGAACGAAGAAGGGGCGTCCTTGTTTGGAGGAAAAGCAGACGGGTCTAACTAAGGCTATTTTAGACATTGTCTCAAGAAATTGTAATGCGGACGAAAAGAGAAGATGTGAGACCTTAATGAGCAATATGAGACTAAAAGATTTACTAGTTGAGCTGAAATCAATGGGTGAGTTCTATTAAGCAACTTGGCAGTCAGAGCATGTTTGAAGTCAAACCGTCAGAGCTGCAGCCTTATAAAACCTGTTTAATTCATTTTATTAATACTTTCCAGGATTCAAAATCAGCCGGAATGGCTTAAGCTTGCGATTCAAGCCGAGGAATAAGACATCCCATTGGGGTCGTAGACATGTGTCAACTGTGAATGTCAAACTGGCAAAAGCAGCTAACACGTTAAGCAAGAAACATATTGATACCCATTTTGCGGCTGGAACCATCATGTTTTTGCACGACATTGCCGAACTATTTGGGAATGAAAGCGTTACTGTAATAAGCGTTGATGATAAGGCCAAAGTACCTCTTGGAATTACAGCTGCGAAAAGTCAAAGCCCAATTCTTATGCGAATGGATTATGAAGTCAGACTTCCGGATCACGATTTTGTTGTGGGGTCAGGTCACAAGTTGACGCCGAGTGTTTATGCAGGGCTGGCTATTAAAGACAAAAAGTTATGCTATTCGGGGCCTACCCTGATAGCTATACGCTCGGGAAAGCATGATTCCAGCACAGCGGAATCTCACGCAAAGGATTTGGATCGCTTCTTATCCCTTCCACATTTTGACTATTTTATAAATAGGTTATTGCCGAGTACGTTCACCCCCCTTCGCATCCACATTGTCTAATACAACCAATTGTTGAGAATGGAGAGTGCGGCTCGGTCCAGTCAAATGTTCCTCTCGCAACTCTGAGCTCTCCTAAGGGACATTTTATGAATTTACCAACTCGATTATCCATGAATTTTCTAAAAATACCGAACGCATTCCAGCCTCTTCCCTTTGACTGGTTCTGCCCATCCTTGCAATCAAAAATATCGCAAAGGATATGTAAAACTTGTGGCATCTATTTTCCATCAAAACTGGCTTTAAAAGCTCACAGTAGTTTGCATTCTGGTCCAACAAGAAGTAATATTCAAGTGGCGGAGAATATTGATAATGTTTTAGTTATTGATCAAGAGGACGAGGGGATCTTCGTAATTGAAGATATTGATGCGTGGCTTTATCCAGCTTTTGTTGATGTTGACATTTAAATGCTTGTCTTGTCAGAGCCATTCTCTTGTAATGGTCAGAGCAAGAGCTTTGGAGTGATTGGATGAAATTTTAGTATACAGTTGTACTTCGAAAAAACATTATGCTTTAATTTTTATACTGCTAAATTAAAATGCTGGTTTAAAAGCGTGTTAACGATCCAAAGTCTTTGATTTACTTTCATAGCATTATGAAATTATTATCGTTTATAAGAAGCGAGAGTACTTCAGCAATTTTATTACAATTTGCTACTTTATATTAACAAAAAGGTAACTATCTCCTACTTTAATGCAATTTTTTCTTAATATTCTGGATGGCATTAAATTGATCATAATCACCTTCACTTGACCTGTGGGTTTTATCAGATTTGGTCTTCGGATACACGTCCAGGAACAGTTTCATCGTAGCTTTTGCATCCTCTTTACATGAATGAACTCCATCTTGAATGGCTGCTGGAAAAAATGGTAGTAAACGGATTCAAGGTTTATGGTTTGGTAGATGACTTCTCCATACTTCGTGATTTGATTGCTTTCTTTCTTGAAGTGAGAATTCAGGTCAAACACGTCATATTCCCCATGTGTAAATCCATGAAGAGAAATCCGTCGCTCCGTCGAATGTTATTATTAATTTCCCTTCCAAGATCTCCGCAACTTCCCTGGTGACCACCTCCGCAGGTTTTCCGTTTACAAGAGAGTACTTGTCGAACCCACTTATTGCTCTCATCTTGGGGTTGGTATCAAATGTCCCAGGAGCTCGAAAAATCTTGCTGTGGAAAATTATCTCCCCTGTGACATTTGAAATACTCACAGTCCCCGCTTTAATCCTCGATGCGCCCTGTCCTTCGTTCATGTGAACATGCTCACAGTCTATGGCAACGACCTCGCACTTGTCATACTCGTGCCACCAGCACTTGGGCTAGAAAAAGTCAAATAAGAAATTAATACCGTCCTTAGTTCGTACAGGTTTATTAAAAGGTCAAACAAATGTATCAAAGACTTAAAACAATTACCTTCGGTTGAGCTTGTAAAGTTGGAAGCAATACGCCAGCCGTAGATTCCAAGGGCTCTGACGTGGAAAGCGTTACTTCACGCTCTGGCCCTGAAGGGACCTGAGAGGAATCGGAAGAAATTTCGAGAGGCACTGACGCGAGTTTCCTGAAAGGTTCTCCACGCTCTGACCTCTTCAATTCCAATGCGTCCCTAGCTGCATTTTTCTGAGAAATCGACTGAGTTTTTTTGATTTTCTTTCTGGCCTTGGATATCTTGCTCATACACTGACGAAGTTCACCTTCTTTCAGCATTCCCAGGACAATTTTTGCAAACGATATTCTGGAGTTTGTATCAGTGGATGCCATCCAGTTCAGTACATTTTTCTAGCACAGATAAAACAAGGTTTGCATTATTTTTCGCCTTGGTTTGTATAATACAGTCAACTCTCACTATAAGGGATGCTCAACGGACTGAACAATTTTGTTCCTTATAAACATTAATATCCCTTACAAGGAGTCTTGTGTACATGGGAGTGATAATTTTAATCCCTTGTACCGAAAAATCCCTTATAGCTAGAGGTCACTGGTTAAGGTTCCTACGTCGTTTTTATGTTCCTATCAGCTTTTATAATATAATTTTTTTGTTTTTAAAAATAAAAGCTTACCTGAATCTGAATTAACCCCATGTAATACGACACTTGGTCCACCTGTTTCCCGAACAACTCCATTTTGGCTTCCATCATTCAACGTATATAAGATGTCACTCCACTGTTTTAAGTTCTGTGTTCTGTCTTTCCAGAGGTTTAAAGGGACATGCACTTTTATACGGGTTAATTCATCGAGTTACAGAGTGCGGACGTAAGAGAAGCGTTAGAATGAATGACGTCACTTGACTGCTAATGGACTGACTGTATCTGTCATACTGCATCACGAAATCACAAAGTCACTCACTGACTCCATAGATGACATCATTTGTGTCCTCTCCCTAACCAACCAATCCCAAATAAAAAAAATAATTTGGGACTCGTTGAGCTGCGGCACAGTCCCAAGGAATGGAGCGTGATAGGACTTTCTGTTTACAGCGAAGGCGCTGCCCGTGTATTACGTTGGCAGGAATCTCCTCTCCTCGTCTTTTACAGCGAGCAAGCAATGCTTGCATACTGGCTGTATGTATACGCATACAATCCATACGTGCATGGTAATATGTGTACAACGCCTTAAATAGGTATGTATATAAATTACCCGTTTCATATTTCCCCCGATTTGACTGCCGGCACTCGCAAATCTGTACTTTTAAAAAATTTTACCATGTAAGCTTCATGCGATTCAACGATACCAAAGAAAATTACGAATGTAGTAGTTGGTTAGGTAATGTATTTGAGATAGCCCAATTTTTAATATTCAAATCGGTATAGCTACAATAAAGTATTGTAGTTTTCGGGTTTTTTCGGTTTTTAACCTTCCTATTCGGATTTACCGAAAAAAATATATGAATATCTTTTTTAACAAACTTTTCATCTAATGGGCGCAATAAATGTTTTTCAAAAAATAGCTGCATTCACGGGTGGCCGTTTAAAAAAAACAGACCCCCAGAAATAAACAGCAAGTGGAATAGCACAAGTACACCTACATGAAAAATATTTATTAGAATAAAATTTACTGCAAGAAAAATGAACAAAAATCGATTGCTAGAAAAATTGTTTATAAGTTAAAATGAAGTTTGAAAACGTAAGTTGGAGCAAATGATATTAACTACAACGAATAAAGTGCACAAAAGTTTTATGACAATGTGGTCATTACAAGAAAAACAGCTTAAGAAGCTTCAAAATGTATCCGATATTACTAAGCAAATTCTGTCGATGTGATTACTGGTAAAGGAATCCAACCGCTAAAACACCAAAACACGCAGTAAATAAGTACGTTTACCCAAACCACCCTAACGCATTGCACAAATCAGAGCTTCTGTTGGGAGTAGTGGATTTAATGGGAAGGATTTCCGGGAACCAGCCCGCCAGGCTTGTTCCCGTAATTCCTTCCCATGGCAGGGTTCGGGTTTACCGATTTTCCGGGTAAAACCGGAAAACATCCTCCTCGCTCTTTCCCAGCATTCCATCCCATGGCCAGTTTCGTCCTTATTCATTTATTGATTTATTGATTTTTCGCGGAAGTTCCTTCCATAGATTTTTTGTGTAGCTAAGGTCTGATAGAAGGAGTACACGTCGCCATCTATTTCATCAGGCGGAAATGATTTGAAGGCAAGTTTTACTAAAGGAAGACGCCATGTATGGAACGTTAGTTGCGTGTTAAGGTACGACTTTCTCTTCATTTGACTCTTCGAAATCGTAAGATGAAGATTACCGATAGTATGTTTTATTTAACGATCTACTAATTATTTATTTCCTATATACTTACTTTATTAATTATATATAAATTTATTTATTATTTGTATTTTTCCAGCATGTCAGAATTTGTCTCAATGTGAGGAGTGTGTTCCGTCATGTCTTTGGACAGCGGATGAGTTAGGAAGATGCTCCTGCCATGTATCTCTGGATTCCGCAGGAGCTGATTTGACTGGCTTCCTTCGTCCTGGATCCGTTTGTGATGGATTTAAAGAGGTCTTTTATCACCATCGCAAAATTGGTACAGCTCCGTTTACAATTCCATCGAGCGCGCATCCAGACGGAGGTGGTAAGAGAATATAAACTTTCAATTAGCTCAATTTAATTGTTGGCTGCGAGTTTTATCATTACAGCTCAGTTAACACCCATTTATTGCCGTTATTAATTTTAAATGTTTATATGCAGGCTTTTTAATACAGATATTAATTATTTCTCATTTAGTGTTGACTCTAACAATAATTTCGCTGGTGTGTGGACTAGTTATGATGGTTGGGGCTATTTTTGTTTGGCTCTGCCGTCAAAAAAGTGACAGTGTCCGCCAGTTTCTGCTACGGAATTTACGCCAACGTAGGATGGGTATATCCCGACGATTCGGAGGTGGTGACGTTCCGTCCCCACCTACACCACCTTCATGTAGAGAACGCCCGGCGAAATCTCAAGCCCGAATGTTTGTTCCGCCACCTCCACCACCTCCACCACCTCCACCCCTAGCCTCACCGCCAACCAGACCGCGGAGATCTCGGAAGTCAAAGCAAGAACCTGCTTTTGTTCTAGTACCTCCAGTCTTAAATCCTCCGGATTTTCAAGTTGGTCAAGCACTTGAGCAGCAGAGGCAAATCCTTTTGCGTTTCCGGGGTTTTCAGACGGATTTGGATGGGTTGAACGCGCGGATGGCATGGGCTCAGAACGGTCTTCTCGAGATTAAGGTTATTCAAGAGAGACGAAGGAAGGCTCTGGATCATAGACTGGAAGAGTTGGAGAAGCAGATCCTCTTGCCTTCATCGCGTGAGCAAGCACCAGGCCAGTCAACACTACCTGTCCAGCCACCACTGCTTCAGAAAGCCCCGTTACAGCTAGCAACGCTTCCGCTAAATTCGCTCCAACCATCATCACCAGTACCAGCACTCCATCCACAACCCTTCCGCCCACCACCACCACCACTCCAACAGGCACCGCTTCATCCAACACAGCCCCGCACACTATCTCTGCAGCTACCATTACTCCAGCCATGTCCACAACTCCAACCGCCAGCATCCCCAGAGGTTCAACAGGAATTTCCTATTACGGATGACGACGACGAGGTTGGCGAAGATGACGCTCGTCCGCGTGTTCCACCAATCCGGGACGCAAAAAAGCGAAACCCATGCTACATTCGGGAGACTGTTGCTTTTGCGGGCAAGAAAACTCACAAGAAGTAATCACTGTAATATTTCACAGGTTTTAGCCTGTTCTAGGGACTTTCCAATTTACAGTTGTGTCAAATATTTCTGACTAATCATGTGGTAAGGTTTGGTTCTATGTGGATGTATTTTAATTGACTGTTTATAATGATATACAAGTATGTATCAATATGAACTCTCCAACTTTTGAAGTATTGTATGAATGGTTGTAAAGGCTGAGGCCATTTTGAATCGACCAAGAATAAATTATTATTATTATTATTATTATTATTATTATTAAGTATGTATCAATTCTAGAGTCAGCTGTTTGTGAGCTATCGGCATTTTTTAGAGTTGGTTTGTAGCAATCTTAAACCCTATATATTTATATTATTCAAAATTGTAAGTCCTTTATATTGGTATGCATTGATCCGATATGCTCCGGTGGCACAATGCTGTATATTTGCATTACATTTGAAGGTATTCAGTCGAATCCACTTGACCGTGCTATGTGTAGTTAAATAAATCTTGTTTGTTTGTGGTTTTAGTTCCTTAAAACTTGATTGTTGTTGTTACTGATGCTGATTCATATTGTGACAATTCATTCCGGTAGCATTAACACTAGAAGCAATGCAGCTCAATGCCTGTAAGGTCGCTATCATATGGAGCGCGTTGTTCAAACTCTCCCTCTCTCTCACTCACTCACTCACTCACTCACTCACTCACACACTATTGTATCTAACACAATGTCTGTTGACTTAGATTTTAATTACACTCCTGCAGTGGAGCCCTTCATTGTGCACTCTCTGATAGTTCCAAAAGCCGATCGTCTGATTGTTACATATTCTAATGCTACTGCTGATGAATCGGATGAATAAAATTCGGTAGTGGGGTATATATACGGGATAGGATTTCATAAAGTAAATCAGGATATTCGCTATAAAGTCAACTGGTTTCACTATAGGTGAGGAATTGCTGAATTCTGGAATATGAATACATACATATAAAATATAACTTGACTTGTATATAAATTTGTTAGTGTGAGCTTTGTGTTTGGATTTTTGAGAATAAACTATTGCAATTTCAATACTGCTGCGTCTAGTTAGTTGTAATAAAACCAATTTTTTGACTAAGATTTCAGGATACATGGGACAAGAGGACAGTATTAAATCCTGGATGGTAATTTTTCATGCTCATTGTGCTGAGAAATATTATAATGTGGAAGCGAACGAGACGGATTTCTTTTGGCTAGATAATCTCAGCGTGGTAACAATGGACCTTAATGAAGATCTTCAGGAAGAACGATTTAATGAAGGAAATGAGTTGGAATATTTGGAATTAGCTCCATTTGATAGTCTGGATGTGATGAAAAATGATGACAGCAGCAAGAAGAAAATTCAACGCAGGCGGAGGAAGAAAAAACAATCAAAACTGGCGTTGAAGGAGTTCTGCTGCACCATTTGTGACCAAACGTGTGCCTCCATGTCTAACCTAGTTCGACATATCAAATCCGTTAACGAGAATAAGAGACCGGTTACAGCTAGGAAGAAAAAACGGATAATAAATTTTGAAGGTGATTAAGGTAACGAAACAAATAGTTCTTCGTTGCAATTAGAGAAACTAAATGCTTAACTTTCATTATTAAATCAAATAATTGTATATGTATTTTGCTTTCCAGATGTTATTAAATGCCAAGCTTGTGGGAGAGAATTAAAAACTCCCTTGCTTTAAATGAACAATTGGCGGATTGCGTTGCATTCCAAAGATGGAAAAATAAATTAATTGTCAACGACGTGGAGACCCAAACAAAGGAAATACTTGAAAATGGTACGCTGGCAACTGAGAAAGAGAGTCAGAGAGAGGCTGAGATAGGAATTGCAAATGTAATTGAGAGAGGCGGAGAGTAAGGATACGACTTGGATAGAGATGGAGACTGACGTGATTCAAAGAGAGATTGAGACGGAAACTGAAAATAAATCTGAGAGAGTGACTAAGTTGGCTCATGGGATAGAGAATGAGAAGAACCGGACGATTGAAATAGAGATACAGGCTGGAGCAGATGGGATTTTACCTGACTTGGCAACTGCTACTTAAAGCAACAAGGCGATAAAAGGTATATTCTAATAGCACTTTTATTACTGACATTTATTAATTGCTTTTTCATCAGATTCTATTGTGACATGCAAATATTATTTTTATTATTGTTCCATTATTTTATCACATGCATTTAATTACAACACTATCATGTCTTGAACTTTTCCAGACACAACTTGTATAACCTGCAAGGCAAGACTCAGCACAATGTCTAGTTTGAAAAGACATATAATATTGGTACACACAGAATTGGAACCAGTGTCCTGTAAGTTTTGTAAAACAGTTCTAGGAAATAAGTACAGTCTTGCGTTGCATCTAAACAGCTCACAAATCCAACAAAAAATAATTTTGTAAGCACTCACATTTGTAAAGTAAGAAACCATTTTCTCAACTGTTGTTTCAAGATTTTTTATACTTTGTACAGGTGTTCTCATGTAATCCATAATTGTAAGGTTTTTATTTGATTTATTATTACGTAATATGCCTGAAACTAAATATAATTACCTATAATTTCAAATGATAATATATTATAGTATTATGAATGTAGTTTTATGTCATCATCTGGAAAAACAAATTCTAGACATAATTCTCTGACATTTTTTTTTAAATAACTAAAGTTATTATAGTGTTAGTGCAAAATTTTAAATTGAAGTCTCTTCCACACTGACATCATTAATTCCAATGTAATCATCAGTGACTGGGAATGTAGAATTATATTCAGTGAGATGTTCCAAGTCACTAACTACCGTGCTCCGGTTCCAGTGTTTGAGGACTCCGCCCGTATAACGTTGAAGAAACGACATAGGCAAACAAATGAGATTTTAATGGAGCGAAGTTTATGATGAAAAATGTATAACATGGGTATCATATAATGGTCACATCACAATTATGTATAGTTTTCCTTATTGTGCTTTTACTCTCTCATAGCTCGAACGATTCGACGTCGGGAGGAGAGAGTAGAGGAAAGAACATGGGATAGAGCTGGAAGTGAGCCTCCACATCGCAGGGTTTCATGAGTTCAGTATGAGTTAGTGTGCATATATGTATATGAAAATGTGGTATAACCGTATACTTTTCATCCTCGCTTATAATGGTATATGAGCAAATCCAAAAAAGCCCCAAAGTATTACTTTTTACACTACTGTTATTATTATAATACTATTTTTGGTGGGATGCAAAGATGCCACTAATTCGTGTTCGGAGAAAACTCCGCTGGGGATTATTAAGCACCCTTTACAATAAAACTTGTTTCTTACGGTTACGGAACAAAATGCTTACGGTTACGGAACAAAATGCTTACGGTTACGGATGAAGTCATCCGTAAGACGCTTTTCGTCCGTAAGTTAAAACCTGCATTCCCAATGAAATAGAACTTACGGATGAAAATCACATGAAAACATTAGACGCAATTTTTTGCTGTACAAAATCCAAAATGGGGTTCTTGTTTTTTCGAAAGAAGAAAGTAATAGCACAAAAGTTTACAAAAGTCTAATAAAACGAAGCGCAAATATTGGGTTCACCCCATGAATAAACCCTGGTCAAGATTGGGCGATCAAGTTAAACTTGATATAAAACAACAAATATCCAGACCGTTTTCACAGAGAAACACGATTTACTCCCCAACAATTCGACGAGTTGTTGTTGTTGGTAGAAGAAAGGCTAGTTAAACGAAGTCAAAGGGAAAGTATTTCACCCCGTGTCAGGCTATACGTAACACTGAAGTAAGTTTAATAAATTTCTTATCTATATTTAAAAACAAAATGGGCAACAATTTCTATTAATAATAAATCTGAATTCAATATTTTAATTTTTAATATTTTTTGCCTGCCAGATACCTTGCACATGGAATAAGTATGCAAGCACTTTCGGATGGGTTTTGTATGGGCCTTGCTACTGTCTTAAAAATATTTCTGAAACTACAAGAATTATTTGGGATACATTGTCTCCTGTTTTTATGCCACAGCCAACAACTGAGGATTGGGTCCGCATAGCCACAGAATTTCAGACAATCTGGCAGTATCCTAATTGTGTCGGCGCTTTGGATGGAAAACATGTCCTCATTCAATGCCCAAACAAATCAAGCTCACTATATTTTAATTACAAAAAAACATTAATCTTATGGCTATGTGTGACGCGAAATATCGCTTTACAATGGTTTATGTTGGAGGGTATGGACAAAAAATGATAGCGGTGTGTTTCGGGAAAGTCCATTTGGTTCAAAGGTTCTACAAGGTAATTATCAACCACAATTATTTAATTTTTAGAGTAAGTAACAAATGAATAATTCATTGACTAATAACTACCAAACATGTATGTACGCACGAAAAATGAATTTCCCTATTCCGGTTATGCTACCTGAGAGCACACTAGCGTGGCTGATGATGCTTTTCCAATGTCAGAAAACATTATGAAGCCCTTTCCGGGAACAAATTTGGATACGGAACGAAGAATCTACAATTATTGGCACTCAAGAGCACGCCGAACAATCGAAAATACATTCGGTATTATGGTTAGCCGGTTCCGAATATTTCGTACGCCAATAATTGGGAAAACAGAAAACATTGATTATATAATCAAGGGTAATGGATAATTGAAATACATATGTGCAATTCTTATAAACTTTTTTTATAATCTATTAGCCTGCTGTGTTCTTCACAACTTTTTGCGTACATGGGATCTTCTAAACTGCACTAATTATTTTTTTGGTGATACTGAGTTGGACATGGAAGACACAAATCTGCACAATATCACAGTAGGATCTTGGAGAAAGCGAGTTGATGGTACATTACAGCCTATGGGTAACCTTAGCTCTAACAACTACGCCAAAAAAGTAAAACTGATTCGAGAAAATATAGCAAAGTATTTTCGAAACACTAATCCAGTTGAATGGCAGGAGAATTGCATCAAATATGCAAAGTGGAATCCCGTTTAAAATATTTATTCAAAATATTTTACTAAACATTGTATTTAATTTGTCATTAATATTTTTTAAATGGAATAATAATATTCTCCGAATTGATTTCTTCTTCTATATTTCCATGTGTGTTTTCACACATCGGCGCTGTTCCTTGAGTTGTGATTTCAAACATAATGGTCTGAATCTTCATTTGTGCCAATGCTTTCTTCCTCGGAGAAAACTTTTTGAGCCCTGCAGCTATAGTCGCCCCAAAAAGATCCTCCTCTATATCTGGTTTTTCAATAACGCTCAAGATTTTTGATTGAAATTTCACATCCTGTGCATACAACAAATCAGCATATTATCTGTAGCAGCAGCAGTAGTACCAGCAGCATAAAACTTGTTGTCGTCGTAATACAATAATAAAGAGCTAATTTCTCACTTCATTAGATTTACCCAGCCTGCGCTTCTTTAAGGCAGGACTTTCGGCTTTAGTTGTAGTAGGAGTTTCCGGAGCTTCGTGCAAGTCACAATCGTCATCGGAGGAACTTGTCTCAAAATTGTGTTCAGGATCATCAGAATCTGGTTCGGGAGAACTATAATAGTTCCCTGACGTACTAGGCATATTAAATAATTTTATTGTCACTAAAATTTGTAAATAAAAAAATTATTTACAATATTACAAGTTTGCAATTTGGTTCTACCTTCGCCTGGACTTGACAAACCCAGACAAAAAAGCCATTCGTGACATAAATGTTTTTTCGTTTTGATCGAATCGAGTTTTCTTTTTCGCCCCGGATCCACTTTTGCTTGGCTGATTTTTCTTTCCTGTGAACTGATCACGTAAGTACGTGTACTTATCCTTTGCTTCTTTTGCTACAAATTGCATAATATATGTATATATAAATATTTGACTATCAATTGCTTCAGTATGTACACTGTAATGTATTTTTCAAATCCATTACGATTTTTACCACGAATTTACTGACGGTATTTTAATTAATATAATAAGCATATGTTTTGAAGAGAATTTAATTCTGAATTAAGATTCCATTCTTTTTCAAATTCGTGAGTTTTATTTTGTTTTGTGGCCATAACACGTGTAATTCGTGATGGATTTTGATAAATATAAGAATATTTTTTTCCTTCCAGAATAGAATTCCGCACCAAGTTCATTATTTTCTTAGTGCTATGCTGAGCTGATTTATGTGAAATGGTTAATTTTTAATTACGTTTTAATTTTAATAAAATGACCACCGTGTCCAACGTTTCACATACATCCGCTACAGCTAATAATGGCAATGGATATAAAAGGCAATTATTTTATTATTACTATTTCCTTACTTTATTATATTATATTTTCATTATTTACGTGTGAGATTAATTCCTTTCGAAATCTCATCCCAAGCTGCTTTTCGAATGTCTCGATTGCGAAATAGAGGGTGAGATGGATCGTATAGGAATCCTCGAGCTTCTACCATCGTCAACATTGTTTCGATTGCTGGAGTGATATCGATGCCAATTCATCTCAAGCTTTTAGTTCTTTTATTTGCCATAATGATTGGAATTAACAATTCGAAATATAATTAATGAACTTATGAATAAATTGAGTGCCAATTATTGCGGCAAAGATAGAAATAACTACATATGCAATGAAAAATACTCAACAATGAAATATTGCGGTACATTTGCGCTCTCTTTGTCAAGAGGCAAAATTTAAATTCTCATCCGTACGGATGAAAAGTTGAAAGTTCAAACTCTAGGTTCAACTTTGCTTCCGTAAGGTTGTTACTTACGGAGGAGGAGAACTTACGGCTACGGAGGCGACTGATTGGGAATGGTTCGTCCTGTTACGGACGAAAAATCTTACGGAGGTAGACTTTTTGCTTACGAACGTACCATTGGGAATGCTCCTTTACACCGAGATGTGTATGCCTCGCAAACTCCGCGCGAGTTATTTACTCCCGGGTGGAAATTATTACGCGGAGATTCTTGCGTGAAGAAAATTCCGCCGGAGAGTTTTACGCCACGTGAGAGAAATTTTCGCGGAGAAAATTCCTTCTGAGATTGTTATGCTGCATTTTAGACTTTAATTCGAGTGATCAATTTTTCAAGAGTACAACTTGCAACAAAAGTATAAAGTAATATTAATTATTTTAGTATTTATTATATGAACTTGTAGAACTACTCTAGAAAATAACGCAACTGTACTGAAAAAGGAGTTCTAACAATAATATCTTTAAGGCATGGATACATATGTATGTGTGTAGAAATTGCAGGAAAAAAGAATACAATGGATATGAAAATTGAAATGTTTACAAAAATACAATTAAGTCTTATAAGATCACTTGTGAGTGTGTTCCGAGAAGATGGTAAAAGTACCCACTTGATACGGGGAACAACAGGTGCGGGAACGGGATCATGCGTAGATCGTACCGCTCCTGATGGGAACGGAAACGAATTGAAAATCTCTGTTCCTGTTCCCGGTGGTCGGGTCCACCTGGATGTGTTCCTGCTCCCGTACCCGAACTGGCTGGGAACAAAATATTTGTCCACGTACCCGTTCCCATGTACCCGGGTTTTACCCGTTCCCGTGACGACCACTCCTTCCAACCAAACATGGAGTAACATGTGCCCGTTTTGAGATTGGCCGTATTCCCATGATTAGTTCGAGCGTTTTAATTCAAGGGTTAGAGAGGGCAATACAATATAAGTAAATGACTTACAACAATTTCCTGATTCTCCCCCAAGTTCCATTTCTTATCATTTGTCCCAGATAATTCCACGTTAATGTGCTGCCCTTTCATCAGGAATGACTTCCTGAAATAGTTTACAATTTAGAATATTTAATTGCTTTATACATTGATTTTCTGTCTAATGGTTTCCTCATAGATATTATTCCCATTTTATTAATTAAATTTCCCCCGGGAGGAATTATATATTATTGAGATATAGTGGCATCTCCATTTACTGGGAGGTATTTTGCCATCCCTTGGCAATCACTGCATATTTGCATGTACGAAATTCACAATAGTTGGGGTTGATGACCCGAAATATGAAATTTGGATCACTACTTTAAATGATTTTAAAATGTAAACTTACAATTCAGAAGGATTTATACCTTTCAGAGATGAAATAAGTCTGTAAGAAACGTTTTTCAAATCCATCTCTAAACGTTACCTTGAATGCTTGTCGCGGGTAATACGATCAGAATTTCTTCCTAGAAACTAATCTTCAGTCCAGCACATTGTCGCTATCTCATCCACAACATTGTGGTGCCTCACAAATTTGTTGGATTCGCCCTTCCCAAATTTATAGACAAAATCTCGCAAAGCCGCCGTTCCAGCGTCCATACACGCATCTGGAGTAAAAAAGGTTGAGCAATTCGATATTATTTTTATTATTGATGGCGTCAAATTAAATACGGGATTAAAAAATAGGAAACCATTTCTTCAATATTGCTACAATGCTGGAATTTAATTTTTGACTTACTAGGCACTCTATTTTTACACAAACCCTTGTGAAGACTGATGAGGCCGGAAATTCCGTGATGGAAACTTTGCTCCAACCATTGCTCCCTACGCGCCAGTTTAAGGACTGGAATTTTCAAACATATATTATTATTTTAGAAAATATCCGTCAACGTGAAATCCATGGAACAAAATATTTTCGTTGGAAATCAGTTCCTACAAAAACGTTATACACGGAAGTGTAGAAATTAACCTCTCGCACAATTTTTTCAGCTTTCTTATTTCCCATTAATGTTTTGAGTAGAGCATCTATTGGGGACAAAATTCCTGTCCCGATATTATCTCAAAACCTTTGTCCCCAATCCCGTCCCGACAACCAGGACACGATGACAAAAACCATGTCCCCGTGCCGTCCCCAATTTAAAAAAAATTGTCCCCTTTTCCGAAAACCGGGACATATCAATGAAATTCCTGTCCCGTCGCCATAATTACTAAAAACAGATGTCGACATTCTCATACCGAAAACAGGAGCATGAGGAAATACTCGTACAAAACATATTCTTAACAAAAATATAAAAAACACATTTATAGAATCGTAATTCCAAGATTCCTCCTTACGGCAATATGAATGACTGCCATATTTCAATAATTATTACTATTCTATTCCTGTTCTATTTTGATTGCCAAAATATTCTGTCACTAAAGTTTTAAATCCATTTTCAAATAGTGTGTATGATTACTTACTGCAATTATGGTTGTAAATGTATGCATATATATCTTGTCTTTAATCGCTTTAATGCCAAAATCTAATAATCATAATCATAAAACCATTATGAAGTACCAGTAATTTTTTGTGCAATAAGCTACATTTTCTCCAACCTAAAATCGAATGTTTAACAGTTGGGGAAATAGTGCTCACAGAATAGTTTACTCATGATCATTAAAAGCTGGAACATTATCCTCGTTCTGCGAGGCTTGCTCGTCCCATCTCGTTATACACACGACCAAAATGCATGCCCCGTGCCGAATATATAGGGGACAATTTTTTTGTCCCGTCCCGAATATAATGGGAAATTATTTTTTGTCCCGTCCCGAATATAATGGGGAAATTTTTTTTGTCTCCGTCCCGGCCCGACTACAATGGGACAAATTTTTTGTCCCCGTCCCGAATATAATGGGGACACTTATTTTGTCCCAGCCCGCCCCGAATTAGGGCTCCTCACAACTTCAAGTAGTAGTTGCAACTTACAGTTTCAATTACAACTTCAAGTCAACTTCAATTTATTACAAATATTAAATTGTAAATTGAAGTCAACTTCAATTTGAGGCAAAATATTAGTTGAACTTTCAATTTCAACTTCAATTCAACTACAAAATAATGCATTTCATTTGAGAATCATAGTCAACTCAACTTCAAGTTGCTGAAGCACAAATAATTGACAGTTGAGGTTGATCAATTGACAATTTCTGAACGAATTAAATATAAGCGTTCGAAAAGTCGATTCCGGGAATCCACCGGTATTTTTAATGAACAAACGATACTCGTCGCGCTGTTGGCAATGCAAAGCTCCAGAAATCTTGTTCATACACATTATAGACTATAATTATTACGGTCGTTAAAATCGTTGATTTAGCTGTTAAGGGAGACTCAGAAGTTGGTTCCAGCTTTCGACTAAAAACGAAAACGAAATTCCTTGTCATAAACAATCAAGTATTTAATGGGACGTTAAATTGTTCGGTTTAATTTAAATAAATTTCAAGTCAATTTCAAGTCAACTTCAATTTGTACAAAAATTAATACTTGTAATTGTCAACTTCAAATATTGAAGCTATAAATTGGTTTACAGTAATTGACTGTATATTAAAAAATTGATTTACGATTGGTCAAATACAACTATTTGGACGAAATTGAGTTGAAAATTCAATTTAAAGTACAACTTTAAGTTCAAATAACGTGATAACTTGAGTTGTGAGGAGCCCTACCCCGAATACGACATAGGGACAATTATTTTGTCCTCGGGGACATCCCGTCCCCGTCCGTCCAGTGTCCCGACGGGAATCTGATTTCGGGGGAAAAGCTCGGCAGTCTATTTGCTCCGAGAACATTTTGGTAACAAAACATTGAAACTACTAATGCTGATGTGGAAGACAACGTGCCAAGATCTAGGTACTTCCAGCAGAACACGTTGTAATACCTGTATGCACTCTTTAATATTTCTAGTATTCCGATGGTTTGTTTCACTGCTGCACTAGTCTAGTCAGACTTGACTAGGAAATTGGAGACTTGACAAGACTATAGTTAAGAATTTTCGTAAATTTGACTTGACTAGCCAGCACCGAATACCGTGAAGAATTGACTTGACTAGACTAGATTGCATTAGAAACTATAATGATTGACTTGACTTGACTAGGTGAACAATGTGCAGGAACTAGTCTAGACAATTTGTGAATGTCTTCAAACGATGCCTAAATCATTTAACGAAGCAGTTTTAGGAGGGAATGGGGAAACTTCAAACAATAAGTAAGGATCCAAACCATAAGCAATTTCTATATCAGAACTGCATCCTTAAACGATTAATAAATTCAGTGTCGAAAAATTCAGTGCATATTTGAATTATTCAAGCCGTTAAATCATTGCCCAATATAGGCAGCAACAGTGCTGTATACGGCATGTTATTTTCAAGAAATTTAATAAAAACACTCGTGTAATTATATTAAAATATTAAATCATAAATCACCCAAAGTCCAGCAGAAAATCTGTGAAATCATACCAGACATCCAGATTTATATAAATATCCCAAATGATTGAGGCCGAAGCAAATGCAGTAACAATAGCATACAAAAATAAATCTGAGGTAGTGAAAAACGCTTAAGAAGGAACCATAAAAATCCAGAAAAGTAAAGCATTGCCAGAAAACCCGTTACCAAAAATAGTGCAGAAAACGACAAAACAACGAACAGCTAAATGAAATCCCATCTCGAGAAGATCATGACAAGGCAACTAATTTTGGACTACTCTCTGAGATGCCGGCTATTGCTCGTGCGCACATTGCTTCTGTTAAGCCACCGCAGTTGGAGCAACAAATATTGTACACAGAATTTATTAATTTAGATAACACTAACCAGATGCATCAAAACTGGACTCATGAAATGGTACTATCCGCTAGTTTCTTGTGTTTTAACCGTTCTAGTGCATAGATTATCAAAATATTTCACAATTTGTTTCAATTCTTTATTCATGCTAGATACTTATTTACCTCCTACAATTAAATGGAACATTTGCTTCATACATATTTGCGCAGCTAAAACAGTTAAAATAGGGACTACTTTGACATTGTTTTCAGGTTTTGGTTATGAATTGATTTAGCTAATAAATAAATGATAAAACCAATAATAAGAAAGCACTTACAGTGGCGCTAATAAAATACAAGTGACTAGGAGACTAGAATGACTTGACTAGGATTTTTGACTTAAAAAGTGACTTTGACTTGACTTGACTAGGAGTTCGTGGAAGCCAAATTCAATTGACTAGACTAGACTAATCAACACCACGACCAACAAAGATTAAACTTGACTAGACTAGTGCATATGGGCGTGCCGCTATGGTTTCTTTGAATGACATGGTTGTGAAAATTATCTTTGGAAAGATTATTTTGCCCTACAAACGCCAGACAAATTGTTTGCCCTTTCCTATACTAATTATTATGTGTTATGTTCAAATCCCACACATATTATGGCTGATTGTTACATTTATTTCTAGAAACTCCAGTAATGTTGTATGGAGTATGTAAGAATATCATACAGTAATACATATACATGCTCCCAACATGTCGTATTTCCTAGAATGGATTCAGATGCGATAGAACAAGTAAGCGCATATTTGCCATTGAAAACTTACAACGTAATATATGTTCGTTCTGGTTAGGTCGTAAGTAGCTTAGTTTCGTTCACAGGATTTAATTTCTTACAACTTTTTGCCCTTTGTGCCAGGCTCATGGTGACAGCCCGGAAGACCCAAACGATTTACTACGAAGAAAGATAAACCAGCCTCAAACAAAACTTTCTGCTGAAATAAGGAATCTTTATTAATTGTTTTTGTTATATGCACACATTCTATATTTAAGTATCTCCGCGATAATGATAGTACAATCTCCAGGTTGTCACTCCCACTCCCTATGACTCAGGACTGCATTTGTAAACTCAGTTCACTCAGTCCCGACTGTATATGACGACACTCTTGCTCACTCCCAGCCCCACTAAAACTCTCTGGCAAAACTCTCTCTCAATCTCCAAGGCTAAAAAATCTTACCAATTTATGTTTGTATTTTCCAGTTCTATATATTCTCTTGTTGTCATTACACCTATTTCTTGTTTCCATATTTGTAACAACGATTTAAATATTGGTTGCAAATGAAAGTATTCCATAAACTTTTTCGTTGTATTAGCCTTTATAAACAAGGTGTAGACTCGTTTATGGACGGGATGGCTTATATGTTAGAGAAAGTACATAGCTTGCTCTGGGACACTATTAAATAATACATAACATGTATGAAGATGTTAATATGCATACAGGATGTAAACACCCGTTTATCTTTAATTAATTATTAGCTGTAATAACAATACAAAAATGACGTTATAAAATGAAGTTATAAAGTCACATGAGCAATAAATTCGACCACACATGTAAAAATATAGCAATTCAACCGTCTGAAAAAAGGAGTTCTAACTCTTCAAGCAAATTCTTGTTTTTATGTAGAAATACTTTGTTCTCCAAGTTGATTCCATCTAACCTGTTACAAACACCCTTCGTGAAAGCTGAAGCTGTTCCAAAAGATCGTTCAACATTGGCTGTAGAATCTGGTATGGATATGTAGTCGAGTGCAATGGGAGCAAGTAACGGATATTGGTTTATTCTACTTGACCAAAATTTGAAAACGTCCGTATCCTCCATGCAATTGTCATAATCGGAATCCGAGAGATAATTATTCAATTCAGCCTCAAATTTAACCACGGATTGGTTCTCTCTGAGGGGCTGAGATGAAAGGAGAGCTTGCTTCATTTCTTGAACTTTAGAAACGAGAGAAAGTTAAGCAAATAATTTTCCCGATTTCATAATCACTATTGAACAATACTACACATGTGAAGGAAAATGCACCTCTCACTTGTATGCAACAAAATCACGCTGACTTACCTAAAGGGAATCTGCTTTTAATCGGCATTAGAGGAGTTTCGCTTCGTGTTTCATTGGCGATGTTAGTATTTGATTCGGTTTCTTCCGAAATAATTAACTTATATTCGTTTAAAAGAAACTGAATTCCTAATGCTCGCTGATCTGATGGTAACATCAATCGAAATCTCGGGTCCAGTAGTGTCGAAACCACATATGTACCTTCAAAGTCGTTATTCTTATCATGGAACCACTTTGAAAATTTAGTTTTCAAGGATTCCATAATGTTACTGGCAGCTGTTTTAAATAAAGGCATCTTTTGAAACTGACAATGGTAATGCATACACAAAACTGCAACGATAACTTCAGAGGAAACTGCATCTTTTTCTTTGGATACCATACAGGTATAATCGTGGAATGGCTTTAGAAACGCTGCGATTTGTTTGATTTTATCCCAGTCTTCAGATTTGAGAACATACTTCAGTTTTCCATTATTTTTCAAAACTAAATTAACTTCCGTTTCCAAACGGAGTAGCCGCTCCAATACCAAGTAGACATAGTTCCAGCGTGTTTCACAAAACGACACAAGTCCTACTCCAGTTTCCTTAAACAAATCTTCTGTCAATTTGTGAGATCTTGAAAACTTGCTGACTATAATCTTCACTCGTTCAATTAACTCTTTTAATTCGGGATCCAGTTGAAATGATTTCAGAGAAATTAAAGTTGTATGGATAAAACAAATAAGGCTTCTATAAGTTGGATTCATTCCACTTTCCTTTTCAATGACCTCTCCCACGTTATCAATTTCAGAGATCCCTTCCAGTATGTCTTCCTCAGACCTGGCGTTGTCAGCTGAGTCATCCCCAGAAGATTTGTCGGAATCTTTGTCAATACCTTGACGATGAAAATCTGAAGTAGCCTGTGAATCCCTCGGGCAAAATATTTGCTTGTCGATTCGATGGCTACAAATCATGTTAGAAGCTCCCTCCTTTAGAGATCGCCAAACCTGCTGCCAAAGTTATTTCAAACCTGGCCATTACTTTTCTCATTTCACGGATAATATCACTAGCATTGTGGGTAACAGTGTTAAATCGTTGAACTCCTAGCATGATATCAACTTTTTTCTTCAAAGGTGGATAATAACACGTAGCTGTGACACCTAGAAAACTACTTCGATTTCCCCTCTTGGTCCAAATGTCCGATGCGATAGTTAGACGTTTAACAGACTTTAACATTCTCGTAACCAGTCCACTACTGTAGATCATTTTTTCTTCACATTCTTGGCGGATCGTCTTGGTTGCCGGAATAGTAATTCTTGGATCAATGGCTTTAAAACACTGCAAGAATTCTTTTGTCTGCATCACGTTAGCCGATATTGACGTACAACCATATAGTAATGCCAGCTGCTTCCTCAAAGTCAGCTGTTTAGGATGATTTTTAGGATATGATTTTTGGAAGTCCAGTTTTAATTGCTTCGGTTCGGCCACGGTAACATCTTTGACGGAAACCTTGTCCTTTTGCTCAACTGCCTCATGAGTAGTTGGCGTACATGACTTCAGGTGCCTCTTTGCGTTGGACGCGTTTAAGGATTTCGATTGCAAAATTAGCTTGCAATGCAGGCACTGCATTTGTCCTTTCACTGCGTCTCGTCTAAAATGTTCCCATACAGATGAGCTGGTTGGCTTCCTTTTAATTGAAGACTTCGATGAAGCTACTTCGTTCAGAGTCGGAAAAGATCAATTCGCAAGGAACTGGTGTGGTGGGTTCGTTAATAACGACATCGGGTCAATTACGGTGTTGGCGTCTATTCGATAAACATCAGCCGTTCTCTCTGCTATTCCCGTATCATCAGTCACTAGAAACACAGATAGTAAAATTTGCTTCAACTCTCATTTTAAAACTCAGCGCATCTACAAACCAAAAGACCAATCCTCGTATAACCACTTACCATTATGGGTATCTACAGGCCGAAAATAGTAATCTAATCTTCTCATGGAGGATGAAACCGAACCTTTATTTCCAACATTACGGCTGTTACAAGGCCTTTCGGTGATACCCGTGTTAAATGCTTGCAATATTGAAGTTGCTCCACCTAAAAGTAGGAATCGAATCGAAGATTATCAACACAGTTTATCTACATGGAAGAGACATGTTCACCTGTCTCACAAATAAATATTGTTAATGTTGTGGTTACTGTGGTTAAGAAATATCTGCGTTTGAGTTTCATTCTTCCGCAAGCTCGTCTTCGAGTATAATGTACAGATCTTGACTACCTGGTTCTACGGCGTTGAGCTCGTTTTCATCGCTAATCAAAGATATTGCGTTACCTCGAAAGAACGGATCATTTGAATCTTTACTTTCTGCACTCATAATAATGATTACACTTTCGAAAGATTCTTCTGTGAATTGGAATCAATGCTAGGATTTTAAGCTAGTAAATATGATTCTGTTAATGATTTTTACTAAATTCCAGCATCAATCTGGAAACCTGAGAAGGCATGCTGACAATGAGTAAAATGGACGGACGATGGAATCTACGATTTTTCCATACAATCGTGGTATACAATAGTTGTAGTGTAGTGCATAAATATTGTATGGAATGTCATACAAACGAGAGTTATAGCTTGAATTGCTTCATTTAGTACTGGAAATACAATCAGATGGAACCTGTCTTGTTTTTTATCTCAGTAGTAGTCATGAGACGTGAAATGAACAGTTCCACTCAGTCTTCATGCTAAATCCGTTAACTTCCACTCTCTCTCACTCCCAGCATTTTTCTCTTCCATCACTCCCACTCCCAGTCCACTCTCACTCCAATCCCGGTTTCTCCACTCAGTTCCGAGAGAGACAACCACGTTTCCCTAACATTACTCCGCGAATACATTATTACCTGCATCCTACGTATACATACATATAACTTTGTACAGATACACATTCAATACCTGAGTACCTTCCGTATACCAATTATATCTCTTTGTTCATAGTTAACTCAGTTGGGTTTTCCACTTGTTAACTCTAACTGACCAACACTATTTCTGTATTATTACCTTACCGTACCTTGCTACCTATCTTTGCATTCCTTATCTAAAGTGCTCTTAAGTACATATTAGCTTTTTGCTAGTACTTGGTCCGGATTCCATCCGACAACAGCAAGCTTTACAACTGCACTGAACTTCCAAATGAAGTGTGCTCTTTTATGTATTTCAACACCCCAGTAAGTTCAACAAGTTCAAAAAGTTTCTTAATCATAGTTATATCGGAAATCCACTGGCATGGCCAGCAAAACATGATATCTTCTTGAAACACATTTACTTCAGATTTAGCAATCTTCCTGGTAGCTTTTAAATTCACAAATCCCCAAATTGAAAAGTTGCCGGTTAATTACCTCGTAGTATGATGTCTTAAAAATTTATACCAGTAAATCTGATTTTTGACTGGTAATTGGAGACAATAAATTGGATATGCATGAAAGAAAAATGTAATTTTGTCTCTGTAACACTTCTAGAGACAGTTCCGATAGCAATGAAGAAGATGCGATAGATTGAACTTTGCTATAAGTGCAGGAAACAAATTGATTTTGTGCAAGTATAGGGTTGTATCCATAGCTTAGCCCTTGAATCCTCCCTTGTCTGTAGTTTTTCTCTATGTCTGTTGCTTCGCATTTTATCTAGTTGTCTATAGTTACATCTGCATGTTTGTTGCGAAATGCAGACACCCGCAGCACACGTACAGCGTGCCTCCACTTGGATTTTATTCGCATAATGTAGAGTTAACATACAGATCGGCAATTTAGCAAACTGAAATTGGCATGATTATTTCATTTACAATCTGGATTTCAGTGTTGAGATGGATTCTAAGTCGAGTACTGATCTGGCTGATTTGAATCGGAATTCTTCCCTAATGAGTATTTGCCTAAAAAACTTACTAGTAATCTCCCTAGTAATTCTTACCTATTGAAATATTGTCTTTGGAATTGTTATCTTATCTTTTCTGGAAAGACTAACCTCCAACAACCTTGAACTTGTATTTAGTGAATAGGAAACAGACTCCAATCTCTCAGCTACCTATAAAAGCCACAATTTGTACATAGCCAAGGGTCTTAGCTGAATCGTTCTGATAGATTGTACCAGTCGTAACAGCTGGAGCAGACCGATATTTTATTTCACCGTGACTCTGTCACTCACACTCCAGACTCTGTTTCTATAATTTTTCTCTTAAAAGTAATAAATAATTACTTTGATTTTTGCCATAAACGAAGGTCGTCCTACGTGTAACTTATTCCAGGCATTAGTGATCTGCTCACAGCATCCTTAAGCATTTCACTCACTCAGTCTAAATCTGCACGAAACATTCAGGATAGTGTAAAAATCCAGTCAGCACATTTGGATCACAGAAAAAAGGTTGGTTTTCCAGCACTGAAAATGATGATTCTTCCTCTAACCACGATGTTACATATTCATGTGTTAACATAATGTAATGTGCACAGAACTACTGAAACAGTAATGCAGTAATGTATGCATATCTATATCACTGTATGTGTTTAGATGGAAAACACTGGACAGCAAACTAAATCACAATGCAGTATGTTACATGTTGAAATAGACAACTTCATGAAAAATATAATAATATAATTGTTTATTTATTTTGATGTGAATTCGTTTGCAAACAATACCTACTGCGTGCAAACATATTTTTGCAAAAATGTAACACAAAGATTAAATAACTGTTAAGAACACTTGTTTATGAGCTTCAAAACTGGTCATCATTTATATGTAATTTTTGTATTGTCACATTTTTGACTCCGAGGTTTACTTGGGCTGATAAAATTCAAATATCAAAGTCGACCTAAGGTTGCTACATAAGCTCCAACTTTTGAATTTTTTATAAAATTTATATTTTTTTTTAATATTCAAATATAGTCATTGTCAAAATTTGGAACTTGCACAGGCACTGCGCTAATTGATCTTTCAAAACCCAAGTCTTTTTAAATCAGTGATTAAAAAACTTATTTGTAACCACTCCCCTATATTTATGAATTATGACTACTGATGCTTTAGATACTTAAAAGGGAAGTTTTCTAAAACAGTATGGGTTCGAATATGTCAAGATGCTCCGGACAAAACGCTGTTGAACCAATAATACTGTACATGTTTCGGCCAACATGACCAAAATGCCCAATATTTTCGGCGGTTTTGGCATTTTCAGGGCATTTTCAGGTGGACAGGTATAAAGCCTTTTTCATTCGAGTAACCCTGGTTGTACGTATGTACATCATAGGACAAAACAAGTTTAGTTTATGCGTATATATAAGTGAATAAATATGGAGTAAATACATCATATCGACTACATACATACGGGTGCGCCATGATGGAGGGACTACTTTTTGGGGGAATTTTGTTGAAGGATATATAAATGTGGACGTTAAAACTTGAATTTTCTTGAAATAGTAAAAATCAAAATTTCGTTGACTTTCGAAACTTGATAATCCTTATGGGATTTAACATTGCAATTCTAGAAAGACAGGTCCTGTGGTACAGTTTTGATCAAAATTTAAAACGGTACCTGTGGTATCGTTTTAAATTTTGAAAATTTGATGACGTGTCCTGAGAGAACGGGGCAAAATGCACTCGAGTTACAAGAGTTTTGAAACACACTAGGGGAGTACTAAAACATAAGCTATGCTTCGTTTGAATCCACGTGTACCATCCCAAAATCTTACCTTGTAAGTTGAAAGAGTGGGCCGTCTTCGTCTTGGTGTAATTATTACATGGGCACCCTCACGAAGGATTGAGGGATGCCTCGCCCTCTCCGTCGTCCTCGCCCTCTCTAACTGCGAGGGTGATGGCGAGTACACGTTGATTTTAGGCACCCTCATGAACATGAGGGAGAGGACCTATGAAGAGGATGTGAACGAAAGAGGGGGAGTCAGAGTACACATGTAAGCTCTCATGACCTTCTCTTACCTTAATCGTTATGCGAAAATCATACATACATTGTTCTTTAGCAAGACCAACTTCATAACGTCTTAGGTACATGGTTTATGACCCTGCGCAAAAATCCCAGTTTTAATTTTGAAAAGTAAAATGTCCTCTTGTTTAGGTTAAAATTTCTCATATTAAATTCCAGAAAAAAAATCATTTTAGGATGTCGGGGAGACAATTCGTAAACAAGGGCACCTGGGCTTTATGTTTGATTAAGGCTGTTTTCAGACCCTACTATTGAATATTACTGGTCTGAGGTTATGGAACCTACCCATACAGCACAAACACACGGCAAACTAAGGGGCCTTCATTGGCAATGGTGGTGGAATCATGGCCATGGTTCATAGGCATTGGCCCTTTGATGGGAGCATATTGGGTTACCATTAGCGGCTTCCTAACGGTTTCCGTATGTTGACCCGTTCTCGAATACATTATGGCCATTTGCTCCCGTTTGTCCAACACATGCCCAGTAATGGAAATATACAGGCTGTAACGCATGCGCAAGCACGCATAATAAAAATTGTGCCAAGATGAAGTGACAAAGGCATGGCAGTTCTAGATTGGCGGGTAGCTTACTCTTAGTGTGGTAGATCTTTTTCGATTGATCTTAACAAAGTTTTAATAGTTTTCAGTAAATTCAAATCAGTGTTAACTTTTAAAGTGTTGAAATAAATTCCAACATCTCGCTCACCTTTTGTGTTTCAATTATTGGAAACTATGACCAAGTAATCCCTACTATATGCAATTGTAGAGTTTCTGAAAGGAGACGATAAAGGACTCATACTAGTAATTCCAGTTTTGTGGATTCGTGGTGAAAATAAATGTCTTTGGATAAAGAGCAACGGGCCCTCAATAAATGATTGGATATTCAAATGCAAAACGCCAGCAGACAACTGGATTTTACACGAGATAAAAATTAGGGGGGTCAAACATAGGTAAGAATTGTTTTAATATAATTTTAAAATAATAAAATAACAACCCATTCAATTTGGTATCATATCAGTTAGCAAATATATACTTCACAATTGTATACATTTTATTTCGTGACATTGCAGATCATTACAATAAAGCAAAGTGTCATCTCAACCGTGTTGTCCAGAGAACGGAAAGGGTTGAAACAGATGTCGAGCCAAGCTCTCACAGGTCCCGGAAACAAAAAAATTTTCCACACTTTGTTTTAGCGAATTCCTCCCCAATTGCAGATGAGTCTTCTTCCGATTCCAAGTCAGCTGACAAAAGCAATTTTAACTGCAGTAGCCACGAGGGAAGTGTTGTAATATTCGACGTTCCCAGTGATAACGTGATATTTGGTAATTAGAGTTTTATGATGGTGTAGTAGAGATCAGTAGTTGCTTGGCTTAGGCATTAACGTGCATAATATTAGTTATTTTAAATAATCTGATGTGGTTCTAGCTCACATTCATTGCACGATAAATTAGGTACACCAGCAAAAACCATATCCAAACAAAACACGAGCGACCACGTGAGTCCAGATCAAATTCAACTGCCCGGTAAATGATGACAAGATGGGCTCAAAATCTTGCAAGAGCAACACGGTACGTTTTGAATGCGCGAAATCATTGAAATATTGCAGCTTTTGTGATTTCAGTAAAATTAAATTATTATTCCTTTCAGTGTTTCAGGAAGTAATTCTCAAGAGGCTAGCAACTATTGAGCTGGAAGTGAAGGAAGTAAAAGGATTAATTTGGGCTCAGGACGGTTCTCTGCAAGAGTTTGAAGGTGTTTCGGACTTACATGTAGAAACCGACGTCCAGTACCACGATTTTTGCAGTAGATTGCAAAGATCGTTGCAAGAAACGAGCAAATTGGTGAATAATTTATATTCCCCGAACCTAAATTAAGTATTTACAAGTGATAATTAACGCCGTTTTTTAAGTCTAAAGTTATTAGTTGATTGTGTTTCTACAGATTCGCGTATTAAGTTTGATTGTCGGTGGTAATGCCGAGGCGGCAACAAGGAGGATATTAGCTCGGCTCCTCGGGAATGAATTGACTAACAAAATGAACTTCTCGAGTAAAAACGGCAAAATCAATTTCCGATCTAGTCCATTATACAGAGTTGTTGTAGGTATGTACATTTTGTACTTAAATAAACTGCATACTCTTTGCTAATACTGTGAGTACCTTGTAATCTTTTTTGTTCCGACATTGTGACATTTTAATATGTTAATGGTTAACCATTTGGAAATTTATTTATGTAATAATTGTCAATTACAAGACTGTAATAAATTATGACAGAGTCGATCAGACGTACTCCAGCATTTCGTGATACTCCAGAGTCCAGTGTTGAAGAGGTAACCAAACGCTGGCTTCTTGGATCGGAAGATCGGGGAGGTGGACAAGAGAAGAGAAGAGAAAAAGCGAAACTCCGCGAACCTAAAGACATCTAAAAATGGCATCAAAGAGAACGAAGCGAATAAGGCTGATTACAGAGATAATAATACGTGCAGCTGTAGTTGAGTGAGACTGTAATTGATAAAGGAAATAAGCAATTAGTATCAGTAAACCCTTGTGGTATATTATATATATTACATATAATATTATATATATATAACAGGCATAACCTTTACATTGTAACAAGAAACGCATCATGATTTTGATTACTCCATATGGAATAGAACTAATTTTAACGTGACACTCCAAAAACAGTATTTGTGGTCCAAATCTTTCAATTCAATTCAAAACATTCGTTTTGATTCATTTCAACTTATGAATTGAATGAAATAGGTGTGGATCGATTCAATCCACAATTCATAGGGTTCCATTTGATTCAATTCTGCCTGCTGAATTGAATCGAATGATGATTCAAATCATTCAGACAGTAAAAGCTGGTAACGTAGACATTTTGTTTAAAGATTTTATTATGGCTACATCTCTGTCGCTGAGTCTTTCGTGTCTCTTATTTTCACGTCGTTACTCATGGTACACATTCAAATAGCTCAGTAGGAGGAGTAATATTTCGCTAGTAAATGTTGTAATAATCATGACTGCATTTGATGTATATTCATTTGTATTTAGAAAATAAATGTCGAATTTTCCAACAAAACGTGAGTTTTGTAATGTAATGCGGTACTAAAGCTGCATTGACATGATACATGATGCTTACACGTACGTGCACTTGCCGATTTTTTAGCGCGATGTGCATAGAAATTAGATGCACATGAATCTTTTGAGTCGTGATTCAAGCACTTTCGCGTGATTTAATTCACGAAGTGAATTGATTTGAAATGATTAAATTCATGTTTTAAATTGAATCGAAAAATTATGAATCAGAATTGCATTGAATCGATTCGAGTTTTTATGATTCGGAATTAAAACATCGGGGCCACTAGACACTATTGTGTAACATCACAAATGAAAGACAACATTCAAGCTGGTCAATGAAGTTCAGTCCAAGCATCCAAAGGAAATAGACGTACTTTTGCCTGCTCGCTTATCAGTTTAAGTTTTTCTCCTTGTGGATCTGTGCGTTCCTTTCCTACAATTTGCATAAGCGCATATGTACACCATTACAAATGGGGCCCACGACTTTTCAGTGAACCTTTTCTTATCGGTCAACACTCATACCAAAGTCGACGTCTATATGTACCTTCCATACGTTCGGAAAAGTTTCTCCATCTAAATCTCACAACCAGGATACATACGTGGCAACATTTCAACCTAAATCAACATTGCCCGGGTGCACCAGGTCATTTAGTTGACAATTTACTGTTGGCTCAAGGCAAAAGCTGCAGGTGCCTCCCGGGCTTTCCATAAGGCTAGTAATATTTTACACTATTCTTGTATAAACATAATGGCCGACCAAAGAAACACAAGAAGAAACAATACAAATGAGAGAGAATGCCAAAATGACCCTGCCACTACTAGGACTATTAATAATGTAGAAACTGACGAGCCCGATGACGAGACAGGGGGAAAGACGAGAATGATCGACATCCTACTCGACCTTCAGAAGGACTCTAAAGAGGCCAAAGTCACATTGAAAAAACTTTCCCAAGACGTAGAAGCCCTATCGAAGGACGTTAAAGAGGTTAAATCCTTGGTCATTGCACACTCCAAACGTATTTTGGCTTTAGAAACAACCACAGACTCCCACAAAAAGAAACTTGATGAGACGAAAGTCAAGGTTAATATGAAGAGACAGGATGCCGAGATTATTCATCTAAATAATGAAATCCGGGCCCAGAGACACATCGATAATTTACGGTACAGTATCATCTCCGGTATGAAAATCCCAAAAGATGCTTCGAAAGATCAAATTATGATTGAAGTAGAAAAAGTGCTAAATTTAACTGGTATAGATTTAAATTGTGTTGAAGATGCTAAAATAATACCATGGCGTACTAATTCCGCCGTAAAGTGTAGGTTTACCTCAGCTGCTATTGTCAGATCTCTGTTAAAAAATTCCCCGAAGCTCAAAGGCACTGAATTTTACATCCAACAAGAGCTATCAGTGGACCAAAGAAAAGTACGGAACTTCGCGATCGAATCTGGAAAGAGTATTATTGCCGACGACAAGTCTCTGAAGTTCAGTATTAAATCATGGAGATATCTAATTATCAAGTCTATGGACGGCGTGAAAAAATCTTTATGAATCAGATGGCGCTACCATCGCCAAGGCAAGGCACGAGTGGGTGTACCATCCAACCACGCGCAAGAAACATATCCCTGCTCCGCAAGCTGGGGTTTGTCAAACCTGAGTAAAAGGCAACACTGCTAAAGTAATCCTCTGGAACTATCGCGGATTCTCGAATATCCACGATCAGGATTTAAAGTTACTCATGTCTAATGACATTATTTGCATTATTGAAACATTTCTTGGAAATAGTAACCTCAGTTACCCATCTGTATTCTCTCATTGTAACTCTTATACAGTGCCTGCGTCAAGATAAACACGTATATGAGTTTTTGGGATGTAAGAAATATAATAATTAGACATAATCATAGCGTTTAAGAGAATTATAGCTCAAATAAGAACTCACAGTAGAAAAATATCATTTTAAAATGTGTAACCTTCGATTATTGTAATTACTTAAATATGTGTAACCTTCGATTATTGTAATTACTTAAATATGTGTAACCTTCGATTATTGTAATTACTGCAATATGTGCAACGATTCGATTTATAACGACTTGTACCATTTTCTTTTCGATTGTAAACTTTACCATAACTTAAGAAGTGGATATGTGAGAGACCAACCAATTAATCGTGGCATCGTTTGTGTTGTGAGGAACCTGAACTCAAATAATGCAGAATTTATCAAACATTTCTGCTATTGTATTATATCATGTATCAAAAGATACAACTGTAATCGTTCATGATGGGTATGACCCCAATGAAATAAATTGGCCCATGATTGGCCGAATGATGATGAATTCAAAATGGTCAATACTGTTGATTAAACAGACATTTACAATAGTTCGCCTTCCAAATTATTCTCATACATTTGGGATCTCCATTTATTGTTGACGGAGAGATGATTTCACATTCTCTAAAGGGTATTTTTTAAATCAATGCTCATTGCTTACTTAAAAGTTCATAGAGTGTCGAAAACTTGTTTGCTCTCTCGCATTGAATGTAATGAACGGGTGTTGCTAAAATCAATGGAAAAATTCCATGGCCATGAAGACCATGGAAATATACAAATATGCAAAATTTACAACCATGGAATCTACGTAAATCGGTGCGCAAGGAATACCCATGTAATGTCTACACATATAATACCAATTAAATAGAACCCATGAAATACCCTTGGAATAGCTACACATGAAATACACTTGGAATAAGCGTGGAATTGCTGCCCTGGGAATATCCATGTAGTGTCTGCCCATGTTATACCAATGGAAGAGCTGCCCATGGTATACCAATGTAGTGGCTACCCTTGGTATACCCGTGGGAGAGCTGCTCATGGAATACCCATGTAATAGCAACCCATGGTATATCCATGGATGAGCCGCCCATGGAGTACCCAGGAAATGACTGCCCATGCAATACCTATGCAATGGCTGTCCATTTATTACCCATGGAATGGCTGCCCATGGAATACCTATAGAAAGGATTCCCATGCAATACGTATGGATTAGATGCCTATAAATTGTCCTGGCAACGGCTGCGTATATAATGTCAATGGATTAGCAGCCCTTGAATTGGCCTCGAATTAGCTGGCCTGGACTACCCTTGTAAAGTGTGCTCATGGAAGGTCCATCGACGCTCTACCCTGGAAGTTTCTAAGGACATTTTATTTATAATTTAAATAATTGATAGGTTAGATTTTGATAGGTTTAGAACGACAATAGTACGCGATTAAGAACTTTATAAATATAAAGAGAAGTTCTTATGTGCGGGTTTCTGTTAGTCTTCATTACCTTTGTGTTGGCATGTTTAACATGTTACATTTACGTTAAGTAGCAATAAATTATAGCGGCGACTGCTTATGCTGACAGTGTTTTGTCATTACAGCAAGGGAACGCATTTGGAACCACTACATAAGATATCCACTGTATTAGGATTACTATACAAATGAAGTGTTAACGTTGAAAGTGACCCACCTTCAAAACACGTTAAAAGTAATACAGTTGCCAATTGTTACTATGTCATTTAAACCTTCGATGGTGATACATATAACTTAATAGTCGGTAGTCGTGAAATTATTATATTGTGATTTGATCTGAGACAGCATCTCCTTTATAATCTCAGGCCTAGTTTTTCCTTAGAATTACATTCAAAATACCTTGGGGACTACTATATTGTTGCGTTACTATTAGCAACGAAGATATATTTAAGAAAACAACTCATTTAGGAAAACAACTCATTCAATTTTAGAAATATTAGAATTAAATAATGCGTTCATGACTTTGTATTGAGAATGTATTGAAGGCTAGTTTTAAGGATGGACTGTAATGGTGCAGTTAACTACTCTAAAATAAAGTTGGACACTCTCGTTTTGGAAGTTGGCCTGACCGGAAGTACTCTTTTTTACTCTTGGCCACAGTGCCCCACTCTGAGCTACACTCACCATCCCTTTACAACTTTTCCTCCTCTTACAAGGTGCGGTGTTCCTTTCCCATCCTGCTCCGGGAAGAAAAAGTGTTTTCTCCAGCTGGCGACGTAATTTTTTTTTATTCAATTCCTTATACCAAATTACTTCATTTTGTACAAATTGGTCTCTACTTTCTCATTGGTTTGGTCCAGTGGTTCACTTTAATTATATACCAGGCTCTAACCAAAATTATTAATATTATCACTGGTTAGAGTTTGTGGTTAGCTAAAACAGCGTACCAGACTCGTACCAATTTATTAATATTTTTACTGGTTAGAGCTAGTGGTTATATTTTATTGTTTACCAGACCAGTACCAGAGAAAATAATACTTTACTCCCCCCCACTCTACCATAATAATAATTTTTTTTGTGGTTTGGATTCTTGGTTTGGCCCTACAGCCGTACCAGATCCGTACCAAAGATAGTACAGCGTACCCCAAAATATTTTGTGGTTGTGACTAATGGTTTGACTTCAAAGTCGTACCTAGTCCGTACCATATTACCCAAACAAAAGTGTACAATTAAGGGGGAACCCCTGCCAAAAATTTTCTTAAATTCAAAATACTTTAAAATAAAATTACAAAAGTGCTAAAATAGAACAGACCCCTGCTCAAATTTTTCTTAAAAGTGAAAAACTTAAAATAATTTTTAAAAAAGTGTTAAAATTGAACAAACCCCTGCCCAAATTTTTCTTAAATTACATAAACTTAGAATTATTTTTTGAGTGGAAGTTACGGAAGACTCCGACCCTCACTGCCAAGTGTCATTAATGGTGTTTATTAATATTATTACTTTTGTTTATCCTGACGAGTACCACTACCAAGACTACGTAATCATTAAACAATTAGAATATCCTACTGACCCCTCTCTTGAAATTAATATTTATATACCTATCATCGACACCATCTTTTATACTGATTATCAAAATAATACAGTCACGATTAAACTTCACTGCACTACCTTCAACGATCTCCAAGAACTACAAAATATTACTATAACTTCCACATACCATACTTTGGAAGAATTTACCAACAACCCAATACTACCAAATATTGACGTTTGTGATCCGGACGGACTCGAGTGGATGCACCGATATTAACATCAAAATGACAGCATTTCTACCAAATCAAATCTTTTCGAACATCCCAACGTACAACGGAGAGACCTCCTGTTCAACATGGCTGGAAACCCTTAATGCAAGGTGTACTCACTTCAAATTGGCAGACAAGTGGAAATTAGAAAATATGAAATTCCTACTAACAGAAGAAGCACTACACTGGTGGATTTTCTCTAACCGAGAATTACTTGACAACCTAACAGCTGCTAATGTTGAAATTAAATTTAAAGAGTTTGAAGAAAAACTACAAGCCGCCTTTCCAGAAGTAGATGATCAGGCCCTGGCAGAAACTGAAAACCTCTCAACAACTTTAGCAACAACAACCACCGGCAGACAATACGTGTACAAGAAATTAAGCATTTTCATGCGTATGAACCCCAATATGACTGAAGCACAAAAACTGAAATACTTATACCTAGGACTACCCTCTGATCTCCGCTGGAATATCAAAATGAAACTCGGATCCCGTGGTACAATACCAGAATTTCAAGAACAATTAGAATTCTACACAACCGAATTGAAGAATGAAAACATTCAATTACAACCAGGACCTTCCACACATCCAAACAATCGAACAAAGCTCTACCAAATTCCGAGCTTACCATCTATAACATCCCAACCAGCTAATATACAACCAACCAGTGACAATCTCAGCTTACCAACCCCTCAACAAAAACCACTACCAACTTGCGGATTCTGCAACACTAACACTCATACCTTACGCCAATGTTTCTCATTTGATAATTGGTTAAAAGAAAAGCAACACATCTCCCTTCAACAAGAACCAAATCGCCCATCAACCAATCAACAATACCAACCTGGACCAAAACAAAATTACACTAATAGTAATTACACAAAACAACAATATCACAGCCATAGCAATCAACCCCAACTGAACCATTTGAATACCACCAAAAACCCAAACGGACCTACAAGTTATAACCAAAACTGGAGATCGGGAAACTAACTGACCTGATGAATGAGGGAGATCATCAGGTATCGTTACATCCAACCATGGGAACCTCCCACCGTACTACAACACAAGACACCCAAACCACCACTACTCATAACAACAAAACTGTACAAACAATGAGACTTAAAACCAAGGATTCGTTTACACAAACTTCAGAATTCAACATTCAAGAACTTCATACACAACCCGAACAAATCCCTCAACAACATCTCATCTCGAATCCATTCTCACCACTCAAAACTCAAGACACCAAACTCCGAAGCAACGATACAACAAAATTAATACAATTACCCATTGAAATCAACAATACTTCATACCAAGCCTTAGTTGACACTGGAGCTACAATATCTGCTATAAATGAAACTATCCTCAACAATCTCCATCCTAAAATAAACATCAAGACAGAAAAATTAAAGAAGACAATGGACCTATCTCTAGCCACCACCATAACGAAATTACAAATCAAAAACAAAATAACGCTACCTATCAAAATACAAAATCATCAAATCAATTGGGAATTCTTCATTATACCAGATTGTAGTCATGATTTCATCCTAGGCAAGGAATTTTGTAAAACTTACAAAGTGCGATTCAACTGGGATAACGATACAGCACAATTAAATCATAATTTTCTACATGGACTTACAAACAATGTCAATACATCTCCAAAACGAAAACCGGAAATTAATACTGTCAAAATCTCATCATTAACAACAATATCACCCCAAACTACCCAACGAATAGAAATAAAATCACCTAACAACTCTGGAATTTTTCTGTTTGAATCATCTTCAAAATTTCAAGCAAGAAATCTAATTATGATCCCTGCTGCCCTTATAGACATAGTAGACCACAGAAGTTCAATTTTTATTACTGATCCTACAAGCCACAACATCACAATTCCGACAAATACTACCATTGGTAAAATTCAAATTATTCCTGAGCAAAATATTCTATTAAACATTGACAACACATCTCAACATGACGAAGAAATTAATGAAATTCAAACTACATACGAAGACTTTACCACAATAGACCCGGACATTGAAAAACTCAACTTCTCTAATCATCTTACAGAAGACGAAACTTTAATACTGAAACGTTTACTTTCAAAATACAGACATGTGTTTGCCTTCGATACAACTGAGTTAGGTAGCACTAATCTAGTCAGACACAGAATCGAAACTACTGATGAAATCCCTATACGATGCAGACCCTACCGAGTTTCACAAATAGAAAGAGAAGAAATTAACAAACAAGTAAATCAAATGCTCAAACAAGGAATAATCGAACCAACTGACTCACCATACGCAGCACCTGTAATATTATGTAAGAAAACCTCTGAAGACGGCACCAAAACAGCATTTAGATTTTGCTGTGATTTCCGATTGTTAAACAAAAAGACAAAGAAATCAAGTTATCCACTTCCTAGAATAGACGATGCTCTCGATAGACTACATGGATTTACAATTTGTTCAACCCTAGATTTATTCTCTGCCTTCCACCAAATCACCATGGATCCCGAAACAAAACACAAAACAGCATTTACAACTCCTGATGGTAACTACGTATGGAACAGAATGCCATTTGGATTAGTAGACAGCCCTTACTCATGGCAACGATTAATTGACTACGTCTTAGGGAACCTCAAATGGAACATATGTTTAGTATTTCTTGATGACATCTTAATCTTTGCAAAATCCTTCGAAGAACACAACCGAAGATTAGAACTTGTTTTACAAGCTTTACAAAATGCCAACTTGACACTGAAACCTAGTAAATGCCAATTCTGAATGGAAGAAGTTAAATACTTAGGCCACATCATATCAACAGACGGAATTTTACCTAACCCTGAAAAACTAACAACTGTACGAGATTTTCCAACCCCAACTAAAGTTAAAGATGTACGATCGTTCCTATCTTTATGTTCCTACTACCGAAAATTCATACAGAACTTTGCAAAAATTGCCTATCCGCTCAATCAACTCCTACAGAAAGAAACAATTTCTATGGAATGAACAATGCTCAGAAGCCTTCAACATCATCAAAGAAAAACTCTCTACAGCTCCCATTTTAACACACTACGACCCTACAGCTGAAATTGAAATACACACGGATGGTAGTTCATTATATGGCATTGGATGCATAATTATGCAAATTAAGGATGGAGAATCTCACCCTCTAGCCTACCTTTCTAGAAGTCTAAACAAAGCCGAAAAACATTGGGGCGTTACACACATTGAATGTTTAGCTGTCATTTATGGAATTGAAAAGGCAAGACCATACATATTTGGTAAACACTTCAAAGTCGTCACAGATCACTGTTCTCTATGTCACCTTATGAAAACCAAGGAATTGAAATCAGTAAAACTCTCAAGATGGGCACTTCGTTTACAAGAATATGACTTCGAAATTATTTACAATTCTGGAAAGAAACACACACACGTTGACGCTCTATCCAGATACCCCACATCAGATCCTACACCTGTAGAAGAAGACTTCCCAGAATCCTTCTTATTAACTATAAACCCAACGACCACAAGTTATGATACTAATAGAATAATCCAGTTACAACAAGAAGACCCACAATTATCAAAAATCATCAACTATATAACCAACAACAACTTGAACTCTTTCAAACAATTTTTTATCATCAATCACGTACTTTACAAATCAAGGCCTAAATTCAGCAACAACATTTTCAAAATCTGTATCCCTGAAAGTTTAAAAATTGAAATTATGCGTACAGTACATGACAATCCAACTGGAGGACACCTCGGATTTATCAAAACATATCACACCATTCAACACAGATTTTATTGGAGAAAAATGAAACAAGACGTCACAAACTACATAAAAACCTGTGAAATTTGCCAAAAATATAATCGTCGGAACTACCCGGAATCTGGGCCTATGTGTCCCTTAGAAGTACCTGATACCCCATTCCACACTCTAGGTGTAGACTTCCAAGGCGTTTACCCTGTATCAGAAAATGGAAACAAATACGCGTTTTTAATCAATGATCATCTCACTCGCTACATTGAAGCTGCCCCCGTTCCTTCACAAGTCACTTATAATGCTATCAAATGTTTACTTTCTTTAATAATCCAAAGACTTGGAATCCCGTCAAAAATAATTGCTGACTCCGGTACTGCATTCACTTCACACGATTTTGGACTCTTCTGCAATTATTTCAAGATTGAATTACATATTACTTCTCCAAACAACCATACCACAAATGGATTAGCTGAGAAGAATAATGATACGATCAAAAGAATAATGGCAAAATTTCTAAATCAAAATCACAACGAATGGGAACGCCTACTTCCCTGTGCAGTTTATGCTCACAATGTTACAATCCATTCTGTGACTAAATTCTCGCCATTTTTTTAATTTATGGACACGAACCAACTTTACCATGTGACAAAAAGTTTCCCCAATTACAAATTAAAGAAAAATTTAATCCCCAACGTAAAGTACAAAAAGGGACATTTTCGAGAGATATAGCTAAGCAAGTTACCGAAAAATTTCGAAAACGTGAAAAACAAAAATTTGATTTACTACACCCTGTAATTCCCTATCAAATTGGAGATTTAGCATTAATAGCCGATTTCACAAGAAAAACCGGCTTTGTACAAAAATTCATGCCCAGGTGGAAAGGCCCCTTTGAAATTATTGAACAAGAAAACCCTCGCCGTTTTAAACTAATTGATAAAAGAGAAAACAAAAACTCCAAAATTATTACTGCCAATTCCCAACACATCAAACGTTACTACCCACCCGAAATACATTAATCAAAAATACAGTCTGCCAAACCATTACGTTCAATAATCTAATTACTTTCATCACCTACTTCTAGATGGACATTCTTGATGTAGAACCATCGTTTGATGACATTCAAATCATTGAATGTACACCCGGAGACTCGTTACCTCAATCAACCTACGTTACACCTACAAAAGCTCTAAACTGTCATGACCCGGTATTTAAATCACCGTGTCCACCAACTCCTAGATTCATTCACTCAGACCGATCACCTCCTACATCAACTTCCACATTCCCCGGCTTTATAGACGACATGACCAATGCACTTGACTATGGCGAACTTCCTTTGGCTCTTCCCATGACTCCAGGACGATACAATACTATGGAAATCGACGATGACCTTGAAATTATCTATTTATCATCCGGACAAACAACACCGACATCATCACCACCAACTTCATTATCGACAACTCCCCCTTTTAATTTCGAATGGTTTAATGGCATCCCCTTCCCTACAGACCTTATTTCTACCCCAACGATGACATCACCAAAGACTAATAGCCACCCTGTATCCTCCAAATCCATCACGACGACTGACGAAGGAGTAATGTTCGGAGACGTATGGATGCCGCACCCTAAAATTATCTTGGAACGAATGACTACTTCAACAATAGCACCAACACTCTCATCTATACCAACAGAATCCCCAAGAACCAAAACCTTTAATTGGGTCAAAGACCATACCTCTCAGGTCTACCAATGGATAGAACAAGAAAAAAAGAAACTGCCTCAAAAACCACCTCATGTAAAATCCCCGCTTTCGGCCTTCTCAAATCATTCCAACATACTCGAACAAAAGTCCAAGCCAAAAAAGCGTCTGGGAAAACAACAGCGTCTCCGTTTCTTTAAACAAAACCCCCACCCCTAGGAAGAGATGGTGTTGCGTTACTATTAGCAACGAAGATATATTTAAGAAAACAACTCATTTAGGAAAACAACTCATTCAATTTTAGAAATATTAGAATTAAATAATGCGTTCATGACTTTGTATTGAGAATGTATTGAAGGCTAGTTTTAAGGATGGACTGTAATGGTGCAGTTAACTACTCTAAAATAAAGTTGGACACTCTCGTTTTGGAAGTTGACCTGACCGGAAGTACTCTTTTTTACTCTTGGCCACAGTGCCCCACTCTGAGCTACACTCACCATCCCTTTAAAACTTTTCCTCCTCTTACAATATAGACAATTTGATTTTGAATCTGAATGTCCGATCATTTATCGGACTTCCGGAACATCGTGGCAACAAATTAACACCCATTTAAAGGTATTGGTACATTCCTTGGTAACACCGGAACACGATTGGGAATTAATTACCTCCTAACTTCGTTTCACTGTGTAGTATGTAGCACCATTAGTATGCTGGAGTCAATTACAGTTGCGAGAATTCAATTGAGAGATGCTATTTGAATGAATTTTTAAGTTGAAAATGTATTCAGTCAAACGTAAGTATGACCATCTCCCTTTTTACCAGTGATTTACCCTATTCCATATCATTCAGTGCTCACTTGCCATACTACCATTACTCAATATTAGTTTAAAATACAATAAAAAGTGACATGCGTAACCTAAGATGATCATCTTTAATATTTTGCCCGTAAAAATTACCATTAGCCGATTAATTTACTCAATTCGGACCTATGCTTTTTTAGCCATCGATTAATAATAATTTTCAATTAACTCATTCCATGAGTCACTAGTTTTTAATTTTGAAATACAGATACTCACCTTAAGTCGAATTAAGTGATAATTCATGTTTTACGCTTGTTCACTGTTAGGTATTCGTTACAACGTTAAGTAATTAATGTCTATTAATTGTTTTTGCAATTCACAAGTTATTTTGCAGCAGAGAGCGGATTTAAATAAACACTGTCGAACTACATCCATGTAATTACACATGTGGACATGATAACTTAAGACAACGAATGAGCATTCAATTCAAGTTTTAATTTATCAAATTTTTGAAATACGTAAGTATTTGCATATCCCTTATGTTCAGGAAATACATACGTCTAATGAAAGCTAAGCTTAAGTTAAGTTAAATTAAGTTACCTTCCGAACGAAGCCCGGTATTCGAATTTGTAGTTACTGTGGCAGCAGTTTGCACTCGATTTATTCTTGCGGACAATTCATAGGATTAAATGTATCCCAGCGCAAGGATTGGGAAAAGGCTAATCAACGATACTTTAATTGTATGTGACGTCATCCGCAGTTTATGGATTAATCGGACAACCGCAACAACTAAGCGAGAATTGAACCAGGCTGAAGATTTACTCACCCATTTGCTTCAACAACACAATTGCGGACATCATTCAGAATCTTACTAATAACAAGTCCCAGATCACAAAAGATCGTCATTTACGAACGTCTATTTTGCGATCATCAACAATTTTTGCGTGTGTGAGGACGGTTGCGAAATTCCAATCTATCCTACCACATCAAACATCCCGCTCTACTTCCTGGCACTGATGCTATATTAAAAAGCATGATTCTCCATTATCCCTAGATATTGGCACACGTCTCCTTCCGAACATGTAACAACCACATCCACCAGCGATACTCGATTCATGGAGGAAACCATTCATGGAAACCGCACAGTAAAGATTATCATCAACAAATGTGTACTCCACTGTAGGATTTGTCTTAGCTGTACGCCGATTTATGGCTAGAAGAGGCAGAACATCTGACATGTATTCCGACAACGGTCTAAACTTCGTTGGTGCTAACAATTATATGAGTACGATATTGGAGTCACTCATGGAACCACGACAAAGCCAGGACAAGATTCTACGTGACATTCAATTAGAGAAGATCAACTGGAACTTGAACCCACCAACAGCGCTATACACCAATGTGGAGTATGGGAAGCTTGCGTGAAGCTCGTGAAGACGTACGTGAAGATTGTGGATTAGGATACCTACAACTTTGAAGAATTCGAAACTATACGAATCTTCACGGAAGCATTCGTAAATTCCAGACCACTTACACCAATGTCTACCGACCCTAATGATCTGGAGGCTCTGACTCCAGCCTATTTTCTTGTAGGAACAACACTGGTGTGGACCCCTAAACATGACTTTACAAGCCTGAACGTCAAACGACTGGATCAGTTACAACGAATTTAACGTAGATCCAAGGAATTATGGAAACGTTGGTAATTGGAATACCTAACGACCCTACAACGCCGAGTCAATGGCAAAGTACCCAACCGAATCTGAACATTTTATACATGGTTCTGGTAATGGAAGATAACTTTCCCCCATATGCATTGGAAGTTAGGGCGTATCAAAGAAGCTCATCCCGGTAAGAATGTTTTAGTCAGAGTGACTACCGTGGAAACCGAAGGTTTGTACCGTTGCCAAAAAGGGACAAACCGAGAAGGTTACAAAGGGATTTGTGAGACCAATCGCAAAACTAGCAAAATTACATTTGGATCACATTACATCTGAAGACATGAACAAGAAGAAAGTATCTGCAACAACCTTGCTAACTCGCAAGAGAACAACAAAAAGAACTACTCCCGGAAAATGGATGAGTACATTTATCTGTATGTGCTTACTGCACACCACCATGTGCGCAGAACAACCATTAACCAAGTTTTCGGAGGATTTCATCAAAAACACCACGGATATTGGAACCTACCAATATATAGAACCATATAAGCCCGGATCAAAGGAACTAAATATTCCAGCATTAATGTACTTCGCCATACTCCTATCACTGATTGCTTCACTTGGAAATATACTGACCATAACTGCTCTTTGTAACTCTTCATCACAACGGAGACAAACTACCACCTGGTTTACTCTCGGCCTGAGTGTATCGGATTTCCTATTCAGTGTAATAGCATTACCCTTTACGGGTTTTCGACACTACGGTCAGCCATGGATTAACGACAGCAGTTGTTGTCAATTTGGACCATTCATCTACTACTGAAGTGTGACTTGCTCTATAATAACTATTACAACTATCACTATAAATCGGTAGGTAGGTATAGTTCAATTCCATCTATACCATCGCGTTTTTACGTATCAAAATACGACGCTCATCATACTCATGATATGGACCTTAAGCTACGGCTTCATGATTTCATAACTATTAGGCATATGCGGGATCTTACTACAGATAATCTTACCGATTCTAACCACGATTACGTGCTACATCGCTATACTCTACTAGGTATTAAAGGCCCGGAAGGCCTTAAGACATTTCCAATCCAGAGGAAACATAGAAACCAGTGAAACTTTGGACTACTACTACCGCAGAAAAGCAACTGACAATGTTCATAGCAACATTATTTGGTTGCTACCTTAAGTGCTATATGCCTGCTTTGGCTATACACACAACAATCTCCAAGAAACCAATACATCAAGACTTCATTTGGATTTGCGACACCCTTACGTGGGCGTTACCCTGTTTGAACTTACTGATCTATACAATTTTGAACCAACAATACCGGAAGGCGTATTGTAAACTACTTTAACCGAAGTACGGAAGACAATTTTCCATCTCACGCAATTTATCATGCCTTACGACATTAAAAATTTTATTCATTACGATCACCGATACTGCAGCTGAAACAGAGCCGAAGAGTAAAATGACCTCTATATTTTCTGTGTGCAAATATCAATGGAACATTTATGACGAGATCCCCAGGTGAACCCGAAGTGTCCAATGGTTAAAAATACTCCTGGATGGAAATATTTACTACCGAACTCACGTCTGTGCATCTAGACAAGCAGTTAATACGGAAGCAAAGGGTGTATCAACTACAACGTTTTGTTTAATATAATTGTTCCGGAAATTGTGAAAATGCTGACTGTGCAATGGGCCAATGTAGTGATGATGCAGTGGTCTGCAAATGCTTTATGTGTAATCCAAAAAATACCAACTGTGTCTGCACATATGAACCTAAGACAGTTGTCTACAAAATCAAAACGGACCAAGGAGACGTTACTCCAATTTGCTGTGGACATCTGTTCACCTTAACCCGAAGGAAAGATCTGAGTCAAACTCAAGATCACTACGAGTGTGACAACTGTGAAGCAGAGTGTACACGATACGGCTTAAAGGTCACGACACCAGGAAAGGTGGCAAGATATATCAAGGCGTAGAAGAATCCAGGATTTGTTTCAACTATTCCAACCTCGGAATCAACAGAAGTGCATTTAACCAATAATATGCTTACCGCAACCGGAAAATTAACTATTGAATTGTGGTTTCCCAACTACGATTCTCCCACGATGCTCGAAAGAAACTGCACACGACTTCTAGCGTGTGAACTCATTACATGTCACCTATGCATGGACCTCTGGGGAAATGTGTCCTGTTACAATATTTACCATTGGATAATATCTATACCCTTAGAATCACCCTGGTTATCATTATACTGGTAATGTATGTGACTCGAGTACTGATGTGGATATCATGGTACGCTTGCTGGCCTGCGAGAGTATGTTTACGTATACAACGTCAAAGAAAACAACGACAACGAAATGTACGTGGAGTATATAGAAGAAACGACGATGATGAACATCCCCTCTTGGATCAGTCGTCTAACCCTTATCATCCAAATACATTGGCATCCGTAGATAAAATGCGGACTCATGGACCTCGAGGACGGAATAGACCAAGTCGTTATTTCCCAGGAGCTTATTTGGGAATTTCGATAATCTTGGCTGCGCATATCGGCAGACCATACTCATGTTCTAATTTTGTAGCAATGACGACATCATACAGAGAATGTACCGTAAACTCAGAAAATGATATAGTTTGTTCAGTAAGAATTAATACTCGACTAGCTCTCAGTCCTGTGGGATTAGAATTAGTTTAACATGCTTATAATTAGTTTTGATTAGGGCACATACATATATAACGTTATCATTTTTCGTCATAATTTAGACCCATGTACCTTTTGGTTATCACTGGTTAGCTTTGAGGAAATAGACGACCTACTGTTAACGTTAGCATGCACAAGTTAAACCGCACCAAAATTCAAAATTATGGAACTGCTATTCATAATCTCGACCTCAACTATTAAAAGTCCTGTGCTTTACAGGAGGATTCTGTGCATCGCATGGGTACAAAAATGCTGTACCTGGACCTGAACCTGGACCCAAATAGTGGGTACCGGCAAAAATCGTACCCAAAACCCGTACCTGAATAAAAGTACCCATTAAATAATGTTGGTACCTGGACCTGATTAGTTTGCAAGTAGTGCGTACATGTGCCTAAATTTTACCCGTACCCAAAACATACCCAATATTTGGACCTGTACCTGAAATATTTTCCTACAGACCTGTACCCAATCAGGTACTTTAAAAAATTAATGAAAACGATTCAACTTTTGATTATCACACCAATTACAAACTATGATAAATTCTGCCTCGTCATAATTTTTGCAATACTAAACATCGTAATGGAACTATAACCTCTATACCATCTGAGGTATTGCCATCACCAATTTAATCTTCCACCTCTAGGCCATCCTCCATAACCACAGTATCATTTAACACCATTTTTACTGAATAAAAAGTGAAAATTGTAATTACATGTACTTATTTCTGGCACGTTGTGCTAACAATAAGTCAACCATCGTATGCTTTTCCAAACATTACGATGCACTCCTGAAAACACGCTAAATATCAAATTAAACCTGTAGGTCGGAGAGATAGCCTCATACTACACTAGATGCCTCGTAAGATGGATTTCTGTTTGTAAATGTACCCACATTTTCAAGTATCAATTTGTCAGGTCCAGGTATATTGGAAGCTTGTACCTGTTGCTGTCAGGAACAACCCAAAAAATTCCAAGTTTGTGCCTGCACCCACCCCCTGGTTTTGTACCCAAAATTGGGGTAAATATAGCTAGTACCCATAAAGTACCTATTCAGTTTGGGTACTTAAATAGAGTACCCATTTCGGACCTGGACCTGTATCTACACCCAAATACTCAGGTACTACCCGTACCCATGCGATGCACTGGGTGGTAGTGTCATCGTAGAAATTAAAAGCCAAGCGGTTTACGAATCAAGCCCTGTTGTAGAGACTTGTTGTATGCCTAAATAGTGCGATTTTATTAAGAGTAGCGCTTTAAATAAACGGACAGGTAGTGCTCGTTAATAAAGAGTGCTTGGCATGCCTCCTTCTGGGCGTTGTGTGAGGCCATTGAACAATGAAAGTGCGAAACTTTAAATGAACGGACAGAAAGTGCCCTTTTATAATAAAGGATCCCCATACAAACCACTGCTGCCTGCCAGGCTACCTGGTCAAGTCTAGTCTATTCCTTAAAGTTTAGTCCCGCAGCTAGTAAAGTATAGTCAAGTCAGCTGTATGTTTAAGTAGCGATAGTCTAGTCCTAGTGTTGATTCTGCAACTGGTTTCCTAGTCCAGTCGGGTCTATTCACCTAGTCCCAGTGTATTTTTTATGAAAATGCTTACATTATGAGTAGTAACATGTAAAAAATATTGTTTAAAAAACTTGTCCAGTGAAATATAACGTTCTGTTGAGCTTAAAAGTTACAGATTTTAGCGTGTACATGTAAAAACAACTAGCTCATGTTTATGTTCTCACCCTTTCTAATTAATAGGACGTTAGCTATTCGATAATAACATTAAAAAATGCATATAATTATTTAATTAGCATTGTTTCTGTTCACCATTATAATACTGCTTTAAAACCAACTCGGTTTATTTGGCTGTCTTCCACACAATTTGTTCCACAAAGAGTGCTTCTCAGTTGTGGCGATTTTGGCATTTGCCCTTTTAGGTACTATCTCGATTTTTTTCTCTGGTGTACACAATTTTGTTAAAAGATTTTTATTAATTAAATGAGGCAATGCTACCTAAAGTTGTCTGTATCTCAGCTAATGCACACGCAGACTACATTGCGGGACACGAATGTATCGAATGTAAACGGTCCATTAACCACGGTCTGTTGTGCACACAATGATTTACTCCCGGTCTTTGTTTGTAGTTTCTTGTTGTATTATAGATGGCCCAGTCACTGAATACTGTTTGATTTGATAAGTTGGTTTTTGGGCTCAATAAATGATAACGTTATAATTCTTCTCCATGACCCATGTATACAGTTACCATGAGTTAATCTTTTGATTTTTGACGACCCACCCATTTGATAACGTTATATGTGTATGTCCTCTTAGATAAATCAAGGCTGGCATAATGTTGTGCTACGCAAACACTATTAATACAGAACCATATATTTACATTAGCTAATGAGCACGTGTACATGTGTACCTGCGCTCCCAAACAGAATTCCCCAAAAGGAAGATTACAGTATTAATTACATGTTGCTTTATCTTAATGTTGTAATTGAGGACAAGACAATCTTCTGGTTTCCCGTCCAAACAGGGAATTTCCTTTCATAAAAGGTGTCCAATTTGTGTGCGGTTGAGCAGGATGCCTCAATGCCGTCACACATAATCTTGAAACCATTGATTGCCTCTCACTCCTGTGGTAAGATGAAACCACGCACCAGAGCCTTCTTGCGCATATACTAATTGGATAAGAATAACAAATTGAATAATCCTAATTTTTCCAACCATTATTATTGTAAACTTTAATTAGATTTTACTTGCACAATTTACCTTAAAGTTGTTTTTGACACGTTTTGTTCTCCAACTTTTATTATGAATACCGTATTTATTCAGCATGTAAAATCAGTACAGTTTTGGAATTTTATTTGTTCAATAAACTTATTGGCTGAAACAAAACTTCTCTCTCAGTTCATGTCTCATTATAATTGAGCATAGCAACAATCATTGCTTGAGTATTCTGTTTGTCATCGTTGCATCTGCATTCCATGGATAGATATTCCATCGTAAGTAAATGAGCGGCAGTTGGACCGCCATTAAATTATGCGTTATTCCACGGTCATTCCACGGGCTTCTATTCCATTGGCATTCCACGAGTATCCTTTTCATGCGCAATCCAACTGCAATAATTCCATGGGCAATTCGTGGGACGTCAATCCACGGGAAATTCAAGGGTAGCCATTACATTGGCAATGAATGGGCAGTCAGTCCAGGGACAATCCAAGTTCAGCCATTCCATAGGCGATCCATGAGCTGTCAATCCATAGCTAACCCATAGATGATGTCACCATTATTATCATTAATCATTGATTGTGTGTACTTGTACAAGTTTATTGTCACACTTCGTGTTTCAAAACTAAAGCTTTTTCATGGTGCTTTTAAGTATATTTATGGCTCCAGACATGCGCGTATTGTATAGCTTGTTGGAAATTCTAAATTTGCTAATATCTACATTCTCATAAAACACTCGACGTACTACTTTGAAAATGAGGCGAGCATATATTTTTCGTAAAGGGCAATATTTAAATATAATTATCTTATTCATTAAGTTGCGTCGGGTAGGTGAATGCAAAAAATATTAAATCGATACCACTCTCCTACAGTACCCATTACCCAATGAGGCAAATTTAGCTTACTTGCTGATAATTGATCATTGTAACTTCAAAATTGACTCAAAAGTACAAACGCCCACCCCTACGAACTACCAAACTCAGTAAATTTCAGCAGTTGTAAGTGTGTTAATGTCTTGAAGTGTTTACATCTTCTTAACCATCAAGATTGAGCAAAACGATTAAATGAAATAAGCTACTTACAATAATTTGCTCAGAGTTTTGTAATTTTGTCTTGCTCACAAACACAAGCATATATTTTTAAATAAGAACACGTGAAGACAAAGTCCATTCAATTACACAAACAAATATCCATGCAATTACGAATACGAAAAATTCCTTAGCGATTAATTTCCTAACTAAAATAAATGTAAGATAACTTTCGGCAAATTTCTGCTACAATTCAGACGTTGCCTTTAAAGATTGTTCAGCTGAATTATAACAACAATTCTTTCAAGGTATCCAAGGGATTCCAGCAGGGATGAACTACCCGAAAGAGATCCGTTCTACAAATTTGAACAAGAATGTATTGAACAAACTTGCACCTATCATTTTGTTACCACCTCAAAATTAATAAAATTGAATAAATAATGAGAAAGTTACGCACTGAAAGCTGATTTGTCTTACAGTTTGAGCACTCGTGGCAGGCATCGACGTATCATGCATGTACGACAAAATTTGAACCCAAAATAATGATTAAATAGTAATTTAATTTAAGCCTTTACAACTTACAAATACGTTCTTAGCAAAAATTGGGTCATTTTTACAAAATTTACAACACTTATTGGGTAATCACTTAGTACACGTCCTTACTTCACTTTCCGCATTCCAGGCCGCTGAGTCTTCATTAGACCTCTCTTGTCCTCATTTACTAATTTCGAAAAGATTATTGTGTATTAAAACTTTAGTTCTTGGTTTGCAATCTTGAAAATATTAGCAATGAAATTATATTTTCAATTGTTCATATTCAAATTGATTTTTTTAAACCAAATTAAAATAAGTGGACAAAGAAAATAAAGTTTAAAAGAGTAATGAAATGATGAAGAGCAAAATTATAGCTTGCGATATAATTACGTACATATTTGTCAACAATGCATATTAAACCAAACTCGTCCTGCTCGCACAATAAAAACGTGGATTTACATTCGCATTGAATACTGATGGAGTACCTATATTTTGTCCATTTTAATGAATTTCCATTTTCTCACATTCCAGAAATCCAATGAAAGTTTTAATCAAACTCAGAATCAAAAACAAGAATAATGACAATGCGAGTTTGATATTAGGGAAATACCAATTGTTTTTAAATGAATGAATAAAGAACAAAGTTCAAAAGCATAAAAGAATATTCTAATGATAAAATCAAAATCGTAACTTGGGATATAATTACTTACATATTTTTCATTATGGTATATTATAATTGGCTGCAGATTTCAATCCAACATTTTCGGGAAAATCGTCATTATCGCGATTTAGGCCTTAAGACTTTGCCAATCCAGAGGAAACATAGAAACCAGTGAAACTTTGGACTCTGCTACTACCGCAGAAAAGCAACTGACTAGGTCCATAGCCATAATATTTGGTTAGTACGTGATGTGCTATATGCCTGCTTTGGCTATAAACAACAATCTCCAAGGAGACAATACATCAAGACTTCATTTGGTTTTGCGACGCCCTTACGTAGGCGTTACCCTGTTTGAACTTACTGACCTATACAATTTTGAACCAACATTACCTGAATTGAACTTGACCTTGACTTGAAATACTCATGGTCTACTTGAACTTGAGCGCAGCTCTGGACACGAACATCATTATGACGTTACCGGAAATTCCCCTAAACATCACAGCTTCCCAATATTGGGGCAACGCACAGGATTTCTGCACAGAAATCCTATTGTAAAGTGCTTCTCAAAAGATTTACCTATCTATAAGCTCAGGAAAAGGATGGAAGACAATGGAGTACCCCATAATTGAATTCATGCGTTTCTAGAATTTGTATCATAATAGTATGTATGTATGTATACATTTCCATGAAAGTGTTCTAGAACCAGCAAAAATTTCAAATGATGGTTATTTTACATTTCCGTAATTTTTTTCTGAAATATATCAAAAATTAAAAATCTATAAAATTCAGAAGGATTGACACGTGAAATAAGTTGCCTGCAGCCCTTGGTTAAAGATTTATTTATATAGACTCTGATAGAATTACACTTCAAATTTCTTTCCGAAATAAAATTATAGACATTATCCTTTATTGGAAATCATTAGTTCATTTCGATGCATGATCTAAAAATCAACACTAAATAAATCAACAAGGTGCGGAATATGTGAAATACATTCAGTCTTTAATATAGGGAAAATAATTACCTTCAACCGATTGGAGCCATTGTCTCTTGCACATGCTAGAGAAGAAAGATATTTTAAGGGACGCTGCAAATATAATTACAAGGAATTTATGTTATTCCAGGGATATTTATTTATTTATCTAAGGTATAAAATCCTGCCAATTGATATTTAATCCTTCCCTTTAATTGAATATTTGTTTAATGTCGAAATTGCAAGGTCTAATTTCCTTTTTTGGAATATTTCAACAAAGCCAAAATTTTGAAGGCACAATTCAAATATGAGTGCCTATTTGCAGGTTTAACAACGGCGTCATTATCTAGAATTCATCTGAGAAATCATTGCTGACCGGTACTGTGTCAATGATATGTCTCTATTGCGCTGGCACCAAGAAATCAAGGTGAGTTTTTACAGCTACGCTCCATCGTAATAAAATCGAGGTTCTACAATTGCAATTATATCGGGGATTCATTACAATCCCAAGTCAACAAGTCAATCCAGAGAAACAGATCTGAAACGTTTTGCCAGGTAGACACCGCTACTTGGAATATTTCGTATGATAGCATTTGTTGACGATATTACAGATTCTTGATCAGATTCTGCAAAATCTAATTTATTGTCGTATTGGCCGAAAACTACTGCCAGTATCAAATGTACAACGCGCTATAGTGTATAAATTAGTATTTGTACTTTAATTTTACAGGCGTCGGATTTTTGTGAGAAGACGGGAAGATTTTTCTCAGGAAATACATATTTCTTCCAGGAAAAATCACAAAGGGATTTTTTTGTGCAAATTTGTTACGCAAACAAGGATTTATTTAGATTGATTTACCTTATTTGCCAGGGATTTGAAGTCTTGTCGGGAAGGTATTTTTGCCAGCAGGGATTTTGAAAATCGTTGAGGACCTTCCCGCAGGGACATAATATTCAGCAGGGATATTCAGCAATGATCTTCCAGGGAGATTTACAAAAATCTGACCTCTTGATTGAGAAAACAGATAGCACTACACAGTAAGTGCATTATTAATAGGTGGTTACATGTGTTACCATGTATTAGGGCTCCTCATAACTTCAAGTAGTAGTTGCAACTTACAATTCCAATTGCAACATCAAGTCAACTTGGCAGGGAGTTCTTGGCGTGTTTTAGGAAAATCTGTTTGCCAAACAACGATTTTTAGTGTGACTGAACTTATTTGACGTCTTATAGGGAAATTATTTTTGCCAGCTGGAATTTTGAAAATCGTAAATCTTTGTTTTAGCGGGGATTTTTGAAATCGTTGAGGACCTCCCAGCAGGGACATTTGACTTAGCAGGGTTCACAAATGATCTTCCAGGGAAGTTCACAAAAATCCGACCACTGTCATGTTATTTTTAAAAATAGAAGTAAGGAGCTGGTACTGTTGAATTTCTTAATATTTCAATATTGTCTAAGGCCCAAAGTTTGCACAACGTATCGATCAAGCAGTTGTCGTTATAGGGGTATAATAGTGGTAGGGCTGGTTCAGTTTGGTTAAAAAAATCAATTCAATGCAGTTTATATTCTGAATTGAATTGAACGAGAATGGTTCAATTCAGTTTGACAAACTTCAGTTCAATTCAAATCAGTTTTAGTCTACGAACTGAATTGAACCGTGAACCATTCAGTTCAAGCGGGAAAAGCAGAATTCTAACAAGTTTGGGTTCGATGTTTCGATCACGTTTGGTCACGGTAACGCTTTTACCAGTCGTTTAAAATTTTTCAAAGTGGACCTCGGATATCATTCTCATTGTAAAAGGAGGACCCGTCTGAGACTTTTTATTTTTCAATGTTAACAAGTTAAATTGTCATATTTATATGAACAAAAATCTGACATTCAAGTGAAATAATTTTTCTTTCTGGCTAAATATGTGTTTAATTTTTCTCTTTACGCACATTTTCCTGTGAATTAAAACGTTTTGCAGATTCTGATTCTTCCAGTACATAATTTTAGGAACACGGTATTTTGAGTCCCAATATGAATTCTGAAATATGATTCCCCAATAAAAATAATATTTATCAATAAATTATTGTTTCGAAATACTTGCAACGGCTACTAATATTTTACTAGCATGTTTACGAAAATTGATCAGACAAACAGTTGATCGTTATATGGTAAGCGTGTATGAGATGTGGGACGAAATTTTTAGACTATATTTGCGTGCATGTAATCTCGTTATTTAGATGGTAAGGGGCATTAACGAATCGTTTGAATTGCAATTGGCATTTTACAGTTCAATTCAATTCACGCGAGTGAACTGAACCCACCAGTTCAATTCATTAAGTAAACTGAATTGAAATAAAATTGAACGAAACTGAACCGAATTGAATTGAAAATTTCGGTTCTGAACTGAATTGGTCCGACCACTAGGGTATAATTTAACATAAACAATTTCTGGGTATGACCCTAAGGTACCGATAAAGTTTTCTCCTATGAACCATAGAGAGAAATATTGGCTTCAGTGGCTCTCTTATCATTCGAACCTGTAGTTCGGGAAACGCACAAAATTCGCACGCCCTAAAGCATTTAGTCGAACAGGACTGTCGAGTTGAGTAACTTTACTTGTGATGGAGGATCCTCACTGACCCGGTATCCATCTGTTAAATTCGGAGTCTGGAACTATAGGTACGGTTTTTATGTAAATAATTTAGTTAAATCTGATAATACGCAACTTCAACCATGCCACACAACCAGAGCTGCGTTCAAGTTCAAGTATAACTTGAAAAGTTCAAGTGCGTATGAAGTTCACGTCAAGTCAAGTGCAGACAGTTTTGTAACTTGAAACTTGAACATCAAGTTTAAGTGAAATTATAATTTAAACTTGAATTTTCAAGTTCAAGTGAAATTATAATTTGAACTTAAATTTTCAAGTTCAAGTTGATAATTTATTACTTGATAGCAAAATCAGTTATGTGTCCAACTTGAACATCAAGTTCTAACCAAGTTCAAACTCTACATTAACTTGACAATCGTGTACGTATACGTAAAAAAAGTACAAGTACGGATACCTCGTTTAGACAATTTTTCAAGTTCAAGTCAAGTTCAAGTCAAGTTACCTAAAATAACTTGACTTGAACGCAACTCATGCATGACTACGGATTTAATGTAAGCTATTCGAACGATCGCAATAAGCCCTGGGAATCTAGTCTCCTCCAAGCGTAGACCCAATCTATTTGGGGAAACAGTTGTTCCACCAAACTGCAGTATTGATATCAAATAACGAAAACATTACTAATAACATTGTGACACAGCTTTCACAATTTTTGAGGAATAGTGAGTTCTAATACTCTGCAAGATTGTAAGTTGACGATTATAGCAAGTTTATTTGAATTAAATACACTTTGATGTAACTGAAATGAATGGATGTTGATGCATCCTAGTGTTAGCAACACATTTTATTACGTGAATGGAGAACAAAATTGAAAGCGGTTTCACTACTATTCATTTATTTAATTCATTACCTCTTCTACGTAATTCTGTCTCTCACATTTCCTCGCGCTGGGTAGTGCCGACAACACGTGGTTTGTAACACTGGCTTTCAAGATTTGTAAGCCAGGGAAAACAGCTATTATTTTATTCACTCTCAAAAATATTCTGAGACAATGACGGTCGGATGGTTGTTTATATGAATTTACTTTTACTACGTTTTATATATATATATACTATTGCAAAGACCATGACCATTGTTTTCTATCTGAATTATCAATTCATCTCAACGAAACATTAAAATCAAATTGAGCGTGCTGCACGAAACAATAAATGCAGCAGATGGAAATGTGATACGGTTCATAATGTACACTCCAGCAACATTAATCTCCAGAGGACGTAGTGCCGCTACCCTTCGTCTATTCGCCTTCCCATTAAATATTTGACAGCGGCGAATAAAGTCAGTAGACTTATCGTAAATCTGGCCTTGGATTGTATATACGACAAACTCCAGCACTAGGAAAAGTAAGCACCAACATAAGAAAAACGCACAGGAAAATACGTCTGTGTATGATGGTTGATCACGACGTAAATAACTAAAATATGATTTCCAATAATAATTGCCAGAAAGCAAGGCATAGTAACATTCGCAAAGCAGCCGTTATAAATGTTATTCATAATCTGGAATCTGATGTACATCTTTAACATGGCATCTTGCTCCTCACTTTTGTTGGCCAGAGTTAAATGTCTACAATTCACGAAACATTATTCATTCGCAACATAAACTTTACATCATACATGCAATTATAGCATTTTAGAACTATTAGAGTTAGAATTTAGAAGGTTATTAGAGATGCTTTCAAACTAAAAGAACCTGAATGATTTGAGCCAAAATTCAGAGAAGATGCTGTAAGTGGCGAACAGCAGTAACCAGTAGAGTCCAAGCATGGATAATACAATCAAATATTGTTCTAATTCATACAGTGAGCATAGCCCAATCCTGAGTGTGCTGTTTATTTTGAACCATCGCAGTTCCTGACAAGTGAAGCGACTGTTGTCACTGTCCACAAGAAACATCATCAGCAGTAAGAAACACATAAAGGCTGTGTAGTAAACGTAGTATCTGGCCATCAAAAGAAAGCAGCGGATTCTTGCACGGGACTCTTTTTCAATTAGCAAGTATTTTTCTAGAACGATGTAAAATATAAGCGCTTATTATTTTCTTCGTTATGTTCGTTCTTAAGTTACTTCGACAAAACTGAATGTTTTCATCAATGACAGTCCCTTACCCAAACTCCGCACCAATTCGAAGAATTCATTCGTGAAGAAAATGATCTCTTCAGGGATTAACCAGCCAGCCGTAATTGTTACTGCAGATGAAAGATAAGCGATACTAAATGTTGTGTGGTGTACCAAATCTGCTTTGTTAACATCCGGTACAAGCAAACCCTTTTGACTTAAGCCCCATAATCGATTTAGGGTGCTCAACCAAAACAGTATCACATGGGCAATGTACGCGTTCCCTGAACTGAAGGATATTTTTCGAACAGAGATATTTTTGTCAGAGTTCCAACTGAAAGGGTGCATTTTCAAACGCATCCCAAAGTTCATTAATCCTCTTAAATCGCTGATTTGAGAATGCGAAAGCATTTTAAATTATAGTAGATTGCAAATTTTAAGCAAATTACCCAGATTCTATAAATGATGTTTCTGTCGACAATGTCGTCAAAACAAATTTTGAGTTTGTACTAGTTCATAGATATATATATATACTAGTATATACACTAGTAAGAATATTGTCAATACATGGTCCAATGTGTTTCCACGTGGAATATTTGTAATATTACATGATTGTCCCAATTAAGTCCAAACCATTCCGATAAATGTCATTATCGATTGACTATTTAGGTCACTGCGGAAAGCAATATGTAAGATTTAATTCATGGTTCAATTAATTAGCTTTACCTGGAAAGACCCGCATTTTGTGATTTTCAGAAATTCCCCTTTAACACCATCATACCCCATACTTGTACCAACACAAGTGCAAACATCCTGCATAGAAAATCTATTGTATAATGTTTCTTAAAGCATTTGCTTCCCTAATGTCACGATTTGGATAAATATATAATATGTACATTATTACATATAAATATATAATATGTATAAAGTATTACATTATTCCCCATATTTGAGTTGATTAGTTTTTAGAAATTGATTCATATTTATATGCAAGTATAAATATGTTAAAACAAAGTTCTAGAACCAGCAAAAATTTTAAATTATGATAGTATCACAGTACACAAGTTGTTATTACTAAAATAATGTATTTTAAAATACTTATTTTAAAATGGTTTCTGGTAAACATCAACTTTCGAAAAGGCGAAACGAATTTATTTTTAAAAAAGCATCAAATATTTTTCGTGAATGCCTCTGGCACTGGCCATGGGTGAAAGGTTTTACCAGACATATATGTATTTCCGGACTAGGTAACTTTTTATATAAATGCAGTAATTATTATGTATGTTATAAAACCCCGCTATTTGATTTTTGTTTTACCATAATTAAAAAGAATATTTGCCTATAGTAAAATAATGTGGTCCAATTCCTTGTCGTGCAAATATTTGTCCTGTGATATAATTGCAAAATTGTGAGGCAGTGTGGAAACAATCAGCAACTTCATTGGCTCGAGTAAATATTAAGAATTACTTTGAGAATCATTATTTTAAGTTTGTCCTGCCTTCCTAATTACAGAGTATCCAAGCATCAGTCGTGGCATTACAATTTCTCAAAGATTTTAAAACTGGCTTTTAACTTTTATTGACGTAATCGATTTTCGTTTAAAACATCAGCTAGAATGTCAAGATCAGAGGAATCTGTATTGCAACCACTCCAAACGTTTTAAAAAAGAGGAAACAGATGACAGTTTGTCAGAGCCAGTTATGCTTCAGCTCAATTTAACCGTCAAATTTGTTACTCTTCTAACTGTAATGTTACATCCGAATTGAACTAAAATATTATGACTGGTACTAAAAGTTGTGATCAGTAACTATTTTTAGTTTTAAATGTCATCTAGAGACGCTTTGCTGGCAGTTGGAAAAGTTACAGCATGGTCTAATTTGCAAGGATTCATATGAACCTGCATTAATCGATTCTTTGGATGCAAATAAAATTATTGTAGACATAAATCTTGCAATTATTTGACTACAGACACAAATTACTGTTTTAGATCAACCAAAAGTTAATTGTATAATAAAAATTGGCTTACCCTGGAATCTTATGTGTTGTTTAGTGATGTCTTATTTAGCGCACTTTTTATAATGTATAACCATTAATGTACCTAATGTATTTATATACATGTTCCTTATAAGAGCATACAGTACACTCTCGCTATAAAAGCACTCCAAAAGGGCTCTTAAAACCGTATGCTCTTATAAAGAACATGTATCTAGATATGGCGTTATACATTATAAGAAGTGCGCTAAATAAGACATCACTAAACAATACATACGATTCCAGGGTAAACCAATTTTTATTTATAAATAATCATTTATTATACTTATAATTAATTTTTAGTTGGAATGCCATAGTAAATTTGGCCTGTAGAGAAGTAATTGCCTAGGATATTGTTATTTCCATTAAAAGAATCGATGACTGCAGGTTCATATAAATCTTCGCAAATCCATCGTTTTGATGTCTGCTCATATGCTCTTATAAGGGTTTTTTTAACGCAAAGGAGCAAGATGCCAGCTCTTACATCGAAAATTCTATTATAGACGGTGCTCTTGTAGGGAACAAGTACAGTACTGCAATCCCATTAGGAGGACCTGGGAGTGCTCTTATACGGGAACGAGTACAGGAACGGGTACGGGAACACATATTTTGTTCCCAGCCAGTTTGGGTACGGAAACAGGAGCAGACTCAGGTGGAACCGATCACCGGAAACAGGAACAGGAGTGGGAACAGGAACAGAGATTTCCAATTTGTTCCGGTTCCCATCGGGAATGGGTACGGTCTACGTATGATCCCGTTCCCATACCTGTTGCTCCCAGGATCGAGTGGGTACTTTTACTATCTTCTAAGAACACACTCAAAATTGATCTTGGAAGACTTAATTGTATTTATGTAAACAATTTAATTTGCATATTCCATTGCATTCTTTTTTTCTGCAATTTCCATACACATATCCTTGCTTATGCTTCTTGATATTCCTACTCGAGCCATCTCTTCTGACCGCCATCTGTAAGCAAATATTTCAAACAAGTGCGGGTGGTATTGCTGTAGAAGAATGTGCGAAGAATTCAAATATTTTTGGGAAGAAATTATTGTTGAATAGTAAAATCACTGTGCTTCACAAGGGGCAATTGCTTGGAGAGGCGGTAGTTGTGTAAAAATTAAACGATAAACCGCTCAGGATTCAAGCCCTGTCTTGGAGATTTATTCGTCCCTTTCTCGTTAAATCACACCGATTTGTATGTTTCTTTTCTGTATGACCCCGATTCGGCTACAATTTATAACGATAACAATAGAAGGTAGTGCTCGTTAATATTGAGTGCTTGGCATGCCACCTTTTTGGCGTTGTGTGAGGCCATTGAACTATGAAAGTGCTAAACTTCAAATAAACGGACAGAAAGTGGGCTTCAATAATAAGGATTTGGGATTCCTGAGTGTACCCAATTATTTCCATTCATTTTTATGGAATCGATGTAGAGCAGCAACAAAAATTATTTTTCAAATCATCTACCTTAATCGATCATTATGCGTTTTATCCTGTACAACAAACGATAATGTTTTATGGAATAGCTCAATGGATACCAATGTCGTCCTCACACAAAATCGGGACGAGGACCCACAAACGTTTGCCTTTGATAATCAACATGGGTATAAAACGATTGCCCTGATAGAAGTTAGTCACCTTCGGTCGCACTAAGCTTCTTTTCTTTCGGATAGTTTCATAGCAATAAGGGGTAATATAACGGTTAATTTAAAACGCTATTATTAGTGTTAGTAGGTTAATCTTGAACCGTTACATTGAACGATTTCACTTTGCGACTGGAAAAATTTATTACTTAATTGAATTTGAAAATGCTTTGATGTAATTGAAACGATTTTATGTTTACGCAATCTAATGTTAATAACGCATTTTATTAAGTGAATGGAGGAGAAAATTGGCATTGCTTAAATAGATAGCGGTTTGCAACTACGGAATTATTTAATTCGTGAAATTTTCTAACTAAACCTGTCTCTCACCTTTCCTCGCGCTGCGTAGCACAGGTTACACAAGAGATTCTCAGTCAGATGGCTGTTTATATAAACTTATATTAGTATAGGTACATATATAATGTAGATAACTGATGGTAATTTGTTTCCTGTTGAATTATCAGAGCATCTCAACGAAACATTAAAATCAAATTTAACGCGCTGCATGAAACAGTAAACACAGCAGCTGGAAATGTTCAATTTTAACTTGAGATTTAATCCTGATGCCTCGAATCGTCCTAGTGAAATCACAGTGGGTGAGTTCCACGTGTTTGAGAGTATTTCAACGCCAACGTTTGTAAATTTTATGAAACGTACGTTGCAGGAGATGCAAAGAGAGTTTTCGGCACGAATAATTGACCAAATGATACCACCGTATTACTGGTTTTGATAAAAGCGTAAAACTAAAAGCTTACAAATGCCATACTTTGATTTCATTTCGTCACTAGGAATCTATTCGTCAGTGCCTTTACATTGACAGGACCTGAACGAATTTATCAAAAATGAAATAAAATTTCAAGTTTTGTGTCACGATTTTGGTAATTTTGATTCCATTTATGCCCTATTTTTTCTGGTTAAACTAATATTCAAAACATTCTTGGGCTGGTATTTCCTTTACGTGTTCCCAGCATAAAAGGCACAGATTATTTCGTGCTATACATTTTTATAGTCACCTCTCCTTGATTTGATGCATTTATTATAATTTATTTGCTGGGATGAGAGTTTTATGCAACATGTTTTGTAATACTTATATATATTTATGTATATATTACATTATTTATTATTTATATATATGTATACATGTATGCAATATATTTTGATTAATGTACAAAGGTTCACTGTAGAAATCTATTACTGGAAATTACACACAAAAAATTAGTTATATATATATATAGGTAGGCTGGGCGGTCCGGGGTACCATTAAAACATAATGCTTGTTTACTCGAATTGAATTTACTTTGTAATTTAGATGTTGATGCATGCTAATGTTAATAACGTATTTTATTAAGTGAATGGAGTAGAAAATTGACATTACAAGAACAGAGTGCGTAAGAAATAAAGCAGTTTGTTGCCCATGTACCGTGCCTTCAATTTTTGCTGAATAATAGGAGTAGCTTGTTTGTGGTGTAATATTTCGCCTCAGTTCTACTTTCCCGGCCACAAATTTACATTCCACCTGTCACTAACCCATTAGTTAACATTATAACTCATACGTAACTTCCACCTTCCACCAAACTTCCATTTGACCTTCAACTAAAACTTCCACCGTTTTCCACTTTCCATTTGACCTTCCACTAAAACTTCCACCGTTTTCCACTTTCCATTTGACCTTCCACTAAAACTTCCACCATTTTCCACTTTCCATTTGACCTTCCACTAAAACTTCCACCATTTGCCACTTTCCATTTGACCTTCCACTAAAACTTCCACCATTTGCCACTTTCAATTTGACCTTCCACTAAAACTTCCACCATTTGCCACTTTCCATTTGACCTTCCACTAAAACTTCCACCATTTTCCACTTTCCATTGGACCATCCACAATTTTCCACTTTCCATTGGACCATCCACAATTTTCCACGCTTTTCCAATTTTCCTTCTGTCCTTCGGCCACAATTTTCCACCTTCCACTTGACCTTCCACTTGACCTTCCACTTGACCTTTCACGTGACTAGAGCTTCCAATGTGTTCAACATTTCTGTTCCGTAGGAAATTCCGTTCCGTTCCGAAACCTACAAATAATATTGGTCCCGGCTGTCGGGACATCGGAACATTTGAACTGACACCGTTCGGAACACAGAAGTAAAGTATTTTTTCCGTTCCAGGTTGTGTTCCGTTCCGTATTATGCTAGTTTTTCCGTTCCGAACCCGTTCCGTTCCGAAATATCCCGGAATTGTTTACAACATATACGTGAAATGCGTGTACAAATTACTGGCAACTTAATATACATGATATACTTTTAATATATTGGATGCTAGTGAATGCTATTATTTAATTATATAAAATAATATTTAATAATAATTAGGCCATATAAAAAGAACTACTGTGCAGTATTATATAATTATTATTAATTATTTTTTAGTAAAAAACATTTGGAGCGTGTATATTTCAATGTTCTAACAGTGTTAATTTTCTGCAAGCTTGCTTCATTACTGCTAATAATTTCGATTTCAGAATTTTCATTTCGAGAAAAATCGCCCATGCCCATGTTTATTAAACAAAATTAGTTATTCTGTTGATTTTCATGGAAAACGATACTCGCATTACATATAAGCATTTGCGTAAATTAAATCTGTGGTCATCCAATTTCGTTATTTTGGCAAAAAACTGCTCACAAGCCAGTACGATAAGAAATGTGTTTCCATTCTAGTTGAATGATGGCGCGACACTTCAGAAATTGTACCGGGATCGGTTCGGAACGGAACAGAACAATTCCGCTTTCCGGTGAAATAAATTATATGGGACATTTTTCGTACCGATGCTCTGAACCGTCCCGGTCCCGATATTATCGGTACAAGTGCTCATGTTCCGGTTTTGTCCCGATTCAATGACGGAACCCAAGAGAATGTTCCGAAATTGTTCCGTTCCGTTTCCGAACACGGAACTTCGGGATTTCGGAAACCCGAAGGAAGCTCTACACGTGACCTTCCACTCGACCTTCCACTACAATTTTCCACCTTCCACGTGACCTTCCACCACATTGTACACCTTCGGTTTAGAAAACTAGCCCTCTGTAGTCTCACCCGTATACTATAAAGTGCAACTCTGCACAGATACTTCAATGCCCTCTTTGGTGTTACTACCTGCAGCCGTTGCAAGCCCGTATCTATTTTGCTTCGAGTCTATTCATTTGAAAATATCGATGTTGCTTGTGGTGAATGGTGTTGTCGGATTTCGGTGGAAGGTCAAGTGGAAGTTGGAAGTTACATGCGAAATTTGTGGAACATGAGTTTCCATATCAATTTTCAAGTCAAAAGGGCGGTGAAAGGTAATGTTGTTGCCGGGAAAGTAGAACTCACCCGAACGGTGGAAGGTATATTCGAAATTTGTGGAATATCGGGTGGCAGGTCAAGTGGAAGGTGGAAGGTATATTCGAAATTTGTGGAAGATCAGGTGGCGGGGTAACTGGGTGGTGAAAGGATTGATGGCAGGTAGAAGATAATTTTGTGGCCGGGAAAGTAGAACTCAGCCATTTAATGCAACTTAAGAAGCTCGATCCTTGAGTCTTATAGATATCGAGATATGGGTAGTTTCTTTTACAAATTTAACATGATTGGTTCCGATTAAAATAATTATTGGAGTTTTGCTTACGTGCAAATCGCTGTTCACTCAATCCATTAAAACGGATTCTTCCGATTTAATTGAAACGGTCCAGACAAGAGTAATAAAGACACGTTCAAATAAAATGCAAATAGATTATATTTCAAGCTAATTGTTATATCATGCACTTGGTGATATGTTATAGATGGGACAGTAGCGTATTGTGGTAATACTATACAAATGGCAAGCTTAACCTGTCTCCCAGAGTTGTAAGCTAATACGGACTATTTTATTCATCCTCAGCAATTTTCCAAGCGAGGTTCGGTCAGATTGTTGTTTACATAGTTATGAATTATAATATTCACGACACTGAACCAATGGTAGTTTGCCTCTAGGTAAACTATCAAATCATTTCAACGAAACATTAAAATCAAATTTAACGCGCTGCATGAAACATTAAATAAAGCAGATGGAAATGTGATACGATTTATAACGTATACTCCAGCAACCTTAATGCCCAGAGGGCGTAGCGCCGCTACCCTCTTTCTACTCACCTTCCCATCAAATATTTGGCAGAGGCGAATAAAGTCAATAGACTCATCAAAAATTTGTCCTTGGATTGTGTATACGACAAACTCCAGTACTAGGAAAATTAGGCACCAGGCTGTGAAAAACGCACAGGAAAATACATCTAAATGAGTATGATGGTTGATGACGACGTAAATAACTAAAATATGGTTTCCATTAATAACTGCTAGAAAGCAGGTCAATGGAACATCCCCAAAGCAAACATTATAAATGTTATTCAGTATCTGAAATCTGATGTACATCCTCAACTGGGCTGCTTGTTCCTCACTTTTGTTGGATGGAGTTAAATGTCTACAATTCACGAAACATTACTCATTCGCAACACGATATTGAAATAAATACTTTTAACCCGTCAAACAATTTTCAACAAGAATTTTGAGAGAAGCTTTCAAATTAAAAGAACCTTAATGATCTCAGCCAAAATTCTGAGAAGATGCTGTAAGTAGTGAAAAACAGCTTCCAGTAGAGTCCGGCAAAGGAGTACAGAACGAGGTATTGCTGAAACTCATACATTGAGCATATCCCAATCCTGAGTATGCTGTTTAGTTTGAACCATCGTAATTCATTACAAGTGTACCGACTGTTGTCACTGTCCATAAGAAACATCAACACCATGAAGATGCAATGTAACGCCACATAGTAAACGTAGTTTCTGGCTATCCAAAACAGGCGATCAATTCTTGCACGGGAACCACCCTCGGTTTGCAATGATTTCTCTACAACGATATAATATATGGTCGAATTTTATTTGGTTTTAAGCAAACGTTTTTGAAAACACGCAAACTCTACGGTGCTGTTATCGACAATCTGTACAATAGATGCAGCTAGCATAAATCGTGTTGTTAGATCCAAAAGAAGCTATGTATGCGAATCTGACTAGAATTTAATAAGTATGAGGTTACTTCTCCATCAGAACGATTGAAGAAGGCATTGAAGTTTCTGATAAATGACGATAATTTAAGGGCGTAGTCACGATTGTTCTCAAAATTGTGATAATAAAGTAAAAAAATTAAATAATTATAACATGTTAATAACCGTTTAAATGAATTCATCATTAGTGAAAACCGGTGTAGCCAATACTCATACTTGTAAAAACCGAAAATCGAAACCAAAACTAAAAACTATTTTCCAAAAAACGATAACCGTATTTCTCGGTTATTGTGTCTGGTTATACGTTACGCTATCAAAATTAAATGTTCTCAGTTAAGTCAGCCTCTTACCTAAACTCCGCATCAAATCGAAGAATTCATTTGTGAAGAAGATGATCTCTTCACGGAATATCCAGCCAGCCATTAGTGTTACTCCAGTTGCAAGATAAGCCATAGTGAATATTGTATGAAATACCAAATCTGCTATGTTAGCATCCGGGACAAGCAAACACTTTTGACTTAAGGCCCATAAGCGATTCAGGGTGCTCAACCAAAACAAAGTCACATGGGCAATGTAAATGATCCCTGAAATGAGGGACATTTTCCGAACAGAGATATTATTGCCATAGTTCCAACTGAACGGATGCATTTTCAAACGCATCCCCAAATCCAATAATCCTCGTAAACTGTTGACTTGAGACGGTGGAAACATTTTAAATCCCGTTAGTCTATATGTTTCAAGGAAACAATCCAAATTCTATTAATGTTTTTCTTATTCTTCAAAGCCGTCAAGACAATTTTTTGCGTGCATACTAGTTCACAGATAGAGAGAGACAGGAGTCGGATTTTTGTGGGATGTTCAAATTTGCTGGTGTGTTTCAAGGGTATTTGTTATTCAAACGGATTTTCAGATTGATATCCTAATTTGGCAGGGGTATAACGTCTTGATGGACCTATGGCAAAAGAAATGTTGAAAATCTTTGACTTTTTTCAGCAGGAATTTTTGAAATCGTTGAAGATCTCTCAGCATGGAGATTATATTCCACAAGAAAGTTCAGAAATGATCTTACAGGGAGATTTACAGAATTCTGACCCTCGAAAAGAGACAACAGTTAATTCATAATTAATTCATTAATAGGCGGTCAAATGTGTTTACATGTAACAGGGCTCCGCACAACTTCAAGTTGTGGTTGCAACTTACAATTTCAATTGTATTTTCAAATCAACTTTAATATGTTTAAACAATTAAATTGTAAATTGAAGTTAGCTTCAATTCGAAACAAAATATTAGGTGATGATTCAATTTCAACTTCAGTTTATCTACTAAATAAAGCTTGTCATTTGAGAAGCATAGTCAGTCCAACTTCAAGTTGTTGAATTACCAATAATTGACAGTCGAAGTTGGTTAATTGACATTTTCTAAACGAATTAAATATGCGCCCTAGAAAAAGATTTATAGTAAATTGCTTGAATCCACCGGTATTTTTAGCGAACGAACTATACTTCGCTACACTATTTGCAACTCAAAGCTCCAGAAATCTTGTTCAAACATAAGCAATAATGACGTTAAAATAATTCATGGGCTTAATTACCGTTGTTAATATGAGTCGAGAAAAGGGAGAAAAGTTTATTTAGTTGGTAATGGAGACTCAGAATATTCTATAAGTTCGTTTCCAGTAATTGACTCAATTAAAAAAATCTATTTAGAAATAATCAAATACAACTATTAGACCGAGATTGAGTTGAAAATTCAATTTTGAGTAATTACTACTTCAAGTTGACTTAACGGGTTAACATAAGTTGTGTGGAGCCCAGCATGTAATAACCAAGAATATTCCATTATTTTTCCATGAAGTTCAAAGCTGCCAAAAAAATGAGAAGTCATAATGACTATTTGGGTTAGTAAGGAATATATCTCCTCACGGGTCGAGTAGTTATTCATACCGTACTCGTACTTGGAACCGTACTCGAATTTTCGGGGCAAATTCCCGCTTGACCCGGACTTGTGTCTTCAAGTACGAGTAAAAAATCCTGTACTCGGAGGTCGGTATTATATTTATAAATTTTTTACCGAACTTGGACCGTACTTACGAGTATAAAACGTTTATACCGACCGACCCGTACTTGAACTCGTACTCGAACCGTACTCGAGTATCAAGTACACCGAAAAAAATGTTTTTAGATGTTATTTTTTGTTAAACAGATATTGACATAGAAAACAAATAGTAGATTCAACTAACAAGAATTTGTAACTGCAACTTACGAAGTATTTGCAATGAAAATGTTCTCCAACGAGATTAAAATGCCGATAACCAATAGATCAAGGTTTGATTCTGCCAGTCATATCCACTGGATTCTCCTCAGTCAGGTCAATCTCACCTAACCTCCACTAATTCTGCCCCTCTCCTGTTCCATTATATTTTACGGCGATAGGTAAATACTTACAATTAGTAACTACAGTAGTACTCAATTCGGAGCTGTAGCAATAACTTACGCTGTAGGTGTAACGTTTCATGCTATTCGGAGTAATTTTGAATTTAACCGCTTTTCCGTTTTTACTTCGTAATAACAACAACATTTTTTGTAATCAAGGAAATATGGATGTGGACTTTGTGCTGGAGGAAATTACTCGAGTATCAAATGTAAATCCAAGTACGGGTTCAAGTACTTTTGCATTTATGTCCCAAACTCGTACTCGTGCTTTGGTTCAAGTACTTTGAACGTACTCGTACTCGCTCTGATACTCGTTAGAAATATACTCAAGTTCGAGTACGAAAGCGGATACTGGACCGACGAGTACAAGTACCAATTTAAGTTGATGCCGTACTCGACCCGTACTCGTACTCGAAACTCGAGTATCTACTCGTACTCGTGAGGAGCTATAGTAAGGAAGGAAATAGGCAAATTGAAAATAATGGATCGTGTAGCTTCACCTGACAAGGCCTGCATTCTTGATTTCCAGAAATTGCCCTTTGAAATCATTGCTTACCAGATTTCAGCCAACAGAAATGCAATGCTCCTGCACAGAAATTCTATTGTACAGTGCTTCTGAAAACGTTTTACTTCCCGTAGGACAGGATAAGAATTGCAGATATTGCATTACCCGCTCCCCATTTTCGAGCTAATATGTTTTTTTTAATTGTTTCATATTTACAGTGAACCGGTATATAATGGTTTTCCTAGGGATGCCAGAATTTGACCCCTGTAAACAGGGATTACTGACTAAGTTAATAACGGTCACAGGTAGCTACGTAAACACATAAACAAATGCAGGCATACCAGCGGGAATCCGACGCTTGAATTGTATACGTCATTAAAAATCAGTAATTTTATACTTTTTTAAAATATTAGCGAATTTGCTTCTGCTTTAGACGTCGAATTTTTATCTGTGCAAGGAAATCTTGTAATAATCATATAATAATGTTGATAATCTTGATAATTATTGCATTGATCGTCGGAGCACTCCATGTCTTGAGACTAAAGCAACTAAAATCTATTTTAATGTCTAAACGAAACCAATAATTAATTGAAATACTTCAAAATTAAACGACTGATAAAAGAGCAAATGAATTAGAATTTGACTTAGTACTTATACATACAATTTGAAACTTATGTAAATAAAAACGCGCCACAAATGCCTTACATTGAATAAAACTCAAGCACCTTTGCCTTTGGTTCGGGTTTTCGCGATTTATATCTCTTCGGTATGACTGGTTGACCACTATATCCAGGTACTGTAAACTGCTTTTTAAACTGAAGGAGTATAGCTTGCTGAGCAGTGCTATGGTTGTCGCTGTATCCAGAGTCCAGAGCGCGCTCATATTTGATTCTTACCATCACTTTCACTATCCACTCCCTCAAGTTAGAAGAGAGGATGAGCATGTTACCATTAATTACATAAAAAAATAAAAAGGAGGGAGTTTCCTATGTTAAAGGATAGGCGGTTAATAAAGACACATTCAAGCAGAACGTCAATAGTTTATTTCATAATTATAGTTTATATCATCCATTTAGTGATAGGTGAACCCCAGAGGTTCCTTCCAATCAAACACATGATATCAACGAATAAAGTCAACAGACTTAACGTAAATCTGATCTTGGATTGTATATACGACAAACTCCGCCACAAAAAATTAAGCACCAGCGTGTGAATAATGCACAGGAAAACACGTCCAAATGTGAATGATCGTTGATGACGACGTAAATAACTAAAATATGATTTCCGTTTATTACTGCCAAAAAGTAGGGCAATTGAACATTTGCAAAGCAACCGTTATAAATGTTATTCAATATCTGAAACCTGATGTACATCCTAACCTGGGATGCTCCTCAGTTTTGTTGGATGGAGTTGGATGTCTATAAGTATTCACGAAACATTACTCATTCGCCACACGAAATTGATGCAATTACTTTCAACCAGTCAAATAATTTTGAACTAGAATTTTAAGAGACGCTTTCAAATTAAAAGAACCTGATTGATTTCAGCCAAAATTTTCTCTCTAAAAGAAGTTGATATTTGTAGAATGTTAATTTTGATTGCAAGTAACATTATCGTGATTAACTTTGGTTTAAAACCCAAAAAAGAAGCAAATTTGTGAAGTAAATTGACAAATTTTGACACATATGTTTGTAACAACAAAATTACTTGAATATATGTACAACCGTAAAGTCTAAACTCTTTCAGATTTGCCTCCCCGTGCGTTTGCCAATGTAAGTTCCACATTTTGACAACAAATTCAGAGTTAACATTTTCTAACAAACAAAATTTTAAACTTTAATGTTCTTACAAAAACGTTTGTGGCGAGGATGAGTACCTCAACAATCCCCACTACACTTTGCCATATCGATATATCCAATGTACGACTCAATTCAAAATTCTCTACTTAAACTGACTCAATTCCAAATCAAATTTTGACTTTTATATTTATTTTTTTAGTATGCTGTAAGAGGATCTGCCGCTGCTACTGTGAGTTCAGTAACACATTTCGCAAAATAATTAGTCAGGTTCTACAAAAACTGGATATTCAGAGCTCAGGGTGTGGGGAAAATTCCTCGCATGTACACATATGTCGGGAGCTGACAAAATTTCACATTACCGGGAAAAAAGACCCGCAAATCCGAATTAAGGAGAGATAGGACAACATACCCCCGAATTCACCCCGAACTTCGTCAGCTCCGTCCCACGGTGCATAAATGCTGTCCTGATGACAAACGGGTGGAATACTACGTAGTAGTCAATCGTGATGTGAAGTTTTATCGCGTTTAAAACCATTTTTCTCTTTTGTTCCAACACTAATGCACAGGAATAATTGGATGCTTTTTCGTTTTTGTTCGTTTTTCATATACAATTTTTTTTACAAAATGTTTTTGCAGATCTATAATAAGCATAAAAAACTAAATAAGAGCAAGAAAAAACAATATAGATAAGTACTAAACTCCAAGATTATTTAAACCCTGAGTCTCAGAGTTTACGTTGTTCCAACACAAATGCACGCCAGTGTAGCAATATTTTATTACAATTTATCGAATCAGTTGAATTGATTTCTAGTGGAATATGAATTTTATCATAAATAATGTTAACTTACAAAATCTGATGTTTGTTGATATTAGCGGGAAAATAGTAATTTTTGACCACCTGAAGGATACAATACGTTTTATTAAATTTTGTCACAGACAATCTTTGGATCGGGGATCCCTTTGAACTCACAAATTCTAAGTGTGCGAATTTCGGAAACTTTTTCTATTTTCCTTACTCAGGTATTCACAATTTCCAATTTAATATTTACCAGCGATCTAATAAAAATATTAGTTCAGAAAATCTTTATTTGGCTTGTTTCAGATCACGTTGGAGTGGTGTTTCTGTTCAGTTTCGGGAATTCCCGTAGTTCCGGTTCGGTTTCGGGTCAACATTTTAAAGAACCGTTACATTTCAGGCCGGCTTCGGGTCATTGGTTTATGAACCGTCAAATTTCGGGACGGTTTCGGGTACAAAAATCAAAACCGAAAGTTTTCGGGAATGGTTTGTTAAAGCTGCCGTTTTGGATGAAAACGCGAAACTTGCACTTGGCCAGCATTTGTCAACTATCATTTGAAAAGGCGACACAATTTTGGCTTCCATAAAAATGACTCATATACATTTTCTGTTTCCTTATGTGTCTTATTTTCCGGATCGGTTCCGGGAATCCAAAAATGTCCCGGACTCGAAAATATCGGTTTTGGGAACAGAATTGGGATTTTTTTCGGTTCGGGAAAACGAGTCGGGTCGAGTCCATGTTTTGGTACCGTTCAGAAACACTACGTTGGAGTTTGCTGTGTGGATAAAAATCAATGTGAAGGTAATATTGTCACTATATTCCTAAATACAGTGATTGGAATAGAATAATTTTGAATATATTCGTCAAATTACTATTAATGTTTTTAACAAACTTTCTCTGTTGTGTAGTGTGGCCTTTAAATTAAATTTTGGGAAACAAAGCCTGTGCAGGATGAATATCTGGGGTTTAAGTTACTGTAAATACTACGAACTGTTTGTAATAACTTTCCCCTTCGCTCAGAGAAGTGGACTGAAAATCTTTTAAAATTCCAGAATATTTATAAAATCAAAGAAAAGGAATGGGAATTGGACAATTTTTACCAAAGAACTGCCGAATGTTGAAGTTCCTATCCTTATTACAAGTCGTATGCATTTCAGATTCAAAAATTCCTATTCCTTAGAAGGGGTCATGCTTCTTCAGAACGATACACAGTACATTCTCAGTACTAAATAAATTCTTTTGCATCCACCCCATTGAGCTCATCCCAGAGAGCACTCGAAAAAAGGTGTGTAAAGGTATGTACTAATATTACATTCAAAAATAAAAACAAATGAACATATGTTTCCCCGAATCTTCCCAGTGCTTTTACTTTTTCAGGAGCCTTCATATTGACTCATTGTTAACATCATTGCTAGAGGAGGAATAAATAAGCAATTGCTTTACACTGAAAATATTTTTTTTCTCAAAATGTTGTCGAGGCAAATAGACAGCAGAGCTGTCCCCACCAAACCAGAATTCGGAGTGTTAAGTTCAGATTTTTGAAGAATTAGAACGAATTGTGAAGACATTTTGAAATTTCGTTTTTACATAATATTTTAGATATGTAAACGTAGTGCTTTCTACCTAAACACACAGTTATGCATGCAGCACAGCGTAACAGTTTCGGCAAATCTATTCATGTACTATTACGTTAACACATGAGAGTGTGTGGACTCGTGAATGTGCTGTTTCCGTAGAGTTTGTTTTTTGGGGTAAATTACAATAATAAATCTAATAATACTGTTAAAATCGTAATTTAAAAAATGCAATAATGGTTTTGTAATTTCAAAAGAAATTCAGCTGCAAAAATAGAATAATGCTAAGAAAGTGGTAATAATTTATTTGTTTAAATCTGTATTTCAAAAATTCAGTGTATAAATTCATCTCAGTGTTTATTGAAAAAATGCTAACTGTTACAAGATTACAATAATGATTACATAATTAAATTTAGCTATAAATTTTATTCTTTGCTGTGTTGCATGTGTTCAAATTCAAAAATTTCCAAATTGAGATTAGGAACCCTTGTTTTGCACAAATTCCCGAGCCAGATTCGGTAAGTACCTAATTAGAGACGAAGAGAAAGAGTAAGAGAGAAAATGTGACCGGTTAAGTTTTGTAGGAAAATATTTAACAAAAGGGTATAGTTGACAGCCTTAAAATGCACAGGATAACAGTATAGTATTACATTAAAATACAAACAAATGAACACGTCCGTCAATTTTCTCCAACTCATTTTACTTCCCCAGGAGCCGATACTTTTCCAAGAAACCAAAATTCTGAGTGTTAAGGTAGACTTCTGCACACTTAAAACTTTGTTTTTACATCATATTTTCTAGGTAAGCGTGCTAGCCAGTGCTTTCCATCTAAACACGCAGATATGCATACAGTACTGCATTACTGTTTCAGTATAGCTCTGTGCATATACTATTATGTTAACACATAAACATGTAACTCATCATTGGTAACTTCGTGGTTGGAGGAAGAATCATCATTTTCAGTGCTGGAAAACCAACCTTTTTTCTGCGATCCAAAGATGCTGACTGCTGACTGGATTTTCCCACTGAATCCAGAGTGTAAATGAAATAGGCATATGAAAACTAATTTGTGGAGAATAATGTAGAAGTTCAGAGGGTTCTTTAGATCAACCAATCGACATTTCTGCAACACGATGAGAAAACCAAAGCAAAATCGTTTTTAATGGGGTTCATAGCCCGATATTCCCATTAACCTTTAAGTACTTTCTAGACTTCCTTTATTGCTTATAATCGCACATCTATGGAACGATTCAATATCTGCATATTGGGGACTGGGACCGTCTGCCAATTCCAGTTTGCTAAATTGCCGGTCTGTATGTTAACTCTACATTATGAGAATAAAATCCAAGTGGAGGCATGCTGTACGTGTGCTGCGGGTGTCTGCATTTCACAACAAACATGCAGATGTAGCTATAGACAACTAGATACAATGCGAAGCAACAGACAGAGAGAGAAAAAATACAGACATGGGAGGATTCAAGGGTTAAGCTATGGATACAACCTTATACTTGCACAAAATCAATTTGTTTCCTGCACTTATAGCAAAGTTCAATCTATCGCATCTGCTTCATTACTATCGGAACGGTCTCTAGAAGTGTTACAGAGACAAAATTACATTTTTACTTCACGTACTTCAAATTCATTCTATTTCAGTTCAGTAATCTCCAATTACCAGCCGAAAATCAGATTAACTGGTCCAAATTTTCGAGGCATCATATTACGAGGTAATTTTCCGGCAACTTTTCCATTTGGGGATTTGTCAATTGGAGAGCTATCAGGAAGATTGCTAAATCTGAACTAAATGCGTTTCAAGGGGATGTCATGTTTCGCTGGCCATGCCAGTGGATTTCAGATATAACTATGATTAAGCAACTTTTTGAACTTGTTGAACTTACTGGGGTGTTGAAATACAGAAAAGAGCACACTTCATTTGGAAGTTCAATTTACGTTGAATTTGTTCGAGCTGTCAAATATTTTTCATGGATGGTTACATTTCCTTTTTCATTGAAGGCGGCAGCATGGATGACTCCAAAATGTAACCGACAACTGCAGCTGTATAGCTTGCTGTTGTCGGATGGAATCTGTACCAAGTACTAGCAGAAAGCTAATATGTAGGTACTTCAGAGCACTTTATATAGGGAAGGCAAAGATAGGTGGCAAGGTATGGTAAGGTAATAATACAGAAATAGTGTTGGTCAGTTAGAGTTAACAAGTGGAAAACCCAACAGAGTTAACTATGAACAAAGAGATATAATTGGTATAGGGAAGGTACTCAGGTATGGAATGTGTATCTGTACAAAGTTATATGTATGTACGTAGGATGCAGGTAATAATATATTCGCGGAGATACTCATATATATAATGTGTTCATATAACAAAAACAATTAATAAAGATTTCTTATTTCAGCAGAAAGTTTTGTTGGAGACTGGTTTATCTTTCTTCGTAGTAAATCGTTTGGGTCTTCCGGGCTGTCACCATGAGCCTGGCACAAAGGGCAAAAAGTTGTAAGAAATTAAATCCTGTGAACGAAACTAAGCTACTTACGACCTAACCAGAACGAACATATATTACGCTGTAAGTTTTCAATGGCAAATATGCGCTTACTTGTTCTATCGCATCTTAATTCATGCTAGGAAATGTTGGGAGCATGTATATGTATTACTGTATGGTATTCTTACATACTCCATACACAATAATTAGTATAGAAAAGGACAAACAATTTGTCTGGCGTTTGTAGGGCAAAGTAATCTTTCCAAAGATAAATTTGGCAACCATAACATTCAAACAAAACAAACCATCGGAATACTAGAAATATTAAAGAGTGTATACAGGTAATACTGGAAGTGTTCTGCTGGAAGTACCTAGATCTTGGCACGTTGTCGTTCACATAAGCATTAGTAGTTTCAATGTTTTGTTCCCAAAATGTTCTCAAAGCAAATAGACTGTCGAGCTTTTCCCCCCGAAATCAGATTCCCGTCGGGACACTGGACGGACCGACACGGGACGTCCCCAAGGACAAAATAATTGTCCTTATGTCGTATTCGGGGCGGGCAGGGACAAAAAAATTGTCCCATTATAGTCGGGCCAGGACGGCGACAAAAACATTTTTCCCCATTATATTGGGGCGGGACAAAAAAATTGTCCCCATTATATTCGGCACGGGACATGCATTTTGGTCGTGTGTATAATGGGACGGGACGAGCAAGCATCGCAGAACAAGGATAATGTTCCAGCTTTTAATGCTCATGAGTAAACTATTCTGTGAGCACTATTTGACCTAACGTAAGACATTCGATTTTAGGTTGGAGAAAATGTAGCTTATTGCTCAAAAAATGACTGCTACTTCAAAATAGTTTTAAGATTATGATTATTAGATTTGGCTCTTTTGCTCCTTGGGAAAATTTAATCACTAAAATGGGAATGATATCTGTGAGGAAACCATTAGATAGAAAATTCACTGCATAAAGGAATTAAATATTCTAAATTGTGAACTATTTCAGGAAGTCATCCCTGATGAAAGGGCAGCACATTAACGTGGAATTATCTGGAACAAATGATAAGAAATGGAACAAGGGGGAGAATCAGGAAATTGTTGTAAGTCATTTACTTATATTGTATTGCCATCTCTAACCCTTGAATTAAAACGCTCGTACTAATCATGAGAATACGGACAATCTCAAAACGGGCACACGTATGTTACTCCATGTTTGGTTGGAAGCAGTGGTCGTCACGGGAACAGGTAAAACCCGGGTACATGGGAACGGGTACGGGGACAAATACTTTGTTCCCAGCCAGTTTGGGTACGGGAGCAGGAACACACCCAGGTGGACCCGAACACCGGGAACAGGAACAAGAACAGAGATTTTCAATTCGTTCCCGTTCCCACCAGGAGCGAGTACGGTCTACGCATGATCCCGTTCACGCACCTGTTGTTCACAGGATCGAGTGGGTACTGTGACCATCTTCTCGGAACACACTCACAAGTGATCTTATAAGACTTAATTGTATTTTTGTAAACATTTGAATTTGCATATCCATTGTATTCTTTTTTCCTGCAATTTCTACACACATACATATGTATCCATGCCTTAAAGATATTGTTAGAACTCCTTTTTCAGTACAATTGCGTTATTTTCTAGAGTAGTTCTACAAGTTCATATAATGAATACTAAAATAATTATTATTACTTTATACTTTTGTTGCAAGTTTTACTCTTGAAAAATTGATCACTCGAATTAAAGTCTAAAATGCAGCATAACAATCTCCGAAGGAATTTTCTCCGCGAAAATTTCTCTCGCGTGGCGTAAAAATCTCCGGCGGAATTTTCTCCGCGTAAGAATCTCCGCGTAATAATTTATACTCGGGAGTAAATAACTCGCGCGGAGTTTGCGAGGCGCACACATCTCGGTGTAATAATCCCCAGCGGAGTTTTCTCCGAACACGAATTAGTGGCATCTTTGCATCCCACCAAAAATAGTATTATAATAATAACATCTATACGTGTTTGGTTTTATTCCATCGGCAATAAAGTCGCCTCCAAGAAGCCCAGTGGTCGAGATCGAGAATAATCCTTGTCTCCTGTTTCCATACTTTGAATTATTAGAAGTCCCGACTAGTGTTTCTATAGGTAGCAAATAATTGAGCTCGACTCGACTCGAAACAAAAACCCGGTGTAAATTCAACTTTTTGTACCCGAATCCGAGAACGTTAAATAACGTTCTACCCGAAACCGACTCGAACTCAAACCGAAACCACACACAAAATGTGCGTAATTAGTTTTTGTGAAAGTAAAATAATGTAGCGATCTCTGGATCGACTTTTACTTTCATTATAATTAGGACTTTAACTACCATATTAAAAACAGTAACTTCCATATTGTATCTTTTAGAGTAGCACACATTTTGGTGTTAAAATGTAGGAGCCAAACGAAAAAGCACGCAAGATAGGAAGCCCATTGGCAGGAATGTTCAAAACTTCACGTGCCATCCCTGTGTGCTAACCATACCTGGGCGCACTCGCACTCATTGAGTGCATGCCTCGCACTCAGCCTCGCACTCAACGCACTCAAATTGAGTGCGAGTGCGAGTTCCGATTTGAAATTTCTGCGCTCACAGTAATGAGGTAGAGTGATCATTCAAATTATGTACACTCAAGAGGCAGAGGCTGAGTGCAGTTTTTTGCACTCACAACTAGGGTATACGAAATAGAAAATACACTAGGAAGTATACAGTAGTACTTACAAAATGCCAAATGCAAAATACCTTAAAAAAATTTACGACTTGAAAAATACTAAACACAAAATACGGAATGCATTTCAAGTACTATTTCAAATACAATATCTCAAAATATTGAACATCCCTGGCCTTTAGTTAATTTTTTTCAGAGGTATCAGCGTCCCGACTTCTAAATTGTAATTTGAGGAAAAAATTGAGCAGCTACTTTGACTAATTTATCAAGGAATCAATTGAGAAATATTAAAAAATTTCCACAAAATGAAGTATAAATACATATTTAGTATTATCTTGTATTAGCTAAAACGGGGGAACATGATGAAACACCAAGTTCATTTAGAGGGGTGAGATCTATCACAAGTAACCACAAAACTAATTGTGAGACGTTGTTTTCGAAAAAAAACGTTGGTAAAGGAGATCCGCGTATTTAATCCAGCCATTAATTATAACACCCACTCAATGGTGCGAGAGGGCTATGAGGGCACTCAAGCTATGAGTGCGAGTGCAAAAATTTTGGGAGAGTACTTTGAGGCAGGAGTTTGAGTTCAGCGGGCCCCAACTCATGAGTGCGAGTGAGAGGGGAGTTTAAAGATCATCCATTGTAATTGAGTGCGAGGTGAGTGCGAGTGCAAACGAAACGCCCAGGTGTGGTGCTAACAAAACTTAGGTATGAGGTGTGTCATGCGGTGTACTTTACAGCATAAGGAGACTGTTCTTTGTTTTCTTTGTTGTTTTACACAAAAATTGCATATTTTTTATTAAATCGGACTAGCCAGGTGGGAATGTCAATTTTTATTGTTCACGTAACATAAATCAATAATTCCAAAATATGTTTTTACTTTCGAGCTTTGGTACGAACCGGTAGATTTTTCAAACTCAACCTCGAAACTTTTTTTCGGGACGAAAACTTGATACCCGAAACCGGCTCGAAAGTAAATGGTACTGAAAAAATTAGACTCGAACTCGACACGAACCCGACTTGAACCCGAAACCTCGAGTTTCCCGAACTAGAACAAAAACACTTGTCCCGACATATTCTTTTATAAGCATGTTCTTGATACCCGGGGTTCTTGTTCCATTATAAAAATGAAGTGATTGTTTAGCTCACCTGTTCTGAAGCTAAGAAGAAGTTGAAAAGCAATTTATTATTCCCTGTAAGAATGATTTCTTGTGATCTTAAACATTGTTGCGGCTTGGCAGGATCAACGATTCCTCCTTCGATAGCCCAACAACACTCAATGACTTAATGGCGGCTATAATTGAATTTGTCTTCGTTTTGACTCAGGCAGTCTCTGGAGCGACTGAAGTGACATGCACCAGTAATTATTATGGCAACTCAAGGTAGGTTATGGCCAGGGGTGGATTTACGGGGTGGCCCACCCTGGCCCGGCCAGGGTAAAAAATTGAGGGCCAGGGTAAAAAAAATTTTGACTAAGGCCCTCTGTTAAGAATCTTGAAATTCCTAAAAATCTTGTAAAATTTAGTGTGTCCTTTTAGTGAACTGTTTGAATTGTATGATTAAAAACTTAGAGATGTTTTCAGATCAGAAGCCAATTTATTAGTGTTAGAAAAATACATTAATATTACATTGCAAAGAATCTATGGGATTTAACCTACTAAAAGATAACAGTACATTGAACCTAATTAGTGGGAAAAAAGTCCAGAAGAATTGGTTCAATGGGAAAGAGAAATCCAAAAATAATAATGAGGGAAAATTGATGGATTAAAGGTCCTTGACCAGGAAAAAATACTAGAGTTAAAAAGAAATGGAAAGTAAAAATATGCAAATGAACGGATGTGCGTGGTCGCACTCATCCGCTTCACACAGGGAAAAGCTTAGCGTGAGAGCAACGAGAGGAAACCGCATTGTCCTCTCGATCTCTCCAGTAATGACATATAATCACTTTTAATTACATATAATTATCTGGCTTTCATCACCCTCAGATTGCAGATATCATGTGTGAAGGCCCACAAATCTATTTTGAGGGTTAGAGCCAGGGTAAAAATTATTTTATTAATCCACCCCTGGTTATGGCAGTGTTCAATATTTAATTGATAACTTTTCCTTGATTTAATAAAATTAATTAACAAGTGCTTTATTCGAAATATCGTGAAAACGGGGAAAATACTGTGCCTCGAAAAAAAGTGCTCGAACCACAGGATCAAACAATAATGATTGAGCCAATTCAATTTCTACATATCCAATAAATGTGCCAAATAATGAGATGTAATACAATATTATGGTGCAAATAAATATTTCTTTTTGTTTGATTTACAGATCTTCAATAACTTTCGTCGTCATGGGTTACTCCGTAACATACTCCCCCCAGTGAAGTCTCCAACTGACTTCACTCACTTTTGCAAACGTCGAGAATAATTAACTTGGCTACGGGACGTCGGTAAACGCCAGTAGAAGTTTTGACATCGGCCACTCTAATTCGACCATCTTTTCCGGGAAAGACAGCAACCACTATTCCTTTAGTCCAAGAGTTTCTTGGCATGGCATCGTCCGTGAGTATCACAACATCAGAAACCTTTAAAGACCGCTCTTCTCGATTCCATTTCTCTCGTCTTAGTAAGGTTGGTAAATATTCTGCCTTCCATCTTTTCCAGAACTGATCCGCTAACTTTTGGGAAAATTGCCACTGTCTCCTCAGGAACCTGTCATCATCAGTGAATTCGCCTAGAATTGGATTGGGACTTGAAGAGCCAATGAGGAAATGGTTCGGAGTTAGTGCCTCTGGATCATCATAATCAACTGAAACATTGGTAAGAGGACGTGAATTAATTACATTTTCAGCTTCACAAAACAAAGTTTGAAGAACTTCTTCACGGGGACATCTTTCCTTCAACGTAATTTCGAGAGCTATTTTGACAGACTTTACAAGTCTTTCCCAGGCTCCTCCAAAATGTGGTGATCTCGGAGGAATAAATTTCCAGTCTATTCCACTTGTTGTGAGTTCGGACTGGATTTTATTTTTATCCCATTTATTCAGAGCTTCTTTTATTTCTTTTGATGCTCCTTTAAAGTTGGTGCCATTGTCTGAATAAAAGCAGGTGGGATGACCTCTTCTGCTTATGAATCTTCGAATTCCTAGAATGGCGGAATCCGTTGACAAGCTGTGAAGTAATTCCAGGTGGATAGCCCTCGTGCTAAGACAGGTTAATATTAATCCGTAGCGCTTCTCCACTCTCCTTCCGATCTTCACACCCATCGGCCCAAAACCATCCATTCCTGTATGCATAAAGGCTCTGGTCTGAATTGTTACTCGCGGCTCCGGCAGGTCCGCCATCAAAGGTGGGTGAGGCTTTGCACGGTAATTCTTACAGTACTGACATTCACTCCAACTTCGTTTTACTGCAGATCGTAAATTGAAAATATAATATTTCTGTCTCAATTCATTAACTAATAGTTCCTGTCCGTGGTGACCAATTCTCTTATGATGCCAAAGGATCAATAATCGTGTAAATCTGTGCTGAGTTTCCAGGATAATTGGCATTTTGACATTTATTTCTAGCTCAGCCCTTTGAATTCTGCTCATTACTCGAAGTATTCCATTGTCATCAAGGACTGGCGTTAATGGGTTCAGTTTACTTAATTTTGGAATTTCTTTTTTCATTTGTAAGCATTGAATTTCGTCTTGGAAGTACTGTTGCTGAACCGTCTTGATCCAAAGATTCTCCGCCTTCCGGAAGAAGTTCGTCCGTTGGGGTTGGACGCTTGCGAGATTTATTAATGAAACGAAGACACCATGCTGTACTTCGAATTAACCTCATCCAATTTGAAAATCGATTACAGCATGGCAGTGAAATATCGTCTTTAATGACCGTGACATTGACCAAAACATGTTTAATTTCTAGATCACCTTCATTTACTTCGTCTTTTCTTAATTTTAAATCTTGTGGCCATTGTTCTTCTGATTCTTTCAGGAAAGAAGGACTTTGAAGCCAACGACATTGTGATGATAAGTCTGCTGGAGCATTATTTCGTGTGGCATCATCGGCAACATTTTCTTTAGTCGGGACCCATCTCCACTGACTGGCATTTGTCGTTTCTTCAATTTCCCCAATTCGATTAGCTACAAAGGATTTGAATCGACGAGCATCTGATCGAAGCCAACACAGGACGGTGGTAGAATCTGTCCAGAATTGTACTTTTGCGATTTTTAATCTATGACCCTCTTGAACTGCAGATGCTATTCTTGTTGCCATCACCGCTGCCTGAAGTTCCAATCTCGGGATACTGACAGGTTTTAACGGAGTGACTTTTGATTTTCCCAAAATGAATGCAGTTTTAATATTATCATTGTGTTTAATCCTTAAGTATGCTACTGAAGAAAAGGCTTTTTCGCTGGCGTCACAAAATACATGGAGTTGCAGTTCGGATTCAATTTGATTTTCGAAACCATACCATCTCGGGATCCTAATACTGGACAACTTTGGTAAATCAGTTATCCAGGAAGTCCATTTTTTAAATATTTCGCCCGAAATTTCGTCATCCCACTCCACTCGAATTCTCTAAACATCTTGATTGAGAATTTTAGCTTGTACAGTATAGTGTGAGAGGAAACCTAAAGGGTCGTAAATTGACATTACCAATTGCAGGATTTCTCCTTTAGTCGGACGTCTTCCCAGACTGAGGACGTCATTTAGAATTTAAATTCAAAATGAAGTTCATCATTGGCAGGATCCCACCTAATTCCCAATACACGTTCATCTGGCAGAGCGGCAATTTTCAGATCCGACAGTTCTGGAGCTCGAAGTGATGGGTCAATTGACTGTAGGACGTTTTGTGAATTACTGACCCAATTGCAAATCTGGAAACCCCCTCGGCGATGAACTTCTATAACAGCTGCAGATCTTTTTTCAGCTTCATCCTCTGTTGAGCAGCTATCAAGATAATCATCCATATAGTGATTATTCACTATGGCCTCGTAAGCTTTGGGAAATTCTGTTTTAAATTCTGTCGCATTGAAATTCTTTACGAACTGAGCAGACGCTGGGGATGAAACAGATCCGAAAATCATCGACGTCATTTCGTAAACTTCAGGCTCGCTATTTCTTTCTTGACCTCTCCATAGGAATCTCTGGGCAGCAGAATCTTCCGATCGTATTTTAATTTGAGGGAACATCTCTTTGATGTCGGTGCCGATTGCGATTCTGTTTTCACGGAACATGAAAAGAATTTCTGGTAAAGAGTTGTAGAGATCGGGACCGGTAAGCAGATGATCGTTCAGGCTTAATCCTTGGCTCTTTGCTGCGGCGTTAAATACAATTCTCATTTTCCCGGGCTTATTTGGGTTAATTACAGGGAAATGAGAAAGATAGAATGCTTTTGGATTTTCAATCATCTCTTCATCTGTGCTTAATTTTCTAGTGTAGCCTTTTAACATGTATTCTTCTAATTTTTCAGAATATTTTTGGCCAAATTCAAGTGAAGCATCCATTTTCTTTTCGACTGATCGGAGTTTACGAAAGGCCTGTGCTTTACTTGTGGGTATTTGAACGCTGTCGGATTTCCAAAGAAGCCCAGTCTCGAATCGATCTCCAATTCGTTTGGTAGTTTTCCTCAAAATATCATTGGCTCGCACATCCTCTTTTGACATGATTTTATCTGCACAGATTTTAACACCAAAGGATTCTAAAGAGTAATGTTGCTTTACTAGTTCATGAAGATCTTCATCTCTGTGGCTGACTTCCGATAACAATACAACTTCTGGTTCAATTCTTCCTTTGGTCAGTGAATTGTTTCCGTGTATCACCCACCCCAACTTGGTTTTGCTAAGCATTGGCCCATGCTTTGGTCCCTCAATTAATTCCCGACTGACAATTAAATCTGCATTATCTTCGCCAATAAGGATTACCCGCTTCGCATTCACCAGAGATTCTAAGTCAATTTCTGCAAGATGGCTCCAATTTCCTTTAATTTGCTGCATATTGACAGATTGCGCTGGTAACCGCAAGTCTTTCACGGTGATGACATTTTGAAGAGGAAATTCTTGTGATGAGGCCTTGCTGATGATTGTCAGATCAACTCTTTTAGAGATTTCATAGTATTGACTTTTCTTCGTGCCTTGTATCTTTACAGTTTCTGATGGACCATCTAAACCCAACTCTCGTGCGATGGTATCGTCAACCAATGTGGCTGTTGCAGCATCATCTAATAAAGCATACGTTTCCAGGCTTGCTTTTGATCCTACCAATGTCACAGGAACAACTTTTAGAAGAATTGTCGAAGATTCTGCTACTTGGGATAGCATCACGTTGACTTGTTCTGGCGCTTTTCGTGTTTCATCATGAACAGTTTCTTTATTAGAATATTTTACCTTATCATCGTTTTTTGCAGATTTGTGTTCTGTCATGTAAGAGGTACCGGCAAGACACAGAGCGTTGGCAAGACAACTTAACCATTCCGAAAATATTTTTAAATTCGGTTCTTTTTCTTTTAGTAATTCAACTTTTTCTCCCCAGCGAAGACATAAGTGGAATGGTAACTTCTTAGCAGTTTCCTTGAGAAGGATTGGATTTTGGAGATGTTGTGGCTTTCCAAGACTCTCAACTGTCGCCACGAAGTTTTCAATCATATTTGACAGCAGCAAAAATTGTTCAGGTTGGTCTTCTCCAACTTTACCTACATTCTGCAATTTAATAATCATTGATTCAATAATTGTTGACGGTTGGCCAAATCTTCTTTCCAGTACTTTAAGGATCTGAGGTAGATTCTCTGGAGATATTAGGAGACCTCGTACTGATTCTTTGGCTTTTCCTTGAAGAGATTTTTGGAGGCGAATAAGGTTCTCATCTTGAGTGAATCTACAGTTCTTAGTCGATCGATTGTAAGCATTGATAAAAGTTGGCCAGTCTTCCCCATCTCCGTGAAAGTTAGGAAGATCTTTGGCTCCACTTTGCCTAGCTACAAATTTACTAATTTCTGAGTTTTTCCCCTCAGGATGTGCTGATTTTCCCGCAGTGATAATTGCACTGGCAATGCACCTAGAAAATTCTTGGAACTGATGCGGAAGATTTGAGGCAGAATGCAACTCGGTTTCGCAGTCAGTCGTAAGAGCAGGAAGGCGTTTTGTCAAAATTTTCATTTTGTCTACTGCTTTTTTCGACTCTGCGGGGTCGGAATCTTCGTATTCGTCACTTTCATCCGAGGATAGCTTCTGGGACTCTTCTTCGCTCTCATTTTCTCACGACATTTCTCAACTTCCAGAACGGTTTGCGCAATTTCTTAATCTCGTTTTAATTTATTTAATTTTGTTTGCATCTCTAGACGCGCCATCCATATCATCAGTTCATCCTTTTCTTCCTCAAGCTTGCTCAGTTTTGTTTTTGTCTTCAACTCGGCCTCGAGTTTCTGACGTTGAATGGTACTACTAGAACATCTGGAGGATTTGCTTCGGTTGGTATGCTTACTAATTATTGATTCGGGTTTTCTAACAGTGTTTGTAGTAACCATATAAGGATTTTCTTGTTGCTTCATCATTTGATGTTGACGGCTTGTTTATTGACTTGATCTTCAAGTAGTTTACCCAGTCTCCATGGCGATCGGGTGGGCAACCCGCAGTTACTCGAGTAGAACGACGTGGATCTGGCGTGTCAATATGCTTTTCCATGATGCAAAAGGAAGATAAGAAAACTCTCTCTTACTTGTTCGGTGTTTGGATCAATAAGGATCCGGTTCGAAGGACCAGTTGTTGCGGCTTGGCAGGATCAACGATTCCTCCTTCGATAGCCCAACAACACTCAATGACTTAATGGCGGCTATAATTGAATTTGTCTTCGTTTTGACTCAGGCAGTCTCTGGAGCGACTGAAGTGACATGCACCAATAATTATTATGGCAACTCAAGGTAGGTTATGGCAGTGTTCAATATTTAATTGATAACTTTTCCTTGATTTAATAAAATTAATTAACAAGTGCTTTATTCGAAATATCGTGAAAACGGGGAAAATACTGTGCCTCGAAAAAAAGTGCTCGAACCACAGGATCAAACAATAATGATTGAGCCAATTCAATTTCTACATATCCAATAAATGTGCCAAATAATGTGATGTAATACAATATTATGGTGCAAATAAATAATTCTTTTTGTTTGATTTACAGATCTTCAATAACTTTCGTCGTCATGGGTTACTCCGTAACAAACATGATGGCGAAGAAGAACAACAAACAATCTTCTAAATCAATATTGGTTAAGCAAAATTAACGACGACAAATATTCATTAATATAACTGCTGTTTACACTTACCTCTTAATTGTGGAAATTAGTAAAATAGACTTGTGTGTACAGTTAAACTTTTTAGCAATTTTAAAGTAAAGAATATTATCTGCATGCCGTTTAGTTTATGATAATTACGGCCTAACCAATATCAGCTATAATAATTTCTAGTATTGTTTATTCATTTACGAAAAAAATACTTTGAATAATCAAGTTCAAGTGCAAGTTCACGTTCAAGTCAAGTTATTTTTCCAACTTGAACGTTTTTATCAAGTTCAAGTTCTATAAAATGAACTTGAAAATCGTGAACTTGAATATACTCAAGTTGCTTGAGAAACTTGATTCATCAAGTGCGAGGGCGGATGCTTTTTTTTTAAGTTCAAGTCAAGTAGCCCAAAATAACTTGAATTGAACGTAGCTCTGTTTAGCATTAGCTTTTAGTATCCTTCAGTAGATGTATCAACTATATGCGCATTGGGTGTATCGTCATGACATATGTGTAGACATGACAAATGATGGATCTGATTAATATCCATTTGTGAGTACCTGTCTCCACAGTAAATAAATTGCGAAATAGTGGTCGGAACGATTCAATTCAGTTCAATTAATGTACCCAACTGGATTGAAAGTAGTTTTTCAATGCACTTCTGTAAAAACCAATTCCATTTAGTTCAGTTCCAAAATCTTCAATGGAATTGAACGGAATCGAAAACCAACGGTTTCCGCACATATACTTACCAATACGGTTTAAGCGCACAGCAGAAGGATGCTGAATTAAGGGTAGAAATAAATAATTAAATGTTCTGGAGTTTGTACCCGGTGGATTTTCTATTGAAATGTTTGAGGCAGAATAAATTGTTTGAACATCAATTCAAGGGAAACAATTCAGTTCAGTTCTAAGTTATGAATTGAATGTGTCCGTTCAGTTTCATCATGAATTGTCCCTGGAAGACAATATTTTCCTGGCTGATTTAAACTATAATGAGATGACTGCGTTCTGATTGAGCGTAGAAAGCATTAGTAAGATGGTTTCGGGTATCATTCAAGTGTCAGTACGAATGACTCGTTGGGGATGTGCCACAAATGACGTCATCCAAAATTCTGGCAAATGACGACTGACTGACTGGATGATCTTTCGTCGTCACAACGCAGGCTCACTGACTATATATGACGTCATGTGTGTATGTATACATATGTACATGGGTGTAGTGTAATGCTACAGGATGCTTTATTTTTCAAAACTGAGCTCGTTTGCGAAAGAAATTATTAGACATTTAATCGGCTTTGTTTGCCTTTTTATTGTTGAGATTTTATTATTGGCCATCGTTAATAGCCATAAAAAACAGAAATCTCACATGGAGTTCTACTGTGAACAAGAGTGAAACAAAAATCATCAGATCAAAAATCATAATAGATGGCGAGATTATTACCTGACACTAGAGCATCTCCCCGTGGAATTTTCTATACATCACTGTATGTCTTGCAAGTGTTGACGGATCCCAAAGTTACTCTTATATATAATCTTATACTCTACTTACGCTCTTACCCACGGTTAGAATTTAATCGTGGTGGTTAAAAGATGAAGCCTGATCATGTTAGTCACACTGTGCTAAATATTTAAAGGCGTACACAATAAGCAAAAGTAGTAGTAGATTCGAATTAACATACAAATTTCTAAGATGCAAGATAGTAACTTTGTTGACAACTTCTGTTTAGCATTGCGGTATTTTTTCATTTCTCATTTTATTATATTTTTTGTAATCTAAAATGGAATTATTTTTTATTGACTTGAACACTATAGCACTTGGTTACTATAAATTAAGCCTGTGCAAGTGAAGAAAACAAAATTAAGAAAGACAAATAATTCTTTTCTTTAAAAAAATTGTTTGAAATAAAAATTAAGCATTTTTTTCATGAATGAAAGAAAAAAATGAACCGCTATGTTTAAACATGTCATGTACATAAGTGACGACTGGCACTATCATCATCATCATCATCAAGACAATCACTTTCAGATTAGTATAAAGGATATACGTACTGCCTGTTAAAAATAGGCAGATCAGCATCTGTACTAATTTTTAGAAATATGAATAATTTATTACATTTCCTAGTTGTATAAAACTTAAAAATTCCTAAAACAGTATTTTGTTGACAATTCAATCATAAAGCCTCACTAACCCTGAATTACCTAATTCAGCGTAACAAACAGCCCCAATCATAGACATTATCTTACACGACACACACACAATCTTAAGTGAAACCTTGTCACATAACAACTAAAGAACCATAAGTTTTGTGAAATTATTACATATTAGCCAAAGGTCCCATGTCAACACAATAGCACTAACTGTAACTGTAATGCACATGCATTTTCCAGCAAGTTCTTGTTTGCATTGGGCAGGCAATATATTTTGTATTTTTCGAAAGGTACTTACAAGTGAAGGACTTAACTGTCCAGGCAACAAGAGTGTTATCGTTTATACAAATTATGGCTTCAATCTTAGCTCAGTTGTAACTCGATGTTATGCTTTTGCATCTCAGGTTGACAGCAGTATTGTAAATACTAGTATTATTGACGCAAATGTCATTTTTTAGAAGAATTAAGGCCAACAATTGTTTTTGTTCGGTTCTTATTGTCCTGATATTTTTCCCTTGTACGCATGGAACCTTCACAATACCTTGAACTGAACCCATCCAGTAAATGTTTTCAATTCTTGCTTGACCTAACGCCAGTGCAAGCAGAAATTCATTTTTTATCATAGTTATTGTGATACACATTCAGTCTTCTAATTCTCCAAGCCATCAGTAATTTGGCTGATGACAAATTTTGTAACCCTAAACCTCTGGTGTTTGTACCAGATTTTCAACACATTTTGGTTGAGTTTTTGAAAAATTTGTTACTACTTGTAACGTACTAGGACGTAAAACCTGCTTTTGGTTGCCTGAAATGACTTGGAACTTAGACGAATTCTGCCTCTGCTTTTCTTTGCCTTAGTCGCATTTAAAAAACATGCATGTACATACTCGCTCATCATGCCAGTGAGCTGTAGCATTTGATTTAAAAGTCCCAATACTCGAATCACAATGGCACTTACCTCGATCTTGCATCGACGAAGCACTTACGCGGTTTTGTTTTCCACCTTTAAACTTCAAAATGCTCAAGTAACTTTAATAGAAAATTCGGTTGAAAGAAAACAAGTCACAAAGTAGCCAAACCTCGTATCGACGAAATAGAAAGAGCCGCGTAAGTGCTTCGTCGATGCAAGATCAAGGTAAGTGCCATTGTGATTCATGTTTGAAGCGAATCATTTGTATTAAGTTTGTTTCCAAGATCATTTTTATTTATTTATTCATTGTTACATAAAAATTCCAGAGAGATTCATGGAAGGGTATAATGAATAATTCAAGGGTCAGGGATGACTGCGAGGGAGTATAGGGACTTTTAAATCAAACGATGCATCTTACTGGCATGATACTTTTGCTCAGAGTTCTAGCGAGGCGAGAGTGTGTACATGCATGTTTTTTAAATGCGACCAAAGCGAAGCAGAGAGGCAGAATTCGTCTAAGTTCCAAGTTCCAAGTCATTTCAAGCAACCAAAAGCAGGTTTTACGTCCTAGTCTTGTAACGTCCAATTATTGTTTTCATGAAGTTATATATTTCAAGTTGCAACAAACTGTTTTGGGAATTAGTATGCAAAATAATTAGTAGATGGCGTGGCTGAAACTTCAAAAATATTGAAAAAATCGGGGCGAATATCCCAAAAACATCTGTCCTAGGCTGAAAATAACCAAAATGTCATAAAGCGAAAATGCCATGTCATTTTCAATTTTCCAACTCTGCCTCCGGTACAGTTTTGAATACGTTGTGGTTCCGGCTAAAATTCAGGTGCATTTAATAAAACAAATGCAATGACAGGGTATTCGTATATACAGAAGGAATTCAGGGGTTTGTGGTAAGATTTCCTCCTGTACCCACACTGGGTCCAGGTACAGCATTTTTGTACCCATGCAGTGCCCTGGAGGTTATTTCTTAGACACAGGCATTCTCTTTTAAAATAATTTTGAACACAAGCTACTACGTGGTATGTGACTACGTACGAAACTATACTGATGAGCTGTGCACATTTTTATTACACGGTATTCAAAGGGGCTTGGCAATATTGAATTTTTCAATTATACCTGGGGAAGGTTAGCATACATTATCATACACAATAATTACTGCAGATGCAGCTATGTTTTATTTTGAAGAACTATAACGTTACATGAACCAGTGAATTTTTTGTATCTTATGTATATACTTAAGTAACAATGATATCTATATTCCAATAATATGACATACTATGCTTCAGCTATTTAAGTAGATATGGAAATTGCAATTATTACAGTAGTGCACGGCAGGTTGCTTCACTCCTTTTGGATTGGTAATCGGAAGTAGCTCAAAGAAGTGTATGAATCTTGTTAACCTTTGATATAACCTGACAGATGCATTTCAGAGTCAAGGCTCATCTGCACTGCCGGCCTTGTGGAGCAAGTGGATGGTCCGACGTCCGACTGTCCATACCAGTTCTTTGATTCCTTGACTCCGTACTTGTAACTATCCAAGCCATACTCGAATATATTTTAATTGTTAAAGCCATGGAAGTGACATTATTCTCAAGGAGCCTAATATTTTATTTAGTAATAAATATTAAATTTTTTGGTGAGGCAAAGCTAGCCACATCATCAACTGTGCAAATTAAGGCTCTCCCAGCCGATGAGTCCCTCCCAAAGGGGCTCAAAAAGGATAAGTACTTGGAATTAGAATTAAAAAATGAAGGCACTACTGTCCTGGAACACGAAATGTTCTGGGATGACCTTCGCGACAAAATTGACGACTGGTTCCAGTCAATTGACTTAGACCCGACTGAAGTGGCCAAGTGGTCGCGTGTACTTCGGATTTGGAACTACACTGTTCTGTTCTCCTTGTCTCCGCTCATTGCCGTTCTTATTCCTATTTATGGGGTGATCCACTCCTGCCTATTCTTTTTATTAGCTCCTCTTAACTGGATTCAAGACACATTCGCTAGTTCAAAAAACCAAGGTTTGCTCAATATTTCTAATAAAAAGGAACTCCTTCGAAATGATTTCTTCAAACATTCCAGCCCATTGTTCCTGGAGCATTATTGGGAACAGCCTCGTCCACGCCAGTTTTTCTCTACGAGGAAATAGCATTTGTCATTCCAATACTTTGTATTTGATGTATAGCATTCCCCCAAAAAAATTGTACTCATAGTTTTGTGCATTGACATGTCTGAGCATTTGAACTATACCAAAGTCGTGACTCACATTAGTTTCTCTTTAACGAGCCAGGCCTCAAAATATTTAATAAAGTCAATATACTCAAGTGTAAAGATACTTATTTACATATATTAATTTAAATTGCATAAAAGAGTCTACGTAAGCTCAGAGTTCCCCTTGTGGTTTTCCTCAAACAGAGATTAACTCAAGTGTGAAGAGTCGTAATCAAAAATGAAGGCAGAAGAGTCCTGTGATAATTCCAATCACTCACGAAAATCCCAACTTTCAAGAAATACAGCGTGTTTTTTTTCTGATTTTTACTACAAGTTTATTATTTCACTTATTTGGTATAGAATGTGTTCGTATCCGGGACTCAGTGTAATATTACATGTTGAATCCGACGAAATAGTTATATCAATTGATTTCATTGGTGTGTAATCTACGTCAAGTGTTTTTGAAGAAGGATGAACAGCAACGAAATTTTGATATCTGTTGGGATCATTGGTGGAATCACGGCGCTTTTCGGATCTATCGGTTTTGTAAGTTTCTATTTAAAAAATTGCTCTTTTGTTTATGGGCAGTTGGGGTCATGTAAATTTATGGATTTTCCGTCCCAATTTTCCTGTATTAAATAATTGAATGCAATTTTAGAGACAAAAGTTGGCTTGGCACTTATTTAGATGCTTATTTTCTGCTTTATAGAGTGTGAAGGATATTTTATTGGAATTACTGGACTTACAGCCCTTTTTCACACAAGAACAGATAAACTTCGTATTTCTTTTCAATCTTGCATAGTGTAAAAGATCAATTAGATTGTATTTGAATTGCCTAACACTCAAATAGGCTTATTGCTGTACTCCCGTTTTCCTTATTGTCTCTTGTATGTTCAGGAAATAATTAGACAAAGGCGGAATGTTTCTATTGAATGTTATTTTTCTTTCCCATATGATTTTCATTTAATTATTACAATTTTTTTGTTTTTATTTCAGCTCTGCTGCTACTTTAAAAATAAATGCACCACTCTCAATGGTAAGGACCTGTCAAAATTCCGTAGCTTGCATAGAAGTATCTTCAGACCATGTGTCCGAAAACAGTGAAGGTCTATAAAGATGAAGAAATTGAAAGACATTAATTATTATAAATCCATTCAATTCCAGAGCCAGAACCGGAATTTCGACATTTACGATCCACCTCAAAAGCCAGCAGTAATTCCGCAATTTCGGATGCAACTTCGGGAAGTGACAATAACTCCGTCGCTTTCCGCCGAACCCTCTTCCAAATTGTCATTGGTCAAGATCCTATGGAGAAGCCATCGAGGGCTAGAGTAGAAAGAAAAAGTATTTATTCCTGGTCAAGGAAACTCAGTTTCTTAGGGAAATCAAAACCGGGCAAACCGGTCAAACCCCTCCCTCGAGCCTCAGACTTGGAGACGATGGAAGAAGGAATAGAGGAAGACCCACGGGAAATTTGTGGCAAAATCCCGTCACCCTCATAATTCAATCCTCAAATCTAAATACATTCATGAAACGGGGCTAGAATGAATAATTATACGACAAACAGTCAAAAGTAAGGCGTGTAAATGAACTTCAACTCCCAAATTGTTATTGTATATTTGCCTTCGTTTGTAAAAAAAAATGCTTGCCGATCCTTAATTTTTCTCCTTGGGAAATACAATGTTCTCTGTCAGAAGGAACACTCCTAAGAGGAGACAAATCTGATACTTGTAATTCCTGAATTATTTTTTATTTTTTTGATTAGATATCAAAATTGAAATTGTGTCAAACGGGAATGTTACGTCATAGTTTTGCTCCTAAAGCGGGAATGCTCTTTTAAGAATGTCTGTTATAGCGAGGGTAAATTGTATGAGATTTCAGGATTATTACTGTATCCACATGAATGTTTGCCTAGTATATATATAATTAATTATATAGAAATGAGCAGCAATGTCAGCAATACTGTTTTTGTTGGCATCCTTTTGTAATTACCAAAATGAAAGTATATTGTGTGCAGAGTCCACACACTACAGCGCACACAATTACGTGTGTATAAATAAAATGTGCCCACATGCAATTATTATGGAAGATAATGCACATATTTACAGTACAGTGTGCATATAATGATTTATAAATTGTAAATTAGCTAATAATACTTCGTAATAATTAAGTGTTTCCCTTCATAAGAAATGTCCTCAGATCCTCCGTCATCCCCCCTGTCTGTTGACATTCTCCCTCCCGATGCCCCAAGTAGTACTTACTTCTACAGGAAGAAATAAAATACATGAAAGGGTATAAATTATCACTTTCAGTTGTCCTATCATTATTTGTCATAATTGTAGCATGAGCAACAACACTATTCAACAAGTTGGAATGAAAGGAGTGTGTCTAATTCGGTCGTACTTGCAAAAAATAATTGATAATAAAATTCCTTGTGAGACACATGAGGCACGATTGACGCTCAAGAGTATATGATTATGTACGTGAAGGAATAACTATCATTATTCTATTTAAATAAATTGGTATTAAAGCATATAAAATATATGTTAGAGCATACAGTACTATAAGCATTCAAGTGAAGGGAGTGATGATACCAAGGAGCATTTAATTTTAAACGTAATTTCTTCCTGAGAATCCTCTCCATATATGCTGTAATACATTTTTTTTGGACTTGAAAGCCACAGCAAATCGTACGAGTGCTGGCCTAAGAAGTGCCTCGTGGTTGTGGTTGTATCGACGTTATTGGTATTTCCGAAAAGCCCTACTACTTTCCTGCTTCCTCTGATTTTATGAAAATGAATGCTGTCGTAATTATGCCACTATAACTGGAAGGAAAAGTGTGAAGGCTGGTGAATATTGTGTTTTCAAACTCTCTTATTTCTCTCGACTGATTGTGAGCCTCAATGCTGACAGTTGTCATTAGGGATATTTACATTTGAAATTGGAAGGCAAGTGTAAGTATTAAAAACCATTTGTACATTGTTTTTACCCTCTGACTCCACGGCAGGTTGTAGTAGGAAGAGTCCTTGGCTAGGATGTTGGATACTTACATTATTATAGTTCTTTTGACTGTTGTCGGCACAGTTACGGTCATTATTGTAAGTGGGGTTCAATTACTGAAGCAAAGTAGTACCTTATTTCTTCATATATCTATCTATACATGTACATACATACATAAGAATATCAAAGCATTGGAGAGGCCGTAAGCCTCGGAATCTCTATGTCTTCTTCCTCACTTTAGCATATGTAATTCCTCCCACTCATAATAATTAACACCTGTCCTTTTATTTACTTTCAGCTCTTCTACTTCATCCTCATGTGCATATCCGCTTTACGAGCACCGCCTTCCTTAGCAGCCTCGGCTCTTCAAACCAGGTCAATCCGGACCCGCTCCACTCAAGGTATGGTCATAGTGAGATTATTTCTCCTCCTATTATTTCTAACAATACGGAAGCTTCACATTTGTCAAGTGGAAAGTCAAGTATTAAATGTAGCTGTTTTTTTTAAAGGAGCAGAGCGTCAAGCAATCAACGGTCCGAGACGTCAATCCCAAAGAAGGGCAACAGAGAATGTGTACATGACCCATCCGACAGCCAATCCGGAAGAGGACCGACTTTCCAGGAGTATGACCACAAGACAAATTTCCAGCCGAACTGGTCATGCTACCTTGACAATCCCTTCCAACTTATTCCTCAACTCCCGGGGACTTCCCCTCGGTGGGGGGAACGTATCTCAAGGCGGACATGAGCTGGAAGTCTTAAGATTCTACACGGCAGAGGAACTTGCAAACTTCCCTTTTGATGAGCACCAGCGTCAGTTAAATTCCTCAGGGACTCCGGAACCTTACGAGCAAATTCATAGGACGGTCCCAATCGAGACCCCTGAAACTGCTAATCCCGTAAATCCTGCGGCTCTCACAATTAGAAACAACAATCAAGCCAACCATCACCAGTCTGTATTTATCCGGCATCCTGAACTTCTAATCACTCCCGGGTCAAACTCTGTCCTAGACTCTCGGCTACATCGACATAGACTCTGTTACTCCATCCCAGCCAGTTATTTAGGAAGACCACCGGCCTACTTACCTCATGATGACCAGCCCCCATCCTATGATGATGCTTTGAGGCTGAGTCAGGTCGACGACCAAAAGGATAACCCGGCTCCAGCACCTGAGCAGTAGTGCAAGGATAGTTACCTTTGACAAAATTAGTCCGATGTTCGTACATATGTATATATTACTTTCTTGTGACAAATCTAGCCTAAAATATACTAACAAATATAACCCTCCAAAAATACAATGTCACCCTTTGGTCGAGTTCCGATTTCCAATGGACCTACAGTCTACAGTGAATGTTATTTATGGATCAAGGCTATGATAATCATCGCACTCCTCTTGGTCGGTTAGACAGTGCCATGGTCGAGACTCCCAAAACTTTTCCACAGCAGTTCCAAAATTTCCACGACTCCTCCAGTCTTAAGTCAAAGCTACGTCAAAGAGTCTCATTGCTGTTCTTTGACAGTGTAGTCATCGAAAATATTCTGTTTACGTACTATCTCGGAAGGTACGTAATCGCGTAAAGATAATACTATGAGTGTGTATAGTTGTAAATGTCTTATGAGCGTCCTGTGTCACTGATTGGGTCCTTTTCTGTATTTGAAGCTTTTGTAAAAGCACGATGACGCATATTGTTGAAGAGGCAAGTTGGGCTAGATGCATTTTTGAAATAGAAGCAAAATGGTCTACATGACTTTTTGCCTCAGGGCAAAATGAACTAAAAGTACAAGCCTCCCTAAAAGCTAAATATAATATATATATCGGTACATTTTTCAATAGCATTAAGAACGAAATGAACTTATTTGTTGCATTTAGTGAAACTGTATGTTTGTATGTCATTTTCATTTTAACCGAAAACACATCTCAATCAATTTTGCCTCTTCAATGATGTATGTACATTTCAAGTTTGTGGATGAGCTGTAAAGAACCATAATCAAAAATAAGGGACGAATGCAGAACTCCGCAATTTATAGAGCACCTGACCCAGAGTTCAACATTTTGATTTGTATGGGAGTAACCTCCGAGAGACTGTTGCATATACCTTTATATACATGTAGATATTATATATTCAAATATAAGTATTATATAATAAATTTATAGAGTGGCTCAAAACCTTGGGTCCCCGTGTAGCACACATAAAGTATTGGCTCACAAATGATCTAATTTGTAGCATTTTATTTTCCAGATTTTTTAAAACTTGTTTCATTGACCTAGGTACATATTTGGGGTCATACACAAGGGTCAAATATGTGCGGCCAAACTTGTTCTGTAAGGATTTCAAAGTAAATTTTTCATTGGGCCTGAAATTAATTTTTCTTCGAAAGAAACTTTGAAGCTCGTTTTTAGGGAAATTTGAAGAGGTTTCCAAAGAACTATTTGATTGGTCCTTATACTAAGTTTTGAGCCCATGACAGGTAAAAATAGGGAGCAAGGTTAAAGAAATTCCCTAGTAGGAGCTGGAGGGGCTTGGAGATTACCATTACTTTGTCACTGTTTTAATTATTTTTTCAAAACAAAGCTGGACTCGTGTCAAATTTAATGAAAATTTTGTCACTTTTATTTCGTGATTCCAAGTTCGAAATTGGGGAAGCAGAAGCGCGTAACAAATTAAGAGTGCTGTCAAAGTTTTTAAGCAATTCACACCTTGAGTCACCTGTCTGGCTCCTGAAGCTGTAAAAGTTGACTTGGGTTTGTGGGTTACTAGTAAGTGTCCTCATGAAATTTGCTGGAAGACTAGGGTTTTTAAATATCGACTATTACCCAGACCCCATCATCTCTGATGAATGCAACAAGAATTTCCTCCTTTTAAAAATTTACTTTCTCTCCTGAAGCTGAATTTCTTCGAACCTTGCTCCATATTTTTTACCGGTCATGGGCACAATTCATCAGATTCTATCAAACAGTTCTTTGAAAATCCCTTAAAATTTCCTACAAGCCCGTGTCAAAATTAATACAAAAGACAAAAAGGCGGGCATGACAATTTTTTACATTTGAAATCCTTAAATAATTCCCTTATCTTTAAATAATTTTTGACTCAACTTTGTAACCCCTTTTAACTATAAATGTATTTTCGCCTCAATGAAACGAATTTTAGAAAATGTGGAACTGAATCCGCTTTATCCCAGAGGACTCAAATCCTTTAAGAGTAACTCCCTCTCAGGGGAGCCAAGGGATTCAGCCACCCTGTACGTCCGTATGTATTATTAATGACGTCAAACTTACAATTAGTAAGTTTTCTATAATGTAATAAAATATATATCTCTTGTAGTTATGATTACTTATAATGTGTCATGGAAAAATTGAAGCGGAAAAGAGAGTTGTATAATTAAATTCCTGTCGCACATTTAGTGTATACAGTGCCCGTACGTAAACATGCATTGTATGAATGCTAAAACTATTAAAAAAAAAAGCGTATGCATGAAGTGCAAACGAGAATAATTGTGAGAACTGCTAGTCTTTTGATTTTAACTTTTTACTCCTCTTAAGTTTTGAGTTGAGAGTTGAGACATGTTCAGAAATTGACATGCAATCTCTTGACGTCAAATGTCCTACTAGGAAAAATTGACACCCAATCAACATTTTATGATTTAATTAGAAATCCCGAGTGGAAAGCTTGTCTGCACATAATATCTCTAACTATATATTATAAAACGTATACAAATAAAGATATGGTCAATAATACTCACGTTCAGTCACATACATTTACGCTTCCAGTTTATTGCCATACTCTCATTGTGAACGATAGAGGTAATTATGCTATAATCACAAACCCATTGCTGGCTTGCGAGGCAAAAATATTTACAAAAGACAGTGAAAATTAAACAAAATCGTAAACAATACTATTTACTGTTTTATATCAAGGAAAATCACAGTGGCTCATGCCTTTTGATTACATTTACACATAAAGTAATTACATACATATGTATATCTGCATTGTATATATTTAACCCTGTTACCTCATTCTCCTAGTAAAGATTTATGCAAAGATTGACTTACAATTAGCCCAGTGTATTATTTCCCTGTATGAAGGACTGTATATCCTTTGATTTGCTCATTTCAAAATCCATTAAGTAATATTTTGACATCTGTCCCCCCATGAGCTGAGGCTCACATGATTTCCATTCTAAACGGACCCTCTTGTTTTCCTCCAATATTGTTCCAACTTACATTAAAAATAAGTAAATGTTTGACTGTACGAATGACATTATTCTCAGCTTGAGGAAATTTAGCATCAGCACGTTAAATAATTTTTGGAAAACAAAATTATTATACGCAAAATCTATTACGTAACAAAAAGCAGGGATGTCATGAATATCTTAGCCCTCGGATTTCACAACTCCCTCCGCCATATTTAGCCATTAGAGTCTAATTGTTTCCCACAATATACAATTGCTGAATCAGTTTTTCCAATGTGGGTTTTTATGTGTGATGTCATGTAGAAATGTGCCATAAATTCCAATTTAAAAATAAACGGAGTAGACAATAACATAATGACGCTCGTATTGTCTTGGGACGTAAGACAAAAACCCCATGACTGAGTTATTTATTTTATCGTTTGACTTGATACCATTTATTGCTAGTGTGATTTTTAACACCCAGGATGATGCTCGTCCAGTGAAAAGGAGGTAGGTTGATTTTGCAGTTTAATATTTTGTCTGATCTAAAAGTTAATTTCCCTATTTTGCATACTTGAAAAGTGAGTCGTTGAGACAGCTTGACTGTGTTCGGACAACAGGTATAGGAATCACTGGACTAACCCTACCACACAGTTCACGTGGTCAGTTAACTCACAGGTTCTAGTTATCGAACAGTTTTATTGAAATTTTTACCATGTCATCCACATCCTCACTTATATATCATTATTCAAATGTACGACATGGAAGTTGAGGCTGCAGTGAACCACCTGGTCCTGACCTGCAGTCGGCATAATTTATCGGACGATTCAGACCATTAACTTCCATCGTGACTCCGATCCTTCCCATATGAATACATATTTATAATTATACAAGATCGCACTCGACACATCACTGTATCTACATGTATGTACATACATAATACAAAGTGATGCATGTGTGCATTGTCACTATGTGCTTTCATTGCAGCATTATGGACTTGTGCAAATATTTCCATCTCATGACTGCCAACATTTCCCTGTAGTTGTGGTAGAAGGGGATTGTTTTTGCAAAAATACAGGTCCATATTATATAACCACCTAGACCCAACGAGTACTCACCTGATCACGTATATAATAATTATATAAGTGTAATTATTACTACTGCTATGAGATGCTCCCTTCTGCATTGTATGTTTGCTCATCCCGGAGGATGAGTATTTGAGCAGAGATTAAATCCAGTTAATGATCAGTAATAGCTAGCTAGAGCGAGTTGGGTTTCCTTTATTTTTACGTTTACGTAATTAATTAGGCCGTATTTAAATGCAGGTGAAAATATTGACTATTCCATATAGCATGTACTTATGGATACATTTCCGAAACATTTACTCACTCAGTCTGTCACAGACTCCTCTTTTTCCTCGTCTCTTCTTCTGTATATACGCTTCGAGTTTTCGAACTCTGTGAATTACTGCATATAGACATGTACATACATATTCCCAGTAGTACAGTATCTATATCTATACTTACACATAGCTACTTATATATAATTTAATATACATAGAATAACTATCTACATAATATCCTTGTTATGTGTATTTATTTGCACGGAGCTATATGAGCCATGTACATACGTGGACTTCCCTGGCCTCATGTGAGGTAGAGAGCTATACATAGTTACAATGACTACGTAAAAAAAAGGCAAGAGTAAACGTGCAGCGTTTGGAAGAGTCGACTGGGAAAAATGATCAAATAATTATTGTATGTAAAGTTAAACTACCTGTTCCTGTTATGTTGGAGCGACTGTGTGTGTGCAGTGTGCAGAGACTTACTTATAGTGACAAAAACCCAGATATTTACAGCATAAGGTACCTTGCATGACTTTGATGGCTTTGAAAACATATCGGAATGTCGATGTCTCTGATTATTTTAGTTTTTCCTACAACAGACTATAGTTCGAATGCAGTGCAGGTGTCCGTTCCTTGTCAGTTTTGTGCTCTCCGAGCTGTGCAAACTGTGTGTGTGTGTGTGTATATGTCTGTGTGTGTGTGTGTCAGTCAGTGTACATAAACCCTGGGTGCATATTTCTAGACTGACTTTAAAACGGAGATGACAGTGTTCACTTCTAATTCGCATGGAACACTTGTTTCAGTTTGTAGTTCATAACTGACTCAGTCTCAACTCAAACTGCACTTTTAAACTGAAATAAACCCAGAAATGTTTCAAGTACATGCCTGAGCAGAGTCCCCTCCGCTACACCTGTAGATCATCATTTGAGCGCTCAAAAAGTGAGCAGGGAAGTGAGAGAATTGAGCCAGTCTCAAATATCATTCATAGTGGGGTATATACTATATATATAATTATATATATATATTTCTATATATATATATACAGGACGAGAAGCAACTTTTAACATCCAACTTGCATGACAGGAATAAATTATTTTCCCAATAATTTACATTTCAAGACTCTTCCCATTGATTCTCAAACTTACTCGCGTTTAGTCTCCATTTGTCCATAGTAGTCATTTGAAGACCACGGGGACCCGGCTGAATGAACCCAGGAGAGCCCAGAGCCACTCAACATATACACGCGGACACATATCTACACCAGAAGTGTACCTCGGAGGACGGAGGTAAAGTCGTTGGAGGAAACATTGGTGAAGACAACTCTTTGGGTGTCTCTTCCCTCCGCTCGCTATAACTGTCTCAAGTCTGGGAAGAAGAATTAGCCCAACTGAACTACACACACAAGAACATTCAAGCTACTTGACTCCCCACAGTCACTCACTCGGAATTTTTCAGTTCAATTATCATTGCATTCACACAATCAATTTATCTCTCGAAATCGGGGTTCCCAGTGGTGACAGGGCTATTAACTCTTGAGTCCTACAGTGTCTATAACGTCTCAAGCCCAAAGGAAAAATATCACCATCAAAATAAATGTGTAAATTACACTTGTTCACACGTCCGAGCTAAATATATTTCTTCCTTGGGCTTCAAAAACTGGAACATTTCTCTCTTTCTTTTCTCTCTCCTCCTCTGTCCACACTAAATATTCCCGACTTGTCTCCCACCTTCCCATATGAAATTGTTCAACTTTCCTAGTATTAATTTGAATAGTCTCAAGTCCCATTTGAGTCTTGACGGAAGTATCAATAATAACTCAAGTGCCAAGTTGAGTACGGCTATCCAGCCTTCGAAGAAAGAAAAGATGTCAACATTGATTATCATGTAAGTAGCCCTTTTTTTTATTACTTCAATTTTTAAAGTACACCATCAGTATTCTGTGTATGTGTGTATGTGTGTGTGTGGAGGGGGGGGGGAAATAGTATGGGGTTTCTGATATAGATAGATACTTACTCTTGAAAAAATATCCCATTGGCTATTCAGGGCAGGCATTTAGTAGAAATGTCAACACACTTCGCATGTGTCAATCGACTTTTTGTTTTTCTCTTGCCCTGGTTCTAAAATCACTTGGTCTTGTTTCATTTGCTTTCTGAACCAAGGTTCTCATTGATACTTGGATTATTATTGTATTAGTCATATGCTAATAAATACAAATGTCGTTAATTGCAACGTGCTTCCCAGCTCCCCAGGCTCTTTGTATATATACGTACTGTGTCAGAGGCTAGAGTGACGCTCGTTCTTTGGGAGGCTCATCACAGTGTGCATAATTTCCGACTCGCACTGCTTTTAAGTGCACTACTGTAATATACAAGTAATGCATGGATGGACGACTGTCTCTCTGACTTACAATATGTGATTGAGGGAACAGTCAGTCAGCCTGTGCTAATGAATGTTCTTCGGGATATTATTGTTTGCTGATATGAACACAAATATTTTTATTATGGAAGCATCAATTGATGGTAATGGGAGGGAGGTTGTTATACTCTACGCCGGGATCGCTCTGTATAGCATAGGATTCTTTTCTTTGATGTTGCTCTCTAAAATCCATGTGTTTTTTTTAATGATCCTATATACAGACTCCGGCCATCGCTGGCTATTCCTAACATGTGGAAAATCCAAATTGATGGCTTACATGAGGATCAGATGGCGAAATTGACTAAGAAAATTGAGCACGTCAAATTCAAGCGGGAATACGTGTCGAATCTTATATCAATCCGATGGCGCATTGAAACTAATAAATGTGAATCAGGTTTGAGTACTATCGTAAAAATAAGGATAGATTGGGATAATGAGAGCAGTAACTGTAAATACCAATTTTGTACATTCTAATGTTTCATCTCGAACTCACCAGCCTTTACGGTTTTTTTTTCTATGGGGATAAGGGAATTTCACTTATCTTTTTTTTTTGTTTTGGTATGAGGAGTTTCACAAGTTACTAACATTGTTTTTCTCTGAAGTTATAAATCTTGCACATTACTATTCATAATATTCAGTCAAACATCATTTTATCGCTTCTTCTCGTCTTCGTTCATGCTCGTATAGAAATTATTCCAAGAATTCTCATGAGAACTTTCAAATTTTTAAGAGGTTTGTCTGCGGTGCCGCAAAAGGTTTCTCTTCCCCCCCCCCCTTAGATTTAATTCCCTCAGAAAGGAAATTCGTGAGGATTTATTAGATTCTACTAAGGATGGAGGTCTCAGGAGTTAAAAGACAAGACAATCTTGCCTAAATTTTTGAGTACCTACGAGAGTAATTTTTGACTTCGGAAGATGATATTAATTTCGAATAATCCTCCAAGAGATTTTCTACAATCATAGGATTCTCAAATAATTTTATGAACAGCAGATCTTCTATTATAATATGAAATAACATAGATCCCTCTTCTTCCACATCTTTCGGTCCTGAAGCCGAATTTCCCAAATCTTATTCTCTATTTTTGACAGTCCTGCCCACAATCCTACAGATACATATCTATATATAGTTGGAAGTCCCATGAAATGTCTAGTATTTCTGAGAAGATAAAAGATATTCTGAGCAAATTTAAATTTGCAGTAAAAAAAATCAAGATCTGACCATTTTACTTTTATAAAAGCTCCTAAATTTACTCTACTTCCTTTGGATTTAATTCCTCCGAGATTTAATGTTCAGGGATGGTACAGATAATAAATCTGGGAAAGATTTACAAAATAGAGGGTGGGCTGAATATTTTTATTAGCATTTTCTATGGACTATAGAATGGGGAGAGGGAAAGGTTTTGCGGGATCCTGTACACTGTTGTTACTTGTCGTGTAGTTTCCTTCTGGTTTTAATGTTCTGTTTTTGTTCGAAACAGTGATGCCAATGACGCACATTGCCCCTCTCGTGAATGTCTTTGAGACTTGGGGGTACAAGCTTCTGTCCTGTGAGAAAGGTGTGGACTATGAATCGGATATAATATTTTGGACTCTGGTTCGGGAGGATCAAGTGAAATCCAGGTAGCTCACCTTCTGCATATACACATAGAGTCTCAACATGCAGTCAAGGATGAGAGTGCCGATGACTAACAAGGCAAAAGTTTTGTGAACACTCAAAAGGAAAATCAGAAGGAACAAACAATAAGATTTGGAAGGATAGCAAGACCAAGGGAATGATTGGACCGATACCCACACAGTTTTGGGACATATACTACACACACACACACACGTAATCTCTTGAATGTGGAATATGCAGACCTGTATGCGTACCAGCATCTATACAATATATAAGTATATATAGTCCTTGTTCGATAGAGAAAGGCTTCCTGTAATATACCATGTACATACACCAACATTTTTAATACGTTTATTTGCTTTTGTACCTCCTCTCTGTGTATAGATATCCATATAATATGTAATAATTCCTATTGTTTAGAATTACCTAATATGACTTACACTATAAGTATCAATGTCAATTGACTATCTCACAATTGAGGGGATATTTGTAAGAAAAAAAAATACCTGAAATCTATAAAATGCTCGACTCGACTGTTCAAAGTTCAGTGCAGATAAAGACTCGAACTGCATATCAATTCCCGTGCATATCTAATGAGTAGCATTCATCTACGTTTACGTAATTAGTCTCAAAGTGATAGCTTCAACTTTGAAGGATTTTATAATTTTCTAACTATGTATCTATAGATAAGTAAGTATAGATATATTTACAATTGTCATCTTTCGCATGCATCTTTTATGGACAAGATGTAACAGTAGAGATTTTTAATGTTGAACAAGTCTGAGGGGAAATAGCAATCTCAAATCCATGTCCCAGTAGGCTGCATGGCTGCTCAACTGGTTTTCCTCTGAAACTTATCTACGCCAAAAATAAGCATTGCTCAATAGCTACCGTGGATGCTATGATCATCTTCGTGAGCATCTCATGATGAAAATTATTTCCAAGAGCTGGGGCAAAGTTACGTAAAGACCTGATAAACTTCCAAGTATTCAATTTGAAAGCTTCAATGCTCATAAATCTGGAGGGCTGAAGCTTGAGAGAACCTGGGATCTGTAAAATTTTGGTTATTTGTGCATTTGTGCAGTATTAGTAAATAGTAATGAGGATGAGATTATAATAATTTCTCACGCTATCATTAATCATTATCAGCCAGAGAGGTGGAGAGATTATGAATGAAAGCATCCCTACTGTTATTATAGGGATGTCCCATGTGAGCACAATATTTACAAGTAATTACTACGAATGGCTAGCTCCTATTTATCTGCATTCCGTCGGGAAAATTCTCCTTCCAATATTATCTTATGAGGGTATTAATTACCATCTTTAACACCTAATTTGGGAACACTCCATCCCATGAGATGCAAATGTGACATCAGGAAGGTGTGCTGGATCTCTCTTATAATTGAATATTTTTACCATCAACAGCCCCAGATCCTGAGGAAATGGGAATCCCCTCATTCCACAATCCATTACGATTTCAAACATTTCTGAAAATTATGGACCATTAGGGATTTTTCCTCAGAATATAAAATCTTGTTGATTGGGAGACCTACATCGGATTTCACTACGGCTGCTCCAAGCGTGTCCAACATAAACATAACAAAAGTCACTATCTGTACAAAATCTATATATATAAAATATACATACATCTGAAGCATAGATATAGTAATTACTTCCTGTACGTTTGTTGTGGAAACCTGCAAGTATGTAGTGGAAGGGTCTCTGTTGTTGGGACTAATAATTGTACAAATATTGCAATCCCTACCTACACAATGCAAAATGCGGTTTCAGTGAATTCCCAGCATTTCACATGAATTCATGATATTTTCCAGACCTTGATCTTGAGCACGCAATTTATTTACAATTAGTTTCCATTCTCATGTATTGTTCTAATAATTATACTTTAGGTAGATATATTTTTATGTAAGCCCAGCAAACATAGCAATAGCAAAAGTACGGCATGTATGTACATAAGTTTAGAAATAGAAGCTTAAACTGGTTCCTTTTTTTTTGTCTTCCCTTTTACACGATTTTTTGAGCTGATATTTTACACCCTTATAAATTGGAGTCGTATCTTCTGGGTGTATACCTCCATCATAGTATCTACACAGATGCTGGCTCGAGCCCATGACTCCAGGCAATTTCTACAATGACTAATTAATGTGCTAATTGTATGTACGTGCTACCAAGATTTTGTCTTGAACTTTATAGTGAGCATTTATTTCCTCTCGGGAATGGTGCACTTGGCATTGGCATTTAATTCGAATTAACTCACAGCAGAATTCCTCACCTGAGAGCCCAATGATTAATTCCCCTCACTATGGAGCATTGTAACCAGTGCCCCTGTAATGTCTCTATATATGTAAATAAAATGCCCCAAGTCCATATATTGAAACTTCAAAGGTAACTTTTTCGACAAAAACAATCTTCTCATCATTTCTTCCCACGTTGTAAGACATAACACAATAGCAAAGGAATTACTTGAGTGTACAAAACAAGTCCTCTCAACAAAGCATAGTAATTACAGTCTTTTTTTTTATAGATGAAAGAGCACCAGACATCCAAAAAAAAAAACAATATGTCATTCATACAGTTTTTCCTCTGCCGTCAATATTATGTCGTTTCATTTTTGGAATTATTATAAATTACACAAGGGACTGTATTGGACTGCTTGAGGGCTGGAGATGTGGAAGGCATAATATAATACATAATTTAATTATATTCCCATAAAATATAACTCACGTGAGTATAATTATTGGATGTTCACTTCAAGGGATTTTATTACACAATTTGGATCCATACAAAGAGTGAGAGGATGGGTTCAGGGTTCAGGAAAACATTTGGATTTACAATGTGTCTTATCCAAGTCAAAAATCTGTTTAGCATCTTACACACTCCAATGAACAAGCAATGATAAATAGCTGTAGTGTCATTGTCAGCTTGGGAACGATTAGCGTGCATCCTCTAAGGCTTTCGTGTATTTACTTTATATACAAAGGAGTTTTTCCTACCCTAAGATTTTACTGTTACTCATTTACGTGCAGGTTCACTTATACCTTTAGGAATAATAATTTTATTATTACTTGTGAATAAAAATCCTCATCGAAAGAGGAAAAAAACAATGAAGTCACTTTATGTACATATGTACATGCAGAAATAAAAGTACAATGCATTCTTACACGATAGACTTTACACCCTCATACCTTTGAACTGAAGTTGGACCCGTAGGGATTAAAGGTCAGATACACTTTGGAATCATCATCACATCCGAGACAGAACAGAACGTAACTTGTAAATAATTGGAGGAATCAAAACATATCCCATGGACACGCAAAGTAAATGGCATGCACATTTAGACCATAACAAGCAAATTGTTAAGGCATGACTTGAAATCATACGGGGAAAAAAAGTCAGAGAACGCCAGAATACAAAACATGACTATTTATGCAAAAACTCTGTTTATTACAAAAGTTTGCATCAATGTATGTATGTATGTCTCGGGGCGAGACAGACATACACTGGACGTATGTACGTACTACAGTCAGAGTCACTTATTCCCAGTAACTAATAATATTAGGAATAATAAGTTCCTTTGAAAACATCAACTATAGTAGCTCATTTAGGTTCCATTTGCTTGGAAATTCCAGATCATTTATTGTGCACTACAGAATATAATGGAATGATTTTCAAGTTTTAGTAATTATAACCCCTCGTAAAAGCTATCCTAATTGTCAGGATGGCTCACTATACTACGTCCTCACTCTGACTCCAATAAAAACTCCTCATCCCTATTTTTACAGGCACGCTCTCTTACTACTGTATCTATCCATTTGGAAGGAAATCACCAGGAAAATTAAAATCTGACATGCACTCCCATCATTTCAGACCTGGGAGTGGGTTAGGCACAGATTTGACCTTTAGTCAAATCCTCATCTATTTACATGAGAGAGATGCAATGGGACAGGGAATTTTTTGTGCCCTGCAATATCCCATGATGCACCAATGGGCGTTCTAGAAATCTCTCCTCGTGCCATTATAACTCATTGTCAGAAAATATAGAATCTCTGACTCAATTTTAATAATAATAATTGCATGTGCTTACTTATACTTACCGAGAGAGAAACAATTTACAGTCAACCTGGAGGTTTTGACAATTGAGGGGAATTATTGGAGTTGGAACGACTGCAAGTGTGCATTTAAAGGCTATGTTATTTTTTCCCCTCCATGCTGATAGTATCTATCCCTCCTATATATCGGATTCTGCTCATCTCGCTCAGGAGACTTTTTACAGGACATCCAAATATATGTAGTTATTATTCAATGCTTGCATAATGAAATGACGTGATTTGCACGAAGACGTGTATTATTTACCCATATCACTCGTATTATTAGCTAATGCTGCGGTTATTCCTCCAAATTGCATGATGCACGCGCTCTCACTCACAGTATACAGGGACATAGGAGCTGTTTTGAGGATGAGGAGACACAATGCACCCAAAAGAAACCATTGGAGCTTATAAATCCCAATTGAATGGAAATCCCCCGGGCCTTAGTTTAACTTGCAAAATATTTCCCGTCACAAAAACAGGGAATGTAAATTGAGGAGTAATTTATACAAGAAAACGTTAGATTGACTCAAATTGAATAATTTTGTCAAGGCTTATGGAACACATTATTATTCCTGTCAGGCTATATGGTGTGGAGTCATTGCAGGGCAAGAATCCATCTCATTGCATAAGCATTAGAGAAGCAGGACTAATATGTGGTTGGGATTTAATCAGAAACTCCACGTCATTGGGGGGAACGTGTGTCGATTCGAATATTCTAAATACATTATTATTTGTAAACTTCGGAAAGAAACGAAAGCATCTGGAAAGTAAACAATCATTATAATAAGTCAAAACACTCTAAATAAAAGCTTCTTGATACACCACTCATTTTCAATGGAAACGTTACACAGTTCTACATTAGTATTAAAGAAGTGAATTAAAAAACATTGTTTGGGGGAAAAATAAAATAGTAAATTGCATTTCAAAAAAAAAAGGTTTGACACAAATAATAATAATTAAGTTGACATATTATTATGTTGAAAAAATAAACTTCCCAGCATTTTGTACATTGTTGTTCTCTCCCTTGTGAGTCATAAACAATAATTAAGAGGATCTTATTGTTAACCGAGATTTTTTCCCCTCGTATAATATAGCCAAGCTCTTCAGGGAAATGTAAACAAGATATTTCCATCTCACTGAACTCAGGACCGGCTGCAGAGAGCACATGGCTCATTCATACATATGAAAAACTGCCCAGCCTCATCCGAGTTAATTAATCATCTTCGGCACGACTTCATCCTATCCCGAGCGAAAAACACTGCGTGAGTAATTTTGATAATCCTGGGCCCCCTCGGGGCACTGTAGAATTACGTAAGTAGGATTTGGAGATAACTCATAAACAATTTTTTGCGCTAATTTTGCAACTTTAAGTAACTCGCAAAATATTTTTTTTTTGTCATATCCTGTACACTCCAGTAGTGACGATTCTCATTCTGGGATGCCCCATCATCAGAGCTAATTGAGAGTAATACAAAAAAAAATCCTCACTGGGATTTATACATAGGTGCGAAACTTCCTAATGAGATTCAGTAAGCCTCGGCATTCTGAAATATTACATTTCCCTCAGGACGGAATGTGAAGTTCAATCCCTACAGATGGGCAAGAATGGAGAGCATTCTCAAGGGCGTTCCAACCACACTCTAATAATTCTTTGATATTAGTCACCATCCAGCAAGGGGTCCATCACTGTGGTAAAAAAGATTACCGGGGTCGCTTTTTCATAGGACTCAATTTTATAGAGTCTATTAAAGCTCGGTATTAAAACGTCGTAGGGTTATATGTATACAAGTGAGAGAATTTTAAATGGAGGACAATTTATCCCTGCCCTTACAAAATATACTAGCAGGAGTAGGAGAATCCGTCGTGGATTTTAGTATCTGGCAAAATCTCACCTCACTCCTTATTGGTATAGGCCCAGCAGGCAACTTTATATCCCATGAATTTCCCGAGGGATGCGGAGCTGACTGAGGTCTGGGAGGTATATAAACTCCACGTTCATATTTATGAACTCCAGCAGGGCACACCTCAGTTTTTAATTGTATGCAAATTCTGAGTGTTTTTAAAAAAAATGAAAAGTAATTCCTCCCTTGTACATGTTATGAGTTATATAGATAGATATACATACAAAGGATATTTCTGGATGTGGACCGTGGGTGATAATTATGACTTAATAACAATCCAAGATTTTTTTTCGACCCTACTTTTTCAGGGTTTGATGAAATTAAAACATTTGGCAAAGTGTTGACAGACTGTATAATAAGAGGAGCTGAGCATACGTAACATCACATTAACATGCCAAAAGCGTAACTCCTTCTTTAAATATAGAAACAAAGGATTTTTTTCAAGGAAGCTATATTTTCCAATATGTCATCCCATCCTAGGAGATGGTTGGTTTTATGTAATAATAATTTATTATTGTTACTGCAGGATCTTACTAATCCAAAGTTTTTTGTTTGCTATCAAAACACATTCCATCAGACGTTATCTCTCGTTATGGCTAGAGAGTCAGCAAATAAATGTAAACTGTAATGTTGAGGTGCGCATTTATTGGGAGATATGTTTACACAAATGAGAGAGTGTCGCTGACTCGAACTACACACCTCTTTGGCTACTACAATAATAATAATTATTATTATTATTCCTGGACGGGGCAGTGTTTAATTTTGTTGTTAGTTCTTTTCCACTTAATTACAAATAACAATCTACTCACACGACAACGATATACAGCCAGCGGATTTGTTCTCGTGATTATGACACTTGGGAAACTGTGCTATTAAACTTTTGCTCCTATTACATAGATACACGGAGCAAATATATAGAGAAGGTATTTTGTCGACAATGCCAAAGTATGAATAATGATTGAGGGGGAAAAAACTACTGTTAATAATTTACATAGGGCAATAGTTTCCACCCATGCTTTTATTAATTCAATAGTGAGATGGGAAGGGGTAGGGATATGGATGGAACATAAAATACAGATATATATACGTTGTAGTCTGGTCACCGCAAAATAAATTGTAAGCTCCATTCTCGTCCATCACTACTCGAGCCCTATACACTTGTATTTGTATTACCCCTATATTTTATTATTTACCCTCCGCTAAGAAGCTAGACCTACTCTCTGCCCCAATGATATTACTAGGAAAAAGTGATTGCTTCTATGGGCGGAAGATTTACAGGAAGCAGAAGTCAGGGTCTGAAGCCAAAGGGTTGGGGATGCCTTGCCACGGCACAGTTTCAAAGATCTTTCCTCCTGTACTTTGAATAAGCCTTCCAGACGTGCCTTCACATCTTAGCTGACTATAATAATAATTATGCAAAGTTACTCAGGCTAACTGGAAGTGCAGTAGGAAGGAATCGGTGGAAGCTTATATAGTGACTTATGTATGTACATACACTCAATCACATAAATAGGTACCAGGAGGCAGTGTATTTTGTACAGTATTTTGCATACAGAGTATGTATGTATTATGTATGTATGTATGTATGTATTTATGCACGGCAATCATAAAATAAAGAGCCAGACTTATAGTTACTCTTGAGGTCATTTGCTCAATGTCAATGTAAATCTTGAAGTTATCCACATAACAAGCCTTCATTTCCCGTTCAGAGCCACAGACCATACATACAAAATGTGGAGTCACTTCCCATTTGTACACACACACAACCGTCTCCAAAGTGTTTCAAATAAACTTCACAATTCGTGCACCTCAATAATATCCCAAGCCTCATAACAAATAACAAGATGGGTCTGAAGGAACTCACCAGTGCATATTCCCCAGTTTCCTTTGATTTTTACTCAATCACACTACACAACTACCCCAGTAAATAGTAGTAGTCATATTTCACGTCATCATAAACAGATACAACTCTCCTCATTCCGGTTATTTTTTCTTCAAGGGGATATATAATTAATTACTTATATTTACCTCTGTATAGGTACTTATATACGCTACTAGTAGCTCAATATGTGAGAGTGTACAGGTTTTATTGCAATATAGGCAAGTCTTATTTTATTCCTCCTCAGATTATACCCACATGTTTCAAGGTAAAGGTAAAGTGGAATTGAGTGTGGATCCATTGTAAACCTTCTAGGACTAACATTAACCCTCTGGGATTTATTTACTTCATAGGAGTGATCGACATCAAAGCAAAAATTTTTCTTGTCATTGCGAACACTAATATTTCCCCCCCCCCCCCCGAACATCTTACTTACACCACTACCATTTACTACCACTGGCGGCTTGGACTAAATACCTCCACCGGTGGCATCTCTTTTTCCAAGGAATCCTTTGCCACTGGGAAACCCACATCGTCGGTCCAGTCATCAAGTCAGCACCCAACCTTCGACTCAAAAGCCCAACCTGCCTGACGTCATTTCAAGAGTAAGAATAAATTTACACCCGTAATTAAATACAATGTCACGAAATTATTCTATCAATTTCTAACGCTAACATTCTCTTATTCCCAGAGATACCATTCCCATGGATTGACGTCTGTGACTCAGACCTAAGATTTTATCAATCGTTTACTATTATCTTAAAATCAGCGTATTTAATAATAAAGACACGAACTCTGCCTCTCTCTGTCTGTCTGAGACAGTCTCTCTCTCTCTCTCTCTCTCACTCTCTGTAAAGCCACAGGAAAAACCGTTGAAGCTCAAGTCTCAAAAGCTCTTTCCAGCAGTGTGCACAGTGGCTTTAGAACTATGTAAATATTTTCAAGATTTGTTAAGACGTTAATTTGTTTTTGTTTTTTGTGTTGGAACATTATGAAAGATTCCATGTATACGTCAAGTGTAAAAGTCTGTCTTGTTCTCGGTGGCATATTTGTGGTCACTAGTAGTGCTTCCAATTACCATGCTCACCACTCACCCAAAGTTCGTAATCATGGGGAGAGTCCGAAAATAGGAGCGGTTCTCAAAAATTTCAAAGGTGATACTCTCAGAGTCCTCACGGACAGTGCTCACTCGTATGTGGTCCTCCCAAAATTGGATGTGGAGGACTATGTTTGGGAAGGTTTCTCCATCCAATTAACTTGTATCTTCCATCAGCCCGTCCAATGGATTTATAAAGGAGATGGGGTGAGAATTATGAGTCCATTCAAGTAATAAGTCATCCAATCTTGTCAACAGTACAGTAGCGTACAAATGCTCAAAATACGTCAAATTAACTCGTATAACTTAGAAAAGCGTAGGAATAATAAATGTAAATAAACTTATTATTAAGTTGCCAATTTTTAGAAGTACAGAATATACTAGTGTGGCTAAATATATATTAACCACAAGATATAGCTAACAAGTGAGCCTTTGTAAACCATTTCTTTTCTGGGCCTCCTGCTTGATTTGACTTATTTTATTGAAATGACAAGTTCTAAAGTAACATATACTAGGTAGCCCCAAAACAATTATTTGTAAATATTATTCATACGTTATAATTGTTATAGGGTAATAATAAAGGAAGCTTGGTAGCATTGTGCTAATTTATAGATTATGAATGATACAGTGTCCCTGTCATATTTCTTAACGGAGTGTCTATATTTTGTTTTATTTTGTGCAGGCTCCATTGGTCAAAACGGAAACGCATCGGTTTGCCCCTGATGTGTTCAATGCCTCAACATTCCTGTTCGGGGCGAAGGTGATTTTTACACACACAAACTACAAACAGACTGGACAATATAGCTGTCAAAGTATCCATGAGCCATCCACCCTCACGTCCTTGTTTGTCTTCGTTCCAGGTAACCTTTAGAGTACCAAATCCTCTGGCTACAGTTAGTGTTTGCTCTATGCACCCTGTTATGTTCCAAGTGTGAAGGGAAACCTTCAGTAAGGTCCAATGCGGCTCTCTTGGACTAAAAATATATTTTTACAATAATCTACGCATCCCTTGGTCCTAGTAGTAGTTCTACATATAAGTTGTATTATTAACCTAGTCCATTGAGCCAATGAGTCGAAGGTGAAGGATTGTAACAAAAGATCGGTATAAGGCAAATAAGGGTTTAAAGGAAACATGATTTAGAATTAGGAGCTCAAAGTGAGGATATGATCTTTCCATACGTCGTCAGTTCCAGCTAAGAACAATATTAATTATTATTGATTGTTCAATATCCGAGGCTAGACAGACACCTTTCACACATTCACTCATTAAAAACAAGAGTTGGTAAAGCCAAGGTACGGTCACTGATATGTTCGATGGGTTAAGGCTGGATCAATAATTATTCAAGGTCGAGATATAGATCCGAGTATAAATTGTGCAGAGGCAGTCCCTGGGAAAATAATTAGCAATTTCATACACTCAGAAATTGGAAAAACAATAATAATAATTCCTCTCGATGTTATCCTCTGGAAGGGTTGGGGCATCGTGGAGTAGATACGTACATACATATGAACCTGTACCCGAACCTTTTGTGACCTCATTGGGTCCTCGAGGGCCCTCGTGTTTTGAGATATTGGGGCATTCCTACTGACAAGTCCGTAACAGCCTTGTCCTTTCTTCATCCATTCCTTTTATTCTGAATACTCCTTGAGGACCCCTTCTCAGACTCTGTCCTCTTGTTCTTGTTCGGTTTCCTAGTTTATTTTCGTGCTTAACTTTTCATGTGGCAGGGAAGACCCAGAATAAATTAATCGAGTAAGCTATCAATCTATTTTTGACATTAGTTTTTAGTAAATCAAATTATAATAATGGAGTTATAGTTATCAAGTGAGGTCGCATTACTAGCTTTTAGTTGTGTCTGGCTGGGAAAATTTTAAAAACGGGAGTATTTATTACTGGAACAAAACACGAAACTCCCAATCAGTCATAAGCTCATAAGTACTTACACTCCCATATGACATTATACATAAATGTACAGCTCTGTCTTTCAAACTGGAGTATACTTAGTCCAGCTGAGTGGTTTTTCTAGCTTTTAAGAGTATTTTCTGTTGAGGTCAAAAATAAATTCTCTTTTACCACAATGTGCGAGTTCCTTTTCCTCATAGTAATAGTAGAAATAAATAGTACACTCAGGGAGAGATAAAGATGTCCCTTCATAATAGCAGTGTCTCTGTAACGGCAGGATAATTCCCACACATTCTAATTTCCAAGGGGTATGAGCACAATATTAACAATTATTGTTCTCTTCAAAACATCATTATCATAATAGCCTTTAGCTTCTTTGAGCTCTTGTGTAGGGATGCTCGTGTATGGGGACAGTTGTGTGTGTCTGAGTACAGGACACAATGGAGTACGAGTAACTGTTGCCAATGACCAGCGCAACAAGTAGTAAAAGTTTGGATTACATTGAGATGCAGAGATCGTCCCATATGCTAATAAATGAACTGTTTGGGGGTTCCGGAATGGTAGCTTTGCAAAATAATTTTTGCGAATGCTATTGAATGGTACTGTAAAACAATTGGCAATGGAACAATCTATCTAAGATGTAATTTTTTGTTTGTTTTGTTGTCCCACACAGGCAAGAGGATATTTGTTAGAGATGACAAGGAAGGGAGTCTTCATTCAAATTCAACAGATGAATCCCTGTCAACGCTCATCATCCATGGGGACGCCCTTAGTAAAAGGATTAAGCTTCCGTGCTCTGTCTCGAGCCCTAATGTTTCCGTCCAGCTTTACAAAGTAAGGGGGTTATAGCATATAGCTTTGGCTCATAATTTATAAAACCATTCATTTCACTTATTCAAAGATTAGATTGGGCCATATGGGACGAAAACATCTATTGTTAATGTCTCAAGTGCCTATAGTATATATCAATATACACTTCTACATGCGCTTCAAGTATATATCTGTAGTTACTAGATTCTGTAATTATATTCGGGGAAGATGCGAACCTTCCTTTAGAGATCCCTTTCGATTAAAAAACAAATGATGGAGCACGCAGTTTCACTACACTAAATCACGTACACTCAACACCACTATTGAGTACAATACAAATTTAAAATACAATGGACATTTGCGTCATATATTTTAAATTATAGTCCAGTAAAGCCTACACTTGTATTACAATTAGTCCCAGTGAGCTCCCCTTCCGACGACACATTAATTATGCTAAAGAAGGATGTGGTGACACACTGATGCGACCTAATTGTGAACCTCGATATTTTACATTTGTATAGCTTGCTAATGAATACTTTTTGCTTTGAATTTCAAGGAGGGGAAATTAGTTGAGCAATCCGGAAAAAGAATTTTTTACCGACCCGAAAATGGATTTGAGATCTTCCGTGAGACTTTTAACAATCCCTGGGGACGATATGAGTGCGTTGAGGAACAGTCCCAACAAAGGCTGATAATTCAAGTGGAACTTCCCAAATGTGTGAGCTCATAACTCAATCCAATATTTATGAAGTGTTAATTTAATGGACAATGGGAATTTTATTATTGATTACGGATATATTTAGATGCTCTACCTGTGAGTTCCTTGAAGGACCCAGAAAAAAATAAGATCTCTACCTATAGTGAAAATTCATTCGGCCGTAAGTTTTGAATGTTTTTATCAAAAGATTTATAAATAGTGATAGTGACAACATAACTTTCGTCGAAATCATCCCCAGAATTATTGCAGATTTATCCTTCGTCCCACAGTTAATGTCTTTATTTTGTTTCAGATTCAGTGAAGCATGTCCATTTAAAATTTCACTATGATAAGAGGCGCAATGCTTTGGCTTGCTGCGCTTTTGATGGTCAGGGGAAACGGCTGAGTCAATATCCTGTTCTTAAGTATGCATCATGCGACTCCGTCAGTGAGTGCAAAATCCTGCAAAAACGACTCGAACAAACAAATTGCTCCGTGAAGCGGGTTTGTGAAAGTAAGAGGATGAAGCAACATTGTGTAGGATATGAATTGTCGGAATTTGACGATCAAGGGCTCATGGAATGCTCCGTGGGGGATGAAGCTAGAGAATTTTTCCAGTTTTCCAAAATCGGAGATACAGTCAGTAAGTTACATTTTTGAAGTGCGAATCCTGTCCAGTAATAAAATTGCGTGAAAAAGATTCTTGAACCAATTTAAAAAAAAAATCTAAATATTACAAAAATGAATCTGACAAAACCTATATTTAATTTTTTGAAAGAATTTTTAAATTCTAATCTGTTGTTATTTCAGTTACAGATTTCAGTGAACTTCCCCCAACCGATGAGATTCTGGAAATTGTGACGGAAGACTCGTCCACACCTGGGAAGACCACATTTACATGCATTGCTAATTCCTTTTTCTTTTCCCATGGCCTCAAGTGGGGCTTCCAAAATGACTCGGAAGATCTGCTTATTTCAGATGAGAGTAAGGGAAAATGATAAAACAGCAAAGACTTTTGTTATCAAACAAGGGTCTAATATTTCCTAATATTTGTCTCATTCATAGAACATCCCGCAAAAATTTCCATCGAATTCAGCCCTGACGAGGCCTCCAAAGTGTACTGTTTCGCTCCAGTTTGGAATTCCGGCGAGTGGAGGAATGTCTCAGTTCTGCATCCACAATCCTTTTAAAATTATTTTATTTCCGTAGCTCCATGTATTAGCTGTAAGTATACTTAACTCCGACGTCCACTTCATTCAATATTTAAATTATGTGCCACCTTACCGGTATGCTCTGAACCTATGCCATAACGTATGAGTGAATTGTATATAGAATATTAGTAAAAACTATTTTCTCTACCATTTCACAACATCATTGTAGAATAAAGCCACGACAGTGTTTATATTGTCCGTAAGATTTTCTATGTAACGTGCCCATATTATATTCCTCCACACATTTTTTTTAACATACTGCACTAACACTGCAGGACAACTGCAAGAGTTAACCACTCACCCATACTACCCAACTCCTACGTTAATTTATTTTTATTCGCACAGATAAGTACATAGAATTACGCATCAAGTCGAAAAAGTCCTGCTCAAGCCGCAGTTTCCCATCAGTAGTCCCAGCTCCAAGGACGAACGTTTTATAAAACCACATTAAATACGGTCTGCCTTGTGAGGGCAAAAATATTTGAACCCAATGTCATTTTTTACCACGATCCTAATTTCTCTCTTCATACGATCATGCCATTTTATTAATAGGCACTGTCAAATTGTATCCGTGCAAAATGTTAATTTTCCCCACCATAATTTCCCCATTCAAATATACATATAGCATGCTCCTCCAAAAAAAAATACAATAATAATTATCACATTATGAGAAGCGCCAAGTCAGTTTTAAAACCCAATAAATCCAGCATAAACAACACCATTTAAATAATTTTCACAACATAATATTAGTGCACATTATTCAAGATTTTTCATGCTTTCAATTTTCACAACCATTTTAGGGAACAGCGCGAACGCAGTTCCCCGCTATCAAAAATAACGCACTCGAGTTATCCACGTTTGGGATAATCGCAGGAGTTATCCAAACCGTAGTGCAATGGAAAGGACTCGTCCTGGGAAAACGGCCTAGTTGATCACCGTACTTCCCGTGCCAGGTAAGTGCCGAAGCACACTGACGAGTTCCCGACAACCCTTTATTCTGCCTTTCCAAGCAAACGGAGCGCTTTATTAATTGAAACTTGCGTCCCAAATTCTGAAAAACTGTCCTAACATTTGGAATGCACTTACATATAATTTTATCCTATAGTGAATTGTCTTCTCAAAATTTGGGGAATTGAAATGAGATTAATTATACAAGAGGTTTAAGTGTCTTACATTCATGTACGGGATTATAGGGTTCTATGAATGGAGGTATAATGGTGGGAACTGGGAACGTAGGAAGCGAGTAAAGTATAGTCAGTGTGAGAGTCATATTGGGCTTAAGCGTATGGTAAGACTAAAGGCTGCGATGGGATTTGAGTCATCATTTATGGCTGCGTATACTTACGGCTACGGCGTAAATATGCAGCTCTTGCCAAAACATACGCAGGGACTAAATGCGGGAAAGGAGGTCCCATTTGAATCAAGTCTATTTCGGAGGAGTTGAATAAGTTGGGGAACTGGAATTGTGGAGCCAAAATTTTTGGAAATTTGAGTAAGTCAGTAATTAGTTTTGACATTGGATTGACAGTTGAAATATTTTATTTGAGATTTATTTGGGATTAAAGATTGTATAGTTATTATTTGATTTGTGTTCGGATTGTGTTTGTTATTGGAATCCCTTTGTTGAGGTTGGTTATCCTTACTTGAGTTGAAGGTCAACTCTTCTTTCTCGCATCTCATCAATCTCTAAATTAAATAGAGAGGGAAATCCCAGTTTGTCGGAATTTAAGTATGAATTGATTTCAATGAATGGTATTTATATGGGATTTTTTGGATTTTCAGAGACAGCTTGTTTACTCTTTGGGCACAAGGCTTCGGCTGTTACGGTAGGTCAGAATTTATACATGTGGATTATTTTTGTGGTAGTAATTTATTACTATTTGTGGATGTACATTTAAGTGCGGCCTGGGGCCGGCAACTTCTAGTGTAGCATGGATTTAATTATTGAACACGTTATTTTTGTAGTGTTGGCAATAATTTTGATGGAATTAGTGTGTGTTTGTGTGTATGGAAGGAAAGGGTTGTGCTATGGTGGAGGGGGGAATTCGGACCATCTGGAAGGAATTTAAAGTGACTGAATGTTTTGATGTGGAGTTTATAGGGAGAGTAGGAAAAAGTCTTGAGTATATAAGGACTTGGGGATTTATAACCTTGTTCTTGTTATTTGTTTTCCCGTTGCAGTAACAGTTATAGTTGATGACTCTGTTGAGTCTTGTTGTATTTTGAATGGTTTTATGGAATGTGTAGACTGGAGTTGCATTGAGAGAATATACCGTTGGGAGTATTTTGTATTAATTGACTGTGTTGGTCTGTGGTTGTAGAGACGTTCCAATGATGAGTGACGATGAACGAGATATGGACATGTACAGTGATGAGGACGACCTGGGTGATGATGACCTGCATGACAAGAACTCGTCCTCGGGCACGTCCTCCTCTACGAATAAACCGATGACCCAGGCGGAAAAACGAGCCCACCATAATGCACTGGAGCGGAAGAGACGGGATCACATCAAAGATAGCTTTACAAATCTAAGGGACTCCGTACCGGCATTACATGGGGAGAAGGTTTCCAAGCGAATTTCCAGTCGAGCTCAAATCTTGAAGAAAGCTGCGGAGTACATTCAATTCATGAGGAGAAAAAACTCGGCACATCAACATGATATAGAAGATCTAAAGCGGCAAAATCACATCCTTGAAAATCAAATCCGCAGCTTGGAGTCCGCACGAATGTCGGGAAATGTTCGTACTAACAGTTTAAGTAGTAGCTCTGGACTAGACCTCAAGGTTAATAATCATTTGTCCGAGTCCGATGGATCGGATGGAGAAATGCACTCAAGCATAAATTCACCAAGTGCCACATCTTCCAACCATTCTCCTACCAAGAAAATTAAAGTTATGAATGTGGGGAGCTCATCTGGGAACAAACATTGAAAAAATTTACTCTTTTTGTTTACGTGAATGATAATGTGTAATACGCTATGGTATTAAATATGCGTTATGTTTTTTGTTGTGAATCGTTTCTGGTACACAACTATGTATAAGCCTTTCTTTACAGTAGTTTTAAGAGATTTTTATTGTTCCTCTAGCGTAATCAAAGTATTCATTAGTTTTTAATAGCTCTAAATCGAAGAAAAATCCCCCAAAACATTCGGAAAACTTCTCGAATTCTAGATTAGGAAACTTTACTGTTACAACTGTATACCTACTGATTATCAGGATATTTACTGCCGGCTTCAGATGAAAAACGCAATCTGGCTTACTTGTAAACGAATCAATATTTTGTGATTGTAAGTATATACATACCTTTCTTTACAAATAAAGTCGTTACTAATGCTACATCATGATGGTTTTATAATTTTTTGAGTGCATGTATTACGCAATGCTTTCAGGTTCATAATTGTGCTCTCGTGCATATTCTTCTCATTATGGTGTGGTGTGGAAAATCTACCTTCACTTATTTTTCAATAAATGGAAAAAATTGTGTCTAACTAAACACAAGCATAAGAAGCGTAAGTGAACATCTGCAGTTTGCTGTGGTGGTATAGGTGCTATGCGCAGATATAATTAAAAAGTAATCACAAACAACCACAACATGCAATACTAATGCTATTATTTCAACAGGTTCAAAAAGTCTGGAAATATCTACTTTACGATTATTTTACCCTTGGACCATGGAACATTGTCCGGAGAATTTTTCCATCTGAACCACCTTATTTGTTCTCAGGTTGGACAAGGCCATATTATGGTCCTGTTCCCTTTAAATAGGATGTTTCTCATTTGTGTAACAGTTCTACCTATTTCAACATAGTATTAATTTTTGTCATTTCGTTCCATTTAGCACAATGTTAGTTTTTAACAAAGTTCCTGTACAACGCAGTGTTAATTTTGTTTTCGTTTTCTGTTAAACGCAGGAATTCTCTAAAATCCTATTGGATTGGCTTTATTTTAGTCATCAATTTTAACTTTTGGTTCTTGCACCTAATGTAATGAATTCACTGGATGTCGATGCTTGCTCGAGTCCTATTTTCCTGCAATCAAACACACAAGTTTGTAATTTTTTATACGCTGCTTTAATATTATTATTCAATAACCCTAAATAAGCAACTATCCGGAAATGTTGCAGCTTTAAAAATGATTATTATTTGCGATAATGTGCGTTTTCTTCAAGGTCAAGGTTTAAAGTCAATACGAGATAGAGCCTGGTTATAGCTATTTTTATTCATGTAGCCTTGAAGGATTCTGACACACATACTTATTTACAGAAACCAACAATAACAACCTTTTGTATAAGCAAGTATCTACGTGGCTACAATTTTAGCATTGCAAAAAAAGCTATAAATTGCACAGAGAATGAGAGAAACGGGGAACGGTCATTTGCTGAAAATGTTGATACTGCTGATGTTGATTATCTCACAGCCATGTGAAGTGCAGTAAATAGAGTTTGGGTCATTTTTTCATAAAGACCTGTTTTTCTCAAGTCGCTAATCGCTATATATGTATATAATTACGTATAAAGTTTTAGAACTTTCAATCAATTTTCCCATCACCACAGCCTCTATCCTGCATAATGTTAAAATGTTCTAACAATAAGCCCCCCTTAACTATCTATAAGCTCTGTAGAAGAACAAGGCATTTTTTGAAACTGGAAATCACCACATTTAACACACTCGGGAATTAAGTTATTGTTTTACGAAAATGCAAAATTATTTTCCCAAAATACATCTAATACTAACATGCATTCTAGGATCTAAGGAGAGCGCATACGATTTTTATGATAATGTTGCAAAAAGTTGTTTTTTATTACATTTACAAGATCGGTATTTGTGCCTCCTATCCGGAGTGCTAAACAATTTAAGACTTGAGTTTTGAATTAAATTAATTAATGTATGGCTTCCAAATCACAACAAGCTTTCCCTTCTCCTAGTTCAATTAAGTCGGCGTGATGTAGCCTACTTAAACATTTTTTTTGTCGCCACCATTTAATTTGCTCAGAAGTTGCTTGCAAAATTTTTTAAATTCAAAAATTCATTAGGCCAAAAAGATCGTTAGCGTAAAAAGTCAGATATTTAAACTAATTATTTATTTTAAAAAATCTTCGCCTGGAATTGTGGAATCAGCTCCTGCTCCAAGTAAAGAAAATGCTGAAACAACACAATACTTACACAATACTTACACTAACATACACCGTAAAATATATTTAAGTACTTTCCAATGAGTATACTACTACTTATGTACTAACAAAATTGCCAGGATACATATGTACATAACTAATAAGAAATGAATATAACGTCGCTGAAGAGACAAAATGGTCTAATAAGTGCTTGAATGAATTGATTGTATGAAACGAAAATTGAAAATAAGTTTTAATAATAATTATTTTAATTTACTAAGGTCAGATCTCGAAAAGCACCAGGGTTCGGACCAGGGGTACGTTGATAAAATAATTGTTGTCCTGGCCCTAAGCCTTAAAATGTATTGGTGGGTCTTCCTCATGCAATCTGAGGACCTGCGTTAATTTCTTTCACCCTGCCCCTAAATTTTCTAGGGTGGCGTCAGCCCCCTTATAAAACAGTGTTGTCCGTGGGCCTGTGTGTCTCGCAGTTTTCCTCCGAAACTTCTCGACCGATTTCATTCAAAATTTTTGTTATCATTGTTTAGGTCGAAAACTCGTATGAGTTCGTAATTGGTTGAAGTCGGTCGGTGTGTTCGAGAGTAAAAGAATAAAGTATGTATGTCCCGCACTTTTCCTCTGAAACTACTCGACCGGTTTTGTTCACAATTTTTGTGAACATTTTTTAGACCATTTCCTCGGGTGAGTTCGCTATTAGTTGAAATCGGTCCGCGTATTTGTACGTAAAAAAAATTGAACGAATAAAATGTTTGATTACTCCCCAACTGTTTCACTGATTTCAATGAATTTTTTGAGACATACCAGACAGTAGTAATAACACTTTTTTTTTAAATTATCAAAATTTCTTTTTTTCAACATTTTTAATTTTTGAGCTCAACATATTACAATAAAGGGGGTAAGGAGAGATGGCCGTAGCTGACACCGCCATACGCGATAGCCTTAAATAATCGCGAAGCGATGATTTTTTATCATGGCCAGGCCAGATAATGGGGGCTGAGTTTTACTTTCCCGGCCACAAAAATACCTACCACCAACCTACCACCAACCTACCACCAACCTACCACCAACCTACCACCTACCTACCACCAACCTACCACCAAGCCTAGATCCGTTGGTGGTAGGTTATGGGGGTAAGGAATTGGTACCCAGAGTATGGCGGCAGGGTATGGTGGTAGAGTCAATAGGCAGTGTATGTTGGTAGGGTAAGTTGGTAGGGAACGTTGATAGGGTATGCTGGAAGGGTACGGTGGTAGGGTACGTTGGTAGGGTATGTTGGTAGGGTATGTTGGAAGGGTACGTTGGTAGGGTATGTTGGTAGGGTATGTTGGAAGGGTACGGTGGTAGGGTATGTTTGTAGTTTATGTTGGTAAGGGATGTTGGTTGGGCACGTTGGTATGGTAGGGTGGTAGGTGGTAGGATATGGTGGTAGGTTGGTGGTAGGTTGTGGTGGTAGGTTGGTGGTAGGTTGTGGTGGTAGGTTGTGGTGGTAGGTTGGTGGTAGGTTGTGGTGGTAGGTTGGTGGTAGGTTGTGGTGGTAGGTTGGTGGTAGGTTGTGGTGGTAGGTTGGTGGTAGGTTAGTGGTAGGTGGTAGTTTGGTGGTAGGTTGGTGGAAATAACATATGTATTATAGTGTTTCTTTATGAGGTGGTAGGTTGGTGGTAGGTAGTTTTGTGGCCGGGAAAGTAAAACTCAGCCGATAATGGGCCACTGTAAATCCAGCCTTGGTTCGCATTCTTTATCGTAAGTGTCAATATTGAATTGTGCACTGAAGATGGTTCGGCAATAATTGTCGTGATGATGAGATTGTTCCCCATCCAGTCTAGTCTAGATTACTGAACAGTCAAATTTTTTACAGTGACACATTAGATAAAAATTCACAAAAGCTTAGACCCTTACAATTTGCTTTTGAACCGTTTCATGTTTAAATTGACAACGGGTAATATATGAAACTATACTACATATCAAAATATGTACAGGTAAATCATAGAAATAACTTCTCACCAGTCCCAACTTTTCTCTGCTTTGCTGAAGCTGAAGCTAAAATTTCCCCTTTATTATTTACATAAATATGCAGTACCAGTAAAGACTAAAAACATCCTAGGTGGATTCCAGTTGAAGTAGTAAAACCTGCAGAGAGGTATTTTCTCGAATGAATAACTCTGAGAGTACCCCATCCGTTACAATTAGACTCGAAAGTAGCACAGGTATGCTAATTTCATGATTGAATAATCTCCTTTCGTTTGCTACGTGTCTGTGAGATCTCTATATAAGGACAAATTCGTGGAGTAACAATTTTACTGTAAATTTTGAAACATTCATTTTCTGTAGAACTCTTTGATGTCATAAATCAATAAATATGTACTGAGAGTTTGGGTACGAGTGAGACAAATTTTGAAGCGTTTACAAGAAAATTCTGTATGTGAATCAAACAATTAAGTACATGCCTGTCTATGTATAATCTAACGGGGCGGGGAATGATTTGCAAAATTTATGTTATAATTTAATGACTACCAAATTTTCAAGGCCAATCGACTTTACAACAAGGTCATACGGGCAGAAAGGATGAAAATTGTACAGAAAAACAAGATGGATCAGCTCTGGTAAATATCTCACATTTGTGGTATGTTATTGTTATGTTTTATGAGTCGGAGCTGTAATTTCGAACGACTACTATTATTTCCAGATTAGTATTTAAAAATTGGTTCAGCAAACAAGAGCTCTCCCTGCATGCCCCATAGGGTCTTACTAATCATAATCCCATCGTAGCTGTGATGGTGCTTGCGATCTCATATGACAATAACAAAATTAAAAAATCTTAGGACGATCACATGTCATCACTCTCCTTGCCACTACATAATTTAAACAATATTGTAATTATTTTTTCCTAGAATAACCCCTCGAACAGAACAAACCGGAACAGGCTGTCTGTTCCTCAGCGAAAAGAATAATTCAGTCGAAAGCAAAAACATCATCACGTTAAAATCGATCCAAAAAAGTTTTACTCATAATTCAGACACTCCAACATGGTAATTTCCGCACAAGACGTAAAGAATCTTCTTAGACAAGCATCATCTAAACGAAATTTGGCCAGATATGGCAAAAAAATATAAGCAACGAACTAATATTTTAATTCGACTGCTACACAATCGCGATTATTACGCACTGATTCTTCTGAGGATCCACAAATATAAACTATTCTTTAAACTAATATTTCAGACAAGAGTAGAAAAGCCCGAAAAGGTATGGAATTAAACAGTTGTCTTCCCCGCGTACGAACGAACAAGCTCCATTGATAAGGAAGAAAGTGATGAAGATGAGGAGGACGTGAAGGAAGATGATGAAGATGAAGAGAACGTCGCCATTATTATTTTCAGCTAAACAATCCGCCTGAGAGGACCGTCTAAGTATTCAACAAGAGCTTTAGTTTTAGCTTGTAAAAGACCAAAGCCCGTGTTTTCCGCATAGAGGCAGAGTAGGAGATTCGCAACTTGAGTAATAGCCACACGACCATCCTGACAAACAAAATTTAATTACATATTATAAACATTTCAGCTCCTTCCCTATATCCCAACCTACATTTACAACAACTAAATTACTTACAAACATATACATTGTTCAACCAACCATATACATACTCAGAAATTCAAGTAAACTCTTTATCCTTTTATGGAACGAAAACAATTGAAAGAATTTGAGATATTTTGTTCCAGACATCAATTTTGAGGTTCAACAGTCTCAACAAAACATAATCTCTCGTTTTTGTACATTTTAAAGGATAACAAGTTTCATAATCCAGTAACAGCTTGTTTTGACATGTATTAACATGTATTTTATTTAACATGTTTAAAATGTATTTAACATTGCTTGTTAAATAATTATTCAATACATGTTTAATTCAGTATCTAAGTAACTGACTGTACCAGGCAATCCAAAAGAATTATCTCCAAACGATCATCATTCAATGCATTCCGTCCCGACTTTTCGTACACATTCCAAATATTCGATGTGATAGCTGCTGTTACGCGGGCATCCTTGTCTCCGTATCCCGAATACGCCAACAGTGCACCTTCCTTGCTTAGTAATCTACAACAACAATTATCAGAACAAGATTATGGTTCACTTCTACGACAGGGGGGTACTTAATGTCCACAAGACCAAACATTATTTCTTATTATAACAAATCCTCCAGCAACTATCCACTCATTACAATGAATTACAATAATTAATAAAACAAAAACTCACAGCGTATTCTGAACTCCACAAGTATTAGCCTCACTCAGGACCCGAGTTAATGCTTTGGGTTTCAACATCTTCTGTTTTTATTTATTTTTTTCCGGACCAGCTTCAAATTGAAGGCGTTAGCAGAATTGAAGTTGACTATATATGAGTCTTGCCTTATGACGAGGAGGTTGAGGGTGACTGACTGATTACAACAACCCCGACTCAATGGTCCTGTAGAGTAGAGTCAGCTGACGAGCGTCCCACCTTCTAAACTAAACAATAATTATCAACCACTGGTGACCAAACTGGGACATCTGGGCCTGTCTGTCTAGTCTCTATAGTCGTTTCGTGATAGTCACTGACACTATAAGTATAGGCACCAGTTCCTATAAATTTTAATTGGGACCTGTTTCATATTCACCGCCACATTAGACCACGTGGTAGCGTCACGGGCTGAGTATATAACCGTGACAACATTGAGTAAGGCTCAGTAGTAGGGGCAAAGTGAAACAAACTTCATAAATAATAATTCCTCAATAAATATGTTACCCTTAATTCTTCCTTAAATGTAAGAGCCTCCATATCCCTTGAAATGAATTCTACAATCAAGCTATGTATATTATTCCGCAAATTAGAAATCATGAACTTATTTAAACGAGGATGTGCTAATAAAAAACGAAAGCCAGGCCCAATTTTTGATTCCTTCTTTGTAATGATCGGACGGAATCGGTCCAGAAAAATACGGAATTAACATTACCAATTGCGTTGTGTAATTCGGACGTGACGGACCCAGAGTATTTCAATAATTTACAAAAAAAAGAACGCAATTAAAATGATTAATGCCTTAAATTTATAGAGGCCTTGATTTTTGAAAATAATATATTTTTGAGATATTTTTTTTGCGAACTGGAACAACACAGTTTGCCACGGTGTTGGAGGAAAATAATTTATTGTAGTTTACTTAATTGGTTCCTTGTAATTAATCACTCTTAAAATGGTACATACACAATGACCAATCTTGTATTGGATTTCCATCGTAAACACTTCATAAGGCTTTAAAATCTCCATTATTGAATCCACTGAAAATAAATATATTTGGTAGATTATATATTACAACACCTTGAACGGGAATCTAACAAAATCACTGCACTCAATTGGAAAGTAGCCTAAGGATTTTTTTTTTTTCAATTTGCAATTTCTGCGGTAGGAATGATCGATGGGCTAGACCGGAGTAGTTGTGACTGGATGGGATGCAAAACAGGGGGGATAGATTCCCGATAAGGATAATTGTCTCCGGGTTTCTTGCCATGGTTCCACGGTCCGAAGCTCCAGGAGTTGCAGGAGTCGGAGCTTTTTGAATTCCTTTTCCAACTCTAACCTGGACGGGGTGACACACTTTACCTTTTCTGAACGATTGCTATCATCGAGAGTCCAACAACTTTTATCATTGGCTTTTCGGAGTTGCAGTTCAGGGACGTGATCCTTAATATAAGTGATTTGCTCTTTGATGTTTTGTATTTCCAGGGTTTTAAACCGTTCTTGATATTTCATTTTGTTGGATTCAGCTCGTAAATCTGTGACCTCCTGGATTGTTTTTGTTAGATCTTTCATGATCGTCGCATTGTCGATTACTTCACTCTGTCTGTCCAAAGTCTTCTCTTCGTCCTTCAGTATCACAAAGCGGTCCGTAATTGAGTCCAGAACATCGGTGATTTGGAGAATTCGGCTCTTGAGAACGTCCAAACTAACTTGACAACTGACAATATTTTCCATAAAAACATTCCTCTTCTCTTGGAAATGGGCTAGAACAAGGACGGAATTAGTGATCTTTGTTTTGATTTTCTTCAACTCCAAAATCCGGTCGTCAAGCTTGTTCCTCAAAGTTTCATTCTCCCCACATAGCTGTTCGTACTCGATTATTTGAAGTCCCTCTCCCTGTGAGGCTAGTTCGGCTTCTTCCAGTCTTTTGACCTCGTAGTTGAGCCCATGCCAATTAAGGTAGAATTTCCTCACTGTCTGGCGGAGTTTTTGAAACAATTTCCCCATTTCGTCTATGTAGTTGTCAGTCTCAATGTTTGGGAGATGGTGACCAGTATTGGAATTGGTCGCTTCTTGTGAGTATCTCCGTATTTGATTCATAGTTTCGTTGAAGTAAAGCACGCACTCCTGATCCGTTTCATCCTTCTTGACCTGAAAAAAAAACAGACAGGGCACATCAGCTCAAGGCCCGATACCGGCATTCATACATTGACATACACACACACAGTATATGGTGTAAATGATGATAGGGCTTCTCTACTTCATACAATCATTGATGATTGCTATTACCTTCATTTCCAGAATTCGATCATTATTCCTTTCAACAATATCTTCTCTCAAGCGCTCCATTTGCCAGATTCGATGTACTACTTTTTCGTATTTGGTCGAAAGTCTACTCTCTCGGAAACCTTCAAAGATGGTCGCAGTGCTGGCTTGGGATCCGGAATATGAGGATGTTTCATGTTTGTCCGATTTTACAACACTGGATCCCGGGTCTTCCTGACTACCCGAAAACTTCCCAACAGTATTTGTCTGATGAGCAATCCTTCGCTTCTTTTTTGAACGACTTTCCGTATGTTTTTCTTTAGTTGATATTATTCCTTTGCGAACACTTAGTTGATATAATTTATCCTGCAGGAAATGATTCTTCTTTCGTAAATACTTGTAGTCCTGACAGAGTGTCAAGTAGCGCTCTATCCTTTCCTGGTGTTGGGAGTTCGGCTCGTACTCTTCCGGCAGTTTGAATGATTCTTGGGATGCTGTATTTTCAGGTTCCTCATGCTCTTCACAAGCATCTTCATCTTGTTCTTCATCCTCGTTGATCCCCTCCTCATCTTCATCACTTTCTTCATCTTCAGCGGTGCTGGATTGTTCGTACACTGCGTAAGACTCATTTTTAATTCCATACATTTCTCATACCTATATTGCTATAGTATACAGACAAGATTTTAAAAATTAATTTGAATTCCAGGTTTGAATGAAATACCTGAAGAATCTTCTTCCGACTCCTCAGAGGAATCATGGGTAAATTTGGAATCACGATTGTCAAGTAGTCTGATTAAGTCGTCGCTGGAGTGCTTTTGTTCCTCTCGGAGTAAATTCCGTAGCGATGTTTGGCTAAGAAGATCCCTTACATCTTCTGCGGAAAGTATATCTTTGGAGTGGGCCCGACTAAAGGTCATCTTACTCGAAGGACTTTTGTTTGCATGAATTTTAGGGTGCGGATGGATTCCCTTTTTACTCATTTTTATTGTCCTGGACCAAGTACTTACTTTCAGCAATAATTATTATTACATCGGCGTATTGAATTATTCTCCAAAAGACAAATGTACGTCAATATTAAAGCCGATCCCGACATTAATTGACAATTCGCCGAATCACCCACATATAGATAAACTGTTTGCGAAATATGTCCGCCAAATTATTATTATTCTTTTCGCTTGCTACAGTAAGTTGTTGTTGTTGTTGCCGATTGCGATTCTGTGATTGCTGTTTTTTTCAATAATTCAAGATTTTATTGCAATTTTTCTGTTCACATAATTTCTATAGTCATTATTGAGCCGTGAATTCATGATAACATTGGCGTCAAATTTTTATGTATATTATTCCATGTTGAAGTTTTGCAGCTTGAAAAATTTTATTGGAAATTAAACTTTCAGTAAAGTAATAATAGCAAAATAGCTTAGAAAGAGGCGCTTTTGTATGCATGGTCGTAAAAAGCATTAAACAAGGCAGTTGCTAGCACGAATTTTTAAATGGTAATTGGTAATAGTAATTTTGAAGTGCAATAAATCTGGGAACCAAAAGCAACGTGGCCAAATTGTCTGTTATTGTAAATAAAAAAACTACAAGCTCCAGAGATGTACAGGGAAACGGACTCCCAGACGTAACCCGAATGGTATAATTAATAGTAAATATTTCTGGAATTCATTCAAATCTCTTGCAATCAGTTATACTACAAAAACAGTAGTTTACACAGAAACAGTTGAGCAAAAGCTGCGTTAAAAATTCTCAAGGCTGCAGGTGATTGGGGTCGGGAAGAATAAAATTAAAGTATGGCTTTGAGGAATTGAGGAAGCGCTTTCTAGAAACTGCTTATTAGAACTTGAACTGTAAATGTCCTGGTTCTCACAGTGAATACTTTATTATCAGTTAAAAATGTAACAAATTAATGCTATCACATCCGCATGTCGCATCACATATGCCCATGCATTTGGATTGTATGGTACAAAACGTAAATCTAAAAACCATACTAAATTATTACAATTAAATCACACGACTCAGTACAAGTCTTCTTACAAGAACTTGGTTCCCTCGTAATAATAAAACAATTTTACCGTTACAACAATTTACAATATTAGCCTTAATCAAATATCAGGTTTGAATAATAACGGGGTATTTTTTTTATTTATTATTGTCTCGTTAGCGTTATAACTTCTCTCCACTCAAACTCGTCATATTGTAGTAGTCATGGTCGGGGAAGCGATCCAGCTCAATGTAATCTGTCTCACTGAACAACAAATGACGGAGAAAGTTGACCAACTCAGCGAAAGAAGGTCTGTCATCGGGATTGTGTGCCCAGCAGTAGAACATGATATTGTAGAGTTCTCGACGACAGTGCTCGGGTTTCTCCAGTCTGAAACCATCCCTAACTTTCCGCATGACCTCACTGGCAGCCATTCCTGGGTAAGGTGTTGAACCTATGGAAAAAAACAACAACAAACCCCTGTAGCAATAATCTTGGACCATTAGGAAACTATCCGATTAGTATTGTAAATGCGGTTGAGCAGTTGATGCCGACAAACGGAGCAGAATATCCTGAGCACATTATCGCATCAAGGGAGGAAATCTCTGACGAAGTACTGTTCAAAAAGGAAGGAATGATCCAGTAAAGAAGCCTGGAGAATGTTTGTCAACTCACCTAAAGTGACAATTTCCCACATGAGAACACCAAAGCTCCAGACGTCAGTTTTGGTTGTGAAAATATTATCGTAGAGAGCCTCCGGTGCCATCCATCTAATTGGCAATCTCCCATCCGACTTTCTCTCGTAAACGTGATTCACCACCACATCCCGTGCAAATCCAAAGTCCGCCACTTTGCACACTCTTTCTTTGTCTATGAGAATATTCCTGGCAGCTAGATCTCGATGAATTATCTGCCAAATTAACATTCCAGTAATTTCTCATTCAATCCCAAATTATCCATTCATTTTAACATGTATCATCTTGGCTTCGTATTTACAAGGCACCAACAATCCTGTACATTCCCCTAGCCAATGCGTAGACTATGATAAACAATATTCAACTTGCCCCTGTTTTTACAAATCTTATTTCAGATCTTTCGAAAATCACATCAAAATTCAGCATTGGAAATTGTGGTCACAGCGTCAAAAGGAGTGAGGAAAAGTCAGGGTTCTTTTTAAAAAAACTTAAATTTTAAAAGGTTGAAATTGTTAATTCCTTCCAATTTTTTTTAAACATGCTTTGACGCCTGTTGCTAGCAAAAATTTTTTGGGTTTTCCAAGGATCAATTGAGCAGTTCCCTACTTTGAGAATTGTAGGCAGGACTAGAAAAATAGAGATTAAGGTTGGGGGAAATTCAGAGTCAGGAGCCAAAGTGAAAGTGAGAAAGATGCGGAAAAGAAGGAATTTCTGTCGCTGCCATTTTATCATGGACGATTTCCACCTTAAAAATAGTTCAAAATGCTACGCTTGTAGCAAATTTGACGGGGATTCATGTGGGTTTAATATATCTTCCCAAGCCAAAAATTGCGGTCTCAGGAAATAAACTAAAATAGTGTGCTACTAGGACAGTATTTTGATATATTTTTATGAATGTCATCCATGATGAAATGGTAACAATGATCCCTCCTTTTGTAAATTTTAAACGTAGAACTTGTATCTTACTTTTGACAAATCTAAAAATGATTTGCTAAAATATAGGGAATTGAAATAATTGTTTACCATCCCTCCTTAAATGAGCTGGGGGATGGGGTATCAAAGTTTCATTTACCCCGGACAGCTAACATAATTTTTTTAACCGTATCATCACTGCTCCATCCAACTGGAAATGAGCTTGAAGTCCTTATCCCTCTTAGCACCTTAATTACTTTTTCTACCATTATTTTAGCTTCCATAATCTGCTTTTGACACGCTAAAAGTTCCTCACTAATAACAACCCTTGTTCTCCATAAGGGAGTTCCAGTTCCTGAGAAGTAACATCACCGGAGCAAGTGACGCAAGTCGAGTTTAAAGTTCAAACTTGTCCAGACTTCCATCTAAATTTCCTTGCAAACCACAGGATTATACTCACAGTCCCAACCTATAGCGTACTTCTGTATTTACGAGCACCCCTAGAAAGATCAAAAGACTTCCACATTGACAAGGTCTCATCCAAAGAAAAATTACCATTGTGGCACTCGCTTCTGATACACAGGGAGACCTTGTAGCGAGACTGCATATTATACAGCATTAAGAAAAATATTGTCATCAGTTCAAACTCATTTAAATGTCAAACGTAAAGTAATTCACAGGAAACCTCACTTGAGGCACGTGTATGTTTCTCAATGCAGAACATACATACATATAATTATTCCTAAGGAAGTTGTTAAAATATAGATAAATAATTTACTCTAGCTACAACAGTAGACCCCCTCATTACAGTACTTCCTCTTTAGGTTAGAAATATGCGGGCGCATCCCCATTTATCACAATATTAATTTCTATCCTCATAAGAGGCAAAAGAGCTAGCTGTTCAAGAGTCAAATACTCCATGGAGGGGTGCTCTTAGAAAGCTAGTGCACTGCAAATGCAGTAATTATATAACTATTTGTAAAACATACTTCAAAAGAAATTGTAAGACGCGTATAATTTACGAGAGGAGAGAAATGGAATTTAAAGGAAAAGTCAACTACTTTATTTTTAATTTGACATATAATTATGTATGGACGGGTTGAAAGATCTGGAGATCAACAACTCCTTGAATATTCAGAGTCTGGCTCTGCTGTGTTCGCATCTAATTAATTATACGTGCATACTTCTACTTCTATCCCTATAGGTCTAAAGTCGTTCAGCATATAGAAAATCTACAAGTACTTTTTTTTAGTAGTAATTATATACGGTCTCGCAATTCCTGCCTGGGGTCATTAGTTGAGAGGCATTGTTTACTTGCACTGTCTCAAGTGCAAATCTATTTCCACGTGGATACTACTGTCACTTCCCAGACTATGATCAGACAATATAATATTATGTGGCACTATACGGAAACCGGGTCCCTCAAATCAATCCCCCCTAAAAAGCTTAATACAGTCAAGCAAGCCTACGTCTTGCTTCCCTGTATTTAACTTTTAGTACCTTAATATTGGTAGAACACATCCCTTTGTGTCCATAAGCATTTACTTGCTATTATTAACAAAAGTAGCATTTTAAATGGTTCTAAAGTTGTTCAAAATCGTTCGTAAAAATAATAAATAATTCAATTTACTTTCCGAATAAAATGTTCCTCACTTTGTCACAAATTGGTTTACCATACTTTTGCCGCAAAAAAAAAAAAAACAATCTGACCCTTAGAAATAAGCAAAGTATATTTGGAATGACACGGGAGCATTACATATCTATTTGCTGGCCCGCACTATTATTCTCTGTGAATGAGTTGAAGGAGGGAAATATGTTTCATGGACCCCTGAGTCTCCTAGTAAATGTAAATACTGCTCCCAGCTGCACAATCAAGTATAATTTACCCCTTTTGAAGCCAGATACTCCATTCCACGGGCAACCTGATGAGCAAATGATGTCAAATCTTTTGAGGACAGGGAACTAGAGTCTCCGTGAAGATTTCCATAGTAGTGTTGGGCTCGAGAGCTTCTTAAGTATGTTTGGAGTTTCCCCAACGCCACGTACTCCATTATCAGGAAAATTGGATCTGAAACGAAACAATCAACATCAATGTCAATCCGGGGTATGCTCACGGAAGGCACATATTGCCAAGGCCATGATCTCATTACTTGTCGTGGCTACGACCCTGAAAGCCTTCCCATCGATTCATAATCATCTCGAAGCAACTTCAAACCCTTCCCAGTCCCTGGCATTTCCTATACTTATATATATCTATGTAAGAGTCCGGGACCACCCAAAGGCTCCGATTTTCTCCAGTGCTTCAAATTTGTAATCATGTGTCATACTATCAGTGTCCAGAGTATCCATAAATACTCCAGCCCCAAGTCCCCGTCAATCCCAATCCAATACGTCAAGGGATTAGAAGTTACATCAAACAAATATGGTACGTCAAAGTGCAGATACCTACATACATAGATATATAGGACTGCACTCCACAATCTCGGGATGCTCTTATTGAGAGGTACTCAACAGTTATTACAGTTATAGCTATTTAGATCTCACAGGAGTAAGCACAGAGGAAGGTCAAAGATTTTCAAGGAAAGCAAAGGAGAACTCAAAGCAGACAGGGTCTGCTGGATTTCCTACAAACTGACAGCATTTCAGGGAAGTCTCTAAAAAAAAGGCACGCTTCCAGCACCAGTCTTTGAGGTTCATAATCCTTGGAAAATTCTCCTGATCTTCTGCCCTCCGGTACACTCACATTTCAATTGTGATAATTATACCTCATTCTTACCCTATCCCAAGCATCTGAGCCTTTGGAGTTATACAGTACATACTACAACGTCCGTAAATACATATGTAAAATCATTATGTACATGCCCATTATCTTCCACACTATACATACAACAATATACAAATAAATATGAGGAGTCTCAATGCAAAACGGAGTATTCCCCCCAAACTTGTGCAAAAAGGAACTACAAGTTCGTCAATCCCATAAAGGGCTGAGAATTACAAAGTATAGTATTTACAATATGACACTATACAAGAGTATAGGAATTGGGGTAGAGACTTGTTGCATCCTCCACAGAGGAGATGCTCGGTATCATTTACTATTTTGACGGAATTATTTTACTCAGTTCTCATCACCTTTGAACTTAGGATCCCCTAATTAATGAGCCTTTCGTCCCCGGAAGAAATTTACAAATTATGAAATCAATTATTGAATCTTAAAAAAACAACATTCCGTTTTGCATCCACGCTTCTTATTTGTAAGTGTTCTCCATTTATACCAAATGCACCCACCAGCTCCAGCTCCGAGGTCCAGCTGTCAGGAGGGAATGAAAGGAGAGTCAGGAAATGGGATCAAAGGAAATAAATAGGATAGAATTTATGACTTGCACAAGATGAGAAAACCCAAGATAGTAAAAGAAACAGGAATGGAGCAAGACTTGTGTGGCATAAAGGCGAGGATAGATGTACATCCATCGGGAGACACATTCCCCCGAAACAGTTGCAATAACAAATTATCTCTCGCACCTTCCACTTCCACTCGTTTGTAACCTCGGATCTCATATATATTTATGAGACGCTTACAACTCCTATGTATATACGCACACCCTCTCATAAATCAAGGCTTCCGATTGTGACTCACAATCAGCATAACAAATAGGATTTATTCTAAAAAGGGGTAATTTGGTCCCTTCCCGACTTCTTTCCTTACCTTTCACAGTCAACCGTTCCGAGTTTTGATATAACAAAAAAAAAGACAAATCTTTGGATTGAGCCTGACAACAAAATTATTGTCTCCGAAATCATCTCCGCCCTTCACTCTGATAAATTACTTACGGTCGGTTAGTCATCCCCTCCAATATTTACGCAGATCCGACTCTATACAGAATACACTAAGTAGTACCTACACATTACATCTTGGCAGGGAACTACAGTAATGGTAGTAAGTCAATTAGGACGAGTCATTTTGAACCCATTGTATCGTAGTAGGATTCACCCAAGTTGAGAGTACTCTTCCGAATATCTTATCAAAAACAAACTAAGGACAGAAAATGTACTGAATAATGACAGGGGGAGGGGGGCAATATTCCCTGATTTCGTATACGTAATTACGGTATTTGAGAGTTTGAATGCCTCTAAGATTTTTAAGGGGATTCCTCAAAATATACAGAATTACATGGGATCCCCCATCCTTTGCTATTATATTTTCCAGGAGCTCATACGCTTTCTGCTCCATGTGTCAAAGTTGAGTAGGGATTTGGATTTTAACAAGATTTCTACGTTGTAGGGAAAATAAATTGCCTTGTGGAACTGTTGAGACGGGCAGAAAAGAAGAGGTTTATCTTCTTTAGCAAGGACGGCGTCTTAATTACCCAAAGAATTAGGCAGAGATGAGTTGCGTTCAGAGTTTCAGAGGGAGACAGGTTGTTATGGAGAAGGTGAGGTGGGACGGGTTAGCTGGGTATAGATACACTGTACTCCCTTTATGAGAGCACCTCTCAAAGAACTAAATTTTAACTCTCAAAAATACAATCTGTATGATTTGACACTGAGGGAAGGGAAGGGAAAAAAATGACATTAGAGTCCGTACATAGGAATGGGTCCACAAATAGCTCGGCCCTGTTTATACAGAGGCTCTCTCCTTCTCCTCCTCTTCCCAGGAAGTCTCTCTTTACAATGAGAGTCCCTCAATATCCACATCCAGGTAAATATGGAAGTCCCGGGGGGAAGGAAGTCGAGGAGAAAGGAGAGAGACAGGACTTTGAAGGGATACAAAAATAGAGGTAATGTGGGACTAATATGGAGTGGTTGTATTGTGAGTGGTAACTGTATATACCGTAACCGTCTTTTGACATGAGATTAGCTTTACCTTTTTCCGTGCAACTTCCTAAAAGGCGTACAACATTGGGATGGGGGTCTAGCATTTTCATGACAGCCAATTCAGAGAGAAGATCAGCTCTCTCCCTTTCTCCAGCACTTTCTTTGAGGGTCTTGACAGCCACAGTCGTCGTTCCTTCCTTCCTGTCGATATTCAACGCCTCGCACCTCCAAACTTGCCCAAAACATCCTTCCCCAAGGATTCCACCTATTTGCAAATGATGTCTCGGAAATTCCCATCGATTTTGTACCTGCCCAGCCCAAGTAGACGCAAATGTAAATAAACTGTACACATGTAGAAATTTTGCCAATAAAAGCCCTCAGCAGGAATACTTTACATAAGTGCACGTGTCTGACAGTGCACTCCCTTTGTAAAAGCAGAGCGGAGTAAGAGCAACAACAACAACACACCTGACTCTCCTAAAAGAATCCTCTCAGACTATAGACGGAGGGAAATTAACATTGCTCTAAATGAGAATGGTCCAATTATCCCTGCTCTTATACAGAAAATCCGAAGGGGTCTCTAATTATCACAGGAGTATGCTCTATACATATGTATTCATCTAGTAGTAATAGTAATAGCATATAATACATAGTACAGTACATAAAACGATCTGACATTCTCATCCGAACGTGTCAAATCCTCCCGAACTTACCCCGTATCTATTTGTATTTTCAGTCATCAGAAGCTAGTTGAAATCAATGGTAGCATAAAGTGCACTCCCGTCGTACAAGAGCCCTAAGGGGACCAAATTTTGACTCTTATAATCCCATGTGGTCTTATCACGAGCGAAATTAACATTTGGGTAATAAAGTTACAGTGTATCGAAATAGGCTTCATCCTTCCAGGAGGAAATGCTCTTGTGAGGTCTTTTGTACAACGAGTACAGTGTGTTGTCAGTAATAAATTATTCCTGATTCCCACATCATCATCGTCACTCCAATGCATTTATGTCCTTCCTCCTCCGACGTCCTATAACCCAGCCCTTGAAGATACAGCTGAGTCTACAAATTTACAATTCTACGAATTGTACTACACTCGCTTTATAAGAGCTTTATGAGAGTGAGAGGGCTTGTATGATGAAGTCCCTTATATCGCGAGAGTACACTCCATGCATGGAAAGTTTGTCTGACGGAATAATTTTACAGTAAACACAGTATGGGGCGGAAATCTGTGACACTGTGGATGTATTTATAGTGAGCTCTCTCTATGAGAGTCTCCCTTTGGAGAGGAAGTTCACTCTAAGTGGAGGGATATGAGGAAGGATTCTCCTTTACGATGATATTAATTCCTCGTGTTTTATCCCAGCACACCTGTCCATGAGTCAATTCTTCCTCCTCTTAGGGGTACTCTGACAGAGAGAGCGGACTGTATACAGACACTGTTGGAAAAGGCTGCTTATCCAATCCTATCTCTTTCCAAGGGCGCAAACAAAAAACCATTTGGGAACTTATGACAACACAAAAGGACTTGCCGGAGCTAAACTTTACACATGGGGAAAGAACGAAGGTAAATACAAATCAGATTCTGATTTCGTATTTGCTCCAGTCTATATGTACATATGTACATCCATGGGTGGAAGTACTGAAAAGTGAGTAAATCACGAGGGGCTGAAAACTATTGAGGGGATAAGGTTGAGAGCGGAGGAGATGCAAGGCTTGAGTGCATTCGGAAAGTCCTAGGTCCGTGTTCGGATTTCGGATCCCCAACTCTTCCTTCTCTAATCTCTCATGCTAATGTATCTCCATGCTTCAAATTTTTTTTTTCTCCTATTGCTTTCAAGTGCAGTCAAATGTCAAATCAATACTAATTCAAAGCAGGGATTCGCTCCGGTGCTTGTACGGATTTCCTCAATCTCAACCATATAGTTCCCATACAGTATATTTAAAAGTCCCCAGTATTTTCATTAGCCTTCGTTTTGGATCAGCATATGATTTATTGACTCCGTAATCATCACCCGTAAAGGAATTCCTCTCCAGGCTCAGCACGTCTAGGCACGTGTCAACGTTTTTCCAACCCAATTCTAATACAGTCCCGTAAGTAGCACACATAAACCATTCAAAATATTCAGGGACAGCTTCTCCGAGTACGAACACACACGGAACTCTCGTTATAAGGGATCCCCTTACAAGAGGGCTTCCTCTATATATTGTGTCAATGTACTTGTTGACAACTCATTCCCAGTTATCCCATCATGAAATCTTCCTCTTATGAGGGCTTGCATACAGAAACTCTCATAAGAGGACAAGTTCGTGTTCTCTTCCTACAAAGGACTCTCATATCAGAGCATTTACTCCAAAAGGGAATAATTATTGGGACATTCTCAGCTACCTCAAATTTTAAGAGCATATACCTTTGCAAGAGTCAAATTTGCCTGGTTTCAGGGGTACTCTCAAACAGAGACTCCACTGAATGCAAATATTTTCAGACCTGAAGCTCGGAGTCATTGTATTGGGAAAGTGTGATGGTTTCCCTGATCTCTGCCAGGAGCAATGTGTATCTCTAGCTTTACTGTGTACTCTTACAGGCAGCCTTGCTATAACGTACTCGGGCTAAGAGATCGGATTTTTGAGGCGTAAGAAAAACTACTGTGCAATAGCATTGGAATTTATGCGGTGGGAAACGGGGAGAATGGGACCGTTATTTGGAAGGGTCTCTTCCAAAGGCATCCATGATAGTGAGGGTTCCCTGTTCCCTGGCACACTTGACAATCCTATAATTACACACCCAAGTGCCTTTTTCATTCCTCCCTGGTTTTCTCAGATGCTGGTTATTGAGGTCACGACGCGACTGAACGAGCGAAGCACTACATCCCGAAAGTCAGTGTCAATAATCCTCACTATGAGATCAGGAACGCGCGAGACATGTTTGTTTTCCTACTTTGGTTTCAGATCGGGAGGGTTTGTGGTACAGGACTATGCATTTCCTTTGTATTGGTTTGACACATAAGATCATTACTTTTATGTATAGTCATGACTCTGAGACAATAGGAGCTGTAAAACCCACTTGGGGTCCCATCTCAAGTGCATCTAACCGTTATGCTGACTCTCGTACACACGCACTTCTCACAGCACTGGAAGTAACAGAATTGTGCGTTCTAGAATAGCATGCTGTCTGTATTTTGCACTGGAGTTGTTATGACACGGAAACTCTACAGTGGATCTCACTATAACTGAATTTTCTTCAGACATAAAAAAATATTTGAGTCCCACGACATTTTTACCTATGATACCTCACAATGTTATTGTCTCACCCAGCTGTTGGTGCAAGTCGTTTTATAATTTAAATTCAAATTCTCTTTTTACGAGTATCCGTATACGCACAATCATTATAAGTAGAAAAAGTGCAGTATTTATTTATACTCAATGAACGAATTTACGTAATACTTTATTACTGACACGAATTTTTCTTCTGATGACTGAAAGACATCCCTAGATTACATTACTGTACAACGACTCTCTCTCTAAAAGGAACACCCTTAATCGAGCCTTTTCTCTACAGGAATGTTTTGTCACATTCCCCTTTACCCCAATGTTAATTTCCCTCCGTATGAAAGCAGTTCATTAGAACAATCCTCCTGGTAATTATTCCTAGGCTGCTCCATTATAGAGACAGAGAGTGCACTGTACTTAGTTGAGGGTGCGGTGAGATCCTAATTAATTTTCCAATAATTGGAATAATATCCGAGCCCATTTGGAATGATTCCAAAAGACTCAAGACCCCGTGAGGTTTCAGGGGTATAGGTTATATATTACTAGGTGAAGGTTTTGCACCCCTGGTTAATACTACTACACTGCTGATATATGTAGGGCTGTAATACTATGAAGATGAAGGTGGAAAAAAGGTCATAAAAATTATATACTGATCAAAATCGTACTTGAGGTGAAACGGCATCAGGATCCCAGGATTCGTAGCGATTCGACTGCGCTCTTTTACCATTCCAATGGGTCAATGAGCTTGGCGTCTCTCCCTCGCCACTCATCGTTACATTGCTGGCCGTCGTGGCTGCTGATTCTTTCCGCTGCAATGATCAAGGACCCCATCACAAAATATTAGCACAGTGCCTTTGTATGGGGATATAAACAGGGCTTATATTTTCAGGAATGATTCAAAATAACGAAGTAAAGTAAATAATACCCCAATTGTCAGGAGAAGATACCAAAAATTGTAAGAATACTTCTCAACTTTAATAAAAAATGTTCTTTGAAATGAGAAACCGTGCAAAAGAAGACAAAAAATTACGGGACATGATGGCTCACCAGAACGGAACATGTTATTTTTAATTATTGTTCTACACAGTAAGAGGGGACGGGAAGAGAGCTTGGGTTTCTGATGACTGCCTAAAAATCTTCCAACTGACATTGAGGCTTTAACCAAAAGGTTCAAAAAGCATGACAACAAACAATCACAATTCAAAAAAAAAAAAATCAATGAACCCTCAACAATAATATAAAATATTTCCTCACATATTCCTTTTTGCGGTTGAAGTAATAATACAATAATTTACAGTAAAATCTATAAAAGAGACTCATCAGACGCTGGAGATTCTTGACTGTTATAAATAAACTGTTTATTTAAAACGTTAAATAAATACTACCCCTAAATAAAACTTCTTAACTTCTTCTTCGGCTTTGGGTAAAAATTGCTGACGCGATCAAGTAAATTTTTTCCCTTACTGTATAAATGACAAATCTCGTATGAAATATGAGATTTTAATGTAGCTCATGTTGGAGCTCATATAGGAGTTTGACAGCTAGGCTAAAAAAAATTGGAGGTATTTGAAATAGCTTGTAAAAATCTAGGAGTAGTCAGAGACCTATTCCTCGTGCAGTCAGATCTCACTACAACAAAACAACAAGATGTTTTTTGTTTACAGATGGTGAGAGAATGGGGAGAATCCATCATATCGGGATTGGTTCGGAATGGGTTCTCTGAGAGTGTGATATTAATAGGGCGGAAGGGACCATATGCTTACAATTTCCTTCGTGGGTCTTTTCTGGACTTTGGTCCGTTTCTTGAGGAGCCAGAATGTGGCGAGGACAATGGGAACGACGCCAAAGACGACCACAATAGGAATGACGGTGACAAGTGTGACGGTATTACTATTATCCACCGGTTTATTCTCTTTGTTTGCTTCAGATGGACTCGCATTTCCAATCACCTCTTTCCCAACCACGGAATTGTCCTCCCGTTCCGGAATGGGTTTCAAAAGACCCGGCTCCCTCTCCTTCCCCACTGAGGAGGAGATATCCAGCGGAACGGCTGTGGTTGTGGTAGTCGTTCCATTTCCGTTTTTCCACTTATTACCCCCAACGGGTTCAATTACGACGGGTTTAGGTGGAGCTGGTGGTTGATTTGTCACCGTGGACCCCTCATTGACTGCGGTACTCATTTCAACATTATTGTCCACAGTCCCCTCCACAGGCTCCAACGCCGGGATTACAACTGATGGTGGTATTATTGGCACTTCGCCCGGAAGGAAGGATGGGGGCACGACAGGTGGGTACAAGCCCTGGGAATCAATATTTAAATATTTATTTATGACCCATATCACAACATTTACAACTGCTTTCAGAATCGTAGGAATTTCTTCTTCCACATACTTAACTATAACTTCATTCCCTATTACCATAGTATGTACATACAAACTGCTGGGCGGATTTCTCAGAAAAGGTTCGAAGAAAAGGGCTCCGTTGAGGAACAGAATATTTTAAATGATCCGAACTTCGGACGGGACTAAACAAAACGGAGGAACTTGGACTGAAATTTGTTTCTTACAAATGAATATCTGGATTACAATTTGTATCGGGAATTCGTTCGGGATTACGGCTATAAGGTTTTGTAAATTATGATCCATATTAAGATTAAGGGGTTGTAAGCATATAATACCTTGTCTTTGAATTAAGGATTACTTTCTTAAGGAATTCGGGGTTGGGATTATGAACTAGGGTATACGAAATGGATTTTAGGCTAAATCCTGGATCAATGTAACTCCCACACTGGGACGCCCACCACCGATCGTAACTCTGGATATATCGGTCACTATTACATCGGAAATCTTGGCGGATGTTACAATGGAAGCTGTCAGATCCGAGTAGATCTCACTCGAAGTATTTCATTAATCAGCATGGGTAGAAAAAAAAAACTTGGTAAAAATCAAGAAGGAGTGAGGGGTTCCCGTGGATCTCAATACACGTTCAACTCCTCAGCGTACTACTATTTTCCTAAAAATAAGTACCGCATCGATTGTACTTATCTTTGAGTCCGAGACTCAATCTTTATTCTTCGTGTCTTGACAAAGACCCTCTCTCTGGACAAAAGGACCTTTGATGTGTACTTACAAATGGTGGGTAGGGAGGCCGGCTGGTGAAGTTCCCAGGTCCGGAGTGGGATCCCGAAGACAATGGTGGCTCAATCTGGATCATGACTTCAACTCTCGTAGGAATCGATGGGGAATCGTCAACTGAGACGCTTCGGACAGTCACATACAAGTAGCCCCGGGTCCCCCGCTACACCAAAGTAAACAGGGGAAACAATCAAATAAAATTCCTGGACCCATACATATGCAACCATACACAAAAGAAACAGTGCTCAGTCGTTGGAGGAGCACCCTCATCCTTTATATACAAGCGATTCCTCTTTAGGAATCATTGTTACCCCATTGGTAAATCGGACTGATCACAATTATTCTACAAGCGTGTATGTTTCTCCCTACAAAGGACATCTTCTTCAAAGGACATCTCCTACAAGAAAAGCCCACTGTATCGGTATAACTATATTATGTCAACTGCTCCCTAGACAATTTTTTCCCACAAACTAAAACTCATCATGCATACATGGTGTGGGTCGTCCTTACTCTGGATTTTACTTTACATAATTTATTTTTACTCTGCTTCCTTCGGGGGGATGTGATCCTGTTTAGAGAAAATATCCCTCCTTTGTCAATAATGTATGAAGGTGAATAAATATCCCCTGCCCTGCTCCGAAAATATTCCCTAACTAAAGATTACTGAAATCAAACTTTTCTAGGAACTATCCCAATTTGTCTGGCTAGAAGCATTAAAATGTAAAGACAAGTCAATTATAAGGCAAACCTGCTTTCAAATTTGACAATAAATAAAGCCAAATTTTTTTTTAAGATACATTCATTCATTCAAAATGTGAGGGCTGAAATTGATTGTTCGTAAATCTCTAGAAATTACTTTATTTTTGAGAGACTTGGCCAAGAAGATACCCCCAGTTTTGGAGTCAATGCGGAAATACGTTGACAGATCATCATTATGATCCGAAGGTTGAATGGTAAAATTTAAGTCCCCCGTGTCCGTTACAGAGATGGCTTGAGCACGACGTACCAAAGTCCCCACCTCCACATCCTCCTGGACCCTCCAATTCCGGTCAATATGTAAGGTAGGGGGTGGACCAAATTGACCCTCCACCTTTGGCACTGTAAAAGTCAAAAATTACCGTTACATCATCCATCCACGGAACCACCAAGTCATCATTTAAATTGTAAGAGTCTCAAGTTGAGGTTACAAATCTCCCATGGAGGCTTTAACTTCCATTTAAATAGGATCATTAAATAAATCAAATAGGCTCATTACAGAGGAACTATATACATTCCTCCGTCTGATGTCATCTGTGAATACGCAATATGCTCTAAAACTTTCACATGGGACATGTAACATTGGGCTGAGGACTTCCTTGGGAATTTACAAATCTCTTGCAATCCTCGTCACTTTCCCATTAGCATAAACTGGATCGTCCACTCATTACGCCAGATAATGTAAACATAAGATGACACAGGGCTTGAGCTTGTACTCAGAGTCTACACCGCTCTTAAAAGAGCATCTTTCAAATCCCCCATTATGTTACGCTTACAGTCAGAGGCTCCTTTAAAGGAGGAAATATGAAGTTGGGGTACGTAGGAACGTCTAGAGGATTTTTCCCACCGTGGAAACAAATTCCCTCACAAGGTGATCTCTTTTAGAGTGAGAGGTCCCTCTCCAGTGGTGGTGCATACATTGTCATAAGAAATTTCCGAATAAATTGGGTGACTCTTTATGGGGAATCTTCCCTCAATTCTTCCTTCCTATGGGGTCCCATGTACTTTACGTGTCATAACGTCATTTTCTCATCAGCCATAAAAGTTACACTTGGGAAAGGTAGTCTGGGTCCATTTCCTAGCTCAAAGGCCATTATCATTGGAGTATGTACTATACGGAGGCTGGTGTTTGGGAGTTGAGAGAGTGGATTCCCATCAAAACCAAGTCACAGTTAACAATGAGGCCGGATATAATAAAAAAAAGTGAATTGATATCACAGGTCATATTTCTCAGCCGTTCGGGTTAAAAGTAAATTGTAATAAGTATGGGATGCATATTGGACTCATAGTATATTTAGGTACTTGCATAGTTGGTGCTCATTGAAAAACAGTGCTTGCCACTGACACATTACTAACATTAAAGATTTAAACTAGACTAATTATGATTGGTCATTAATCAGAATCCTGCAGGAAATCCACGCTTCGTCACAACTCATTGAAAATTTCCGTGTATATCTCACTTTCAGATCGTGCCTCCATCGTTTCAATTTGATCGAGCTCTTCCCATTAGCATTTAGTTTAAATACAAAAAATGCATGTACATATAGTATGCATAAATGCAGATAAGGACTGTGGGAGCTACCTAAAATTCTTTGTACCTTCCATGACTACTAGGGCGAGTACCTTCTACCCCCAAGTATATATAATTATGTACATGTGGCCGTTCCACAGAGTAAGGCCAATTTTGTGAGATAGTTAAAAACCCCAGGATTTATGTAATAATGATGCCTTTTGAAAATTCGATGCAGACTTTATTACAGAATAATAAAATGCTTATCATAGCCGGAAATCCTCGTCATGAAAAATCCCCGGACGCTTTTCCCCCTCCTTGGGCTGAGGTTGAAGAAAATAGTAATTAAGGAATGTCTACAGTAAATTGCGAGGGGACGAAATTATTAATGTTCCGACTTGGGATTTTTACAACATTAAATAACCCTTCCGTCAAAGACCCCTTACGAGATGATTGTCTCCATAAGAGTCAAATTATTTAGACATTCCCATCTACTAGCACAATCCTATGATTTTTCTCATTACCTCATAAATGATACATATATAAGAAAATGACATAAACAGAGTCTTATTTTGCTCCTTGTAGGGATGCTGTTGTCGACTCAGTACATTGAGTCCCGGACACTCGCGGGTAATGAAAAGGTGGGGAGTTTATTAGAACGCTTCTTGGGGTCCTGTAAATATGTATGTATGTATGTATGTATGTATGTACATACGAGGAAGCCCATACAATGTATAAGTACCTATAAGGTAAGAGTAAGTAAATAGAACTTTGTTGGTGCAGCAAATATTTGCTGTAGTCTCCAATTAATTTAAGGGACTTGGGCTAATTTCCATGGGGAAGATGCAGCAGATGCAAATATCCAGTTTATGGAATTACACAGTAGTCTTGTTGTATCTCCTGTAATTATTTTATTATCTTGTGTATTTACAGTCTCCTCCCTTTATTTAGGCTCACCCCTAAAAAGGAAGTAAAGCCTGTCTCTGAAAAAGCTCTATGCTGTTTTGAGGACAACAACAACAACTGTGTGGGGAATGAGAGTATGTCCCAGAAATTTGGTGCATTTTTAAAAACACTTTTTTCTAAAACTGCTCCAATTCAAGGGCCCCCTTTTTAAGAGCCTTTTCTCTTCACAGGGCCCGAAATATTTTGTTTTGCCCCAATAATGCTCAAATTCTCATCCTAATACTGCTCCACTCAACCAGTTATTGTTTATAAAGAAGAGTGAAATTTGTGTATACTTGAGATTGCTCTGACAGGGAGAGATCGAGTCGGAGATTGTAGGAAGGAAAAGTGCGGAAGAAAGACAAACCTGAACACACAAGTAGATAAATGACTAGAAAAAATGCGAAGGTGACGTCACGAGGACTTCTAATTGTAAATATTTCCATTATGGACTGGCGAGCTCTCAATGCAGCGAACAATCAGATTTAAATTGTACTCTGGTCCTCATATCCAGATGAAGCACAGCATTGAGAGGGGAAGGCGTCACTATTTTAATATTCCTTATATTATATTATTGATATGTAGTAATCACAAACACACGAGAAAAACAAACTGCTCTGTGAACACGTTACAAGAGATCCGCATCCGTGTAGATGCTTGAGTCACTTGAACAAACAAAATCACTGACGTTGTGGAGTAGTACAGTGTAGGTATTTTATACACATGTGATTTCTATATTTTTTTTTATGCACAACCGTCCACCTCTGTACACAGACGTACTCAAGTCAGAGTCGATCGTCCATATATTATTGGATCAGCTGACGTAAATACACGACGAGACGAAAACCCCTTGGAAAAAAAAATGAAATCACGATTTTCATCTAATTGAAACCATCTTCGCAATTTGATCGTGCATCTTGACTCAGTTTTTTCCCCCGCACTGTGAGCTATCATCAAAGATACATCCTATTGTTAGAGTCAATGTTATTGTTAAAAGCAACTTTTCAAGGCAGATCCAAGAGTTGTAGGGATAATGGAACTAGATTATTTCCTCGAGACCCTCTCCTTGTCCCATAACTCTGGCTCTTTGGAAAAGAGCGTGAGAAAAAAAAATGAGGTCTAAACTTTTCTGAAATGTCTACCCTTCAATGTTCGGTTTCCCCCTCCCTCCAAAATCCAAAAATCAATCCCGGCGTTCTCACAACACAATTCGAGTCTCAAATTGTATAAATCACATATTCTCTACCTATAGTAATGGAAAAATTATTATTTCCGACACTTTTTTTTCCATGAGGAATTTTGGAGGCGAGTGTTCTTCCCCCGGTTCTCAGGTCACCATTATAATTTGTATTAACTCTTGACAGCGGTCCTTTCGGGAATGAGACTCCGTTTCGGGTTTGGGGATCTATGACGAACTACACAAAAATGGTTGGTAACGTTTCCTCTGCAGGAATTTAACACAAGCTGATGTTCTTTGTAAAATTTGAAGAGGATATTTTTGTTTGGTTAAAAACTTAGCACTTAAAATTCTGGACTTAAATCCTGATCTTCCGTACTCGTCCCTCTTCTGACGACAACAATGATGAGTCCCATCCTAATCCTAATTCACAGACTTTTGGTCAATGTAGATATATCTACGTAAGTAAGGTATGTAGTGGAAAAAAAGTACTTCCCCTGCCTAGATGCCTCACGGACTACCTGTGCTCATTCCCGTACGAGTCACTCAGGACGTACATATATGAGTCCAAGAATGCTGTAGGAAATGTTCAAGATGTTTAGTATATACGTAAGTACCTTTGAAGCCCATAGAGATATGTGGATATATGGAGTCTGTATACATATGACAATATCTATGTATGTATTTGTAAGATTTCGTCCCAGGGAGTATGGAGGTACCATTAGCGTACATCCTATATGGTTGAGGTGAATTTCCTTATAAACTCCTCTGAATGGAAGAAATGTGCTGAGGAGACATAACCTAAAGGGTTTCCATGGAAGAAAGGGGTTAACCAACTATCACACAGTCCAATTCTATATACCTCTGCTGAATTGAGAGAGTCAAACCAAAGGGTAGGAGAAACCAACAGGTATGGGAAAGACTGTAGTGGTACAGTTCACCCTCTGTGTGAGAGGAGCCCTGAAGGATGCCCAATTTGGGGATTACAACCCCATGGGATTGTATCTGTAGATGCTTAACAATTAACTTGGTTTTAAATACGAGAACGTGTCTAAATATTGGCTCTGGCGGAGATATTCCTGGGATGGGATTCCATGTAACGAGACAGGACTGTACGCTCAGAATCACTCGAGAGTTACTCCACCCAAAGGATTTTTCTTTGAGGGCTTCCATGGTATATATGTCCAATAATGAGTACTAAATAACTCCTCTCACAGGTACCGACTAAATGGTGTTACTCGCCCTAAACGACATAAGAACATAGGGAAAATTCCCAAGTTAAAAACGATAGTGTGCTGATTTTATGTGAGCATCCCTTAAGGGAGCAAATTTTTCAATCCTACAGACGCCAGCTGCTCTCAGGCTCAAAAAATTGCTTGTTACAAGTGTGGGGATCCGAGGAAATATTTTTGTCCTATTGGAGACAATCCTCGTACAATCTTCCTTCTTATTACAGAGAGCAGGGCAGGCTGTATTTGGTGAAGGCTTAGGCGCTTTTTCTGAGACAAGCCTACAACAAGTCTTACCAATGGGGGGTAAAGAGCTCCATAGAAAAACACACATGTTAATGACATACATAATGAAAGTCTTTACAATCCGCCTGTAGTGTTGGGTACACAATACACGTGTGTGATCCAATATGATGAAGTGTGCTCTGGTTATGGAGGAACTTATTCTGAATAGAGTATCCTTTCAGCAGTGTTTAGATTTTGAGGTGTTGGGATCGTCCCGTAAACACTTTTCCATTTCCCCCAATGCAAATTGAAATTCTTTTAAGAGCAGACTTCCTAAGCGAGACATTTGACTTCTTTTAGGGTAATTCTTATAAGGAGACAGTCCACTGTATAATTTCATGCATAGCTCTCATACATATTCCTACTGGGAGCGAATTCTCATCTCAGATACTTTAGATCTATGTAACTACATCCTATAGAGATAATCAAATACGTCTTGGGTACAAAAAAAAAACCTCTCCCACTATACACACAGTTGCACTATCCGCTCTACTTCACGCTCTACTGTAGCAATAGGATGGAACAGTACGCAAAACAATTTTTTTTAGCTTTTTACGTCCTTCTCTCTACCTCATCGGTACTCAATGTGACGTGCTGAGAATTCTTGAAATATTTTCCTTTACAGTTTCACATGTATAACTGAAATGTGATTACCTGGCTCCTGTAATTATTATTACTACTGCGTTTCATCATCCACAAGTTATATGCATATGTATCGTTGTAAGAGATCAATTCTGAAGGGAATTAAATTCTCCCTTGAAGGGAAGCATTTAATCCCTCCTCCCATCCATTTGCTCAATTGCTAGTAATTTTTTAAAATAGGAGCAGAGTCTGTTATAGGGGCAGTATAGGCTGTGCACACGCTTGTGTAGGGAGGAAATAAAAATAATGGTAATTGTCCCAATATGTTTGGAAATATTTGCGGGACGGTGCCTGAGAATAGTGCCTTGCTATGTGATGGAGAGGACCCTCAAGGATGTGTCATTTGGAAAAAATTGACAGGAGAAAATATTGAGGAGATAAATTTGCCCCTGTGGATTTTTTTTTAAAATGTGGCCTCTTATAGAGAGAGTGGACGGTAGAGGATTGAAGAGTGACTGGGGGTGTTGTCCCAATTTGTAGATGAAGCTTCCACTGTTAATTTATATTTTCATTAAGGGCTTTAAACCTACTTGCTTCTGCATCCGCAGAGAGATAAGTTGAGGAAAGGAGAAAAAAACCCTGCCCACTTAGCATCAGCTATAATAATAATTATTGTAAGACGACGGGGATTACTACAAGGGGAAATTAAAATCCATTGGAGATATGTAATATTATGAAGACTAGCTCCGTCCATTAGTACCTCTGGTAATTACAGCTTGGTGACGATCCCAAACCGGACTCATTCCCAATACATCTCTCAATACATGTCCTCGGGAATCCCACTTTTCACTTTCCAATTTAATCTCCTCACACACATGCAATGGAGTGATGTGGACAATTTGAGTATAACTTTATGACTCATATATGCTCCCTCACAGTTCCATCCTTCACACATATGGCACATTTTTCATCCATCCCTATCAACTCTCGTCTTCTTTTACGCATCCTGAGCATTGAGGTTATCAAGAATGGGGCCGGAATAAAAAGTCCCCTGGCTTGAATATGTGTAAGAAATATTATAATTTCGGTTAATACTACATATATAGATATATGTACACCTATCTATCTATGTCTACAGGCAATTCTCGCTACAACTGACTCCTGTCAAGTGCCTTTGCTGGGACGGCTTAAATCCGCCAAGCATATCCCCTCAGAGAGGACGTTATATCGAAAGTTCTCTTCATAGTTATTTCTTAAAACGAAAAATCTCTGGTTGAAATCCTCGACTCTCCTTATAGCGACATTTCCCATGTCACACGATACACTACATGAGATTCCCCTGACAGTTTTAAAATGTACACGGAAGATTATAGCCCAATAAGAAATCACCCTTAAGCCGGAGCCCAAATTCCTCCTCTTACAATGGAGCGTGTCTTATTTCCTTAAATATATATATAAAAAAAAGGAACTAACTGGATTTACTGCCTGTGAGAGAAATCTATGAAGTGAGCGCGGATTTTTGCATCTCTTAAAATTAATTAATATTAGCTTCCAACTGTAATAATTATTGGAGATTTAGGAAGGAAGCGTGGATTTTTTATGGTTTCCTTTTGGAAAGTCAATCCTACTTTATAAAATGCAGTCGCCCTGAAATACCCCTTTCAATGCAAAATTTCTGGGGGAAATTAATTCTGAGAGTTTTGAAGACGGAGATGTGGTACGTTTAGGGGTGTTGGTACAGAAGGGTGCACTGTATCTGTTATACAAACCCTGCCCTGCAGGTAAACCAATGTTTACAAGCGCTCCTGTCATGCTCATATGATCATGTAACTTGGCCAAACGGGATTCCCTCTTCCCTATCATTACTAATAGGGCTCTGTGTTTTATCTACACGCTTTTCGCAGAATGGTGCAAGTTTTCTTTCAGAGTTTTAGACGCTTGTTTACACTTGAACATATGAAGATATAAATTATGAGTTCATATTTAACCAAGTACTGTATGCACATGTTGGTGTAGTTTACGCTGTTTTAAACTTTGAGGCACAGGTTATTCTGACCCTGTCCCAGGAACCAAGTCACTTTGAATGTGCCAAAACATCCACGGACGTAATTGCTATGTAATTAAGTGCGCCGAGTTAATCCTTTATTAAAAAAGTATTCCGAGTGGGATTCAATGAGCGGTTATAACTACTGGCAGTGGAGTAAAATGTCATTATAAAAGATCGGTTTAAAGGTCAAGGTTAGTGCTATGTCATGACTCTTTATATTACAAGAGGTCAAATACTAACCTTTCAGTGCCCCCTTCGGCCAGGTTAAAACTATGTAGTAATAAGTTTTGAATGAATTACTCAAATTGGGCAAATGCTTGCGAAATATTTCCAGAAATACAAGCCCCTTTATTATTAGATTTTATTACGGACACTTTAAGTTGTAGCAGCTGAGCTGGAGCAAAAGGAACTACGTTTATTTTTCAAATAACTAAATGACAATAATTATTATCAAATATTTTTATTGGAAAAGAATTAGAAAGGTCAGAAATAAAAGGTCAAGAGGGACAGTTGGACTGGTTTTGGAGTCAGAATGATTTATGAAGATGGCCCTTGGAGTCCCCAAAATCATGCTGTGAAATTACTGTCATAAATATAATTTTCATGGAGGGTCTGTCTAGGCTTAAAATGTTTCGAAACGTCACGATTGCAGGGAATTTCGTCATCACCCGGGCATCCTCTGTCCATCCAGAACTGTGCCTTGTGCCAAGATTACCTACAACTGTATATTTCGGATTCTGAAGAAACCATTCGAACTGTAATGCCGATCCCAACAGGGTGGGATTATTTTTATGGTCAATGTATGTGTAATTATGTACATATGTAATAATTATACCAACAATAATAATTGTAATTTTGAGGAGCTACTGTACATATAATTGTCCACGTAAAACTTGGACATATTTCCAGAGGAGGCCATTTTAAATCCGTATTTATCCTCAATTCGAACATTAGTAAATAAACTGATCAAACGATAAGCATCCATTGTGGCATCGCATACATAGGAGTGTCTTCATGCGCTTCTGTAAAGCTGGCTTCAAGCTATTTGAGCTCTGTATAATCAAGTACATACTTAAATCCGAATCATAAATCCTGTCCAGCTCAGATGGGAGAAATAGCAAAGGAAAGAACTAGATGAGTGGTCCCAGCGAGGTCCATATGTTGGGTGTCGATCATCTGGGCCACAAAACTATTTACCCATAGATCATATCACATCTATACTAAAATGACCCAATGTTTTTTGAAATAAATTCCAGGCGCACAAACTGGAAAGTGTTCCAACAAGACGAACAACTACAAACAAACGAAAACTGCAGTCGGAACTCTTTCTCGGAAAATAACCATCACTTTCAGGCACTGTAAACCCCAAGTAGGGAATATTAGATACATATAATTATGTAGGTCTGCGGTAAAAGTATGGGATGCATATTATAGCATTGTAATAATAATTTACTATGCCATACCATGATGACCGTGGGACACATGACTGGTGTCACCGTACACATGAAATGTTTTCCCTACTCTTTATTACAGAAACATATTAAGTTGGAAGTAATAATTATTATTACAGTTAAAAGAATTAAAATACGAGAAATTAAGAAATAACGAATAGGGGAGGTATTGAGGGAGACGTTAAATTTGGAATGAGAATTATTTATGGAGAGGACCATGTAAGCTCTGTATTCCTAAAATCATGTCAGTGAAATTACTGGGGGGTCTTAATAAATTTCAAAATATCTGCGTCTCTTTGGACATTTGTCACTGAAACCCCAACCTTTCGGCCATTCCAGGCCAACACGGCATCCCCAGTTCTAAAATGTTCGAGTAACTTTTTCTCATAAAGGATATTAGAAATTTTAAGAACAACTCGTCCCCAGGGAGGTTAAAGGCATCAGCACTTTCCAACCTCACCATTAACTGCCAAATTCATGTCCGGTCTACCCTATTGGGTGAAATTGTCCTAGGGCGGGACTCGCCGCCCCTTGTTAGAGACATTTTCCATAATCTCGCAGGACCGATGACTATATAATCCAGCTTCCATCGGAAAACCGCTGTGAGCAGCGATGCAGAAATAATAATGTACTTCTTGGTGTTCCCCAAATATTGGTAGAGCTTGTAAGCTTCGGTGCCCAGAAGTTAGTCCCAGAATTATTATAGGGCTGCGTTACATGCACAGCTCCCGCAAGTTTTGTCATGGTCACGTTCATTGCTATTACCCATTGCAGACTCATGGTTTGAATATGAAACACTTCAATTCGTCTGTTTGTGTAAGAAAAGAAGTCATGTTGGATCCTTTTGAAGGGCCTCAACCAGTATCAACTGCGTATTGGAAGAAAGATTGACATTGTAAATATACAACGGGCCCGGTCCGTGATGTTATGATTTTTAGGAAAGCCCTGCATAAATTTATTAGAAAAGTTTTTGCTTCCGGATCAGATCGAGATAGAAATTTTTTAAAACGTAGCGATCCGATGTAGAGTCGACGACGGCGATAAATTCTATGAGATTACTATAGCATTAGTACTATGACAAGTGAAGGGGGAAATTTACCTAAATGGTCCTTTTGTCGTTTCTGGTATTTTGGCAACAAAAATAATTTGGGTCTATACAAAATAAATATTATAAAACCCAACATCCTCCTGATCCTTGGTTAATTGTCAAAAGCAGGAAGCAAAGTCGAAATTTCACGAGGAATTTTAAGATCATAATTCTTTATTCCTGGTCAAATTTTTTTCCCGGGAACAATTTTTAGGCCGGTTTGTATTAAATTTGATGGGCTTTCCAGGGAGCTATCCCAACGGCTCCTACTTGGGATAATTCAGGGAAAGACTGGGGAAATTAAGAGCAAGGTGTGAGAAATTAAGTCTCGGGAGCGAAGGTGAGACAGATGTGTGAAGGAGTAATTTCGGATTCCATCTGGCGCTGTTAAAAACACCAAGCTGTACTACTTGTAGTCAATGTGACGGGATAGTCATTTGCACTTTATTTCATCTTCCCATGTCAAACATTGCGGCCACATGAGCCGAACAATTTCTCATTTAGAGAAGTTCCCATTTACCAGAATGTTAGTTTTGCAAGATACTTTGAGGGCTGCTCATGGAAAGCCAGGGCCTAACTCCACACACTCACTCCAACCTTTAGGAAAGGTGAAGGTTATATACAGGCCAATGAATGGGATTAATAATTCCAGCCGTCGGAAAAAAAAATCCAGGATGATATTTGATAGCGTGGCGGATGCTCGACCTGAAACAATGGAACCTGAAAATCCCTGTATTTTGCCACCTACAATAATTTCTAGTAGTGACAAAGACACGTCTGAGTCAAGGATCAAATTGAAATGGAACAGCTGGATAAAATTTGACCACTCGCCATATTTTCCCACGAAAACTTTAACAATGCAGGGGAAATTAACCACACGAGTGTTATGACGGACAGGATTTCAGACCACGAGCCCAAGTATGAGAAATGAATTCCCAAGGTTTTTTTCCCCTGTCACTTCAATGACCAGCGACACCATTAAAATAAATTTAACAGCCCTTAAATACCCACACGATTTAATTCAGTCCTTACTTAAATCCAAATTATTTTTCAACACTCAGTCTCCAGGCTTCATCAAAATCTCACACTACTTCCATGATTTCCCCCTCAATTTCTGTCCGGAAAGGTTGAGGAGTCGGGATTTTATTTTATTAATTTCGCTACAAAATTAGTATTTTTAAAATTTAAACACAAGTGTTTGTGACCTATTGATTTCCCCTGACTCTCAAATATATTTATTCAGTTTTGACTATGAGGAATGTTCCCATTGCAAATCCCAGAAAGTACGACATGATTGTGAGAGTCCTGGTCTCTTTAATTATTTGTGGGGAAGCTGTCAATGGCAGCAGTTTAAAAATAATTGAGGAAACTCGGGGACGAGCTTTTCAATCCCGAAACTTTACTGTTTACCACAGACCTTGCAATTTTAAATTGAATTACGCTGAAGACTATAACTTGAAAACAGTAAGTACTGATAGCTGTTTGGAGCTTGTGAAATTCATTTATATATTATTTGGCATGAGATTCAATGACTATTTTTCTTCATGGGAATTTTTGTAAATTATTTTATTCCCATTATATTTCCATACTTTATTATTTTATTATTTCAATTCCAACAAATAGTTTTAACATTGTTTCTGAATTTATATAAAAATTTCAAAATGGAGTGATTTTTGACCCGACAAATATCTGGGACCATTTTGTTTGGGCCTTTTCCCTGTTGAGGTACAGTGAGAAAAAAAATAGTATGGGACTATATCTGTACATGTGAAAAATAATATTGTGATTGGCAGTCGACAATAATTGAGAAGTACGGTTTACCCTCGGAGGTTCACTCGATTCAGACGGAGGATGGGTACATCTTAGAGATTTTTAGGATACCCGCAGCCGGAAAGCCAATTGCTCTGCTCAACCATGGATTCGGTGGTTCGTCCCGTCTCTTTGTAATTAATTGTGACAGGAGAGCTTTGGGTAAGGGTGTGCTGAGTGAGGGGAATTCCCCCGTGCTTTCCCAACAAAGAGTTATTAATACTTGTTAACAAGGTAACACAATTTTCCTCTTGTTTTCATTTTACGAAACCCATAGCCGTGAGGCTTGCAGATGAGGGCTTTGATGTGTGGCTCGCAAATTTTCGAGGAAATGAGTACTCCAACAAACACACTCAGTTGAGCATTGATGATGCTCAATACTGGGATCACTCGTAAGGGTCGTATAATTACTCTCCTATCAATTTCTTGTATGTAGTTAGTCATCAACACCATATTCCAACCGATATATCTTCTGGTCTTTCACAAGGTGATCACTACCATTTCTCCTCCCTTTTGACCCACATCGCCAGCAGGACCTTCCAGGTAGCCAAATCAATATTTTCTATTTCCTCCCCGATTTCCAGAAAACATTTTTTCTGGACCGAATTTCTGAACTTAAGGGGTCAAACCCAATAGATAGAATTGCTTAGCCTACTTTCTTTTACAAAAATGGTAATTTTTTCTACCTAACTTGAATTTTGTTTGAGCAGGAGTAGGAAATTACAGCTTGAGCCAAAGGATTTCCCAGAAGGCCTTTTTTAAAACAGTATCTTATCAAATGAGTTCGAAAAATTATTCCCGGTTATTTCCCTCCCAAAAACCAATTAGACATTTTGGGGCCCTTATTTGGACAAGTGTGCATTAACCCTTGGATGACCTACGGGGTAGAGAACAGTTATTGTATGGGCCAAGGGATGAGTGGGAAATGTTAGGATCATCTTGGATTGACGTGTTCTGTATTGAATGAATTTTGGAGAGGAGACTCATCCGTAATGTGATATGTCGGATTTTCCAGAATTGACGATGTGGCTTTCTACGACACAGCCGCCATCATTGACTACATCTTGGAGGTGTCGGGTCAGGAGAGGCTGAATTGGGTGGGACACTCTCTGGGTAACTCATTCGTGGTGGGGCTCCTGGCTTCCCAGCCCGAGTACAACGAGAAAATAAACATGGGCTTTGCTCTTGGGGGTGGGTCAGGAATTTACACGCACCACGTTCAGCCCCTGCTCCGTAACCTTGTTCCCTTTGAAAAATCAGTTTATGTTAGTGGAATCATAATAATTACAGAACAATTTCATCCTCACACACAATTATCATCCATTACTCAAATAATTACTCATGTCATTTTTCCCACGCCATTCGTACACTCATTTATTATCTCATTATTTATTACAATGTATGCAGAGGCTCGGGAAATGGCTCCTGAGTGGAAAGCTTCTCCCCTCCAATTTCCCACCACTCCTCCATAAATTCATGCACAGAGCCTGCACCAAAGATGCTCTCAACCGACGCTTCGGAATCTGCCTCTACATCAGCTACATCTTTGACGGCTTTCATCCCGGACAGATCCCTCCGGTAAGGACCGACAATATTCACAGTGACCTCTCAATACAAATCCAATCCTCAAGAGCCTCACTTTCCCCTCTTTACAAAAATGCTTTCCTCAGCACAACAATTCAGAGCATAGCAATTAAGTGTACATGTGTGACTTTAATTTTGACACTTCAGAATCAATGCCCTCCCAAAGGTTTTTTTTGTAGGGAGTCTTCTAGCCCCTACTCTTTTAAAAACATAAATTTACATTGTAGTAAATCGGACTGGGAAATTTTTTGACACTATAGAGGAACAGCGTCTAAGGGGTCTTTTATACAGACAGTGGACACTATGTACGTATGAAGTTTGGGGGTGGGGTTCGTACTCAACTCAGACAGATTGTTGAGAGGAGACTGCTCCGGCCTGGCATTGTAGATTTTTCTGTAAAAATTACTGTGTGGGTTAACGAAGCGGCCTGTTGCAAATTGAGTAATACAAAAGGTCACTTAGGCCCACTTGTGTAAGAAGACTTGAATCTAGTGAACATGCTTTCAAATTCAAATATTCCTTTATACTAAAGGCTGGGCAGTTGAGATAGTGGACTTTACCACACTGACACAACGAGTCATAGGCTTAGCCGACACAATAAGGAATGTGTGAGGAGCTGATGGGGTAATAAATAATAGGGATAAATAACAAGCCTTGGAAATATTAAAGAGGACACACAAAATATTGCACATATCTTCACATATGTAACTACACATGGAAGATGAAATGGCATGATTGGAATGCAAGGGCTATTTATTTTGGACAGGAAGTCCTCTCCATGGTTCTTTATCGACTCCCGAGCAATGTGTCTGTCAAGTTATTCAGTCAATGGCTCCAATGGGCCAAGTACAGTCGGGTGGCTTTCTTCAACTATGGACCTCTCCGAAATCTCTTCACATACGGGAAATTCCAATCACCCCTCTATGATTTTAAGCAGGTCACATCCCTCAACCGCACCGTCGTCTTCTGGGCCCAAAATGATGCTTTTATTTATCCGGAGGTAAGCCACACTTTGTCGCCCGTTCTTTCCCCTCTTCAATAAATTCTCCAGCACCAATATCTCTCTCGAGTCAGGAAACTTTTCCCGTTATAAAAGCCATCGGTTATATCCCCTGACCTTCAGCATGTGGGACCCGGGACAGGTAAATCAGTCCTTGTCATCATGTACGTTCCTACCATAGGGTCAACCGCTACTACAGCTCGGGCTCCCTACAGAAACATATTTTTCTAAAATTGGTATCTATATCTACTAAAGTCTGAAAATGATTTTTATGTTACGCTCCGTGTAAAATTGTTGTTTTCGATCAAAAATATACACGTAGAGGATTTTGGCTCATCCTCGACTGAAGCAATGAGATAATTCCCATAGGTGAACGCATGTACATAGACAGAACAGTACAGTCTTGAGTCGGAGTTTCACAGGGAGGATTAATTTCCTATATTTTATTCGTTTGGTGACATAGGATGTGAAAATCGGTGCTCAACTTTTCCCGCACGTGAAGGTTATCGGTGTGAGCGATCCCAGCTGGAATCACTTTGACTTCCTGCTTGGACAGGATGCCGACATCTTCGTCTATGACACTATCATCAGGATGCTCAAGGAGAGCACGGACCGGGCCTGACTTTCAGATCTCACTTCACATAAAATTCACACAAACCTTGGCTCCACCATTTCCTCAAACACGGTCCGACATTCCTAAATTAGCCCCTTCCCATGAGATGTCCCTTCCGGGGAGGAATCCCATACAAATGTAAACGTAACAGTTACAATGACACTTATCCCCACATGGAGAGAAAAAAGTGAATCCTCAGTTCTATAATTGGGTGTATAAAAAATGAAAATAAATTAAAAGCTGTACTTTATAGGTATCTATCATTGGATTGGAATTTAATTCCTGTGTGGTCTTGGACTTTTTTTTGTACAATTACACCTAAAAATAATAAGGTTGGAAAACACATGGGGACACGTTATGTGGAGCATCCTACTCATACATAGGACTGTAACATTAATGACCCCTTGAACCAAGAACACTAATTATCTACAGCTATATAGTGATACGTGCATTACACAATCATTCCCCTATCATGATTTTCCCATGTATGACTCAAGAATGGGATTACACACCGGAGGTGTTCTTTCGCTCAAAAGTTCCACTTTGCACGTTAAGCAATCAGAATTTATCTGTCAAGGACATCCAATTTTCCTCCTTAATTCCCAATATCGAGTCTTCCACTCCTGAATCACCTGCAAACACACCAACACAATATAGCTGTAGTTTATATTTACAGTCCACTCTCCATACAACAGTCCTTCTCAACCCACCCATGCATAAACCATACACCCCTGCAAAAGCAAATCTCCGTCCTTCTAATTGTAAGTAAGGAGGGCAATTACCAAGCTCCAGTCCGTGAAGGTCTCCAGTCACTTGTGTCAATGGTCATTTTTCAGAGACAATAATGCTTGGACATAAGGAGCCCCTCATTGACGTCAGGCTACTGCCATACAGGATCCAGTAATTCTATAGGGAGGAGTCCCGGTGTGTAATGAGAGTTTCATTTGAATCCTATTTAAGGAAAAAATGACCATTGGACTCCACACGGGCGTGACCATTTATATTTTTGACACTATAAAAAGAAAAAAGATTTGCTTGGAACGAGAGTGTGTCCGTTGTAAGGGGGATGGACTGTACTGTTACAGGAGCATTGTTGTTGGAGAGTAAAGGGGCTGACATATAGAAGTTATTGAGTGTCCGTGTTTGACTTTAGCACAGTTACAGGATAACCTTGCCACGACTGCTCTGCATTAGACGTGAGGGGGTTTGGGTCGTGTGAAACACTCTCGTTTGTATTCGCACAATTCTCACCAAGCTATTTTGAATGATAATTTAAAATAATAAAATAATGACCTCACCAAAAAATCCATCTCAATCCAGCCCAGCTCGTTTCAGTCAGAATTGATCCCCTGTCATTCCAAGACACTCTCGCTCCAAGCACAACCTCAATGATGCGGTGCTTCAGACTATCTCTCCAAGCTCTTTTTCCTCTGCTCTTCTCAATTGGATTTTTCCTAATAATTGTTCCCAACAATGCGGAGGAAGTTGAGAGTAACTCCATTAATATCACTGGACAACTGAAGGTTCAACGGGAGTGTGATTTCAAGTTGGACTATAACAAGGAGGCTCATTTGTCCACGGTAATACTAATTAGTGGTAGAAACTCGTTTGATTCCTTGTAGAAAACCTCTTTACAGTGCACTCTATACGTATACTATACAAAGGGTCCCGTTATAACGGGATTTCCTCTATCCAGGGTTTAAACTCAGTAGGGATTTTCCCAGGTGGGGCAATGTAATTCTTGACTTCCCAAAAGCATGTATATTTAATGAGTCTCTGTCGTAAGAGGGCAGACAGTGGACTCTTGTTATTGCGGACCCTTTCTTGAGTGTTTTTCGACAGTGTCAAAAATTCTTCCTTTGACACTGGCCGTTTGTGACCATGTTAATTGTCTTCTTAGCAGAGCTTATAGAAGAGTCAAATTTGGCTACAAGTATATACGTACAAATTTTTTTCTTACCGTTGTAAGACCGTGTTTGTAAAGCGACTCGTTATTACAGCCCCTCTCCCTCCCCCCCCATAATTAGAATATTTGGTTCAAACTATTGTGAAAAAGTTGTGGTGTCAAATCTGAGCTTTGTATGCTCCAGTGCTAATAATAATCTGTGCATGTATTCATTTCCCATCCACAGCCTCAGATCATTGGGAAATATGGGTTACCTGTGGAGACTCATGAGTTGGAGACTTTGGATGGTTTTGTCCTCAAAATGTTTCGCATCCCTGCTCCGAATAAACCTCCCGTCTTTTTAAGTCACGGATTCGCATGTTCCTCACGCTGCTTTGTCATCAACTGCGACCGGCGAGCTTTGGGTAAGAAACCATTTTTCTTAAACCATACGTGTACAGGATAGTCTTGCTATAGGGGATCCCTCGTCAGTTCAAGTTAGGGCAAACACTTGGGTACACTTATTTACCCCACGGGTAATTTTGTTCCTTACAAGAGCTCATATGCAGGAAACTTTGCTCTAGCGAACTCCCTTTGAAGAGCATTGCGCCTCTGTAATGTCAAAAACAGTGTCCTTAAACTGGAATCACCTCACAAGGAAAAAATTAATATAGTGATGTGAAAATCCTCCTGGGAAATTGTTTTTGTGGAATAATTAGTAAAATATAGGAAGTGTTATTGGGATTTTATGCAGCTATCAAATTAGCGGACGAGGGCTTTGACGTCTGGCTGGGAAATTACAGGGGCAATGAGTACTCTGAGAAGCATCAGTATTTGACGAAGGCCAATCGTAGATACTGGAACCATGGGTAAGTTCAAATTAATATTTATCCGGAGCTTCCGTATGCTCAGCGAGGCTTTTTAGCCGACATTATTGCATCGATACATCGACTGCATCGCTCTGACCTTACTAGCTCTATCTTATGTATACTCAGTTTGTTATATGAAATTATCTATCTTTGAGTGTTGTGTACATATGTATATGGGACGGCAAGGACCGTTATAAAAAAGTTTCGGCTCTAAAATTGGAGGAGGCAGTACAGTGTGTATAAATGGCATTTCAGAATCGATGAGTTAGCAATGTACGATGCTCCAGCAATGATTGACTACGTTTTGTGGATCACGAAGCAGCCCCGACTCAATTGGATTGGTCACGGCCTGGGAAGCGCTTACATCATTGGCTTACTGGCTCTCAAGCCTAACTACAACGACAAAGTCAACATGGGCTTCACGCTGGGCGCAGTCACAGGCGTCTATAATCACATTCCACATCCCATTCTCAAGCAATTTGTTGCATTTGAGCGACCCCTTTACGTAAGTTTGTCAATAGCTTGAAAACAGCATCTCTTCCAGTGATCTCTCCCTCCAAGAGCTTCCCAATACAGGCAAAACAATCTCAGTTTTACAAAACTTACAATATTATATTTGCTCTTAGGAAATTGAGTAAGTCGTTTCCACTTGTATTTATGAAGGGGGATCTTTAGGAATAGAATTTACTCCGGAAAGACTCAGGAGTAGAAAAATTAACAGGGGGAGTTGATGGGATTCCTGATTGGGAGAGTTCACTGTATGAGACGTCCATTAGGCTTATTGAGGCCTCTGTCGAACATGGATTATTTTTCCACTTGGGTGGTGATGAAGTTACAGAGAACAACTGGAAAGTGTAATTTCTGTAAACATGCTCTTTTCCTCAGAGATTAGGAATGACGGCCTTTGGAGGGAAAATGCTACCTGGTTTTGTGACCAGCTTTTGGCACAAACTCCATCCGACAATTTGTGCCCGTGATGCGAATACTAAGCAATTTGGATTGTGCCTCTTTTGGCAATTTCTTTTCGATGGTTACCATCCTGGACAAATTAAACCGGTATTTTTTTTAAACTCATAATCAATACTAGTGTACTACTACAGGGTAGCTACCATTCTGTGCCTTCCACGTGCTCCTCCTCATTTCCGGAATTACAGTACACTTTGAACTTTCCCGAAATTTCTACTTGCACATTTCCTGAATTAAATTCATTGACCAGGTCAATATATTTCCGGTCACAGAGTCAAAAACGTGACGTTTTTTTACGTTATAGTTTGTTGTATGTATATCAATATTTCTGTTCCTGTAGCTATCGATGTTGCTTCCCTTTTTTTACTCACCGCGCCCGTAAATTTTTGTCGAGCTGATTTCCTGGATATTTTCCTCAAAATTCTTTCAATTTTTCTAAAGGATACACGCTTTTGGTGAAAAAACATATGAATATGCTTTGAGAAATCCTTCAAAAATCCCTAAGTTCCTTCTTATTTTTGGCCCCGGTGATTAAAAACACTGATAACTGGGTCAACTAAAGCATTTCTGTGAAAAATGTATTATTTGAGAGTTGAATACTCAATGAGTGACTTTCCTTGTGGAGGAGAGATGAGGCGGAGGGTTTAATGAGACTCCGAACCCTGTACATGCTCATCCCTGGGATTACGGGGCTGTGCGCTGCGATTGGACACTTTAATTTTTTTTTGATTATTTTGATTGGTCCAGGAAGCTCTCACGATGTTGTCCGCCAGCTACCCGAATGATGTCTCCGTGAAAATTTTCTCACAGTGGTTGCAGTGGCTTGGGAGTCATAGAGTGGCTCAATTTAACCACGGTCACTATATCAATCTACTCAGGTATGGCACACCCGGCCCCCCACCCTATGATCTCCGTAAAATAACATCATGGAGGCGCATCGTCCATTTTTATGGTGAAAACGATTGGTACATCCATCCTGAGGTAAATAGCTCATTTTATGGATTTTCTAATTAAAACAGACTTCAAATTATGTATTATTTTGCCCCCACCCCTTTTCCTTTTAAATATTTCATTCCACTAGATTTTATCCCATATATTAATATGTGTCTTGCCCCGTCATCAAATCAATGCTATTGTAAAGGGGCCGGTATAAAAAGGTTTTTCGACTCATGATCTGATAGCGAAAAAAATGACATTGAGGGACATTGGCGTAAGCTGGAACGTGGGGAATATTTCCCCGTTATGTTGGAATTGGTCTAAAAATTAAGGCCCTACTGTCAACTAGGTTTAAAAATTGGACACCACATTGTAACTGAGCGTCTTGATTTTTAATAGGATGTGAGAGATGGGGCAGCCAAATACCCGGGGTCGACAGTAATCCGAGTGAATGACTCCATGTGGAACCATTTAGATTTTATTCTTGGCCAAGACGCCGATACAATGGTTTACAAAACAATCGTTGAGAAACTGAGGCAACCAGGGATTCCTGCCGTGTCATTACCTCAAGAGTCGAGGGGATATTATGGATGAAGTTCCAGAACCAGTACAAAATTCAATCGTAATTTAAGTGTCATAATTTTAATTTCATTACTCAATACTGAGTCTGAAGGCTTTAATAAAATATTTCTACAAAACGTAACCTGATGTCAATTGTTGTCAGTTTTTACACATCCGTCATAGTCTCCGCATTTTTATTCTCATCCAATTTACAGCGGGTGTGTCCTTCAGCAATTTACCATTCAACAGAGTGCACAGTTTGTTTTTTATGTTCGAACGTATTAGTAGGGGGTGCTCTATCGGGACTTGACAGTTGACAGTATATAAGTTCCTGCATATATAAGCTCTTATTCTGGTACATGGGAGTATGTCAAAATATCTCTGAGGATGCATAGGTGGAGATAATGCCCTCACTTTAAAATTGAAAGGGGGTGCTTATAACGAGAGCACACTGGAATGACAAGCTAATAATAGGAGGCTCCTCTCGAATGGAAAATAACCAAAAACGTTGGAAAACAAGAGTTACGACTTCTGGAACAAATCCTGTACACTTCATTAATATTTTTGTATTGTGTAGGAAATCTTGATGTGTTTAGAATAGTGGGGCAGGTTAATCCTTGTGCACTTTTTTGTGTCCTCTAATATGTACCTCCATATATGCACATGACACGCGGACTGTGCTATCAATCAATGTTTTACACTAATCATTGGAGTTGAGCTTCAGAGAATAACTTACGCAAGAACTAAGTTGGAAAAAAATTCAAGGAAATCCACATTCCACTATTCCAGCCTGTTTTTGTCTGAACCACAAAAATCATTAAAAAATCATCATTGCCAAAGGAAACGAGGTTCATATGCATCTATTTAGTATCAATTGTTTTTGTCCTTTTTACAGGGTTATAGTCTTCAACTTGGAGTACGTACACGAGTTCGAGCAGGGAGTTCTTGTATCGGGCTAATTTGTTCTTTTCAAGGAGTAGTCTGCTTACCATTGGTTTTCAGAGCCGGCTCTCAGGAGTCATTTCCATAACTCAACCGTCACTCACGTACGAAGTCAAAAGTAGTTTTAGCACGGGTTGGAGAGATGTGGAGAATTGTGGCTGCAGGAGCCAGACATCTTACGCAATGTTACTGGATGTGCACACAGTCATATACATATGTATGACAGTAACTGATTATTATTGTTTTCTTGATTTTTCTGATGAGCCAATTCAATGATTCAAGGGATGATTTTACAAAAAGGATAATGAGATAATACAAACATTTAAGGAGATTTTAGAAAAACTGTCCTCCATAACCTTCATTATGTTTTTCTGAAACTTCCCTCCATTTGTATCTACAGTATAGGTAGTTGACCTCAGGGACCCATTCCGTTGCTACTACGTTTTGGTTGGAGCGGCGCTACAGAGCACGAAAATATTTTGATCAAAATTTTCAGTTGGCATACATACGTTGGAGCTGAATTTTGTATGTCATTTCCCACTGGTCTAGCTTTTCATTTCAATTTTAAAGCCACATGTCATTATTAACTTAAACTTTTATGTGGAAACATATTATGGGAGCTCACTTTGTGAGAAGAATAATTTTATTGGAAAGGCCCCGCAATAGTTTCCATTGATATTGGCTTTGCTGGTTAAAGATAGAATTTCAGGTTTGATTGTGAGTCTTATAAACGATGGAATAGGATATAGGTACTTAGGCAAGAAAAATAATGTAATTCCCACCCCAAATAAAAAATCACGAGTATAACATGTCAACAAAACAAACAAGGCATGCGATAGGTGTATAAATACATAATTTCCAATGTTGCACTTTTGTATTAATGCATTGGCAATAAAATTACGTCTGGGATTAATGAATGTTATTGCGGCATATTGTTAACCAAGACTATTTATGCATTATGTGTTTCAAGTGTTCAAGATATTAAGTCTAAAAAAATAAGTTGGCACGAAATCCGATTCTATTAATACAACTGTCCAGTGTCAAAACTAGGCACGCTCCCGTATTTTATACAAAAGGTACATACATATGTCACATTTCTCTCATCACGCGAATAGTTTCCGAAACATCCGAACCAGGAATATACGTAAGAAAGTCTCTGTCCATTAACTTTCTTGAAAAACGAAAGCAAGGAAAAGCGAAATTGATGTCGGAACACCTTAGAACTTTATCAGATTCAGCATGCAAACAAATCAGTCGGTCCTGAGGTGCGAAGGCAGCAGGACCTGGAGAGGAAAGCTCCACGAGAGGGAGGCCGGTGTTGGCCACTGTGGTCCTGGGGCATTAGTGGCCCACGGCCTGGTGCTGGCCAGTAATGGCTGCTATGACCCAAGGACTCATCGGTAGCATCGTTGTTAGATGTGCACAAATGCATACTTTTTAAAAACGTTTGTCATGGCAACAAGGGAATTACTAATGCCAATGTTTTAATGACGACATGAAAGGTAAGAGATTAGGCATGCACAACTAAATTATTCCTGAACTGTATACACATAATGGAAGAAGCTTCAAAAAGTTTGATTTCGTAGCAGAGCCGAAGTCGAAGAAATGAATCGATGCAATACGATGCAAGTCCAGCCGCAGACATCCGATGTACCTCGTAAATCCTATTAAAACAGTGTAGATGAATCATTGCGATCATGACCATTGGCCGACACTGCTGCTACTTCAACTTGCATCGCCCCGTGTATCGGGTCGTCCGACCATTAGACTGATTTAAGGAGTGTTGTTGAGTCTCGGGTACTTTTTGATTACACCTGTTCGTAAGTTGTGCTGTAACATTTTCTTAAACAATTATTTCTCCGATTGCCCCGCTGCCCCTTATTTTTTCACGGCATAAGTACAGTTCTCTATGACGGATCTCCCTACGTAACGTAACGCACAATTTTGATTACTATTTTTGATTTTGCAGCTCTGATTTACAATTATTTTTGCGTTTAATTTAATGTGTTTTTTAATTGAATTTGTTAGATGAGGCATATGAACCTCAGTATAATATTATCAGGGACCAGCCTTGGGATCCAGTTGAAAAATTAGCCGTTAAGGGTTGAGCATTCCTATTGTGAGAATCAGTTAGAGCAGTATCGGGCGAGGGTCAGCAAATGACAGTTGTAACCAAGTTTCTGTTATCTAGACAGCCGTCATAGGGAGAATTGTCTGTTGTTGACTATTTTCGTGATTAAACATTGATTCCTATGTTTTAGAAGTGAGAATGAATGTACCTTCAAAGACTTCGATGGATGGAAGTTCGGATCCGGAGCCCGCATCGTCGAAGAATTTGTGTGGATCACGAATGTCTAACGAGTCTTTGGTTGTGACTGATCATGTGAGTTGGAATCGTATTTATGACTACTTTTTTTTTATTAATAATTATGTACTTATTACTTGAATAGGAAATGGATTCCGGACACTGTTGGAAGTTCAGGATTGTGCCGAATGATATCGAAAAATTCAGCGGGGATTGTCTGTTTATGGCAATATCTCAATTCCTGTTACCGGAGTACAAACCATGTTCCTCGTTGCAATTCCATTCGGTCATCAGGGAAACCATCGTGAGTTTCCTCACTCACAATGAAGAGACTTGGCGACGATACAGCATTTGGCTCAAGAACAATCATCAAGCGAGGATCAAAGAATTTAAGAATTATTTACCGGACAGTCCTTGCAGAGTGCTCCATAACAAAATTCAAAAGGCTTACAAGAGGAGCATGTTAACAGGGGGCTACTTCGGAACAATGGCGGAACTGAATGCAGCCATGGAACTATTTGGATTCCGAACTACACTAATTCAAGAAGTATTCTTCTAGATTTTCTATTGTTCTTTTTCTATTCTTGTACATCTAGAAGTATTTACTCCGAGTGTTGAGCCACTCTGACCAGGATGCATTGAAATCATTCCTTCACTCCCCTACTTCGATATTCATAGGATTCAATTTCGATTATCCTCACTTTGATACTCTTATACTTCGATACCCTCCATTTCGATATTCATAATTTGTTGTATTTTATTTTTGTTCAGTAGGGTCAGAACATAATTCGAGGAAGTTATAACCGAATTTCTTACGAGATTTTTGTAGGAGCAAGGCAGAGGCCGCATTGAAGTAAAGGCATTTGTCTCAAAGAATTAGAACTTGTAAAAACGCTTGGTGTCGTAAAATCGAATGTTGTGATGTGATGTTTTGCTTACAAATTTTAAAGCCCGTCAATGTGGCTTTAAAAGTTGTGAGATTTTTTATTGTACTAAATTATGATCTACCGCTTAAGCTTAGCTATCAGCCATTGGTGAGGGGGTGTGGGACTAAAGTATTTTTTGGCATCCTATCAATGTCACCGAAGCGTGGTTTACGATCTTCGGTAGCCTTGTTTTAAGGGATCTCTAAAAATATTTATGGAGTCTTATTATCCGAGTAATTTGTGTGTACCTAGGATCTATCCGACAAGCAGTTCTCGGTTTACAACATCGGTGACACATGCTGGCATCATCAAATGTATCTTCTCTTCACGGGTCATAGTGATGGAGGACATTTTCAACTCCTGGAATTGTTATCGGAACAAGAAGAAGCAATTCCAACCGGAAAATTTCAAGTGATCAGTTTTTCTCAACAGAATTTTACAATCACTCTATCTCAGGTCAAAATGAGCGGGAAGGAGTCGCTGTCAAAAGAGGCTTGTTTGACCCCTACAAAAAGAGTGTAATTTATAAAGTATTATTTATTTTTTTTACTTAATCTTAGATTTCAGGCAAATCTCGATATAACGGACTCGGTATTTACTCGTGACCGCCGATTTTGATCCCCTATAAACTGGTCATTCATAACACATGTATTGTATGTTATGTCACATAGAGAGGACCGGTAGTTTTGGTGAAGACTCCTCTATAGCCATCCGTTATAACCTGAGTTGCCTGTATATACGTGTTTACTATCTGACTGAAAAATATTCTGTGCAAAACTTTGTGATTTGAGCAAACTACAGATGACATTTCTTAGAAATAACGATACACAAACAGTACGGATTTTTGTTTCGTTATGTAAGAGAGGTGCCCTCATATATGTAGGGCTAATTTATTTCATTTTTATTGAATGATGATATTAATTCTTTATATTTAACTACTCTCTATATAGCGAGGCTTCCCCTGTAATGATACCCTCCAGGATTCTTCCGACAGCACGTATTTATGAATTGTAATTCATTAGCGTATAAAGATAGATGAAATAGAAGGGACCCCCTTATAACGCCATAAATATTTTCGTATGTAATATGGGCTTTCATTATATGGAGGTATTCATTTTGTATTCACATGTGTAATGGGAGAGCCGTAGTGTTTGTCTTTACAGTGCCATATTACAGTGGAAGGATCGCTAATGGGGGAGCCGTTATAACGAGATATTCATTGCTATAGAATTATTTGTAAATTACAGACATGGAGATGAGACTAAAAATGAGGATTCAAGGAAGCGAAGGAAAAATAATGACTCATTACTGGAAATGAATAGCGACACTGATGAGACTAATTTAACCAAAACAGAAATGTGCCAGCTCCGGACCGTATTCATGAGTGATTTTTCCACTGCTGTTGCAACTGACGCTGGAGATGTTTCAGATGGAGGTTGTGGTCCAGACGGAGGCTGCAATCCAGAAGCAACAATACCATTCGGTTTAACGCCACTACCACCAGTCATGAAGGACTCCAGTATTTATTATGTGTACTTACCACCTTGGTCGGGAACCACATTTCAGATGGCACTCGAAAATACTGTCGTGGAAATCATGGAGAAATCCTTTGCTCTTTTAGATTCCAGCAACGCAAAGGTACTGGGAAAGCTCTTTCGAGTTCATTTTAAATGTACCATGGATCTAAAATTCTTAATTTCCAGTAATTTTCTTACTGTCTACATTTTTCAATACAATAATAATTATTATTCTCAAGCCAAATTAAAGTCAAACCTCGTTATAAGAGCCACATTTACTTCCCGCCATTCAAATGCTTAAGAAACTAAATATTTAAAATATTAATGTAGGTTTTACAAAATACAAAAATCTCCTGTCCCTTGCGAATCCGTAGTGTCGAGGTGCTCAACAGTGAGATTTTACTGTATTGACTACTTCCGGCTTGAACATTCCTGTCATTGCTCTAATTCTTCACTATGACTTTTCCCACCTGCTTGAAATTATTTCCCCTGTCGACTCAAATATCCTGTTTTTAACGACAATCAAATCTTGTTATAAGGGTTTGTCAATAGGGACCCAAAATCTGTGTCCCTTATATGTAGTTAAGTTACTCAAGCAGTGCGTAAATGGATGACAAGACCGAGTAAATGTGACCCTTATGTGAAACGTGAAATCCCTTAAAAACGATCCAGATATACAAGACTTATCTCTTATAATGAGATTTTACACGATTTATCCTTTATATTATAAGTAGTTTCTTCAGATGGAAACTTCAATTGAAATTTTACTGTAGTGCCCATGGACTTCAAATCTATTCCTTTACTGTTATTGGCAATTAAATAAATTATTGTGTTTGAAACTTTTGCAGCATGAAAGAAGAACTCTGAGTTTGAAGCAGAAGAAATTTGTGGTAGAATCGGAGGATCTGTACAAAATAAAGAACGTAACTGAAAAAGGGATCTTTTTTAAGTTGAGACGTGCATGAAGCACGAATGTTCCACTTTAGAAGCCAACCTTTGTAATTATTATTTATTCCTTTTTTAGCCTTTAACAAACGCGCAGTATTTTTATTCAAGTTACATAATGCGTAATCCATGAATCGTGACCCCGTTTTCTCACTTAATAAACTTCTCACAGTTGTAACAGTGCAATGTGTAGCCACGTAATCACTTTCAACAGATACAATCTGTACTTTAATTTCCATATCCGTATGCTATACTGTTAATTCTTACCCGTAATAAAGAGGGGCAATACCAACACATCTTTCATGAGCTGAATAATCTTTGATGTGCCTTTCAGGGAAAAATTCCCACGAGAATCACCTTTAGGCGTTTCAAGGCGACTTCACTTCCCCGTGTTTGTAGTTTTATCGTCCTATTTTTACAAATGAGTGATTTAAATACATTTGCACATGCAGTGCACACTCCAACAGAACGTCCCGAAAACTATCAAAATCTCCCTTTTAATGACATGCTCAATTATAAATTAACATGGACGTGATGATTGCTACTATGCCCAAATATTTTCCCCTGCAGACACAATGCTTGTATCAAAGGGGTCGTCCCAGCGAGGTTTCTCTCCGTATGCTCTTATAAGGGAAAAAAATTAACATTGGAACGGTGAGAAATGCTTTATAAAAACTTTGAAACCTGATGTTTAACAGTATTTTGTTTGCAAATTTTAAGGGATTCGAAAGGTTTTGATCCGGGGACTACAACTAAATTAAGGGACTTGAATTTTGGACGATACTTTTATGAAGGCCAGAGAAGGACAAATGAAACGGATCACCCTGTACTGGAAAAGCTTTACAGGATGGAATTTCTGAGCTCGTTTAAGATTATTTGGAGCCGCTCCTTGACTTATAACGTGTGTGTGTGTGTGTGTTGCACTGTGTGATTTAAATTCATCGGAAGACGCATTAGGAATGAGGATTGGGTCTGGGAATTTTCGGGAAAAAACTTGTTAAAAGCTATGGGTAAGTTGATCTCTCGTGTACAAATTGTGCTTGACTGCTTGCATGTCCGAAAATGTCCAAGAACTGCAGGGAGCTTTTGCTACTCTAACGGATGACTGCATATAAAGGAAACTTGGTTAAAACGGACTGTTTTCCCATCATGCCCGACCCCATGTATAGAAGAGGCATGATCGTGGAGAGATAGTTTCTATAGCGAATATAAATCGCAGACTCCGAGAGAGTACTTTATAGCGAGAGTTGTCTGTGTGTAAGAAGCTTCAAGACTCGTTCGTAGGGACATACAAAAGCCCGAGCTGATGCAGATACCATTAATTTCTTCTGGCTTCCATACTCTTCGCCTCTTGTGGAATCGATCCGTGTATGACAAACTTGGAATAAATTGAAAGGTTGAGTCAAATCATGAGAAAAAATATTTTGCCAACTTTTATCGTGCCGTGAAGCAATATTGAAGGTGAAATGATCACACTGCTTCAACCTATATTGTAAGTTTAGGAATAATAACGTCAAAACTTCTTATATGAGATGGGTCTTTCAGTTCTCGCTGTAACGGGCGCATTTACATGATCGGACCATATACATTTAGAACTTCTTCGTGAAACTGTTTGTAAGGGAGAAAAATTTACTCTTCCGAATCCCGTACACACGAGATTTGACTGTATACGTAAACCTTTCCAAAAAAATTGTTTCTATGTATTATATCTAATGGAGTTGGGAATCAATCGTATCATTATAATAAATTGCAGAAATCTGGTTCATGGGTCAAGACTTATGTGTGTGGCTGTGGCTGGCAAGTTTTGGAGGAAATGACTTTTCCCGGAAGCTTCAACATTCAGGGGAATAACAAGAATTTCAGATTTTTAGTAATGATCCGAGTCCAAAGGTAAATGGGTACAAACAACTGGGAGAATTTCCAGCGTTCTTTTATCGTTTCCTGGCCATCATCCCTTGTCTTCAACTTCCTAATTAAGCCTCATATGGTGGGCTAATGTAAAAGAAGGCTACAATACGTACAGACAACGCTCGGTAGGACAGAGGGCTGCATTGCGGAAACTTCCTTATAACGGACTGATTTACTTGTCCACGGCGCCTCTTGTAAACAAAAGCCTTAGTGACTGCATTGAAGGGACAGTTTGTGTCCGAAAATCATAGTAAGTTTCAAGAATTTGAGGGTACGTTATAGCGAGACTTCTCTGTAATGACAACATTCTAAAGATAAATGGAACCCATAAATTGCGATGGATGAGATGTTTCCAAGGAAGAGCAGTAATATGTTTCCCTTTTATCTTCCCCACCCTGTAGTACAAGTAGAACATTCATTTTTGGGATTTGCTGGAGAAGTAGCGGGATGAAGTCACATTGGGAACATTCTTTCCTTGTAATGGTACCCATGTACTTCTGAATCTATAGATTTATTACAGCTTAAGTGCTTGAGAGCTTTTCTTCTTTAATTCTTCATTGAATTCTTACCCCCAAATCATTTTGAAATAAAAAAAAATCATCGGTGATTAGCACGAAGATACTAAAACGTCAGAAAGGGGTGAAATGCAACAACTCACTATGAAGTCGAATTTTATTGCCCTGTGCACGAAAGGTTCAGAAATGGGACCGGAGTTTTTAGAATTCTGAAAATTACTGATACCATAGGTTTAAAAAGGGAATGCTTACAAATTCATATTTCGCACTGGACTTACTTATTTCCGAACCAGGCTCTAAACCAGACATTGTTAATTTTGAGACTTCCGATTCCTGGCCAAATGCTACTTATTAAATTAGGTTTTTAAATTTGAGTGAAACTGGAAAAGCTTTCAAAGCGTCAGTTTTACCAAAATAACCTTCTATTTTACCTTTATTTATTATTAATTTTTTTATTACCATTTATATTTTATTTTTTTATTTTATTTTATTTTTATTGTACCAGGATCTTTTGGGCCAGCTGGATGAAACATATTTTGGAGGATCTGGAAGGAGTAAAAACTTGTTATAAAGACTCGCAACGGATTTGAAAGTGTCCCTTATAAAAACAATCCCCCAATTTCTTAGCATGGTGTAAATGGATAGCGGATTCGAGCACATGCATCCCTATTAATGAGAGATATCTGATTAAAGAGTATCTGTTACAAGCAACAACGATGAAAAAATATTCAATTCCCCGTAATAAAATTATAGCAAATTTTCTTGCAGATTTCCAAAAAGTTTCAATGATCTATGTGAACATTTCTGGTCACAGTAGTCAAAAACGTGAAACAACATCAGATGTACATATAACATGTAAGTACCTATACGTAAAAGTATTAATAGTTTCGGGGGTAATGTAAATGAAGTAATGAAGTAATCTCTTCGCATTCGTAGTATAATAAATTATAGATAGAATAATTTATTATTCTATCCAAAATTGCAAAACCGTTGGAGCAAACGTAAGCAATATTAATGTTTCTATTTTTTTAAAAATATAGCTATGAACACGTGTTGGCTTATTTTTGATTTATCTTATTTCTATTTCACATAATTTATGCTAGTATACGTTCCGTCGGTGAAGCGGCTAAATGCATTTTGATTACAAGCGAAAATATCGACATATGTACATGTGGTTTGCATTATATGATCAAGATGAACTGATTGTAAACGTAAATTAAAATATGCGATGCAAGCATAAAGTTCATATTTGCTCTTTGTTACTGAAAACTCTTGCTATATAGGAGGACTGAATAGTGGAAACTTCGTTGTAACGGAATAATTCGCCTAATTGCGATTTTTTTTAAAATTTACCTAAAGTTTTGCTTACAAGGGGTTCTCTATGTTCTCTAAGCTCAATAAGTAAAAGTTAGGGGGAAATCAATTCCGGAAATATATAGTAGACCCCATAAAAAATCCTATACTCACAGTAGGAAGGAAAAGAAATTCAGGGAAAATCATTAGGATGTTTTTTTACAGCTATTTGCAGCCCTGGAGGCGTCTGATCTTTCAGAGCTATTCCTTATCTAAATGGATTTTTTTCAAGCTTGGAATACTAAAATGACAGAGGTTCAATTCTATTTGACTAATATCTACTATTAGTAACTTCAGGGTAGCTATTATCATTGCGCCCCCCCCCCCTCTACATCCCACATATCGGGTGGAGCCGAAATTTAAGGGACTGAATATATATAGCCCATAAAAAAATTTGTAACTTACAGTTTGTAGGAAATTTTCTTCGAGATAAAATTATTTCATTGACCTCTTGCCTTGAGTTAGTACTTGGAGTTACGAAGGTTCAAACGTTCAAGACTTTTAGTGCCGGGTCAGTAATTTTTATTAGAGAAATTTATTGGAGAACTTCCTCAAAACTCCTTAAAATTTTCTATTGAAGAAACTTGTACGCTAAAAGATCTCATGAAAACAATTTTGTGTAACAATAAAACATTCATACGTGTGAAGTCCTTCAAAATCCATAATTGACTTTATGTCACTGCATACACTGACCTAAGTCAATGGAGCATTTAGTATTTAAATCTGAAAGAAAATTTGCTATTAAAATCGAGATAACTGGGATGTATTTATGAAGTCTTAAGGTCGGGAATAAAAACCGGGAATTTGTGACACTGAAATGAGCCTCGTGACTGGAAATCCCAGTTTTTTAAGTATGTCAAAAAATTCCTTTAACAAATCTGTGGAAGAAGATTTTCTAGAGCAGGAAATTAGGAGCTTGTAGATTTGATGGTAAATAAATATTTGAGTCCTTTATGTGGGTTGCACAGGGTGGGGGCGTATATGATAATGGACACTTTGTACAAGCATAATTAGTAGACGCTGTCAGGAACAGATGTGAAAAATGGCTTAAGGTGACTTGGAGCTTTACTAAAAGTAATTATCTCTTGAGGCATTTTTCTCATCCAGAGCTCAATCTTCGCCATTTTATTTCTAAGCAATTATGATTAGTTCTCAGTCAAGCACTGACACAGTTTCAACTCAACTCTTTTTTCCTCAACGAAGTAATCTTATTTTGACTATATTTTTTTTTTGATACAGGGGAAGTCGTACAATAAGCCCTGTAAACAATTAAATTGCCTCACGTGCCAACAATATTGAATTCCAAGCAGGGTTATGAAACCCATCGAGGTCCAAGTTGCTGTCACGTATTACAAGAAAGATGGATCCGCTACTGATGTTAGTTTGACGGAGTCCAGCCAAGGGTCACCTGATGACCTTACTGAGGAAGACCCTTTGACCCCGAGTGAGTCCTTTTCAGAAGATTTCCAGGTGCACATTCATTTCCTTATTTTACTATAAATTCCAAAAATCTTATAACGTACGTCTAAAACGTACGCTCATCTGAAGGTAGGTCAAGAGACACAAGGATAATGAGCTAGCATGGAATATATTTCTGCGTTTTTCGCACCCTTAATTTTCAAAAAATGAAATCCTTAACGCTGTTTTGTAAAAATTCAAAAATACAAAATGGACCACGCTCATTTTAAAATGAAGGAAAAATGATTTGAAAGGAGTGTGTCAAAAATGTATAAAAATGAGGGCTGCTCTTTTAGGTTGAGTTAGTTGAGTGAAATGTGTGAGAAATTGAAATAATTTGTAATTTTTGTCCATTGACCCAGAGACTGGAGCGGCTGAAGCGTCGAAATGCGGTAGTGATCGGAACGAGTGGTAGTGACCTTGAGAAATTCTTCATTTTGTACAAGAGTCCCACCTACAAGGAAATGAAGGAAGAAAGCCCGAGTCTGAATAACAATTGGGATGCGATTTCTGCCGAGGCAAGTGTTTCCAACAGTTTTGTCAATCCCGACACGAAAAGGATGAAACGAGGACGTGACGTTGGCTCCAACCCTGCAAACAATGAATTTGACGAGGGACGGGGCACTACTACTGGGAGGAAGTTCTCCATATTCCGCACCCGTCCTCCCAGTCAACAGTCCAACAGCATGGAGCACTATCAAACTAAATCTTGGGAAATCGTTCAAGGAAACGGGGAAGATTGTCATTATGAGTCCGGCTGTGGTTCAGGATGTTCGCTCTCCTAGAAAAAAAACGGTCATCAGGGCAACCAGTTGCTCCAAACCAACCGTGCATTTTGTAATAATCATTATTTTATATCTAAACCGTAGCGGATGTTCCAACTCCGTCAAATTCCATCGATGTAATGGGATGCTCAAATTTTGACTTCCAATGCAGCATATGTACGCCCTCCTTATGACGGCTCCCTTAAACGAGCTCTGTCTCATCATCTCTAGTGTCAAATATATCCTATGTGTCAGTAATAAATGACTGGGAACGTTCCCATCTACCACAATGTTTATTTTTAAACTCTTGCTCTAACAGTTCCCTCTCGCTTGGTAGAAACTCTGTGTATAGTGATAACAACAAACCTTTTTTTTGTATTTTAGCACATTACATTTTTTTCAAGTACAAGATTCAAAAGCATAAGGGACAGATGTACAGTAAAGTCTCGCTGTAAGGGACACATTTATTTCCCAGTACCCAGTGCTTTAGAGACTTTTAATTATTAGGGACAGTTTATGCAGGGAACTATTTCCATGGGTGTAGTGTATCATAATAAGGATTTGACAGTACAACTTTCCGGGAAATTATGGTTGAAAACTGTTGAAGTTTCCCTTTCCTCCAGGACTCTAGCCTTGAGCGGATGCCCAAGGTACGATCAAGTTTTCCTCTCAGCTTCCTCATCCGTCCACTATACACAGAGGTTTACATAGGAAAATCCTTGGGTAAGCACGCACCAACAATGTCAATATTGGTAGAGCACATTCTAGACTTCTAGAGCCTAGAATCTATTCTCTAGGGCTCTGTGTACTGCCGTCAAATATGGGAGATATGTATCATCCTTCCCCCTTCTTCGTCCCTCTGTGTAACAACCACTAATTACAAATTAAATATTATTCCCGACTTGCTCAATCTCCCCGTAGTTTCGTATTTGTGGGATCCAAGTTTGTCACTAAAATTAGCGCTTATGACCAGGAATACTTCTCGTGATTGAATGCGAGCCGCGCAATGGTGTTAAACTCCGGGAAGGGCCAGTCTTGCTCTTGCTATGAGAGACAGTCTCAGGACATCAAAATCAACATTGCTCGATGGGATTCTGTCAAAATACTTTTGTGACTCCTGCGAAAATATGCCCCCGTATTAAACTCGAACGGACCCCGTTGTGGGAGCATATTGCTGAGTGACAAAAATAAATGGACGCATTCCCATTTAACTCAATGTTAATTTTCATTATGGTGAGGGCATGTGACTGTAATAGTAGAGAATGGACTATGCATTGTTATATCTAATATTTACTACCTATATTTATATAATTATTAGATATGTAAGCTGGTGTTTCCCTGTTTCATTGAAGGTCGGAGCCCAGGTGAAAGGTTTCCTTTCGCAATGTCAAGATAAAACAGCGATTAATTCGCTCTGTGACCACGATGCGATCCGATGGTGCCGGAGCGTTCACGTCTCCAGCGCTCACAACTCAAAAAAACCTATAGGTTAAGTTGCGTGGAAAAGAAGGAAAATCAATATCAATTTATGGACAGCTCAACAGCCAAGAGTAATGGGGATCTGCGAGGCGACTCCTTAAACTAAATCCACAATGTGAGGAGGACTTTTCCCAATAAAGTCACTCCGGTCCAAACTCCCTTCCAAAATACAGGGCACCTGGAAATTCTGCCGGGAAATCTGTCTTGGATAATCTCAACTTGTCTTCCTCATATCTGGACTCCTGTTGGGAAAGTAATAATTGAGGGCTCAAACCATAATCTACAAACTGTGGGTTGATTTTGGTCCATTTTTTAATAAAGGGTTCCAGCCAGGGAGATGAGCTTGCGTAAAATATGAAATAAAGTGAAAGTTACACGTCCCGGAAAAAATCAGATATTCCTTTACTCGCATACATAGGGTACCCAGTAGTAGACACCATAATATTTATATTGTTTTGTTGATTGTCAACATTTCACAGAGCGTGGAAATAAAGCGTGTGTGTAGTGAAAGAGTATTCATAGGTAATTAATTATACATACGTAAATATTAATAACTATAATAATTATTATATATATATGTATTTTCAGCATTATGGGTAATTACATTTCAATTAATTTTTTGTAATTACAATTTGAGAGACCAGGTACATCCAAATACTGTAGGACACAAAGAGCACTACTGAATCTAACAATATGAATATGACTGTATACAAATCCTATGTATTCAGAATCAGTGTCATTTCCTCAAATCCCATCCCTTGGTTTTCATAATAATTATTTTTTTAACTCCTTTTCTGCAATTTTGCAAAGTTGCAGGTTGCAGTAATTATAGCTATAGTAATTATCATATGAGACATTCAATAAGAAAAAAGCTCCGAGTTCTCGAACGTTTGCGCGTAGGTAGCTTTAATTATTACGGAATTATAATTACTTATAATGTGCACATTATATGCACACAGGGCTTCACTCAACATTTTATTTCCCCCTAGCTCATAGAAGACACAACTTTAGAAAATATTCGCTTCAACCATTTCCAAGAAATTTTCAGCCGGATTTTATAAAATTATTTTCATTGATCTAGGTCAATGATCCCGATCACAGGGGTCGAGAATTATCCTGGGAAGGAATATCCTTCAAAATTTCCCACAATATTTTTAAACACATTTTCTGAAAACAAATTTGTGTAGTAACAAAAATTCTATTCAAGATTTTAACATATTTTTTAAGAATTTAAAATCTAAAGCGAGCATTGTGTTCTAAGTGGGATTTTGACCCCTGTGACTGGTAATATTGACCTAGGTTAATGTAAATAGCGTTGAAAATCCTGAAGAAAATTTGCTGGGATTTGGAGGAACCAACGATTTTTTTTACCAGTGTCCATTCCCTTGGACCAGGAGGAGATATTTGCTCTGTATCACCCTGTACCTACATAGTATACATATGTAAATGTAATATTGACGTAACGTCGGCGAACATTGAAATTAGCACCTGATAAATTCTTCCCTTCAAGAAAATTCCACTCACTTCAAATTCCAGATGAGAAAGTTAGCGAAAATATTCTAGCTAAATTCCTATAAGGGGAAAAATCAATGTTTCCCTTAAGGATTAGTAATTTATTATTATTTCAGAATCTGGCATAAAATATTCTCTCCGTTTCTTAAATATATTTTTTTCCCTCTCTCGAGTGCGCGTTCTGGTAGAAGTTGTGACAAAAAAAAAATCTCTCATGACAAAAAAATCGTTTCCCCTCCTCCATTGACTCCCTATTTTTTTCAATTAAAATGTATCCTGTCACAGAGAGATCTAGTGAAGTTCCTCCTCTACACAAGTCTTTCTCGTGTCATTTAACACTTGGATTTCCTGGTAAAGGAAATTCGTTTTCTTATTTTTATCTACTATAGTCATATCTGTGAGTCAAAGTTTGGAATTATTTCCCCCCTCATACACATCACAAGACAACTTTTTGCTTTCCCAAGCGAGAATCTGATTCCTCAAAACTTCCCCAAAATTTTTATTTTTCCTACTCTCAAGTCAAACTGTTGATTTCTTCCTTTACTCCTTTTGTTTCAAATATGTTCTTCCGTAGGATTTTTTTTTTTGCCTGACAATTTAATAGAAAATAAATCAGGATTTACTTTCCCTACCAGAAGTTAAGCTTGTCCATGAAAAATTTGCAGAACAGGATTGATTTGGTTTGAGCCAACAAAAATAAAAAAATCCTTCAATTTCTCGATTCTGACCTTTCGTTGTACACTCATTGATTTTTTTCCCTTCCTTGATAAACGACGTCTCCTTAAATGGCTGGGGAAGGAACGAATTTCCGATTTACAGGGGTTTGCAAAATATCCTCACATTTGATTTCGTCCCATACACATATATTAGATTCGGCACATGTTCTATATACATATGTGTATATGTAGATACATATGCCCTATTGTTTTGACTACCATGGGGAAAGTTTCAAGGTAGCTCCGGCTTCTCTGTAAAATTCTTCGGGTGTTCAAAGCCTTCCTGAAAGGAGAAATTTTCCAATGCCAGGAACCTTTACTATTCCTAATGGTTCACACACTCTGAGGAATCCCTTTTGAGACAACTCCACTCAATTTGATCACGTTCTATATTCAGAACCATACAATAGTCATTTTTTAGGAGCAATAGAACCAAACAAAAGTTTTCCAATTCCTATTTCAACTTTTTTCCCCCCTCTTCCTGTTACAAGGATCCACTCATGTGTGAGAAGATGGGGAAAGAATTTGGGCTCATTTAAAAACTATGATTTCTTCTCCTACACTCATAATTCCAATCATATTTCCCAAGAACTGTTTTGAACCTTCATAAAGATTGTCATCTTCCCTTTCATTTAATCGTTTATAAACAAAGTTGGCCCAGAAGAGAGTGTCATAAGGGTGAGTTTGCCTGAACCAGATTTATCTGGTTTTGACTACCTGGACATATTCTCACCTGTTATAGGCAAATACACTGACAAGGAAATATCCATTAAGTTTAAAATTAAAATGTTTTTTACGTTTTAAAATAACCATTAACAATTGACATGTTCATATTTGCAACCTGGGTTTGCAACTTCCTATACAAAAAATACGCAAATAGTATTGTAGGAACAGATTGATTGTACAGTTTGGATCATATCATTTGTCCTTTCCGGTATCTCGTATTGCCCCTTATAATTTTACATTTTGGGGGAGGGGGGGTATCCCGCAAGTGATATGACACATGAGGTTGAGGGTATACACTATAATAATTACAATTGTGCTACAACTACACAGTCTTAAATAAGTACACACAGATATGGTAACTGAATCACTGATATGACAAATGGTACGTCTGATATACTCCTATGAGTTCCATATGGGTGTCTATATAAATGGAAATACATATTATGTACATACCTCGCGTACTTTATATATGTATGTATAGGGTCTACGCTTGTGTTCCTCCTTATGGTTGAATTCCAGAAGCGTTATAGGGCTCTCAATTATGAAAACGTAGGAAACCAACGGCTGTATTGACAATATGGCTCTGAGACCTCAGTCCGTTTATAAGGGTTGACTGCTCCAGAATGGTACTTCATACTAAAACCTCTTTATAAGGGCCGTCCCAGGTCAAGGGACACATTTATTTACTTAAAGTTCCCCCCCCCCTCCACGAGCACTCGGAGAATCCAGATACGAAATTACTATATTTCTCCAAAGGGGGAGGAATCTCCCGTCTGTGGGAATTCCCTTATATCGAGGTCTCACTTGTCCAAATGACCCGAGAACAAAAAACTACAGATATGGATGAGGGCTTCCTCCACAGAAGCCCGCACCCCACCTTAACCATGGAGATCCTGTCCGTCCACTACCAAAGGATTTAAGAGCGGATTGATTGGAGGATAAAATCCCTGATGGCACTACAGATGCTCATCCCGGTTCCTCGACTGGGATTATTCCCACTAGTCTGATTACCTTCGTTAGAAGGGCGTGAGGGGGCTGGGGAGGAGGAGGAGGAGGAGGCACCCCTCCCTGGGACTGTCACTCCCCTCCCGCTGCTCCCCACATTCTGTCTAGGAAGGAATGCTTGGCTCTCCTTCGGCTCCTCATCCTCCTCTTCCTCCTCAATGTCATCCTCCTCCCCCACGAGGGTCTCCTCCTCAATGTCATCCTCAGTGGCCCGGAAATTGACGAAGGAGTCATTAGTAGGGGACTCCATGGAGTTGATGTAGACAGAGGCGGCCATGCCCATGTTGAGGGGCAGTCGATGGAGATGGGTCTCATAAGTCTGATGACCGCTACTGGAGTTGCCCACACTAGTGAAAGTGACGCTGGTTGTAGCCGGGGCTGGAGCGGCAGAGATGCTACTACTGGCCCTGTCCCAGGAAAATACTCTCCCCGATGAAGTCAGAGATGACTTCCTGCCACTTGTTGATTTACTTGTCGAGCCACTGCTGCTGTTGTCGTCCTCGTGACTCCCCAACATCGAGATCGGAATTGGAATGACACATGCTGAGGCTGAGCGAGCTCTGGAGACCGATTACAAAAACATGGAAACATAAAACGAGACACGTTACCTCAAACATGCTTTCACCCATCGTGCCTTACAGGGAAGTTCCACCATAATGGCCGGCTTGTCTACAGAACCCCAATGAAAATATTTTTTAAAATACAAAGCCCCCAGTGGAAATACAAAAAAGTGTAGAACGGAAGAAGCATTCCTCCTTATTTTCCAGACAGCAGCAGCCCCAATGAAACTGCGCCGAGACGAAGGGAAAAATAAAAATTCCTGAAACGTAGTAACCGTGGGATACACTCCTGCCATTCTCCCTTCCATTGACTTTCCCTGTATTTAAGCGCCCAGCTTATGTCTTTCTATTAGGTGGAACATGAGAGCTTGAAGATAGAGTCTGGGAGAAAGGCGGGGATTACGGTCATTACTACATCTCCACGCCTTGTATCACATCTCAACCGTTTCCAATTTAAATGGGAGACGCAGGAGAAATCTAAAATCATGCCAGGGCTCCCTTGGACCAGGTCCCCTATAACCTTCCATATCCCTAGCGTTTTAAATTATTCGGGCTTAAAATACATCCCTGGCTAAATCTTAGAAAAATTATTTATTAGGAAAATTATTTATTAGAAAAATTATTTATTAGAAAAATAAATAGAAATTATTTTGGAATGAATTTGGGGAATCAAATTTTTTTTTTGCATGTTACTCTTAAATAGGGAATTATTGTAGAAGGAGGGGGAGGGGAGGGGGGTTAAAGGGAATGGTTAGCCCTATGATTTCATATTGGTTGTTATTTTATGGATATGCTGGGATAGAGTGAGTTTGGATTTGGGAAGAAGGGAAACTTCGTTAGTGCTACTATTTAAAGGCTTGAAAAGGCCTGGCGGATGGAGGGTTCGAAGTAAAGTAGGGAAAAGAAGATGAGGGAAGACGGCGGGAACGGCCTCGAAATGAGAATTAGACATCTATTCATACACCCTGGTCAAATAGGATTCGGGTTGAATGGGAAGTGATGAGGGAAATAAAATGTGGACTTGCCCTCACCTTGTGGTAACTTTGGATTCTAAGAAGACAGGCGGAGGTTGGTACAAAGCCGAGAAAGTTGCACGACGTCTCATATCCACTTTCCGAAGATGATTTTCAATTGCGATCCCAAGAACGGCCGCATCCAGCACGAACCCATTTTTATCCCACGCCACCTGAATCATCAGGGAAATCGGGAAAGATATATTTTTATGCACAAAACAAATTTCCTCCCACAAATTCCCCACATATCTTATCCCTCATTTCTCCCGAAGGATCCCATGCCACCTCTCACACAACTAATACAGCAACACTCCTCAACTCATACATTTTTTCCCATAGAAACGCTCTTAGAATTTCCTATAAAAAAAACCTTGCAATTTCCTACAAAAACTCCTTGAAGTTTCCTACAAAAACTCCCTGAAATTTCCTACGAAAATTCCTTGAAATTTCCTTTGGAAAAACCATTAAATTTCCTACACAAAAACCCTTAAAATTTCCTACACAGAAAGCCTTAAAACATCTTACAGAAAACCCTTAAAATTTCGTACACAAAAAACCTTAAAATGTCTTCAAAAACCATTAAAATTTCGTACAGAAAAACCCTTAAAATTTCGTACAGAAAAACCATTAAAATTTCGTACAGAAAAACCATTAAAATTTCCTACAAAAAGGTCTTAAAATTTATTTCCCGTCTAATAATTCCCTGGTAATGATAAATGCTATTTTCAAATCCTGAAAAAATATTAAAATTTGACCTCTGGGACCTGCATAGCACACAGTAATTTATAAGCGAGAGTAAACACCCAGGGCTAAAAACCAGGCTCAGCATAATTGGGATGTATTCGAATATTTCAGTAAATATTTTAAATTACTTAAATTCCTCAAATGTATGCATATTTTTCAGGGTATTGGTTATACAAAGGTAAAAAAAATAAGGACATTCTCCATTTGGAACAAATATTAAATTACATTCTTGTGGGAGCTTGTGGAGTAAAACCCTCACACAGGGACTGCATTGTAGACTTGAAAGTCGAGAGTAAAATAGAATTAAAAGTTGGGACTATGTACGTATGAAAGAAAAAACTTTTCCTTCAAACTATCATCCGCACTCTCATTAACCTTATGAATTATTAAGAGGGAAATATACATTCCCTTCCTCAAACTTGAATAATTTTAACTAAATGCTCTTCCCCTCCTCAACAAAAAAAAATAGGTTGGTGTAAGTTCTTATGTCTACACATACGAGAGGAAATAAAAATGATTAAATCTGCATACTTTGGTTCGTTCCTCCGGAGAATTCCTTGAAGATGCGGGTGAGGCAGCTGGAGGAGAAGGAATCTCAATCAACTCGCTTTTGCTGGCTGGAAATAAAAAAACATTGTAATGATTACACAGGTACAGTCAACTCTCATTGGATTGGACTCCCCCCTGTGAACGTATTGTTTCTTTACGGATATACATATCTATGTATTTGTACATACACTGATGGATTTGTAAGCCCTGAGACGCTATCTCAAAGTAAAACAAACAAAATGGAGAGTAAAGGATTAAGTCTACTCTGGGATTAAGGATTTGCAAGGGGCCGTTCCCAGATCGGAAGCTTTCCTCCAAATGAGCGAAACTTTACTTTTCCTTTCCAGTTTCCATCCATCGTCATTTCTGGAAATTTCCCTTTAAAAGGCTCTTCCGACTCCTATTTACCGTGGAATTAGGCCAAACTTTGTATCTACTCTATGGATTATCTCCTATTTCCCAACTAATAGTCACAGCTCAAAGAGTCGTTAACAGACAGTAGACTCGGGATGTAAGAGACTCCATTTTATAACATGCTCACTTTACATGTCCTCACATAAGTTCAAATCCGACTGTTATAATCATTTTAAATTTGATCATTATGACGGGTTTAAATTCGACCGTTCTAAGGATTTTAAATTCGATCGCTGTAACAGATTTAAATTTGACCGTTAGAACGAAATTAAAATTCGACCGCTGTAAGGATTTTAAATTCGACCGTTCTAAATTCGACCGCTGTAACAATTTTAAATTTAACCGTTAGAACGAAATTCAAATTCGACCGCTCTAACAATTTTAAATTTGACCCTTAGAACGAAAGTCAAATTCGACCGTTCTAGCAATTTTAAATTTTACCGCTCTAACAATTTTAAGTTCGACAGTTCTACGAAGTTCAAATTCGACCGTACTAACAATTTTAAATTTAACCGTTAGAACGAAATTCAAATTTGACCGCTCTCACAATTTTAAATTTGACCCTTAGAACGAAATTCAAATTCGACCGTTCTAGCAATTTTAAATTTGACCGCTCTAACAATTTTAAATTCGACAGTTCTACGAAGTTCAAAATCGAAAGCTAAAACGTGATTTTGTCTAAAGACCCAAAGACTGGGCTGTTTGAACTACACGTAAGTGTTACAAGCACTATGTCTCAACCCTGTTGAAATGAAGCCCTGGGCAAGGAGAAGAGTCCGCTCGAAGAAAGTCGGGGTTGTGAGCATAGGAGCTGCGGACTGTAGCCCAAGTGTGTCTATATCTATGTAGAGACATAAATGTCGGAGTAGAATGGATGGGAAAGTTCGTTACCGTTCTCATTAGTGATGGTGAGGATGGGCGTGCGAAGGATTCCAGCAGCATTGCCCGGGAAGTAGCGAGTATCGCCCGGTGAGGAGATTGTGGGAGAATTGATAGGAAGTGGTAATTTGACTGCAATGGGCTGATGTCTTCGGCTGAACCAAGAACTCCCGGGTCCTTTCCTTGCCATCACAATCGTAGCATCAAAGGATCTGGATCGATTCCCTGCAACCACAAACCAAATACATCATTTTACACCACTTTTTTCCCCTTTTTATAGACGCACTCAAAATCTTCACCCAGCAGTGGGAGTCCCATCCATGTCAAATGCATATGTACATGTGCGTGTAATTATATCCATATCACTCCGTAATGGCTCTTCCCACAGCCTCAAACTTCCACTAAAACTCGACTTAACCTCCTTCCCGCATCATCTCTACTCCCACCACAATCCTTCAATTATTCCAACTTACGTCTGCACAGTCGGGTCCCCCTACAACGGACTCTCCCACAACATCCTTCCCGTCCCGAGGACCCCTAAATTATTTCTCTAGTCTCAATTCCTACAATTTTAATCTTCCTCCATTACAGCCCCAGACACGTATCTCCAGGTACAAGAGACCCCCTCGTCAAGCATTGTTTCAAAAATAATTGGTCACGTTCTCACTTCAACTCAATGCTAATTCCGGACCTTCAGAGCCTCTACCCCAGAGTAGTCTCGTTTCAACGGTCCCCATCACATTTTTATATTTTTCAAAAAATTTATAAAAACACATCCATTTTAACTTGGTCTTCTTCCAAAAGGACAAGACAATTCCAAGTCCGTTTGGGATCTTCCGAGGGAGCTCCTATAACAAGAGTGCACTGCACCCTTGAAATTCCCAAGATGCTCCGTATCTACGAGCCACAATTTCCCCATTGAATTATCATTGCCATCATGATTTACTGTCGACACTGGAAACCCCGAGGAAGCAATGATTGAGGAGGAAGAGGCGGGCTGTAGAGATCCTACAGTTAACTCTCTCTCTCTCTATAAGATCTTTCTCTTCCACAAACTTATTCTGTCCATATAGTGTCCACAGGAAAAAAAAAGTTCTAGTTTCCCGCCCTATTTTCCCCCCCCCCCTTCGAAGAGCATGGTTCTGTCCTCAAGGGAATTTCCCTCTGCTCCAGGACTCCCTAAATAAACAGAGTTGACTGTACAGTGCCTGGAGCAGGAGCGACAAGAGATCACATTGGAAATTCTCATGTCCAAAAGAACCCCCACAAATCCTCCAGATCTTCACCATTTCACATCCAATTACGGTCAAGTCCCAAGGACTGCTTGTGGGGAGTTAGTATAAAAAAAGCGACCAAAAAATTATGTCAGCACATTCCAGACACTGAGTCTCGATATAACGGACCCCCTCCCAAGACACTCTCTCTGAGAATACCCCCCACCCCCACCCAGCAAATATAAATATTTGCACATGCTCCGAGAAAGGTAGAGCTCGAGCTCCGGTTATAACGGACCCCATTTAAGATTCACAGGGAGCATTTCCGTAGAAGGGATCCGCTCCTGAGGTCTCCTCACACATTTGTATGTACAGGACCAGGGAGTGAGTGAGAGTGAGAGAGTGAGAGAGAGAGAGAGATCTTAGGAGGAATTTTGAGTTGATTGAGTGAGTGACTCCTAAGTCATGTCTCGAGACTGGCATTAGTAGCAGTTACTTCTCCATGCGCACAAATTGTCGTGATCCCTTCCCACCGAGTCCCGTCTGCGGAGAGGAGAAAAGTTTCCCGAGAAAAGCAACACACAATACACTTCGGACAATGAAAAATAAATAAAATGGGGAGGCTTTAAGTTCCTCATGCCAAATGGGACCACATCAAGTGCATTCTCCAGCAAATATGAAAACCTTCATTTCTCTTTAGTCCTCTCTCTCCAAACATCCATATGCTTTCCCCTTTTACAATAATAATAATAATTCATACGCACACACAGACAGACACACACACACACACAGTCCTACTCCACAACTCCCATTATATCTCTCCCAAGGACTAGTCCCACTCCATACAGTAACATTCATACTCCCGGGCTATACACACTTCCCCCTCAATATTCCCCCAAACTTTTGAGGACAGATTAGACTCAGATTAGCTTTCGCCATGGAGCGTTTCAAGAGGGAAATACAAATTGTCAAAGACTACAAAAAATCCATTTTTTCCCACAACTTCTTTACAACAGCCTTGGAGTCTCCCACCTGGATGGGATATACTTCCGAAGTTCCTTTTTCAATTTATTTTCATTTCATTTTTTTTCTCACGTATGTAGATATATACAGTCAAGGGTGGGGGAAGTTCCTCCCTTGCAAGAGCTATTCCTTATTCCCAGCTCTTGCTATAGCGTCCTCTTTCCGCCGGGATTTTCAGTCCATATGGAATCTTCCCACATTATAATACATTCTCATAAAAATCATTGTAATTTATACAGGGGCAGGGAGAGGGGATTCCGATCGTTCTAACAAAGTTTTTTTTGTGGGATTATTCCTCTATGAAGGAGTCCCTTATAGAGGGAGTTGACAGTAAGATTGAGGAAGGCGGACAAACCTTATGGGGAAAGTCATTGGGAAGCTAAGCGAGCGAGAGAGAGAGAGAGTGAGTGAGTGAGTGAGTGAGAGAGAGAGAGAGAGAGAGCATGGGATGGAAGACAGAAAATGTGAAAACATGAAAAGGATGATTTGGAATTTGATGACGAGGGCAGAAAGGCACAACAGGATAAATAACCAGCGACTCAAACGACAGCGTCGTCAAAATCAATACATTGTCACACACACACACACACACACACACACACACACACACACACACACGTTCCCATCCCTATGCATGTACAGTTCACTCCCTTTATGGCAAGAGCACAAATCCCAGGATATTTGACTCATCTAATGAGATCCCCATTTGCAGAGACTGGAGACAAATTAACATTAATGTGGACGAGACTCTCTCCAATTATTTCCCCTCCCACGTGGAAACATACTGCTCTTTTAAGACCATCTCGTACATAAGAGGCCACGGTAGCTCCTATATGGGTTCCTCCTAGTTTAGCTTCCTGGTCACAATTACTATTTTATATGTATGTGGGATCGAAATGTGGAAGTCACAACGTGAGAATAACAGTCAATAGTTAATAGGGTATGAGTCTCGTTATAACAGACGCTATTTTATTACAGTATGATTCCCAGAGTTTGGAGTAGATTGTGACAGGATCTGGAGAAATTGTATCCTTCGAAGTGCTAATTTCCCTGTAGTTATTAGAGCAAAAAAAATTACAGCGTCGTTATAATGGTCAGTTTAAAAAAAAACTGTCTTTGTAGAGCGTAAAAATATTTGGACAGAGGGGCTCGTGCGCATTTTTTACCGACATGGTAATTTCTCACGGTGGAGGAGCCTGTTCCGGGAAGTCTCCATACTACGGACTCCATTCAGGAGCATTATAAGTGTTGATGGATCCATTCCCGTGGAATTTAATGAGGCCGGGATTAGCGGGGAGCACTATCGAGGGTCGAGTGTATTTGAGGCCGCTGTATCCAAGTTGTATTTTAAGTTTGTTCAGGGAATTTGACATGGAAGGGATGATTAATTGTGGTCCGTAAAGCGGAGTGTCGGAGAGTTTTGCTGTGAGAAAATGTTCCTTATGGGAAGTTTTGTTCCTTAAAAGTACGAGGGAAAGGGAGGGAGAGTTGGAATTTTGTTGGAAAGTTTCCGACGGGTCTGAGAGTTTTTTTTTATGGGAAGTCGTAAAACTACTTGGAGTCTTCCAATCCTGACAACACCGAGGACTACAACTAGGCAAATTTTGTTTTCACTTCCAATCGATTATGTCCCGAGTCATGTGGATCCTTTATACTTATATACCCTCACAATTACTTTTTAATTCCACTACTTTTCCACATAACTTAGTCCCAGCGTCTTTATCACTTCTAACCTTCCAACGTGTGGCTTCAAAAGCTACATTTCTCCTTTTTAACTCACATTTCCAGGGAGTGCAATACGGGGCACATTTATGAGTCCCACTATAACAGACCCTTTCTAAAATATTGTGAGTCTACTTATATCAGCCTAATAAAATCGTGAGTCTTCTTATAACAGCCTAATAAAATTGTGAGTCCCCTTACAAAAGACCCTAATAAAATCGTGAGTCTCTTTATAACAGACTAATAGTAAAACAGTGTCTCGTTATAACAGACCCCTTAATAAAAACATGGTTTGTCCTAATAAGGGCCCCTTGTATGACTACTGCCAAATCTCGTTACAAAGGACTGGCATAATAATAATAAGGAAATAACCGTTGCCGTTATTGCAACGAGTATGAAACCTTAGGTCACATACTTGGCAAATGTTCCAGAGGGGAATTACTTCGAAACACACGTCATCATACCATCAGAACCCTTTTAGCAACAAAATTAAGAGAAGGTTTTAAGGTTGAAGAAGAAATATTTTGTGAAGATTTGGATGGAAGAAGTAGAAGGGTAGATATATTTGCAGTGGACACGAGATCTAAAGCAGCTTTTATTATTGACCCCACCATCAGAATGGAAGATAATATTAACCAAGCAGACCAAGTGAATCATCAGAAGAAATCATGCATTCCTTACTTTAAATCAAATTTTGATGTTAAAGATAATTATTGAAACTATTGGTCTTTACATTGGTGCAAGAGGGACAATCTCGAAGTTCTTCATGAATTTTATACATAAATTTAAAATCCCTGTATCAATAGTTGGTGTTATTGTTACAATAGTTTTACAAAGTGGTGCATTAATATGCCACAATCATTTATACAATAATATTTAATTATTTAAATAATGAACATTTCAATATTATAATAATTATAATGAGTACCTTGTCAAATAGTATAATGAGTCAGTAATGGCTACTTTCAACGGAAAGCAGTGACAATAAAGTTCTTAATTATATATTCGGTCACAAAACCTCTCGTTCTAACAATAAACAGTTCCTTCAAGATTCGTCCCTTGTAGAGCGAGATCCCCTATAACGAGAGATAAAGTCTGCATGACCGCACGAGGCACATGCAGAGATGAAAGTCTGCCACGTTAGATTTGTGAAGCTAATGGAAGGGGGGAGCCCAGGCCTAAAATATGGATCGTAAAAGGGTCAAATGCATTTACTCATATTTTGTGAAACTCAGCAATTTCCTCCGCCCCATTTGAAGTCCATGATATGTTACAGCTGGGATCCCAGCTTTGGGAAAGCTAATCCGGAACGCAAAGCCCCGCTTTCCCCAAATCTACATGCAACTCAAGTTTTCAATTCTAGTTCCACTTTTCATACAGACTTCCTTTCACTTTGAATAATTCATTTGAGGAATGTGAACCGACTTTAGCAGATTTTACATAATTCCACAACCTTTCAGCTTCCTCTCCTTCCCTCAACTGGTGGATCCTCACGACGGCCAAATTATAGTGCCTTTTCTCTCACTCACTCCCTCCATTTCTCTCAACCTATCCGCACAATATGGCTACAGTCACGTCCCTTTATTCCAGCTCCGCTCAAAGTATCTTTCGGCTTCTCAATACTGCGAATTAACACCGCTCAAGACCCTCGTTCAGAAACCGTTGAGCCAGTGGGAAAGTAAGTGAGCGGACCGCTCTAGCGAGCTCCTCCACAAACTACTCTTCTAGTAAATGGGAAAAATTAACATTGTGTTAAACGGGGGCGGAGGATCCCCTCCGAAGAAACTATTTCTCTTCACTCTTCAGACTATATATGTATGTAATTATATCTCCGAACTCATCTCCATTCCCTCTTCCGAATCCCCCCAACACACCGTCGAGCTCCCCTTTATTAGTTGGAGTTCTTTTGAGTCCGGGTTTTCGGGATTATTTGAAAAGACTACACACGAGTCCACGTAAAGCTCGTCACACCTCCCAAAAACTTGTTTGCGTAAACAGTCTATGATCCCCTGAATAGAATCCCTGGAGGACTGTTCTTTGAAGACGCTATCAGGATTTCTGAGCACAAGGACTTAGCTCAAGAGGAAGAGTAGAACGCAAAGTCGACTTTCTCTATAAGAGTCGACCCAAACCCTGCCAAAGTCACCTCTCACTCCAATTTTTGTCAACCCCCCAAAAATTAGCATTTTCTAAATGGATGTTCCCCTCCCCCCTCCCATAAATCCCGTCAAAATCTTTGTAGGGGGTCCGTTATAACAAATATTCTATATACTGGAAGCTCTTATTCCAAGCACAAGAATTTAATCTTCTGGTAAAAAGCTAACTACAACATTTCCGTAATATTTCCCAATACTGTACCAAATACACAGTTGTAGGACATTGTAATAATTACATACATATTTACTGAGAACGTGATCAAGTGGAAATGCTCTACTTAATATGTACTGCTTAAGGAATCTGTATCATACATAATTTGCATTATGAAGATGCAAATATATGTAATAATTATTATTGTTAACAAATATTTCGGATTATGTAAACATAATTAGATAAGAACAAAAGGATGGAACAACAGCTCAATCCTGAGTTTGCTATTCAAATTGAAATTGACTCACAATTAGTCAACTTAAAGTATTCTCTAAATCATTCCATCTTTGGAACTATTTATTTGATCCCGTCCTTCCCACAAGCTAAGCGATAAGTTCCCACGTGAAGGATAACTTTCACCAAAGCCACAGTCATATAATCTTAACACAGTGTTGGGTTTCCCCTGAGAGCTTCTATAATTACTTCGTTATAATGATCTCCCTGAATACAATATGCTACTCCTAATATTTCCTTACATTCTTAAATTAAAAAAAAAATATTATTAACCAAAATGCTAATTTGTTTATTTCGTAGAGAGGAAATGTGGGGGAGTCTCGTTATAAGGGACTTTAGGATTCCCAATTGGGAATTCGTATCTATTTGGGGAAGTAGATACACATAGTGGAGAAGAATTCTTAGGGAATTTGACAGGTTGACGGGGCCTGCCTTCGGAGAGGGACTAGGGCTGGGGGAGTCCGTTTCACAATAAGTAATTATTGGTGTTGTTGGAAGTTTGTGTGGAATTGGGTGTGTTTGTATGTGTGTGTGTGGGTGGGTGTCTGTGGGGAGACGTGTACAGGGTTTTGTGCTTTCATTGTTTGGAGCTGAAGTGGGTTAGGGAGAGGAATTTAGGAAAAACCGCAGGAAATCCATGTGGCCCAAGGGATCTGACGTATTAAAGTTTCGTCCCGGCTTTGACACGAGCCCATGGTCAAAGAGGGGGGGAATCCGTGGAGAAAGTGTGCGTGCAAATTTCATTAAATTTTACCTCCCGAACCTCATATGAGCCGGAGCCAGGTTCTGCATCAGTGGATTTTCTCCGCAACATCATCTACGTATTTCCAGTCTCATGATAAAACTATCTCAAAGGAAAACGTCCTACACTACTTCCTTGTCCTATTTCTTCCCCTAAGTCTCCCTTTTAATTTAAAATCCATCCAGACCAACCTCCCTCTTCACGGACAGTACGCTCCTGTACGGACTAAATTTTTTTTTTCGAGAAACAGGTGTTCAAATAAATTCATGGAGAGAATCCAGAAAATTCTGTTTTTTAAGGAAGACTGTTGTAATGACAGTTTCCTCCAAGGAATTTTCATACATCCAAATACTAGATACACACATGGGTCAAAGGGATTTCTAGAGGATTATGACAATGGGTCTAATTTCAACAAGCAGACCTTGTCATAGGGTTTGTATATCTATAATTATTACTATGGGAGTCCAGAATATGAGAAGTTAAAAATTCAAATCCGGCATTAGTCCCATCCCAAGAAATAATAATAAATTCTGGATCTCTCAAATTGGCTCGAGGAGAAAGCTCCCCTTGGAAATGCTACAACACTCATGGGATGGGAATAGTAGCGTAAGAAGTATGTATTTATTTCTGAGTTTATTTTCCAGGGAAAAATGTCAATTATTCCAAAACTTCCTCCATTCAGTGACTTCACGTTTGCTTTGAATTAGCTAAAAAGAATTTAAAAATACAACGTCATTTTTTTATAACTGACTCCGTAGTATTGATTTGGGAGGAGAAATCAATTTCAGACATTCCATTCCCTCCCCTGTAGGAAAATATTTCCAGGAGAAATTCCCGAGGAAAAATATACAGTTGATAATGTGGCTGTTGTCAAAATCATTTTTTCCACAAGAATATCCACAACAACTTTTTTTTCTAGTAGATATTGAATAGGAAGGAGAAGAATGAGGGAAGGAGACGTATACAGAGTTCATACAATATTTCCCATTGACTTGGGTCCTAACCCACACTGTATATAGGTCACAATAAGAGTTTTACAGTTTTTTCAAAATCCTGGAATTTTTATCCTGGAAACGGTTATTGGGACTCTCCTTCTACTCCCAATGTTTTGTTATATTTTCACAAACTGTATATGAAAAAGAAACAAGAGATAATTTGAAGGGAGAAAGTTGGAGAAAGCAAATTGCCCTAAATTCTTTTGAGCCCGGTTGGAAAAGGTGGATAGACAATTTCCTTTGAGTTTCTCCCTCGCTTACTTATGGAGCTCTTTGTGCGGAGTTAGTACACGGAAGATAAGTGGAAGGTGTTTTGACTAATGCACTCTAAAAAGCTTCCCTTTTCTATACGGCGATAGTAGTAGAGAAAAGCAAATATTTAATTTTCCATCCCACCCATACTCCAAGAGTCTCTTTAATAACTCTTGCTTTAGTTCCAGGAGCCAGGCCGGAGCTCCTTCATATTTTTCCCATCGGGAATTATCCATTCAACCATTAAATAGATACGGGACAATTTAAAAACAAGATTCCCAACCAATAAGTTTCCCATGTCTCTGAATGTCACCAATAAAAATTCACAAATAAAAATGTCAGGGCTCATTTCGTGTAATTACCATTACATTGTATGTTTTGTTGCGCTATTAGAGATACGCGCCAGCCTATTAAGTGTCACTTTGCCCCAATTTCCTCCCTGCTCATTGCAAACCCCTCCACTGTAACGAGGCTCACAGCCCTGGGTGTGCTCCAGTATAATGAAAATTTTTTTCCCGGAGCTGGAGAAGGAACTAGAGAAGTTGATGGGGTCTGGGATAAGGAGGGATGACTGTATAACAAGCTTCACTAATTTGATCCGAGGAAGGATCCTCAATAGTTTTCGAAGAGATTAATTTAGAGATGAGACGTTTGTATGTACAGAAGTGAAGCGCATTATAAGTAGATTATGAAGTGGATCAAGTTGGGCATAAATAAAAGCTCCGTGGTTCATTGGAGCCCTCCATTCATTACTTATTACGTCCACTTTAGAAAACTTTCTCTCCCTAGGCTGTATGTGGTAAACCCCCCCCACCCCCCTCCCAACCCCCTGAATGAGAAAAATAGGGGAAAGAATGGGGAAAGGTAAGTACAAGATAATCCATTAATATTTTATAGTCCAGGACCAGGTGCGCCTTCCTATTTGCTCTCAACCACGCCAACAAAAAAAAATGAAATGAAAAGTAAATATTGACAAAACTAAAAGTTCTGGAGAAAGTTCCTCCTTCAAAGTCCTTCCCTCTGTGCTTTCCCCACCTTGGGACGGATACAGTCAACGTGGTTAGCACGGAGGACCTTGGCCCAGTTTGTAACTGTCCCAGTCTCTCCGTCCCCTTTAACCCACTCATCATTCCTACCCTGACAAGGGCTTATATGACAGGGAACTGTCGGGAGAGCAACTCTACAAGAGCTTTGACAGGGACTTTCTCTGGAAGAGGTCTATTTTTCTATTGGAGGACTCACAATGAATAGATAAGGATTAAAAAGAGCAAGTGAGGGGAACAGACTGACTGGAGTTATTGTGAGGATTGATGTTGCGTGTGTATTTGGGAGGATGAATCCAGGACAACAAATCCCACTTGTTAGAGTGCACGAATCAACGTGTTGGAATAATTTAGAGCGTTTCTCTCTCTCTCTCTCTCTCACTCTCACACACACACACACACACGACACAAGGATCAAACATCCCTACAAAAATCCCTCCACTTCTCAAATAGGAAAAATATCCAAACTTTCTCTCCCCTTCTTCCTCCAGTTTGACAAACTTCCATGGAAAAGTTTTCCCCATATTTTAGACAGTTAGTGGGAATTTTGGCGGGGAAAGTTACACAAACATTTACAACTTCTAGTTGACAAGTTTTAACTCTCCCTTTGTCACAGTTAGGGCTCCCCGGGATTCCATAGGTCTTAGAATACCAGTATTTTAATTTAATTCCATCGTTTGATGCATATTAATAGGAGGGATACTCTCTTGTTGTCCCGGATCCCTCTGTGCCAGGGCTCCCGTCCAATAGGCCCAATTTGAAGGCCTATGTCAATGAGAACATTCCCATTGGGCTTGTCAGAGCTGGAGGTGATGGAGAACCTCAGGGCGTGTGGAGGGAATGGTGTGGGAAGGAGTTTCGTTCTGACGAGAGCGGACTGTACACATCATGGAGGAGCAAATCTCTCCGGAACTACTACATCCCATAAATGTACAAGGGGAAGTTAATAAGGACGAGAGGAAAAATGGTTGTCTCACTCAGATAAGAATTATGAAACTTTTTTAATTTGGTGCCGGGTAGAGAGAGAGAGAGAGAAAGTCGGGGAAAGTGTTTGGGGGAGCTACAGTCAAGTCCCTCTACAACGACCGTCCCTCTCTACAAGGACACCTCCCCATGAGATTCTTCCTTGAGGATTCATCTCCACACTGGATCCTGCCCTTCCATCGAACCTCCCTATAGTAGCTCAAAAATGACACTCCCTTATAGCGGTCTGTCCCGGCCAGAATATACAAACAAGTATCTCTCTCAGCGGATGGGCTTACTATAGGCTTGACAAATAAAAATGGGTTTCGGAGGAGAGAGTACGTGATAGCGAGGGTTCCCCGTGGAAAAGCCCACTTGATGAGTTTCCGAGCCACGCCAGCTTCCATTTCTCACTCGTCCCTTCTCCTTTATTTCCGCTTTCTCACTCATTCCTTTTTTCCACGGATGCTTCCCACTTTATCCCCTCTACCTCATTTAATCCCATGGAAGAGAATCTTTTGCACAGTGTAGACACAAGCACTAGAATGTCCATGTCATTTTTAAAGGAAACTTTCTCCCAGACTAAACAATCTGTTTTATATAAAGTACTGGGTCCAGTCAACTCATTCTTCCCCCCCCACTGGGGAGTTTTGAAAACTCCCCAAAAAAATTCAAAATATTTATAAATTCTGAGAAAAACTGTAGGAATGACATTGGTATTTAAATTAGACTGAGTCCGTCAAAACTGCCTATCATAATTTAAAATTTGTATGAAGAGAGAAGCCAGAATATGGTACTTAGTAATTAGATGTAACAAAAATAAATTAAAATTATTAGAATTCCAAGTGTACAGGGAGTTCCTTACTGGGTCTCAATTATCAATGAAATTCTCCTCCAGAATTCAGCATTAATCTAAATAAGGCAAGGGAGATAAAAAAAATAAAAGGCTGTGCGCTATAAAAACAGACTGAGAGAATTTCCAAGGAAATGGTCTGGGAATGGGATAGGAAATTCAGATATTTCATATGTGCATATGGGTTAAGATTTATGTACATAAATTTGAGGAGTGTGCTTGCTTTGGGTGTAGCACAGGCTGGCGTATTATTCATGTGGGTTTATTGTGTATACGTCATTAGGGGAGAAATGTCTGGTTACTTCCCACTCGGCCCAATGATATATATTCCTGTATCAAAAATTGAGTATTTGTGTACAAGAGCATGGCATGTTTGGAGAATCGAAGGCCTTCTCTTAGGGATGCTGTCGAATGGAGATTACACTTCATTCCGGATTTGCTGACTGGAGCCTTGGAACTACATGCTTTCACTTTTCCCTTTGACTTATATATATATGGAGACGATTGTGTGGAGAAAAGCGATTCATCTTACAACCTCAGCTCTTTTCCTCACATTGTGCACTCCAAGGAACTTTAATTAATCAAGTTTTAATGGGATGAATGTGCACTTTCTCAAATTTCTCTCAAATCCAGCACCAACTTGTTCCGCCATACATTGTCTTAAATAACCAGTCATGTGTGACTGTCTCTGGTAACAATGGAGTGTATAGGGAGGACTGGTACTGGAGAAAGCGAGGGAGAGAGAGAGAGAAAGATGAAGATGTGGGGGGAAAACTTGGTAGAGAAGGAGCCTTACCCAAAGTTTGAGGTGACTGTGCAGTCTGGGCCGAAGCGATGCAGTGGTTACTACTGCTCCCGCATCGGATCTCTTGTGCGGAGGAAGTGAGACATTTGAGTGTGAGGAGATCCCCAGTGGAGCAAACAATGCCCGAGTCTTTGCAAAAGCCCCGGGCTCCTCTCCCAACCACTCCATCCGGAGTAATGCAAATGTGTGGAGGCTGACGGATCGTCGCTGCGGAGTCCGAGTACCGTCGGATGTCACTCTGAGGATGTCGTAAAAAGCTCAACTTGTCCTCATCCTCCAGTGGAGACGTCGTCGCCGACACGGGACCTCTTCCTGGGAGCTGTCAATAGAGAGTAAATCAATCAACTTGAATTCCAAACAGATCCAGGTCTCGTTGTAACGGACCCCCTTCAAATACCACTGCATCCTGTACATTTTTTAAACTCAAATTTAGGTACAGCATATGGAGAGGGATCTAGGATTGAGTAGGAATGCCATGCGTATATCTATATAATTATACATATAAGCAATTTGGTCCCTTCATTTTTCTTTTGTACAAAAAGCTGTCTTATCCTTTCACCATATCCCTCTTACGTGAGGGGTCTCCTTCCCGCCTCCAGCGCTCATTCAGGCTCCATTCAGTTTCAACAATAAATTTTTATGAGAGTAATATATTATTTGTTGTGCTCTATTAAGCTTTTTTTCCAGCTTCAGTTCCCTCCAGCACTCCCTAACAGCCCAACATCCGTCTGCACTTACCCCAGCAAATCACCCGATTTCAGTACTCAAGAATACAAACCTAGAAATACAAGCGCCAAAATTTTATTCTAAGGGCTTTACCCCACAAGAGGTTTTTTCCCATTAAACTATACCCTTGGAAATCAGTTTCTGGGGTCAAGGGATAGCTGGAGATTAATATGGACCTAATCCATGGTGTCCTATTTCATGGGATCCATGTTGAAGAGCTGCGACTGGGCTCACAATGTCCGGTAATAGAATCAATTTTTTTTTAAATTTAGATATCTAAATAAATATAAAAAATAAGGAAATGCCAAGAAAATTCAATGTTAGTATTTAGAGCTGGAGGCCCAAGGGCTGTTCCGCTTTTGGGGAGGGGAGGAGGGAGGGGGAGAAGGAACATCGGAAGCCCACTGTACAGAGGTCCTTTGAATAGACTCCTTTTGAAGATGAAGGAGGGACGGGAAGGATGCTTCGGAAATAGAGATCCAGAGAGGAAGTGAATGGAGGGATGACTTTCTCCCGTGGATTTGAATGGAGGAGATGGGGAAAGATTGGTTGTGGGAAGTGACGGATGAAGAGTAGCGAGAGACGGGAGAGCCGAAATCGATTTCTTCTACTTCCAAGGATTTGTACCTTCAAAAACCTACTTGGCTCTTTGAATTGTATTTGCTTCCTAGAGCTCTGCTGGGAAATGGAAACAATGTCAGAGAAATGCTTTCTCAATTGAGGACTCACACACACAGCAACATAATCAACCACGCTCGGCAATCAGTAGTCACAAAAGGGATGCGAAGCTCCAACCAAATCCCCAATACACCAGTAGTGCCACACCGCCAGATAAATTCCCCTTTCAGTCTAAACTCTGTCAATTGTACTCTCTCGGAGACTCAAGTACTTTCTACCCCCCACCCTCCCCACATCGATGCGCACTTTCCCTTCCGGTTCCCACCGTCCCCATCTTCCCATTCTTTCTGACAAGGAAGGTTAAAATCATCCACGAGCATCTCCTCAAAAGGAACGCTCCTCAAGGAAAAACAGGTGCGTCCTGGACGGGGATTAATTTTGAGACAGGTAATTAAACCCGTAGGACTAAATTATCTACAATCAAAAACAAGGGGTTTCCAAGGAACCGACAAATGATAAATAAAACAACAAAGTACAAAGAGGGGATCAAAAATTGAAAGGGAGATAGAGAGCGACAGTTCCGGAGAGTAGGTCATCACTGGAAGTTTCAAAAGCCCACTGGAAAAGACTCGTCGAGACGTGGAGACTAGATAAGAGAAAATAAAATTCACAAAAAACAAAAACAAAAATTAGAAAAACAGACAGGGGGAAGGGAAAACTAGGACAAGCAACATTTAAACTCGCTGGAGAAAGTTAACAAAGACAAAAATTGAAAAGAAAAACTAATTAGAAAAGATAAAAAGGAAAGTAAAAATTAAAAGAGAAGCAAAAAGTGAAAGGTAAAAATGTACAGGGAAGCTTACATCCCAAAAAAAACAAAATCAGAAGGTACAAAAGAGCAAGCAACTAGAAAGAAAAAGAGAAAGTCAGGAGAGAGTAAGGCAACGGGAAAGTTAAAACAGAACAAACTGAATGACGAAAGCAGAACTAAAAAATTAATTAATAGGAGAAAGTAAATAGATACATTTGGAGGGGATAGTAAAAAAACAGCAATACAATAGCTCAAGCAAAACTGGGTGTAAGAGAAGGTACACAGGTACAAATATTTATTTTTAGTCTTCAAATAATAATTGCAGCAAAACAAGTAGAAATTCTAACAGAGAAAGCAACAATTGGATGTTGAAATTCCGTTAAAAAATAGCTAAAATTACAAAGTAGGGCACTAAACAGAGAGCAAACATCACTGGAAATCAAATAGGCAACGGATAATAATTTGGAATCAACTATAGGTACATAAATCCATTTACAAAAATTCATACCTAGAAAACAAAAGCCCGGGATTGTGAAAGTTCATTAGGGAAAGGGAAAAGAGGGAAAAGTAGAAGCACAAAAAGGAAAACGCGCATTAAAGTGAAAGGAAAGTGTGGATAATTACTACACAAGTTGGGGAAATAGGAATTGCTTCACAAAAACCAAAAAGCGAAAGGGGAGTGAAAAGAGAAAGTACATAATAGTGAAAGTCAGAAACTGAAATCAATAGGAGAAAATAGATGGGGAAAAAAGGGAAATGTGCAGTCAAACAACCAAAATTATGAGAAATTAAAAACTCAGCGAAAAGAGAAAGCTCGAAAACTTCCATAAGTGAAAGCAAAGTGAAATCACGGTGAAAGCACAGTGAAAGCAAGGGGTGAAAGCAGGTGAAAGCAGGTGAAAGCAGAAATGAAAGCAAAAAAATAGGACAGTGGTAAAAGAAACAAGTGCAAGTAAAGGAGAAAATGAATTTATAGGATTGATAGAGGAAGCTTAAGAATTACATGAGTATTTTTAGGAACACTCCATCCAGCGTGGCTGGAGCAAATGGCCGGAAATCCCCCCTGCTGCTCCAAGTGGGACAGGCCTGAAATTGCCCATTTCCTCCAGAGAAAGTGTACATTGTAATTGTGACAAGGATCACTCCATCCCAATAAGACTATTCCTCTCGACTTTTACCAGACATCCCGTCCTCTCTGCCTAACTTTCTAGAGAAAGCATTTTTTTCCGGGTATTGTGTCTGCACTGAACCATCATCCCAAATACAACTCCTGTCCTAATCCTTCCCACTCCTTCAAGTACCAGTACTTTCCCCTCCATACAATCCCAAATACAAGTCTCCTCCAGTCTCCAGTCTACTCCACAACCAACTCCTTCTCAGACCCTGAGTCTAACACGAAACCTCAATCCTCACATCCAGACCCACTCCACTAATATTTTCTCTCCATATGTCAAGCCCCCCCCCCCCCCAACATTCGTCTACACTCCATGGGAATAACTTGGCCACTACATTTAAATAACAATAATGTATACATATCTCCCATTACAAGATTATATTCTCCTTCTAAACAAAAAATGTTATCCTATAAGAAGTTCCCCTCCATTCAAGGAAGGAGGACAGGGGGATAAAGAAATTGAGAAAAAAAACTGGGCAATGAAATTTTGGAGTCTCGGAATGTCGGCCTCACACGTCCCTTCCCTCCTTGTAATGATTTGAGCCAGGAGCTTAAGAGAGAGAGAGAGAGAAAGCATGTCGATAGAGATTGGAAGAAAATCATGTTTTCGACTCAGTGAATTTCACTTAGGACGACGCACTCTTTCTTCCTCCTTTTTTTTCTTCTACTCACAACTTATTTTCGTACCGTCCTCAATTTTCCTCTCCTTTCAGCATCCCACCATTTATCAATCATCCACATCTGATTCCTCCTAAGCCCCGTCCTTCCCAATTACGCATTAAATTCCATCACAAAAATCACAACATCTTTCAAATCCAATCTCGACTCCACGTGCGTAAATAAATATACACACATTCATACAAGACCACACAGCCTAGTCGTCTCACTATGAGAGAGGGAGTCCCCGCCCTAAGAGCTTTCCCCAAGAAGGGAGAAATCTTGGGGAAAATCCCCATTAGCAACGACAACAAAAATGTCCTGGGAACCAAAGGGTTCGGCTCTATCCCAAGCTGACTCTACTATCTCGGACAGCTATACTGTACAGTAGTTGCCCTGAGACGAATTAATGTTGTGGGGGAAATAATGGGAATGTCCCCAGCTATTTTTTTGTGCCCCTATAGAGAAAATTGTGTGAACATGTGTTTATTGGGTTGACGTGAAAAGTGGGATGTGAGCGGACTGAGAGTTGAATGATGTAACTGAATAGTAGTGAATAAAAGGATTGGATTTCCCACCGAATTCCTCCAAACGTGAGGACCTAATCCCAGTGATGTTTATTGAAATGAAAGATTCCCTGGTATTTCCTGATTAGTTACTTGTCCCTGTCCCAGTTCTACTATCCGGGTAGAGTTTCAAAGCAAGCGGGAGGATCTATATCGATATACAGTGAACTCAAATGATTGGAGCACCCCAAGGAAGGGGGAAATAAAATTTTATCCAGGGAAAAATTTAAAGGAGTCACATGAGATTGACTCCTCTTACAGACAGGGTTTTTTATGGTGGATAAAAAAAATCAAAAATATTGGATTTTAAAAAGGGAAAGTCCCAAGCGAGAGGATGAAGTCGGACCCTATGGAGAGGTAAAAATTTAAAATATATTTTCCCCTACCAGGTGAAACAATACTGGTGTGACAAAGGGTTCGGGTGGGAGAAGGAATCCAAGGAGAAAGGCTTGTGGGGCCTTGTCCAAGTGGTTTTAATAAGGTGAAAGTAAATGCTTGTTGGGAGTAAATTCTTATTTGTGTACTGGCTCATTTGAATTATTATTGTTGTTGTTGTTGTTGTTGTCCGGGGAGTCCCGTGGAGAGGGGAGTGTTAGGGGAAAAAAGGCGATGGGAGTGAGGATTGTTCCCATGGACAATATCCCTTTGACATTGATCACATCCGAGGGAGACCAACTCCTCATGGCCGTTCCATTGAATTGAAACATGTGGACAATCACGGACTTGTAGGGAGAGGTTTCCGAATTCAGGGTAATGCGATTGGATTGTGAGCATCCCACGCGGATCCCATTAGACATTGGCTTCGGCTCCCGAACATCAATCAGTTTAAAAGCCATGGTTTACCATTTCACCAACCCTAGATAACCCACATTACTCAGCTGACTCTTTCACTTTCCTCAACCCTCGCCATATGTAGGGCCTCACTTTCGCTTCTCATACAGGGCTTCAAAACACCCATTCAAAGCGCACTTTGTCCTAGTGGACTAGATCCGAGACCGTGGTAATTTCAAAATCTCGGACAGTAGTCCTCCGGTCTGCTGTCTATTCAAATTTTAAGTGTCGCTCGAACTGGTAACAGCCAGCGTTTGCTCCTTTCAGTGATGCTTTTATTCAGATTAACTCGTTTTCAATCATACAGACTGGGATAATAATTTTACAAATTTAAATAAAACTTTTATGAAAATGTTACCAAAATGTTTTGATAATTTATCAGAATATTTATAAACACTTTTAGTAGTAAATTTACTACAAAATTTACCAAAACTTACTACAAAATTTACCAAAACTTACTACAAAATTTACCAAAACTTACTACAAAATTTACCAAAACTTACTACAAAATTTACCAAAACTTACTACAAAATTTACCAAAACTTACTACAAAATTTACCAAAACTTACCTACAAAATTTATCACAAATTTTACTAAGAAGTTTGTCAAAATTTTACAAAATATTTTACCAAAATTTTATCAAATATATTATCAAAATTTTACCAAATATTTTACCAAAATTTTACCAAATATATTATCAAAATTTTACCAAATATTTTACCAAATATTTTACCAAAATTTTACCAAAATATTTATTCGAAAATTTATCTAAAATATGGCAAAATGTTCACCGCAACATGTGCATAAAAGTTACCAAACCATTTAGCACAAAATTCCCCAAGCAATATATCAGCTATGAATTTTGTACCAGGGATTTAAGCCCCAATCTACAACAAAAGGTACCCGAAATTTTAAGTTAAACTTTATCAGGCACAGCACCAGAAAATAAGCCCCAAATTCTACCAATAATCCTTCCACAAATTATACTTTATACAAGGAATTGAACCCCAAAATGTACCAACAACTTCTCAACCCAAACTACCCCCAGAAACCGAAGCAAAGATTCTACCAAGAATTTTAACAAAAAGTCTCAGGGAAATTCAAGCCCGAATCGTACCCGCACCCTTCCCTAACCCTGTTGCTGCTCATTGTCAGTTACCACCACATGGATTGGTGATGTCTTTGAGTGTATCCATAGCTCTTGCACGTGGCAGAAGCTCCGAGAGCGAATAAGTTTGCCATTGAGTTACTTAACCTTGAGGTGGTTTCAAACCCTGCATGGAAATAGTCACCTACGTACATATCTATACCTAGTAGGAATACACGCAAATATTTCTACACATCTCTTCACCTCTCTCCACCTCTCCTGTATCCACTCTATCAACCACAGCCCTTAAAAACTCAACTTCCAAATTCCACACCAGTCAACGGCACAACAGCCCATAGATTAAGTTTCCCTATAGCGGTCTCCCTTACAAATCCATCATCTCCCAAGTGTTATTTAAGCACATTTTCCCCAAATTAATTTTTCCCTTCCAGCCCCATAGTATAACAGCTTCTACAGACCATCTCACTACACCCAAACCCTTGGTACATAAGTTCCAGTCTCAAAAATGTCAAAATCCTATTGAACACTTCCCCCGGCCCCTCTCACAACCACAGACGACTGTACATGAAGATAGAAGGTTATTAGCATTGCTGTCACCACAAGCCCATTGGATTGACTAGGAAATGCTATGATCTCCCTACAGCGTCCTTAAACTCCTTGGCCAAGGCGAAAGTTGGAGTGGAACGTGTGGGGCGTACAAATGGCTCCCAATCTCCTATATATTAAGCATTCAACGCTCATCCCATCACATTCTTAGCGGATCAGATTGCCCAGTCGGAGTCGGCCACAGTGAAGTCTCCCTACAGCGGAGGCCCAAAACCAGGGGGGCCACAATTATGACATACCCTTGTAAAAGAGTCTCAAGTGAGGAGCTTTCTTAGCCCTCATAACAAAGTCTGACTCTATATTCCCTTCATGGTCCATCCAGTCCTGGCCCTTCCTTCCCCACGAACACGCACATCACACTATCTCCCTACAAATAAAATTCCTTCCTCTCAAGTTCCCAATTGAAACTAACACCACCAGCTCTGTACTTTCCCCATACAGTGGGCTCAGGCATTAATGACCCTCTGAAGGAAATACCTTTAAAGATACATCTCTTCTGAGAGAGTGTCCCTCTCTCAGAGCTCCTCTCCTGAAGACTGTATTCGAGGAAAGGAATCGTGGAATAATTATTATGCACTCCAATGATGAGACTCGAGAGCTTGGGCTAATCAATCAACTCCATTTCCCTTCCCTGTTGTAAAAAAAAATGAGGGACGTGAGGAGCGGGAGAAAATTCTGTAAGGAAATCCCGTACACTCTCTCCAGAAAAATATCCCTTAAAGCCTCAAATTTGGCTTATTATAAAAAGAAACTCCTCTGAAACAAATTAACATTTGTTCCATTGACCTAGGTCAGGGATCAATCCTATTGTCAGGAGGTCAAAAAATCTATTCTAAAAGATTCTAAGGATTACAAAGTATAATTGAAAAGTCTTGTTAAGGAATGTTATGTAAATTAAATGATTTTTAATATGAATATGACATCGTCTGGTGATGATCTCTTTATTTTATTATTATTATGGTAGGATCCTTAACATTCCAAAATTCTTGACGGGCTTTGAAGAAATGCTGGCAATTGTAAGAGATATTTTGTGCGTATTTCATTTTAATGAGTGGAATTGAAAGGAATTGGAGAGGGATGATTGGCTCGAGTGAAAGGGACTTCGGAGATGGGAATACTAGGACAGACGTGAAATGAGCCATTTAAATGGGACACAGTGACGGAGGGAGTGTGAGGTGGGATCAAGTCCTGACTTTAGTTGATGAGTCCTCTGCCGCAGGAGTCCTCCGCCACTCCTTTCAACCCTTCCTGCCAACAAGCTAAATCCACTCCAGAACTCCTGTCCCTGATGGCGAGATAGATCTCCGTCATTCCCACTCATCTACAGTCCGCTGGTTTTAGTACAGTGCCCTGGAAAGGCCCTTAATTCTATCCTTCCCGCCCTGGACTTCCCCAAGGAAGGAAGTAAAATCGTATAGATTTGAATGTCTTCCAATTTTTTTTTATCCCTGGGGGGGGAGGAGGAACGTTCCGGCAGGGCTTGTTGTATCAAGGGCGTACTGTGATTCCTGGCTTTCAACACACGCTCTAATCTCAAATGACTCTCGGAGCTCTCGAAAAAAAAGTAGACCAGTATGAATAAATTCCTTGCTCTCCATATTCCCCCCTGCTGCACTCCTGCCTTAAATATTATCCTGAAAAAACCTACCCATACAGTGGACACCCTCTACCCTCGGACACCTCTCGAACCTTTAGTCGTATCTCCTGGTGGTAATGCACCATGGCTCTCTCACCAATAGACAAAAAATAAATTGAGGTAAAAAAAATTAGATCAGGGCGGGGTGGTGATGTGAGCTTTTATGGAACAAGTGTTTTCACTAGAACGGCGGCCGCTATAGAACGTCACAATCCAAATTCGGAGATCTTACCCGGGAGCTCTTTCCAAAGAGGAAAAATCACCTGGATTCTTGACGAGCATAGATCTATTTACTTAGACAGTACTTCCTTGAAGAGTTGGGATCCGTTCGGAAGGAATACAAAATACAATTTGGAAATGCCTATAAATTGAGGGGAACGTCAGGAGGCGGACCCGTAATTCATTCCATGTGAAATCACCATTGGGTGATACTCAAGAGTGGCTTCACTCAAGAAAGAGAAATTTATTGTGCTTGGGAATGCTAAACTTTGCTTATGGATAGTTATTTACAGGTGTGGAGTGTACGGAGTATGTCGGGCGCCTCCACCATGTTAGGTTCGGCTTAAGTAAGAATGTAAAGCGAAAGGAGCCTGTACGAATTTGATAGATTAGAAAAGTAAAGTAGTACCGGTGTGAAGTGGAGGAGTTGATCTTTGGCTCCCGGGTTTTTCTGAATGCGTAGTCGGACTTTCCGACATCCAGCATTAGCGGAATTGGAGGTGCTGGGGAGGGCTGTGGAGGAGGAACTGTTCCTTTTGCTGGAAGAGGAGATGTTGGTGCCAGGGAGGTTGCCGAGGGCAATGCTGGGGATGGGACCACTACTGAAATTCCCGATGCCGGGGGGTGTCGAGGATTTGGCATTGGACTTGGAACTTGAGGGGAAATTACTGGAAGTGTGAAAATGACTTGGGAACCCACTACTCGAGCCGGGGATGATGGAGGAGTGTCGTCTCTCTTGCGTGTTGTAGTTGCCCAGCCAGGGGGCGCTGGAGGTGGAGGCGGAGGCGGAGGGTGAGTGGACTGAGGAGGAGGAGGAGGAGGCCATTACATTGATAATTGTCGAGTGTCTCCTCTGCTGATTCTGACACGTCATGGGGTCCCGGTCACAGATGAAGCTCGGGGTGGTCTTCTTACTGGGATTGGTGAAGTCACGGATCAAGTCTATGTCGGGCTTGTTGGGCTTGTAGATCATCAGTCCACGCTCGGACAGTCGACGTTGTTGGTGCGTCGCGTACAGGTTCAGGGCTCCCATGGGTCCTGGCAGACTGCAGCGCTTTTGCCCTGTCAACGGTGAGGTCTTCTCAGTGGTCTGCAAAAAAAAAAAAAAAAAAAAAAACTTTTATGAAACTTTGATCATCTCAGGGGCTCTTGTAAAAAGAGGCTTTTGTACTTGGGGTCCGTGTATACACTCCCTATCCCTGGATGCCCAGGGATGTGACTGAGCCTGCTGAACGCGGATGAATGGGACGATGAGGAATGACAAAAGAATGGCGTCGTAAGTCTTACACGTGTAAAGAGAATAAAAATTGAAATTAACATATGCTGAGAGCCCGGGAAAAAGAGTCTTTGGAAGGGCCATTGTGGGAATCCTTATTACATAGCAGGCCTTTTGTCCTAAAATATAAGGCGTCTTTTGACTCCGGCCCTTCTTCCACAACACATTAAGGAGGATACAATGCAATGAGTAAGAGCTAAAAGGATTTTTTACCCATCTCCGCATAACCAAGTCCTATTAAAATTCTCCTGCTCCAATTTTCCTCATCTTCCCCTCCACACAGTCATCCATATATGTATCTACATGTATATACATACGAACATCAACGCATAATATCTTAATAAGTACACGGTCCCCCAAAACCTAACCTCAAAATGCTTCTATTTGAGGTCTAATCTGCTTGCAATTTTCTTCCAAACAAAAAAAACAAAATAATTCTTTCACTTAAAAAAAAAACATTTGCCTCCATTAAAATCCTCTCCCTTGATATTTAAATGGCTTTGACCCCTATGACCAGAAATCTTGACCTGGGTCACTCAAATTTTTTTTTGGAGGATCTTGACAGGAGACTATAAAAATTGGGCGGGAAATTTAAATTCTTCATAGTAGCCCCTTAATTGAGCATTGAGCCAGGTCATATGGCAGGGAGAAAGCAATATTGTGGCTTCCTGTAATTTATTTTATTATATAGCGAAAGGATATGCGAATCCTCTGCTATATCTTGTGGATTTCCCATTAGAAAAAAGGCTCTAGTCCCCAATTTCCCTGGTTCGTGAGTGTAGAGCAGACCCAATTTTTACATGATATTCCCCTCATGGCATTCCTTTCACTTTGGAATTTTCCCCAGTGCTTTCTCTTTCCTATCTGTCCAGCCAGACTCCCGTCATAGGAGAGGGAGGTTTGAAAGGAGCCTCAGAGGAAAGACGGAGTCACCCCAGGAATAAAATGCTAATAATTAATACATATATCTACTAGAGATGGTAAGTTGGCAATGAAGATAGGGAGAAAAAAGTGGGGAGAGAAAGTAAGGACTAAGTTTATTATACGAGTGTCAGTTACACTTAAAAAAGACTTGAAATTCCTAAGGAGCTGGGTCCCACAACAGGATGAAATGCCAAATTGAAATTCTTAGAGCACAGGCAGAGAGACAACACACGTCAGTACAGTCCCAGCTATTTATCCAGGCTCCCTTGAGAGCCCAACCCTACCTCTGGCCTTACTTTCTCCAAATTTGGAGTCATCTTTAAAGCTATCGGGAAATACTTGAAGACTCTTGCAAAAAAAAAAAAAAAAGAAAAAAAAAGAGGAACCTGCTCCATAAAGATTGGACAGTACGGTGAGACGGTCCTAATGACGTCGACTGTCGACTGTTATAAGAGAAAATTCTTCCACACTATTACTCTCTGCCTTGGAAGCGTCGTCGGATCTAAAAGCCAAATTCCAGGCTACATTCTTGAGTTTTACCAGACGGCTTCCCGCTGGAGGTACAGTACAGTCTGGTTACAGGGGTCGGGTGGGAGAAGGACCCACATTTTTACCTGGGTGGAGGGACACAGGAGTTGTAACTTACCAGAATTTAGCATTGGGATGGATGGGAAGTTCGGAAGCCTTTCGGGGCTTGGATAGGGTGCTGTTATAGGAGGGGAAGTTATAGGAAGGGACGCTTGTATACAGACCCAGAAGATCTCCCCAGAAGTAGGTTCTTGTGTGTGTGTGTGTGTGTGTGTGTGTGTGTGTGTGTGTTGATGGGCGGAGGCATTAAGTAACGCTGAGATGAGTAAAGCTTGGGAACTAAATGGCTGGAATGATTACATGCTCGTAAGGAAGCGAGCATTACTACCAGCACAATAGGACGTTTATGCATGAGTCTGGAAGATGAGGATCCAGGATTCCTAAGGGATTCAAAAATTCCCTACCTCAGTCTTCATCCTTTCTCGAAGCTGTCTCTCTTCCCCGTTTCTTTTCTCTTTCCTTATTTCCTCCCTTTAAATCCATTTCCTCTTCCCATACCTTCCAATCCCTAACTTTCCCCGGCACTTCTCTCCTCACGAGATATTTTCCCAGGGAGAAGTCCCTCCCAATTCAAACTGTCTCTAGCAATGGAACTTAGGCCCAATGTCCAAACAAACCCTACAATTTATGTACATTCGCTCGGGCTTGACTATACCAGAAGGTATCAAAATCAGAGACACCTGATAAAAAAAATAGGAAGGGTCCCCCCTGTCTCAACTCAAATTTCGTATGTTAATTCCCATAAGAAATTCTCATTTCCGGGTTTTGAGGATAAAATTGAAGACTTTAATGAAAGATTGGGATTTTTGAACTGGATCAAAGAGCATTGTTGGGAGTGGGGTTTGGAGAAGGTTTTTTGGGGTGTGGTTATATATATATAGGGTGTACTGTATAATTATATTTAATGGAAATTTTGATATGATGATGTGATCTGTGGAGTGTGAAGAATTTAATGAGGGTGGATATTTAAACAAGGGAAATGATTTTTATAGGGAATTAATAGGGGCTCCCAGGAGAGAGTACGTTATAGCGAGAGTGGCTTGTATGTGGAAAAATGTAGGGAGGGAAGAGGGGCTTAAGGAACTGTGGCGGTTGCCAGAGAACGGAGAGCCAGGAGATTCTCAGGTGCGTCTCTGAAGCCCAGGTTGGAAAGTCTATATTCTATTCCAATTCTAAAGCCATATAGTGAGGACGTAGTCTTTGCACAAGTTTTACTCTCAAGAGTTGAGTCAGCTCACTTCAATGTAAGAGTTTTGGGCTTTTGAAAAGCGAGAGACAAGCCTCGGATGTTCAAGTCTGGGCGTTTCTCAGGGATATTTAGACAGCTTCTGGAACACCAACAAAAATCTATTTTCATCTAGCCGTGTCTGTGGAGCATGGACGTCCTTCTGTGGAATAGGAACGAACGAACAATTCTCACTCCAATGCCATATACCGATCCGTTATGCAATTATGATTCTATCAATTATATCCTTTTTTCCTGAGCAAAAAAACTCCATCCTAGCATGCAGTACAGGGATCCGAACAGCATTTCCATCTCCACGAGCCACTTAAGGGTCAGTCGTTGAGCAAACTTCGTTTCTTCAGAAATTCAAGCAAACTTTCAGCAAGATTCACGAGAACATTTCATTCATCTATGGCACGTTTAGATTTTGGGGAGGCAAGTTTATGACTAACAGAAATTGCAAACAAATTTGCAACAGAAATTGCAAACAAATTTGCAACAGAAATTGCAAACAAATTTGCAACAGAAATTGCAAACGAATTTGCAACAGAAATTGCAAACGAATTTGCAACAGAAATTGCAAACAAATTTGCAACAGAAATTGCAAACAAATTTGCAACAGAAATTGCAAACAAATTTGCAACAGAAATTGCAAAAAAATTTGCAACAGAAATTGCAAAAAAATTTGCAACAGAAATTGCAAAAAAATTTGCAACAGAAATTGCAAAAAAATTTGCAACAGAAATCGCAAACAAATTTGCAACAGAAATTGCAAACAAATTTGCAGCTGAAATTGCAAACAAATTTGCAGCTGAAATTGCAAACAAATTTACAGCTGAAATTGCAAACAAATTTGCAACAGAAATCGCAAACAAATTTGCAACAGAAATTGCAAACAAATTTGCAGCTGAAATTGCAAACAAATTTACAGCTGAAATTGCAAACAAATTTGCAGCTGAAATTGCAAACAAATTTACAGCTGAAATTGCAAACAAATTTGCAACAGAAATCGCAAACAAATTTGCAACAGAAATTGCAAACAAATTTGCAGCTGAAATTGCAAACGAATTTGCTACAGAAATTGCAGCAGAAATTGCAGCAGAAATTGCAGCAGAAATTGCAGCAGAAATTGCAGCAGAAATTGCAGCAGAAATTGCAGCAGAAATTGCAGCAGAAATTGCAGCAGAAATTGCAGCAGAAATTGCAGCAGAAATTGCAGCAGAAATTGCAGCAGAAATTGCAGCAGAAATTGCAGCAGAAATTGCAACAGAAATTGCAACAGAAATTGCAACAGAAATTGCAACAGAATTTGCAACAGAATTTGCAACAGAAATTGCAACAGAAATTGCAACAGAATTTGCAACAGAATTTGCAACAGAAATTGCAATAGAAATAACCATGGAAATTGCACCAGAATTTCCACCAGAATTTGGAATATAAATTGCAAACGAATTTGGCATGGAAATTGCAACACAATTTTAACCAGAATTTGGAGTATAAATTGCAAACGAATTTGTCATGGAAATTGCAACACAATTTTAACCAGAATTTGGAATAGAAATTGCAAACGAATTTGCAATAAAATCTTCCATGGAAATTGCAACAAAATTTTCGCCATGACTTGCAACAGAAATTGCAACTGAAATGACAAACACATTTGTAATAGAGCCGGCAAAAGAAATGTCAACCTAATTTTCATCACAATTCAATCGCAACAGAAATTGCAAGTTTTTGATACCGAATTTACAAACGGATTTAAAATAGAATTTTCAATATATTTGCAACAGAATCGACAAAAGAAAATACAACGAATCTGCAGGAGAATTCAGAGCAGAATTTGCAACAGAAATTGAAACAGAATTTGCAATATATTTTCAGGAACTTGCCCCAGAATCCGTCCCAGAATTGGCCCGATATTCCTGCAATACTTCAGTTGCAAAAAGTACACACAAATTATCTTTTGCACAAATATGCACGAAATATAAGAAAAACTGTGTACAAAATGGAACGACAACTTCCCGTAAAAATGTCCAATATCCAATAACCCGCAGACTCTTCCCTTCCAGAACCCAGAGACCCCTGAGAGAGGGGGAGAGAAGATAGAGGAGAGACCCTCGTCCATAAATAAGTAAATGTGTAAACACTCCTTAACTCTGCCCATATGCACATGTCTGGTTGTTGGCCACATAGGAAATAAGACTAGTTCAATGGAACTATACAGCACACTCCCGACTCATGAAGAGTTAACAACTTTTTACAGTGGAATGGTTCCACCTTAGGCCACACACAACACCCAGAAAGAAGACGCACTTTCTCCACGTACATTCACCTAGACTCACTTTAATTTCCACACGAACAACCATCTCCATATACAGTCCACTCTCCCTACAACGTCTGTCCATCTCGTCTCAAAACCCCACCCAAAATATCCCTCCATTCTTACCCCCTCAAAAAATTCTCACACAAATCCCAATTACAAAAACATTCCCACATATGTATTCAACCCACTCGGCCCAGGCTCTGTATACATCAGAGCCGTTATATCCACATCCCACTCTTTCTCCTTGAGCAGAGCCCCGTGCCAAGGAGGATCCGAGGAAACTTTCCTTCTTTCACATCCAACTACACAGGACGAGTCTGTATCTATATCTAGTATAAACACATCTACAGTGGACTCTCCCTATAAAGGACCTCCCTCATCCCACCCATCTCTACCCTTGTCTTCAAAAGGATCCGGTCCCTTTCCCATTGAGCCCGGTAGAACTTCTGGGACTTTTCGAGGAACTTTCTTGGAATTTTTTGTCCACGGGATATTTTCATATTTTATAAAAAGAACTGATAAATAATTAAGGACACTATAAAGGGGACTGACTGTGAGCACTCTCGCTCTGTAGATTTTTCCCGGACGCTGTAAGTACATAGCCCTGGAAAATCTACAGGGATTAGACTCGACAGGAGGAAAAAAAGATATTTTACGTATTTATACAATAATGGGGCCGGAGTAGAGAGGTTCTGGGGGAGCTCATCAAGGAGTCTTGTATTCACTCCCAATTTGAAAAATGACTTTAATTATCCCTTGCAAAGCCTTGGAGGAGAAAAAGGAACGCCGTGGATCACTTGTAAGGAGGACATCCCTTCAAAAGAAACTGTTCAAGGAAGTCCGGCTATAACGGACCCCTTGAGGACCCGGATTCTATTTGAAGGTTAGGGGTATCTACTGTAAGATTGGGATACTTTTATGGGGATGCTCTTATAAAGACGGGTGACTGTATGTATGTACATGTGTGCAAGTATGATTGTTACATGAGGCTTTCGGTTTTGTTTTTTTTTGAAAAATGAGCGGGAGAAAGAAATGATGGGGAGAGCTCCTGGAGAACTGAGATAAAGAAATTAGGAGCAATTGTATAGAATGGGGCCGTTATAGAGAGTGTGTGGATTAAAAGGGATAAAATCCTCCAATTATTCAAGGACAATTTAATCCACCCAAAAATAGCAATATTCCAAAGGCACTTTTGGTTCTTTCAAAGCCCCCACCCCAAAAACATATTTATTTTCCTTATGAGCGAGTCAATATCCACTGGGGATAAATCCCATTAAAGAAGCACATGGAGAGATCCCGGATACTCTCGCTATAACGGACTCCCTGGGGATAGCCTATTCCAATCCGACGGAACAACTGGATACTCCTTGGATGTGTCCTGGCTTTGGTGAGATTTGTTTGAAAGGGGCTGGGGTCCAGGAAGTCAGGCCGTTGTAGGGGAGTTGGGCCTGTGCATATGTAACTATAGCCATCCGTGTGAGCGAGAGCTGTCGGTGTAGAGCCTGGGTTAAGATTCTGGATTTGGACGGACAAACTCTTGGACAATCCGAAATACTTGAAATGCCCTTTTATAATGGGGAAAAGATTGACAAAAAATTCGAGTAAATTTTAGAAGCAAATCCACTCAGACTTGGACGGACTCATGCAACCATAGATAACGTTTTTCAATGGGACTAAGTCCAGTATTTGTACATAGGGTCGCACAAACCCTTTCACAATGTTTTATCCCATAATTTTTACTAATTTGTGTGCAAAATATTGTTACTATTTTTTTGCAAAATAATTTTACTCATTTTTTTGCAAAATAATTTTACTAACTTTGTGTCAATTTTGTTGCACATTCTCATGCACATTTTGTTACTCTTTTTCGTGCACATTTGGTTGCACATTTTCAGTCAAACATTGTTATGAATTTTCATGCATACTTAGTTTACCCGTTGTGTGCAAAATTTGTTTGCACACAAAAAACATTTTCGTGTAGTTGTTTGCACATTCTGATGCGTATTTTGTTACTACTTTATGTGCAAAATTAGTTGCACATTTTCCTGGAAATTTGGTAACGCATTTCCGTGCACAATTTGTTAGATATTTTCGTGCATAATTTGTTGGATATTTTCATGCAAATTTGGTTGCGGATTTCCCTGAAAATGGTGTGTCATTTTGTACCAAATATGTGCAGAGCTTGTGTCCAAGTTGTGCCAATTTCCTTGAGTATATTCGTGCACATTTTCTTGAAAAATTTTCTTGTGAATACCCCTGGAAAGGAAAAGTGGAAAGAATAACTAGATAACTGTTTAGGAACGAGAACTCCGTGCGTTCTCACTGAACCTTCGTAATAACGAGGTTTATTTTGCACTGGCCCGAAATTTCCAAGAGAGGGGAGAACAAGATTTTGAAATCCCCGGGAAATGAATACATGTGGGTAGAAAAGAGTGTGCATGGACTGAGGCCGATGTAACGTAAGAAGGGGCCAAGTGGACCAATGAGTGACAAGAGTAGAGTCCCTGATCCAGTGCGAGCCCTGCCGTAAATATAAAGGGCGGATGAGATCACTTGTGCCCACTTAAAACCGTATCAATCATTGGGAAGAGACGGAGAGTTACAAATCCCCAGGACGCTCACTCCCACCACTGGCTCCGTTCAATTTACGGGGACCACGTCGGAAATGATGGACATGTCAAAATCCCAAGGAAAACTATTCTCAAAATCCTTCCTTTACTTCCTAACTTCCCTCCTTCTAAACTTCCACCTTTTCTCTTCCTTTCTTTCTCCCAACTCATCCTCCCAGTGCTCACTGTCATGTCACGTCTGGCTCTCCGCTTGTGCAACAGTTATCAGGTGCAGGGAATCCTCACTATAGCCCAAAGCCTCCCAAAAAAACCCAACTTTTGTGGTGAAGTTCAAAAAACCACTGATATATATTAATTTTCTCCCTTACCTCAAGGATATCTCCTCGGAAGTGTGGAGTATATTTTATGGGTGCTGTTATAAAGGGACCCCACTGTACAAAAATCAGTCCTGTTCCTGCCTTGCTCAATAAAAGAGCAATAACAAGTGTTTTTAATTTTATGGAATTTTTGTGTTGAGCCAGAAATGGGCTAATTTTGGGAGCATCAGATTGTCCGTAATAAGGAAGTATAGTGTTCCGGGGCATTTAAGATTAGGACACCCTTGGGAACCCCCAAGCATCGCCCCAAACTCCTTTAAGTGTCACTCTCCACACAGGGATCGAGCCACGGGGAAAACTCGGAAGGATTTCTCCCTCAGGAGTTGTCTGGGCTAAAGTGCGGAGTCAAAAGTGGACCAAGGAAATTCCAACGTTCAAATGAGCCTTTCATAAAGAGGAAAATAAGCTTTCGCCAGGCCAGACGAAACAAAATCAATTTAACAATTCAGAGCATTTCCAAATGAAACAGCATGTGGTCATAAGTCCTGGCAAACATTAATCCCTCACGTTCGAGCCATTTCACTTATTCCCAACCAAACATTTCACGTCTCCTTCCAAAAACAGGTCCCAAAACTACAGACAAGTCTCCCTATCCTGGCCACACATTTTCATACACACAAATTTCCTTATAACACGCACAAATCACAATCACAATTTGATTCCATTTTCCATTACAAGCCAAATGGTCCGAGTGCGTTTCCGATTCAAAACAAATTGGTATGAATACATTTCCGATTCAAAAAACAAAATGTTCTAATTATTGCATTTCCGATTAAAATCACAATCGTTTAAAAACATTTCTGATTCAAAGCAAATTGTTCTGGATAATTTTCCAGCTCCAAGCAAAATGATCTGAACATATTTCCGATGCAAAGATAAATATTCTAAATGCATGCATTTTTGTTAAACAACAAAATGGTCTAAGTATATTTTGGTTAAACTAAAACGGTCTAAATGCATTTTGATTAAACAGCAAAATAGACTAACTATATTTTGGTTAAACAGTAAAATGGTCTAAATGTATTTCCGATTCAAATGGAAATGTTCTTGGCATGCGAAGCGGTCATTGGAACAAGAGTAAACTGTATTCAGAAGAAAATCCGCACGTGTGTCGGAGGGATGAAACACGAAATAAAAACATGATAATAAAACCCGCACACACCAGCCTGCCCAGCCCATCTCACATAATTTTATTAATGTAATTAATTCCAAGAGCGCTTGTAATTATTTGGCAACCGACAGGCACGACAATTTTAATTCCAAGGACAAGCTTCCACTTAAAAAAAACTTTTCCCTCACATTTCCCTTCCCAGCATCTTCCCTTTATTTTTACGGGAGAGTTTCTCTCCAAGAAAAAAAAAAATCCGGAACCCTTCCAATTTACCACAAATTTTTTCTCATCAGTACAGCTCATACGGGATACTCTCAATCACACGGCCTTCTACCAAAGAAATAAGTTCCCCATAGCTCATAAAGCATAGTTCATTCAAACCCAATTCTTTTTACAGTGCCGGATTTTTTCCCCCCACTACATATAAATAATTACATAAAGTTCAATGTCTTTACAAATGCAGCCCAAATGAAAATTTTTAATTTTACATGCCCCTGCTCAACAACAATTAGCATCGTGAGTGCACAGTGCCTATGTAGTAGAGTCCCTGGGCATGTTTTCGGCACATAGGGAAAGGGACATCCCGAGGGGGTCTCGAGTAGGAAGTGAGCACTATTGTTTATACACTCAGCCCTTGTTCTTTATTCCAGAATCAATAAATCTCTTGATCCGCACTCTCGTTAACTAATCCCTAATTGAGGGCTCCAGACTGACTCAAACTCATCAGATGTTGACACACCAAGACACACACACACTTTGTAAACACCATCTCTTTTCTCCGCCATAGTTCAGGCCTCCAGTCCACTCTTCCTATAAGGCACTCCCTCAGCATTTTCTCCTTTTTTTTTACATGAGGGATATCCCATCCTGATTGACCCACTTACTCCCTAATTAGACAACAATATTGAGATATTTCCCATGGAACTCATCCCGAGGACTAAAATCTACAAAATAATTTCAATCTATTCATCCACCCTTCATTTAATTTCCTATTCAATGGGAACTTATTTGTAGTATCTACATGTGATCCCATTCAATTCCCTATCAATTCCACTCCATCCCAGTTCAGAGAGAAAGTTCAGCCATGTCCAGACTTAGGGCTTTACTAGGACACAGGAGCCCTAGAGTCGTCCGGATAGAGGGCCTGAGACAGCCTATGCATAGAAGTAGAGTCTCGTTATAAGGGACCCCTTAGGGGGGCAATTTTTAGGGATGAGAAAGGGAATCTCAGCAGGGGAAAGTCATTTGGAAGAATGCCTATTTAGGATAATGTTAATTTATGTCCTTAATAAAGCTCCAAAGTGGAGTCTCGTTACAGCGGCCTTTCTTCTAAAAGTGAACAGGGGAGAAATATGAATGGGGAAAAGTTTAAGGGGAAAAATATGCATTGAGAAAAATGTAAGGAGTAAAATATACACGGGGAAAAATTTGTAAGGGGGGAAATATACATGGTAAAAATTGTAAGGGAAAAAATTGTATAGGCAAAAATATATTGGGGAAAAGTTTAAGGGGAAAAATATACATGGGGAAAAGTTATAAGGGGGAAAATTGTAAGGGGAAAAATATACATGGGAAAAATGTAAGGGGGAAATATACATGGGGAAAATTGTAAGGGGAAAAAATACATTGGAAAAAATGTAAGGGAAAAAATGTGAGGGGAAAAATTGTAAGGGGAAAAAATTTAAGGGAAAAAATGTGAGGGGAAAAATTGTAAGGGGAAAAAATTTAAGGGAAAAAATGGGAGAGAAAACATATAAGGGAAAAAATATACATGGGAAAAATTGACTGATGCTGGCTCGGAGAGATGACAGAGGGAGGTGAAAGTTGGCTGTATAATGAAGAGCCCTGCACTTCATCCCAGGCTAGAGCATGAGGATGGGAGCGGGCTGGAAAAAGTTGGGCCCGGACTTCACGTGTGAGGAGTGACAAAGGACAATTTAATGATTTCTTGTCTCCTGGTAAAAGTGAGTGCACTAAACGAATTAGCATTACAACTTGAGCTTGATTATCACAGTGTGAGGATAAGCCATGTATGGAGTGGGGAGTCTGTCACAGGTCGAGGGAATTCCTCATAACTTGTTCCCACGGATGAAATCCAAACTTGACTGGGGAGGTCTCTCGTGTTTGGGAAAGTTTGAGAGTGTTCTGTCTCTGCATATTTTACCTCGGAACATCCCCAATTTACATGTACAAGGCTCAGCCCTTCATTTCACACTCTGTCCTTTCCCTCCCTAATTAAGCTCCTTTCACTTCCTCCACAACAGCTCACTTTCACCATCCCAGTTATGATATGTACGCGTCAGTCCGGATCTTTTCACACCTCTCTCTCTCTCTTCTATTTTTCCTAAAAATACTTCCCAGCCTTCCCCGTCACTCAGGCTAGTTGTAACGAACTCCCTTAGAAATTTATTTAAAAACTTCATCAAAGGACAATACAGTCTCAAGGGAAGGGCATTATCTCAAATGATTCACTCTTGCAGGGGGGGGGGAAAAATTTGAAATTGAATGAAAATACAATTTCTTCCCAAAAATCTTGACTGAAATTTCGAAATCTTTATCAAACTGACTATTTCATTTGGAGCAACAAAATTTTAGCTTTCGAATGAGCTCTTAATCAACGATCTCGCACCTCCGAGGGAAAAGCTATTAAGATTTCCTCGGAGTCTCACAGTGCCCCAAATCCGGTTTCCGAAGTTGAACCCAGCTCTTAGGGTTATTGGACTACATGGAAATGGCTCTGCCTTGTCAATAAGGATTTTCGACCATGGTGAGAAAAGGCTGTTGAAGGGAATGTTGTCCCTGCCAGCGACAGCCAATAAAATGATATTGAAAAATAAATTGTGAATAACCCGAATCCAATAAGTTATTTTAGTAATGCGGTCTCCTCACACAAATAAATAAACATGTGCTCCGTGTGCCCCTTGATGAGGTTCATATTGGAAGAGGGCAAAGACACACACACACACACACACACACAAATACTCAAATCCCTTTGAGCAATTTCAACTGTATCTTTCCCCAACATCTTCTCCCCGAACTAGAAGAGTCTTCTGTCCCGCAAATTTAACACCGTCATAAATATTGCCAATCAAATAAATGTTCCAGGACCCCCTGACACAGTGAGTCTGGAACTTATTCCTGACTAGCGTCAAGTCTCCTTATAACAGCCTCCTCCAGTTAAAACCTCACTTTCTCCATAGGAGAAAACTTCCTTAAAATTCCACAATTCATCCTATCAATTGAGATTGTATAGAAAAATTGACATTATGGAATATATGTCCCTTATATCGAGCGCTGTCTAGGATTTAAATTGTTTTGACTCCGTCAGGTTTTCCAATTTATTTTTTTTGTTCCTCAAATTCAACTTTGCCCTCAATTTTTGAGAGCGTTATTAGAGAGTGCTCCTATGGTTCGTAGTAATGGGGAGGGAGGGAGGGAGGGAGGGGGGAAAAATTCAGGGAATTACAATGTCAAAATTGTATGATTTCACAAATTGAAATCTCCATCCCATTCCCGCCTGAAAGTCACTTACGGAGTCTTAGCCTTTTGTGTAACCTGGCGGACTTTTAGGGGGGTCGGATCAAAGGACGAATTTTCTTCGAAACAAAAAAATTATTATTGAGACCATGTGTCAGAATCAGGATTAGATATTAGCAGTCATCTCAAATTGGAAATGGAGTTGACGCAGTCAATCTAATTGACACAAGGACACAGTTCAGGGGCTCTACTCTTCCTCCTAATTTAATTTCGTCTCCCAGGTCAAAGGTCAATAATACATTTCCAAAAATCAAAAAATTTGTTCAAAGTTCAAAAATTCCCCCCTCCCCCAACACATAATTTCCTAAAATTTACTTGACCTGACCCAGGTCAATATATCTACAACGGATTGCTCTCCAGATTTATTTTTAAACCCCAACTTTTTTTAACAAAAATTTATACAGATCTCTAGAGATCTCAGGAGAGCCACTCTAACGAGATTTTCGGATTAGAGAGATTTTACTGAGGGAAAATCCAGGATTCCCAAGAGTGTCCTCCATCATCCATCCCATTTACGGACAAGTGTCTCAATGGACAAGGTATCCGAAATGTCAGTAATAGAAACTACAGATACAGTCGAACTCACACAACCCAAAGTCACAAGTCCCTTCCAAAATGCTCCCTCAATTCGGATCCCATTTGGTCCCCGAATAGCTCACTGCGAAAGTCCATTAAAATTTCTACACTTCCTCTGACGGACTGTGTATGATATAAAATTAATATAAACCCTCATATAAATAATTAATCGTACAGACAATTTTCTCTAATTCGAAGTGTGTAATAAGAAGTGTGATTTTGGTTATTTTTCTGAGCGGGAGCTAAAATTAGGTGAGCGTCCGCAAGCGTCTCCGGGGAGGAGTGGGAAATATTGAAGGGGGACTGGGATAAAGAAAGTGTACAGTATCCTTTTGACGCAAGATGCGTTTATATGGTTGTCTCTATTAATGACTATCCCTGAGCTGTGTCTGTATGAGGCTGATGAGGAGGAGTTGGGAAGGAAAATGGTCCATAATGTTTGTGTCTGTCTGGTTTTGAGTAAAAAAGAAAAAAGAAAGAAAGGATGAGTAAATTCTGGGATCCCGTAAACATCCCCTGTTCCTTTGAAGTATCAATCAAAGGATTCAATGTATTCGTTCAAGCACGGAGTTTTTACAGCACACACATGAGAGAGAGAGAGAGAGAGAGAGAGAGAGCCCAAGCATCGTAGTCAAGCTATATACATACGTACATTGAAATACGCATTTAAACTAGTACTAGTGAGGGCATGGTGAGTTATGGGTCTCTGGGATGAGAGGACTACTGAGGTAGGAAAATTCTTTTTTCTTTTTTTTCCCTCCCCCCCCCCTCCCGATCTTTTTTTTTCTCTTCCTTTCCTTGTTCTCTCTCCATCATGCTCAAGTGACAACATAAGGCCTCCCTAAGGATCAAAGCCAGGGAAAATATACAGGACCCACAATGTCAGTTTTAGACGGCTTCAACTCCGTCCAAACCTCCAAGCAATCATCTTTATTTGATTTGATTTGATTTATTGTCAGTAATGCATACACAACACTAGCACTATATTCACCTGGAAAATAACCTGTGAAGTGATTAGTGTTGAAGGTAGCCGACATATTTATACAATTATTTATAGAAAGATGACATTAACGATCTAATCTCATAACTTAGGTTAAGCTTGTTATATTCAGTATCTTCTAGTCCGTTTAGTTGCCTAATAAGAAACGGAATAGTAGAATTATAATACCTATCTCGTTTACATAGTATTTCATAAATACGGTTACCACTTCTAGTTTTACTATAAGTTGAAAATTTTAATTGTAGTAATCTACGAAACCTGGGGGACCGGAATATTGACTTACCGAATTTAACACACTGATCAGAAAGACGACTTAATATTGGCTGTAATTTTAATTCATTAAGTATTTTCATATAATTGAACCTATTTACATATTTCCCCATTAATATTGATAGGCACCTTTTTTCAAACTTGATTAATCTATGCTTGTCAGCTTTGTTTAAACTAGTGCACCACACTGGACAAGCGTATTCTAACAGGACACGTATATAGGCCTTATACACTATAACCAATTCCCGATTTGTGAAGTTGAACTGCTTCAATTTCCTCAGCATGTATATTCTTCCCATATCTGTCGAGGAGTAGTACAGTCCGAACCTTTGTCTAACCGAGCTTGTCTACTCAGAAATTATGGGACTATTTGTATATCTTTTTGTTATTCAAAAAATTGAAAAAAAAAAGCTTTAAATGAGGATTTAAAATAAAATTTTGAGTCCCACAGGGACTGTTGTAAAGAGAATATTTTTTTGTATATTTTTATAAGGGACCATGAGGGAATAAGACTTGATTGGCCCTCACACTCAAGTCCAATGTTATGGGGAAAGTTTTACGGGGATTTTGAGAGAGGAAATAATTTTGGGGCCAAGTGAGAATTTCCCTCTGGTAATAGTATAAATTGTAAAATAGTATTTTTATATTTGTCCCAAGAGTCGGTTAGGAGTCCCAATAGGACAGGAGGCTTGATTAAAGTCACTGGGAATTTTTTTTTAAGGATTTTAATTTCAATGAAAAAAGTTTTTATTTTTATTGAGAAGTTTGATATAAGAGCTCCCCTAGGACTGGGATTTGTAATGGGAATTGGATGGACAAGAATAATATTATTGTGAAGGAAAAAATAGAAATGGATGGAGTGAGGGAGAAATTCGAGGAGTGTAAAAAAGGAGACAAACGTGAGTCCGATTTGACTGTGGAATGTAATTTTAAAAAAGGCGGGAAAATTTTTAAGACCCCACAACAAATATACAAGGTGGAAATTTGGTCACTTGAAAAAGTGATGCTTACCAAGCAAGCCATGGTTATCCGATATTCCGATGCAGAATCCGGTCACACTCCATCTACTCCCATTGAAACAAACATTAATTTCCCGATGCACTTGAACAGATACAATTTTATTGTATAGAGTCTTGGAACGCTCCTTCGAATCCAGGTGTTCCCTGTCAACTGAGGCAATTCCTTTCCCCTTCCTTGTTTTTCTACTCAATTTTAACACCGACTCTCGCTCCTGACTTCCATGTCCATGGAGAGAGTGGCTCTAAGGCGGACTCACGTCCCGCATCGGATCCACAGTTCCCTCTTGTTCGTCGTATTGAGGAAACCCGAGGGAAGTCCGGCCCTCCGCACATGTGAGCAAGGCCTTATCGATCGTTCCCCGATGCACATCGATGCGCCGACGCGGGAGCCCGGCCTGAGGAATCCCAGTGTCCCGATCCCGGCTCAATTTACCCGATTCAAGGAAGGACTGTCTCTCAGATATAACGTCCTCTTTATAGGGGACTCCCTAAGTAACACCATTCCCCCTGGAATTCCAAATTCCTCGATAGTCCCATAATATATTGCAACTTTACTGTTTTCTTGGGATTTTTGAGTCCAGTCTCGTTATAGCGGCCCATGCTGTACAGACAACATCGGTCAGCTCTAATTTTTGCGGAGGTCCTTGTTGTAAGAGCTTGATTTTAAAAAAATTTCGGAGACTTGTTTGGAGAATCTCATCGCCAGGACATGGGAGCTGGGCGATGCACATCGGGTGAATTACAAGGACAGCATCGGAGGATCGGACAATTTAAGGATTTCGCAGCCGCAGTCAGTTCTCTCATTTGAGTTTAAAAGGAACACTTCCCAGAACATTTTTCTCTCATATGTTGAGTCCACTAAAAATTTGAGGAAAAAATCATTCTTCTTCCTTCCTCCCAGTTGAAAGTCTCAAATTCATTGTTTCTTCAGATCCTCAAAAACGAAATTGGGCTCCTTCAAAGTGTTTCGAAAGAGAACAGTGACATAATTAAAGCTCACTTTGAGTCAGCCAGCCAGGAGAATGACAGAAGTGAAAAAAATTAAAATTGTGCTCCAATTAATCTGACTATTCAATCTTCCGCAATTTATACAGTCAACATGGGCTATGGGATCCTAACTTTCACCCTGTCGCTTGTCTTTCTCCACCTCTGTATTAATGGTACATTTTTCTCTCATATTCTGAATCCCAATTGTATTAAACTATTTGCAATTTATCAGCGTTTATTTCAAGGGTCCCTTGTAAAGAAGGGTAATTTAATAGTAAGGGGATAATTCACATTAGAGTAAATGGGAAATGTGTAACTTTATTTTTCCCGCTTGACGAACATTTTGTGGGGGGGGGCACTATAGCGAGGTTTTTACTGTAGGTTAAATTTTATTGTGAGAGGAATAAGCTGAATTTTTTTGAATCTTTTTTTTGAAATTTTTTTTTGAATTTTTATAGAAATTAAGAGACCCCAGAGGAGAGTTCGTTATAGGGAGGGTTCACTGTGTAAATAGTGCAGGGATGAGATTACGAGTTACAAGCGGTTCGTGGGAAAAGGAGAATATTTGGCAAAGGCGGCTCCTGGATGGGAATAATTGTGTAATTTGAAAGGCCTGGTTCATTTCCATACTCGAGTCTATAAAACTGAATGTTAGATGTTTCAAGTGAGAGCCAAAAAAAAAATTTGTGAGAAAATCAATGGGGTCGTTGAAACATGGAACTTTTTTCCTTTAGTTTTAGTCACATCTTTTTGTGTATCTATCTACAGGGGTTTTCACACATGAGCGTATATATGTACGCTCCTTGTATTTGAATAGACAGAGCTCTGCCTCACTCCTGTCCGTTGAGGTGCTATTATTTTTGTCCTAATTCCAAAACAACTCCTGCACTTGAACCAATTCCAGCCAGAATGTTGGGAGTGAAGATACAGTCTACTCACGCTATGAGAGAACACTTTATTGGAGCCAAATGTCAAAGATATAGTCTGACAGTTGATCATTATTTTTTACAATGCTAATTTTTTTGCTGATAAATACGTGGGTGCATCTGATGGTAGATGCACGTGTGGATATATTTTTGACACTATGGAGAAAGGGTTTCATTGAGGGGGAAATTTGACTGGGGAAGCTTTTATAAGGGGAAATTAACTTGGTGGGAAGGGAAATGTGTCCGACATGTATTTGAGGCTGTGGAGGAGGGTTTTAAAGGGTGTCCGTTATATGAGGAGGCGTGTGTTAGGACATGAGGAATGTGATTGGGATTGGTGGTGGAGGGGGAGATTAGTAATGAGGGGTGACTGTGTGGATTGCAGATTGCGCTGGAGAGTCAAGTTCGGTGGATGAATTGGGTCCCAGGTCGAAGAAGACCCAGCTCCCCAACAACCTCACGTGCTTCGTGTGTCATTCTGAGAAGGTCAGTGAGTGTCAGAATGTTACCCAGAACAACGGCTCTCTCGCAAAGACTTGCTCTTCAAATGATACTTATTGCATGGTAAGGACAAACAATTAATAACTCGTTATAAGGGATTCGCATGGGACTTGGAGATGTCCGTAATGAGGATAAGTTGTTATTGCGACATGTCCCTTATTTAAAAATTTCGTTGTTAGTAAGACGTATGTACATGACTACGACATGTTCATGGCATTGACTTGTCCCTGCCAAAGAGTTAACGACTTGTCCCTCCCAACGACATGTCCCTGCCAACGACATGTCCCTGCCAAAGACTTGTCCCTGCCAAAGACTTGTCCCTGCCAGCGACTTGTCCCTGCCAACGACATGTCCCTGCCAAAGACTTGTCCCTGCCAAAGACTTGTCCCTGCTAGCAACGTAGTCCCTGCCAGCGACTTGTCTCTGCAAACGACATGTCCCTGCCAACGACATGTCCCTGCCAACTACATGTCCCTGCCAACTACACGTCCCTGCCAAAGACTTGTCCCTGCTAGCAACGTAGTCCCTGCCAGCGACTTGTCCCTGCAAACGACTTGTCCCTGCCAAGGACATGTCGCTGCCAACGACATGTCCCTGCCAAAGACTTGTCCCTGCTAGCAACGTAGTCCCTTCCAGCGACTTGTCCCTGCAAACGACATGTCCCTGCCAAGGACATGTCCCTGATAGCGACATGCTGTTGATATTGACATGTCCCTTATAACAACCATATGTCGCTAATTAAGACATTTCCCTGAAAAGAACATGCGCCTGACAGCAACATGTCCTTTATAACAATAACTTGCTTATGACCATCTTTAAAAATGATACCTATTGAATGTGCAGGTGAAACGAATTTCTTTCTCAACATCTCAAAATTCAAATGCAAGTGCGGTCCAACCCCAATTTGTGGCTGTCAAGCGGAATTGCACAACAAAATGCGATCCGGGATGTGTCATAATGGGTGAACGAACACGACTGTAAGTCATATTTTTTGTCAATGCTGAATTCCAAACGCTACTCATCCACTCTTCCATTCATTTGTTTCCCATTAGGATCCTAAATTTGAACATAAATTCATAAAAATTTGCCTTTGCGCATTCCATCAAATGTGGCGGAAACAAATCGGCCTTTTTATAAAATTTTGGCCTGATGACATTTACCCATTTCAGTTTTCGTTTTGAAAGCGTTGTCCATTTTAGAAAATTCTGCTAGAAAAAACATTTGCTCCTTTTAAAAAATTTTTACATAAAGACATTATTTGTTCGTTTTATAAAATTTTGGCAAATTATTTTTGAGTGTTTTATAAAAATTCTTTTTAAAAACCTTGTTTTAGAAAATATTTAAAAATTTATTCCAGTCAAAAAATAATGTTGTTTTAAAAATTTGCACATTTCGGAAAAATTTTCTTAAAAAACGTGCTGGTTTTACAAAAATTTTAGCAAATTCGCCCTTTCAGAAAATATTGGTTAAAATATTTCTTCGATTCTCCAAGGTGTAGACTCCACCCAAGTCCTCCATTTGCTTTGAAAGGTAATTTTTGTATTTCAGATACGTCTGTTCAACATGTTGCCAACGAGACCTCTGTAATGATGGGAATGGTGCTGGTGATACGAGACCTTCCAAATTCTCACCTCTGTTGATAGTACCAGTGGCTTTGACATCCCTTGGCTTCCTCCCAACCCTCCCCCATCACAACGTCAGTTGAAGTTCAAAACCAAAAGACAAGGGTCGATCTTCTTCAATAATAAATTATTCTTCCCTCATCAAAAATTTTATGCGATCAAACCCTTTCCAGCTTCTTCAATTATTATCCTCATATTTCCGTTTCGACAACATTCCTCTCATTCAGTAGCGCATATGCTCTACAATAATAATTATTATTCCATATGCAATGCACTCTCGACCCAAAAGGGAGCCCCAAACTATTTCCTCAAATTTTCCTAATTTTTCTCTCACAAGAGCTTTCTCATTACATCCACAGTGCCCTGATGTCAGGGTCCCCCATAAGGGCTGTATCAGGGCCTATTTATAAAAAATACTCCCAAATACTCCGCAAAAAAAAAATGTTGGGACACCCCAGGATATGGTATATGCAAAAAAAAGTATTAAGTGTATGCCTGCCATATGTAATTATTTAAATACAATTATTATAAAAATGCCAAAATGTATTAAATGCCATACAATAGATAGGGCCTTTGCTCCGCCCCTCAAAAGAAAAACAAACTCAGACCTGAGTGTAAGTACTTGTTTATTTTATTTGAGAAAAGTGTAAGTACCGGCTAATCATATTATTTCCATGCATTACTTATGGAACCCATCCCCATTCCAGGAGCTATGAGGTTAGAGTCCTGACCCTTAAAAGGTCACTCCTCCTCCCCCCTCCCCCTCACACCCCTCCTTACACACTACAAGGACTCAATTCCAACAGGCCATTTTTTTTTTAAATTCCTTAAAATCTACAACAACAAATTTCCAAAACAGATTTTCAGAGCAGTGTATATAAGCCAATCATTTTTTAAGTACTTGGTTAAGTCACATAAATTTACACAACTTGTAGCCCTCACATGGGAGTAAGCCACCGGAATTTTTATTATGCGTACAATCTTATCATTATTTCAGTTACAGGTAATTAATGGACCTTTCCTATTTTAGAACAATTAATATTACAATAATTAGTAGCTCCTATCCCCCCCCCAATACATTTCAAATGACACGAGTATTCATTTTTTAGGAGTTCCGGTAATTAAATATAATTATTACTTTAAAAAAAAATCCTTTCGGGTACAATTAACAAGTGAAACCTCGTTACAAGGGCCATCCCCTTATAACAGCCTTTGTACTCTCAAAAATAAATTTGTCAACTTCCAGGGAAAAATGATTCTCAAGGAGTCCCAAAATCCCCCGCTCCCGACCGCTATAACGGGACTAGACTTCCGGGCCGTTCTAACGAGGTCCCACTAATTCCTCCCTATATTTAAAATAACTGACACTTTGTAATTTCCATGTTATTCCATTATTGTAATTATGTAGTTCAAGTTGTAAAATTATCGGGAAAATAAAATAAATCTCACGATACCCCCCATTCTCTAGTAATTTTTTTTCTGCTACTCTTACATATGTAATTATGCATATATAGCGAACTGAAATTGACAAAAAAAAATCTGGCGGATATTCTATATATATATAGTATGTGTTTTTTTTTGGCTTGGAAATTTCATAAAATGAATATATTTTTACATTAATTTTTGTTTTTTGAATTACTGTAACACTTGGTGGCTGAGAATTAGGATTAGTACTTAATGTTATTTGATGTACATCCATAAATATGCATATATAGTCATTGTTGATGGGGAGGTGACATAGCTATAATTATTACTGTAAATGTGCATCGGACTTACACAAAACTCCTATATTTTTCTCTTAATATGCTAGTAACTATATAGTAGTAACAAGGCTTTCATAAAAGTTTCAAGACACAGGAAAATACTTTTATTTTCAGCACGACTCCCACACGAAAATCCCTCGCTGGGTATAGATACACAATAATAATTATTTTTAAAAGTTACAAGAGAAAGGCTAGGACTACATTGGACAGTGCACTCCCTTTTACAAGGGCCTCCCTCCCTAGAGCTTCACCCTCTCTCTCTCTCTCAAGAGTGAGAAAAAATTACAATCTTCAGCTCTCGCTTTTATAACAGGGATCGTTACAATAGTAGAGTCTTCCAATGAGAGGCTGCACTGTACATTTGTAGTTAGACCTTTGGTGAGTGAGTTTGTGTGTAGAAATCAAAGGACAAGATTTTTTGAAGAAGAGTAGGAGAAACCCTTGGGGCCTCCTTAATCCTTAGAATTAATAAAGCCAGGAGCCTGACTCATTTTATTTGGATCCGTGAGGTAATTCAAATATTATTTCCTCATGGGTTTACAATAATTCATAATTATGACATATAATTTTAGCTATATAGGCTTATAGTACTATACAAATTGTGAATATATTCCTTTTCCCCAGGTCAACATTTAACAATCTTTGGCTTAAAAAGCTGTAATTATTTTTAGACACTAGAGCCTTAATTATTAAAGAAATTACAATTAAGTGACTACAAGTCTCTAAATAGTTCTCATTCTCAAGTCTGGCAACACTGTCTGGGCAAAGGCAAATTACAAAGCACTCTGGTCATGAGACAAAAAAGTTTTTTAATAATTCTGGGGCAGAGGTGAGTCTCTCTATAGTGGAGGCCCTGATGTCTCAGTATGCCCCTTTTTCTGGAGGAATTCTTTTATTTTAGGATCTTCTTCAGGATTTTTTTTTAAAACAAAAACGACAGGCATAAAATTACAAGAATTTGTTTCCTCCAGAGGGGGAGGGGCCACTATAGGGAGAGCCAACTGTGCCATTGTGTCTGCTACAATGTGCACTCGGACTTATGGAAGGTTAAAATTGAGGTCAAAAATAGCAACCATGGACGAAGGTATGAGTATCATTAAAACCTGAAGCTATGTACTTTGTATTGAACAGGGGGGGAAAAATTACGGGGAGTCTCGTTACAAGGGACGAATAGTAAATCATAGATTTCACCCTTTTTGGGGGGTGAGAAAAAATTACCTCTGGGTTTAAAAAATATTGACAGGATTTGTCTGAAGGGAGGTCCGTACATGGGGCCAGGACTGAGGTGGATTTGTGTGTGTCCCTTATATCGAGGTCCACCGGTAATTATTAGCCCTTTTAGCAGTGCACATTATTTTTTGTATCGTAACCTGGAAATCATAGTAAGTGAAATATTGGGGAATCTTGAATCCCCGACTTTCTTACCTGACATAGAATATAGAATGATAACAATAATCATAGACGAGTTTATACAACAAACATTTTTTTTTTCGTTTTATTTAATATATATATATGTACAATCTATGGTATAATGTATATGGTACAGAATGAAGTACATGTACAAGGGACTCAGGCACACGGCAAGGGAGGTGCTTTCAAATTCATATTATAGAGCGGCCATAAATGGTTTTTTTTTTACTTTTTACCAAAGCTTATCAATTTATTGTAACCCCCTTTTTTGTCGTTGGATTTCCTTCATTTTTTCCCCTCTCATTTTTTATGAGACTAAGTTAGACAATGGGGATTTTTCCTTGGATTTTTGATTACCAGAAAAATATAAGCGAACAAGTTTTTGTTTGTTTGAGGGACGCCAGGATAAATGTTTTTTTCCCCAGAATGAAACTAGAAGACCCGCTCCACATAGTTCCCGGGAAAAGTGCCGAAGAGACCGGTTCTTGTGGAAGTTCCCACGAACCATCCATCGTCGCATTTCTCCAGAACATGAACAATGTCATTTTCCCGAAGCTCCAGCTCATCTTCGTGCGCAGGTCTGTAGTTGTAAATTGCCTTGTAACTGCTCCCATAACATTTCAAAATAGTAAATTATTAGTATTCCTTGTCATCACTCATTCTGTATTGGGGTGTCACAATGGATTTTTATCCTCTGGCTCATATATGGAATTATCATGGGTGGTCATACTCAAATTCCTCAAAAAATTGCTAAATTTTTATGAAATCTGTTTTAGCAAAATTAACATTGTGCGAGATAGGAGTTTGAGCGAAAATTAACATTGTGCGAGATAGGAGTTTGAGCGAAAATTAACATAGAGTGATATAGGAGTTTGTTCGAAAATTAACATAGAGTGATATAGGAGTTTGACCGAAAATTAACATAGAGTGATATAGGAACTTGACCGAAAATTAACATTGTGCGAGATAGGAGTTTGCCCGAAAATTAACATAGAGTGATATAGGAGTTTAACCGAAAATTAGCACGGAGTGATATAGGAATCGAATATATTTTCCCAGTTCCCTTATATGGGCTAGAGGAGTCAAATGTTGTGACGCGCCCCTCTGCATCTGATCTACCATAACAAGATAAATTACGCACTAGAAATAATCGCATCAAAAAAGTCTCTATTTGCCCATTTAGTCAAACAAATGAGGTGTGCCAGGAGTCACAAAAACGCTATTAATTCGATCAATATTAAATTGAATCCAAAATCAAAATCTAATGACTACTGCGAACGTGACTAGGAAAAACTTGGTCTTCGGAAGCGGCTCTAATTCTCCTCATACTCCAAGCCTTCCAATAAACAAAGCTGAGGCTCAAAAGTACGGAAAATGTCAAAAATAAATTATCATATTAAACTAAGTTACTACTACTGTACAGTCATCTACGCAAAACGACCTCCCGTTTTTACGTACAATTTCCACAACCTAGAATTTAATTACACTGTAAATGTGCCAAAATATATGTACTTCCATGCCAAAAGCTACAGTCAAATTAGCTACAATTTACAGGAGTTCATACAGTCAGAATGCTACAACTAGCGGAAATTATCAATAAAAGGCTATGAAAAGCAATATTTCAATTTTACTGCGTTTTCTACCATAAAGGCTTAAAAACTACGGCTGTGGCAAATTCCTTCACAAACCCCACCAAAATCTCGTTACGTTCGCTATATCGGACCCCTCCCAGTAATCCGTGCATGTTATATGCAATGCATTCACCCTTCTTTATATGCGGATAGACAAGTCAGACCGTTATAACGAAGTTTCCGCTATACTACCATCCCATATGGTCAGAGTTGTATGTGATAACTGTCAATTTGACGGCGGTATATCATGAAATGTATAACTCGCAGTAACGCTACCCCCTTTATAACAAGACCTGAGTTATCACAAGACTTCTTCTGTAAGGAGACTTCCGTGTCTCTTATAAGGAGATGTAATTTATAAATACCTCCCTAATCTCGAAACCACCATTATCACAACTACGGCAGTTTAACGAAACCATCTTTATAACCAGATCTTCGCTATATCGAAACCACTGTTATGACAACACCTGCGGTATAACGAGGCCATCGTTACAACGAGACCAGGGTTATGACAAGACCAGCATTACAACGAGGCTATAGTACAACGATATCAGCGTCATAACGAGACCTGCGTCATAATGAGACCTGCGTCATAATGAGACCTGCGTCATAACGAGACCTGCGTCATAACGAGACCTGCGTCATAATGAGTCTAGCGTTATAACGAGTCTAGCGTCATAATGAGTCTAGCGTTATAACGAGACCTGCGTCATAACGAGACCTGCGTCATAACGAGACCTGCGTCATAACGAGTCTAGCGTCATAACGAGTCTAGCGTCATAACGAGTCTAGCGTTATAACGAGACCTGCGTCATAACGAGTCTAGCGTTATAACGAGTCTAGCGTTATAACGAGACCAGCGTCATAACGTTGCCAGTGTCATAAAGAGATTCTACGGAAAGGGGCCTGAGAAGTGAATTGAGTTCGCATTTAAATTCTACCTGTGAGTTTCGTGCAAAGAAAGCAAGCATCCCAGGACCAGTAGAGAAGAGAAGCTACGTAGGCAGAAGGCATGAGTCTCTAGAATCATATACACAGTAACCATCACATACATGACAACAGAGACAACGTCAAGAGAAAACTCCACAGTTGTTACAATACCTAGAAAATTGTGGGCTTTTTCCGGCTAATGTAGAAGTAGCGAAGAGAAACAAACAACACAAACAGAAACAACAGTCTCGTAAGAATATCCAAAAGTATATTTACACTCCATTCCAGTGTAGCTGTCCAAGGAGTCACACAAACTTTATTACCCCCTTTCGCCCAAATATGGGTCAAAGGTAAAAAAAAAATCCCATTTTAAAAAAATCTCTTTCAATTCCCCTGTATCAGTACTGCCTCTTCAGCCTGGGTCATTGGCACCCATTTAAAAAAATTCTTCCCCCAAATTTCTAAACATTTGGGGAACTACTAAAAATCTTTTACCATTGCCCCTTATATTTGCGTCGGGGGGTAATGAAAGCTTCTGTGACAGCCTCAATATATGTAGATACAAGTATACATAGTGTAGTGAGTACTCTTGAGATAGCAGGTATGGATAAGCAATAAAATGATCTATCATTCAAGTTGATCCTGTGTAAGCCGGTCTGAGTGAGTGTTGCATTAAAGGGAAACCTCGTTACAAGGGACCCGAGGAGACTGTCCTCTCTCGTACCATCCCTCATGACAAGCAGATTCTCAAGCACTGTCAATCTCAAGCAATGAATCCTTAAAACAATGCAAATGAATACGGCACAGGTACATTATACATGCGTCCCTTATAACGAGCTTTCCCTTACACAGGGTTCAGGGAGTGCAGAGAAAAAGAGTAAAAGAGAGAGAAAGACAGAGTGAGAGAGAAATTTGTTTTTTTTTAGTAATTTCATATTTATTGAGTGAGTGAGCCAAGATGTGTCAATTTGAAAAGTCATTACATTTCAATTAGAGAGGAATTAATTGTCTACCTGTGTACAGTAATTAATCCTTTTCAAGGAATTATTAATGAAATGAATAAAAATATTAGAGAAGCAAAAAGAGACGTCCAAGAGTTAGAACTTACGACAGAGGCTCGATTCTCGTATCAATGGTTAGATTTTGACTATAAGAGGAGCGGCCTTGGCCCTGAACAGCACCCGATTGTGTCACTCTCCCCGAAACCGAATTCTCCCTGTTGTTAAAACTGGGAATCTGTAAAAATTGGGAAAGAAGAAGATCCGATTCCAACACCTGTTATTGATTATCAAGTTCTAACAATTTTATTTTTTAATTATTATTATTATTCATGTCAGTACAGCGGAATTAATTCTCAAGCAAGATCCATCCTGGAACCCAAGTAAATTTTACAACCCTTTTCAATGTGCCTAATCCTTGAAAATTCTATTTTTTATAAACAATGTTTCAAAGCTCTGTTGTAGTAAATTTTAAGGGCTTGTCAAGCAATTTAGATTTCGCAAGGTGCAAGGGATATTGAGAGATCATGATTCGAGCAAAGTCTCAGATGGCCTTGAATTTTTCATGGGTCACAGAATATTTTGACGGTCTACTTGGACATTTGTGGTTTTTTAGTAATCTTTGAAGTATTACTTTGACAGACAATAATTCCGTTTACATTCATTTGATCTCACCTGTAAAAACAGAGCTGTCCTGGAAATAACTATATAGAATTGGTTAAATACCAGGAATTGGGATTACACAACGGTGCTCACTCTTAAGCATAAGAGCTGAGCCATTCAAGAACGTGATAATGGGCAGTGAAAGGGAAAGTGAGCGGTTTCCAGGGCTTTGGAATTCTGGGATGAGTAAATACATAAGTACAGTACGCACTCTCTATTTAAGAGTGCCTCTAAACGCTGCAAAATCTGATTGTTACTATCGAAATTTACAAATTAATTTGTTTGAAATACCAAGTTTGCGGAGAATTGTTTTTGCTCCTGTAAAAATCAATAATTGCATTTCAATACAAAAGGGGATCTTGGATAGCGTCAGTGTACTGTAGCTAAACACTTGGGGCTTGTTTGCCCATGTACAGTGTACCTCACTACAAGAGACCCCTTTCTAAAGGGTATTTTCTCCAATGGACTTTCTCCAAAGGACTTTCTCCACAGGACTTTCTCCAAATAACTTTCTCCAAAGGACTTTCTCCACAGGACTTTCTCCAAAGAACTTTCTCTAAAGGGCTTTTTTAAAGGACTTTTTCCAAAGAACTTTCTCCGTAGGACTTTCCTTGCAGGGCATATTTTGCACCATGTTAAATTGTGACCAACAAGGACGCACCGTAGATTTTGCTCTTTAGAGGGGTACCTGCAGGAAGACCTTGTGCCCATAGACTACTGTGGGGGACACAAGCGTAGAGAGGAATTGAAAGGAAAGGAATCAGCTTAAGTACTTACATGGGATGAAGAATTATTGTGCAAAGATGAAAAGTCCGAGTTGGCAGCATAGTCATTAGGTTTGTAATTATGCCTAAAGTTTTGGTTCTGATGAGCTGCCAAACTATGGGCAGCTGGAGAGCCCACGGGCTTCGGAGATAGGGACGCAGTCAAGTCCGACCCAGGCTCCTTCAGCACTTGAACGTACGAGACGGGGAATATCCCTCGTCGGGACCCGATCCTCCCCTCATACCAATTGATGTCCACACGTCGGGTCAGGACGATCGTCTCCCCTTTGATGATCGACATCTCCACTGGAGAGGCCGCTGTGAAGTTGAAGCGAACCCGAGCCTGTCCCTCCGACGGGATCCGCGGCGTCGCTCGGTCTATTTCATACGACGGAATTATCTGGAAATTTTCAAAATAACCCGCTCTTGTAATCCAATCCACAAATCAATCCACTCATCCCAATTCAAATCTCTCTCTCTCTCTCTCTCTCTCTCTCTCTCTCTCTCTCTCTCTCTCTCTCTTCCTCTGTTGGTTCCATACGGAATTCATTCCGTGCCATCGTGCAATTTTTTTTATAATTTATAATTATCCAGTAAAAAGTCTTCCCTCTGCCATTGACTATTCAACCGCAGACAGTCTCAAGTTATGCTCCAATTTCCCGCCACTCACAACAATTCCCCCTGTGTGATAGGACGCAGCGTCCTTGTCTCCAGCTCAAACGTTCCAGACTCCTATCAATCGTTCCCCACGGCCAGATTTCCCTCTCATTGGCAGTCAATTTGCAAGCACTGTGTCTCTATCCTTTGATCACGAACGCCACCGTAATGTTATTTAAATTATGCAACCAACTATTTCCAATCCATGTCCCATTTGTGCCTCCCCCCCCCCTTTCATACTTTCTCCTTGTATAAAATAAATGCATCATAATTATTGCACATTTGAAAGTTTTTGGAAATCTCCCATCCCTTGGGATTCCCCTATAACAAGATTTTACTCCCTGAAATATGCCAGAGCCCAGGAAAGATCTATCCCTTGAAGCAGAAACTAACGTCAATTAGAATGAAGGATTTGAAGATTGAGGAACTCTCATATGTTCTATGCCTCTAAGCCTTCCTCAAAGCTTTTTCCCACGCCACTTCTGTTTCCCAGCAATTTAGCATCTTTTCCCCCCCTCTCTCTCTCTCTCTCTCTCCCAGATCCCACTGAACACCCAGACTAAAGCCGTACACACTCAGCAGCTTGGAAAATCTGCCCAGACAATCTACTCAAGGACTAATCCCAAGAAACACTACATTTAACACCTACGCTAATGAAATGCGTGCTCGCCTTCAAGAGAGCAAGAATTCCTCTCAAATCTCAGAGTTTCCCCAACAAAAATCATTCATTAAAATCCGAGGCGGAGAGTGAAGGGAAAACTTTGTTCATTTCCTCCTCACACACACACACACACACACACTTTTCCACAATCTGTATAATCAGACGGAATTCTAATCTGCCCCGGCTAATGATCTGGTCCGAGAATCCGACATAGCTCTACAGTCCAAGCTCTTCACAACAGCCTTCCCCTACTAACAACTCTCCAGCCAGAACCTCAGTAATAATTACAAGCTACACATACATAATTATGTATATACATATGTAGGAGGTCATGGAAGGAAATGAGTGTGACAGTAGGTTCCCATATGTTATATTTTCCCCAGCAAATTCTTCCCCCCCCCCCTCCCCTCCCCTCAAGAACAACAAGTGAAACTTATGTTGAGGAGTGAAAGAGACCAAATGAATGGACTTGATAGACTCAGACTCTTCAAAAGGTTAGAAGTAAATCCCTGCATATCCGAACAATACAAGTAGTTACGCTCCTTGCCCACAATTAACCCCCTTTCCATCAAATATCCTGCAACAAGAAGTGCGAGGAACTCCCAAGTGAGACAAGTGCGAGTGTTCAAGAGCAACTTGAGATTTTATCTCTGCAACAACGGCCCTGCCAATTATTATTCTAGACTCTTCTGGGCCTGGACTCTTCTCCGTATGTACATACATATGTATGTCCCATACAGTATGTCACTTCTAGGACCACTCCCACCCAACAGAAAATTCATCAGTGAGAAATGTAAAGAAATATTTACATTCTCGTAAAATAGGAAAATGTCCCAGAATTTTTTGAGGACTGTGAGCCCAAATGTCCCTTTGAAGGGACTCCTCCCTTGTCCGGAAGAGTTGAGTCTGTAATGAGACTCAGGATCTTGATAAATCCAGTCAATTCCAGATGCTGTCAAGAGGGAGGGGATGGGAAGATAAGGTCCGATATCTCCCTAAAAGAGCCTTTTTGTTGCTGGGAGGAAAATCCCCTGTACACAATCCCATTTATCTCAATTTCCCCGAAACAAATCCTGTCATGTGCCAAATAACATTTGTGTCTTTTCAGGGACGCTGTTCGCGAAAGTTTCCATTGTACTCATTGTGGGAGCTTTTTTTTTTTTTTTTTTTGCAGGGAAGATTTAACTAAAAAATAAGCGGAAAAATCCTTAAGTTTGGGTCCTCACTCTCCGCCCTTGTTCCCAGCCTCGGACGGACAAGGACAAGTTCCACTATCTATTGATTCCAGCAGAGCCTTCACATCTACACACACGTAATTAAATGCACATGCGAAAAAGTACCAGGGAGGGGTGTAATAGGAGTGCCACATGGGCTGTGTGTTTTTTGTATGGAGTGAGGAAATTAATCCTAAGGCTCTATTGTATGGGCAATCACATATGATGGGACATATGTATCTATAGCATTGGGAAGGAGAAAAGTTTTCTTTCCCTTAATTACCTCTCAAAAAAAATGTTCAGCCCAAGATCCCAAATTCTTCCTCCATACATTGATTTTCACATTTTAACAAGAATTTTCCCAATAAGTTTTTTTTTGTCCTTTTTTTGTTAATACTCGTCCTGAGACCATCGCAAAGTTTAAATCTTTCGTTCCTCACAGCAGACGAGGAGGGGGGGACGGGGTGCTCTTGCAATTTAATTTCAAAAGGTAGAAACATAACTAAAAAAATGTAATAATTCTTGAACCTGTTTGTCATCTATACTTTGGAGTTTCACACAACGCCCAGCCAGGAATTTACCAGTGTTTGGAAATTGGATAAAGGGGAAAAATTAAATTAGTGTGAAGTTGTTGATAGGAATTTATGGACCCAATGCAATTAATGTGCTTTGAACAATGTAGAAGGAAGCTTTGACCTTGCCCTTAAGTTGTTCTTTGACTATTGTTGACTCTCCTCGAATCTCTTACGTCAATTTACACACACACTCACAGCAATACATATGGATTGGAGAAAAATCTTGGTACAGTCACTCCGTCGTATTAGAGCTAGCCCGGAAATAAATCCTCAAAATCACACAGATGCTCTTGTAAAAGGAGGGTTTAAATTCTAATATTGGTCCTGGAGCAGAATCTTTGGATTTTGACTTCCACAGAAAATGCTGTTAAAGGGGGATTCTTATAATGCTTGTGCTCTGTATCTATCTACATGTCCTGTGAATCTTCCCTATAATTAATTCCATAGCTCATTAATCATAAGGAAAGGCTGACGGGTGGATTATGAAATCCTTCCCTGACACCAGCCTTCAAATTATACCTCCTTCACAATTTCCCAGTTCCAAATTCTCATAGACTGTAACCTTGGAGTACAGTCAAAGTCCTTTGCCAGAGCAGACTAAACGTTTTCTTGTATGTAATCAGGATTTAAAATGACTTTTACTACTTTGACTCTCTCCCCTGAACCTTTTGCTACGACCCTTAAAACGTACTGGTCTTCTAAGAGGGCGGGTCATTTCCCAAAGCTTTCTACCCGAACGGAATTTAACACTCCGAAATAAACAAATTCAAAATATTTTTGACACTATAAAATTACACTTTGGATACGAGGAGTGCCTGTCACACTGGGACTGTACTGCATCCTTACAAGGCTCCTCTGTGGGGTTGCCACTATTTAAATCCACTCTAGCAACAAGTTGGATGTGGAAGTTACGTGTGGAAAATTTCCACGATGCAAGAGCAGTACGCTCTCAGTCCTGACTTGACTCTCAGTAAAAACTATAATTTACAGTGATTACATCATGTGTTTGAATGTGTGTTTGAATGTGTGTTTGAATGTGTGTTTGAATGTGTGTTTGAATGTGAGTGTGTGAGCACAATGCTCGAGAGAGGAAAAGTGGAAATGTAACTTTTCCACCATTACTTAAATTTATTGAATACACCCTCAATTTTTTTTATTGGCAACAATGAGAGCAATGTAATGTAACAAAAGTTACGAACACACTAATCTCAATCCCCATAATCAAGAGCCTTGTTATTCTCAGGAGGGCTGTTGGAGTCAGAGCTCATTGCAATAACAAAGTTCTAGCAAATTTACAAATTGTAGTAGATATGAATCAGAGCAATTTTCATTTACAGGGGAAACATCTGTTACAATAGCAGGGGCTCATACCTTCATACAAAAATCACAGTAGGACAATATTTCCTCAGGATTACAAGCCCCTTTAAAAACACGTTTAAAAAAAATTTATACATACAGGAAAATAAAAAGGAAATCCAGTCCCCAAAGAGCTGTAAATGGTAATTTCAACGGTGACAAGAAGCTGGTTGGGAAATCCCGTGGAACAACATTTTCTGATGTGACAATCCATGCAGTCAATGCATGCGTTGCAGTCCAATCTCGTTATGAGAGATTTAGCATGTCAACGGACGTGTGATGACGGTATTCAAAGTTTATTTTTATAAATTAGGAGTTGAAAAAATGTATTGGGAAAAAAGTTCCCTGTAACGAAATCCTGTAGTAAATTGGAAGGAGCATCAGCTCAATAATAATCCCCAGTCAAAATAATTAGTTCCGTCAAGTTCAGAGAATCAATACATATGTGAATTATCCCCAGGAACACATACAAGAATTATTACATTAGCGTACATATCTATATATGTAGAGACATGTGTAATTGTACTCGTGAGGGGAAAAACAAGTTAAAAAAACAGGTATGTACAAATATACGACACACATAGAATCCACCTGTAGGAATGTCACATCAAAACAAGTGCTCACAAGCTCACCACAATAGCATCTCCATGTGAAGCTGGTTCTATTGAGGAATCCTCAATAACCTGAACTTGCTCTGCGTATAATGAAGGGCTGGGCAAAAAATAAATATATTTCTGGGCATAAATACATTGCAAAATCCAGTGGGGCTCTCTTACAAGAGCTTTGTTTCACGAACCAAAATATTTTGCTAGATTCCTGTTTGCGTACTCTTCAATGGAAATTTTCCTTGTCATATCAAAGAGCATCTGATTACAGAGCAGGCTTTTTTTGGGACTGTCCTCCGGACACATTGATGTAAAGGCTGGGATTGCCAAACTGATGGAAATAGTGACTCATCCCAGTAATGAGAGGGCTAAGTGGAATAATTAAGTAAGAAAAATAATTGTGCAAAACACATGGAAATTCGCAATATCTTTTTTCCTCTCTCACTGACGTCGAGTATACTAATTGCATGTGCATGGAATGAATAATGAGCTTTGCCAGAATCCATCAAAAACATGTACGCTCAATAAAAAATATAATGCCCATTAGCATTGGATTACGATCCCAGAGCCCCGTGAGAGATCAATGGAATCAAATGGCCACTATCTACAGCGCTGGGTGACCCACATCCTTTCCTCCCCTCCTATCCATAGATAGAAATAAAATCCCTAAAAAGTATTCCACCCCCGCCCCAAAATTTACCCAATATTAATTTTCCCCCATAAAATTAGTACACTTGACTCAGGTCAATTTCCTCGGTCAGAGGGGTCACACCAAAAATGCTTCCAGCTCTCTGTCCAAGAATCTCAAAACATTAGTAGCACTAGGACCAATTAATTATTTCAACAATTTTTCATACCGACGCAAATTAATCTTCAAAAAATCCTCCCACCCTTGTTTGTAGAGAATTTAACGGGGAATCCAATACAATTTATTTTATTGACCCAGGTAAAACATTACGGCTACCAGAGCCGGGAATCTAAAGCTTGGTTTTTGATTCCGAAAAAAATAAGCAGGTGCTAAAACTTGAACGTTTTGACCCAGGTGTGATTGAGAGAGGGTTATAGGGGCTAAATGGATCGAGCCGTCCTGTACTAATAGTTGTAGACCTATGTATGTATGTACACATGTACTTACATTTGAAATGTCAAGTCTGAGAGTGTGTGGAAAAAAAAGTTGAGCTTTGGAAATAGCGATGTGGGATAAAGTTGAAGGGAGTGATTTGCAAGGTGTTTCGTACCACAACAGCCGCCGTTCCCTTCATATACATTTATAGACACAGATAAAAATTTCTGCTTGAATATGGGAGCTACATACATACGTCCACATCTCAGTCAGACTATGAGAGGAAAAAAATAATTAGTACTCTCACCACTCAATTCATAACAAGGGATCATATCTAGTTGTATGAGCTCTGTAACAGCCCCAACACGTAACATTAACTCATCCACATTCCTCACAAGTGATCGTACAGGAGTCTTGGTCAAAAGGAAACGTGAGGGCACGAGGCAATCATAATTGCGGGACTGTCATGTACAAACTCAAAATTCAATAGAAATCAGAGAGACACAGGTCCTGACTGCACTTTACTTTCTCAACAGACTCAAAACATTCGCAAGTCACTCCAAGTTGGCCAAATCATAATGCAATATTCGTCCCAGTCTCTGTTGCCTCTCAAGCTCCTTTTTTAGTCTCGTATTTCCATCCTTTTTTTAGTATTATGTGTGAGTGAGAGCAAGTGGGCCAGCAGAGCCAGGACCTCCCTTTAGTCTCTAATTTTCTGGGTTTTTTTTCTGTGCGTGCGTGCCTGCCTGCATGTGTGTATGTGTGTTGTGACAGTGTGAAAAAAAAATCATGTGGAAAAATTTATGTTACTGGTTCTGTCTCATCAACTCCATCCTTTTGGGGACTCTTCTACTTGGTCAAGGTAAGAATCCTCCTTCAAAATCCCAAGTCAAGGCTTCCAAGGATTTGATTTACATTCAAAACAATTTTGTATGTTTAGCTAGTAGTAATTACAATAATACAGTTCAGGCTCTTTGAAAGATAAGAGAGTTGTGTGTTATAAATGATTTTTTTTTGTCATAGCTGATGACGACTACCGGGTTCGAAATGACGAGAATCAAGTGACCCGGGACCGGGTGGGCTTTATAAGTGATGGGGAAATCCATATAAGAAATTACATCCGATTCCGGCTCTGGACAAGGTAGTAAAAGCGTAGGTTTTAGTACACTGGGACTCGACATATAAGAGACGTGTCCGTACATATGTACATACACACAACAGCATTGTTTTTTATTTTGTCAGGGACAGAAATATTGCGAGAGTTTTCTTTTCAACGGAAAGTTTTGATTTTTACAAGAGTTGTTGAAATTTTTGTTTGTTCAGAAGATACGCCCTCAAAAGTAGAGGGGATAGAGAAGCCTCTTACATTTTTTTTACCGCCATCAATAGAGTAAAAATGGCAATGGCCTCCATTCTACATTGGCAAGAAATAAATATAAAAGTTTAATTTTTTTTGCTCGCCGCAAATAAACACATTTCCCCATTGATTTGACATATCATTTACAATTAGTGGAGGGCTCATTGGGAAATTGTGGATAACATTGAGAATTTAATTAATTTTAAGCGGCTAAATAAAAAAGTACATACATATAAAGTCAGTAGCTAAAAATAACCTCAGTCCAAACAGGTTTCATTTTTACAAAACAATAATAATTCAATGCTCGAGTCATTGTGAAGAAGTCAGGGGGCTGTCATTCATTTAATAACACTTGAGACTTGAATGATTTTTATGCCGCAAATTTTGTACATATCACAGAAGTAAACATTGGGGTAATAATGAGCATATGCCAAATATCTCCTCATTACCAACTCTCACATCGAAAGTCGTTTCCAAAAGAGTCTGTCCAAGACGAGTACATTACTGTTTTTTTATGTTGGACTTGAGAATAAAATTACATTTGACTAATTTTTTTTATCCAGGAAAAATTCAATTTATGCCCAAGAGATAATGGTGAAGAATGTAAAGTCATTGAACACTAGTTACTATGACCCTGGGAGACTCACGAAGATTTTCGTCGGAGGTTTGAACAATCGAGCGGATGAGCGGCGTTTGAGTGACTACACGGCTCAACTCCGAGATGCGTATTTACGCTTCGGTGATGTCAATTTCATTGTGGTTGATTATGGGAATTTGGCTTGGAACGTCCTGTACTACACTACTGTTGGAGGAGTTGTCTCCAGAAGACTTGTCGACTTCCTCATCTTCCTCGAAGAGAATAATACGGACTTGTTCAAAGTCCATTTGATTGGGCATTCTTGGGGATGTCACATTGCGGGGAATGCCGCCCGGAAGCTTAATAGTGAGATTGGCAGGATCACTGGTAATTATTTTTATGGAATTTAAAAATCTTTTATTTTTTTTAAGGGGGGGGGTTTACAACTTCTCTGTTCAAAATTGTTCCCAGAAACTAATTTGATAAGGGATTTTAGTCAAAATTAATTTTAAAATCCTACAGGCCTGGACCCAGCAGGACCACTTTACAGATTCGTCCCGAACCAGTACCGCTTGGACAAGTCGGATGCTCAATTTGTGGACATTGTTCACTCTAATGGAGGGGCGAGTTCCATTGGGATCGGCGGATTTCTAGGGATAACTCAGCCCTTGGGTCATGTGGATTTCTATCCGAATGGAGGCTCACTCCAGCCCGGCTGTCCTGGAGGAGTCCTCAGTTTTTCCGAAAGTAATATAATAATAATTCCCTAAAATTCTTATTTATTTACAAACAAGGATCCGCTAGGATTTGGAATAATTGACTTGCTTTTGCCCAATCTTCATTCCTTTTGACTCAATTATCCCTCCCGAGATCAGAGTTGAAAAAGCGTGACTCAAGTCTCAGAGTGAGCGGCCTCAAAATTACATTACTTCAAATCCATTAGCCTTTTTCTCACATGTATTTCCCTATCTGTTTACACATGTACATACATAATTTCTATAATAATTTATACGTGCACAAATTTACACAGGAATGAGTAATTACAGTGTAAGTGCAAGTAGGACAATCTCGCTACAAGAGTCCTCTCAAATGAGAGGAACTTTTTACCACAAAATTATCTCCAGGAATTACGGGAGGTATTTATCGTTCTTCAGTTTCTCAACTCCAGAGGATCCTCATTATTTAAAAGAACTCTTTGCCGGAGCTTGTAAGTGGAGTCTCGCTATAGAAGTGCTCCTTGAAAAAACAATTATTATTGTTCCCGCAGGAGGAAAAACATTGTGGTTGGGATTACCCCCGTGTTAATGGTGGGGACTCCTTTAAGTGAGCACGTGCACAATCGGTAGATATATAAATCGAAATTTCCTTGGGGACGCTCAAGAGTGATGTTGTTTCTGAGGGGGAAAAAATAGAGATCTCTCCGGTTCCCCAACAATGAAAAATTTTGCTCCTTGCTGTTCAAATAATTATGTTAATTTGTAAATGTATTTGTGTGGATTTGGAGGGATTTTTAGATGGGATATTCTGTTGTGGAGAGAGTGGACTGTAAACTAATATAGTATTTACATGGGTTACAGATTTCCGTTGTAGCCATAGAAGGGCTCTGACGTACTTTCAGGAATCCATCACATCCCCCCTTGCTTTCCCCGCCTGTCGTTGTAACTCTTGGCTGGAGCTCTCCACCGCAAACTGTAACTGTGAAATCAGTCAAGTGACTTTCATGGGGGAGCATATTCCCTTCGAGTACGTAATTCCATTAGAAATATTTCTCTCTTGTACAACATCAAACATCATTTCCAACCTCCTCATTCAATTACCAATTTTCCCATGCTCCAACGAGCAGACCCAAACATTCCTAATTCCCCCCTCCCCTTCGTCCTCGTCGCTCTTCCTTGATTAACCTTCGTTTATTGAATAATTTCCGACAGTGCTGAGGGCATGTACTACGTCCGTACAAAAACTGAATTTCCTTTCGGCACTGGGCCTGCCATGGAGGTCGTGTTGAGAAGCACCTCGGACGCCCCGGACTCCATCAAGACTGAGAGTAATCTCCGAACCTTTGCCAATACCACCGTCTTGAATGTGACCACTTACACCCCAGAGTTCTACCCCAATAATGACGTCCTCAAGGCTTGCATCGCCCAATTCTAATCCGATGCATCGTGTCCATACTCCTTGAACCCAATCGCTCCCAAGGCTTCAATACAGATCACTTTCGCTATATAAATAATAATCCACCTCTTGACAAGACGTCACAGGGGAACGCTCTCCTTTGTTAATAACAGATTTTGCCTCAGTCTCACTCTGCCCCATGTTCATTTCCAAACCGATTTAGCAGATTATTTTTGGGAGTGAATTTTAGTGGCACTATTTATAGGGATGCTCTTATAAAGACAGTGGACCGTGCAATATACATATGAGGCACTACCCTCTGTACATGATTCTTCCACGTGGAATTGCAAGATTATGGAAAAAAAAAGAAGGAATTTCAAGACCAAAATCCCACTGAATGTGAGATGAAGGAGGATGGGGATGGAGCAATAAGACTGTTGAAAATGCACTTGTTCATTACTAAATGCTAATTAATTATTACTTGCGTATACCTTGACGTACCTTAATAATTTTGTAATATATGAGTATCGGAAAACTCAATGAATCACAAAGTTCAATTGTAATTATTCATGTTTGTAATAATTATTATTATCATTGCCTTGTGAAATCATAAACTCTCATTTGCTCTCTGTACAAATATGGGGCTCTCCCGCCCTCACCACTCATCAGGGCAGATCATTTATAGGCTTGTGTGGTTTCTTTACTTGACCTAGTTTTAGCACCGAAAATCCCAGGATCTTTCCATGAGTTGACTAAAGATAACGTCGACTTCAAATTGTCATCTACAGAACACTTGACTCTATTCCCTCTGTAAGAGGTCATCAAGGACGATTAAGACGGAGCGGAAAGTTTCCGGAAGCACATACCCGATATCTACATATATCTATACCTATATATAGTATGCACTTAAAATTATCAAATCTTCTCAGAAGATCCCACGCGAAGGTCCTATAATGCAGTTGTGTAAAGTGAACTCTCTGAAATACACCCCTTGTCACTGGCATTGCATCCCCAGCGTCAAGGACAGTTGGGAAAAGTCTTACAGTGCCCCAATGTAAACTAATCTCTTTAAAAAGTGTAGAAAAATTTGCACAATTTAAGAGCCCCCTCACAATCAGAGTTGATTTTGTACACAAGGAAATTTACCAGGAAGATAGAACAAGGAACTCGCTCATGCCACTGAGACTGGGACGGGATGAGAAACAATAACAATTATTATTGTCATTTAAGAGTCTAGGAAGTAGTAAGAATATTATGAAACGCCAAGATCTCAAACTATATAGCACTCAATGGGTTGGAATTGCATAGAATTATGTCACTCGTCGTTAAGAGGCAATTATATGAGGAATTCAATGAATGCATGACTGCATATAAAATAAATATCTTCTCCAAATGTTACACATCATGTAGATACTCTCCTCTGATAATTTCCTCCTTCAGTGAATCAATTCCCAATAGCGAGGAATTTACAGGATGTCATCACATCTTCTGAGCCAATTTCCAAAAAACACGCAGAGCTTTCATACAATCACATAAACCCATTAAACCCAAGACACACTTCACACGAGTAGTAACTTTCCCTTTTGACCTTTCACATTTATCTTCCACTCCTCACTCCTACAGGCCCCACTCGCTCTGACGTACGCCCCAGCCCTCTTCTCTGTACACTACAAGCTTTGAACACTCTTAACAGGAGTCACAAATCGGTTCTAACGAAATTTCCATACTTCCTCATCCGCTAGTACTCTTTTTGCTAGTGGTCATAAGAAAAGATAGAATTTACAAAATACCCTTATGAGACTCCAAGCATTAATTAGGAGATAGCCGAAGAAAAAAATGTAAAAACCAGGGGAAACCTCTTGAGGCCAATGTATATCTTATGGGCCCCTTCAAATATTTTTAAGGCTCTGGAATAGGCCCTTGGAAAATGTCATGGGGTCTTTTCCTACAACTACGTATGGCTAAACAAAGTAGTAGATTCTAGACGAGTTGTATAAGTAATGAGTCCCGTGCAGTCAAATTATGAATTTAAACCTGTGTCATAAAAGAGGTGCTAAAAGTTCACTCGCTGAGGTTTTTGAGGTTTGACTTGTACACAGAGAGCAGGACCTCCCCTTCCCCCTATGGACATGTCATAGTGGATTTTAATTACAGAGAGATTCCATACCTTGGCCCGGACTGTTGTGTGAGTGTCGGAGGAAATATCTAGTAAAATTTCCCATCCTCTCCCTAAATAACATTAAAACAGGGTCTGGGAAACACTACACCATGAGAGGACGAGGGGCAGGGTAAATAATAACGGTTTCATTTGCCTTGGGCCTAATCTCCAGCCAAACACCGTTGATAATTAATGTGACCGCAGGAAAGTGACGCAAACTATAAAATACAGAGAGATGCGTCCCTGTCACTCTCTACGTACAAGAGCTCCCAGCCAAATGCACATATGTACATATGTACTCTCCCTGAATTCTCCCTGAAATCATGAAATGGATCGTTGACCCGATTATCTTCAGCATCCCTACACACATCTCCTCACATCAATAATTTTAAATTAGCAAATTAATGCACCCAGCAAAATTCCTCAATTTCCGCATATTCTTCCACATATATTTTTAGCGGATTTATGATAAGTTGCATTTGTTTTCGGAAATTTGTGAATTTAAAATTCTTGATGAATTTCTGAAATTGGGAAATGTGACGGATCAAGGTGCTGTCTATGTGACGAAGAACTCTTCAAGTTTTCAATAAATGATCAATAATTTGTATAGAATCAAATTGAGCCTTGACTGACATCCCTTGAAGACCAAATGACTTGTAGGCATGAGACTCCTTAGGAAATTGGGAACTCATCCCGAAATTTGAAATCTAACATTTCCTCCACAATGTCCAATATATGAGGGAGGGCCTCCAGGGATGAGTCATTTACGTGACAAGCCCAAAAAGCAATTTGAGTAAGTAAAAGCGACGGAGGAGCGCCTCAACCTTTTCCTATGGACTGATTGTTATTCCAGAATCACAATCCCTTCCTTTTCTACCCCCAAAATCCGGAAATGATGTCTATACTCAATTAATTAAATTGTGACATGAACAGGAGGGAAAAGCCACATATTTCCAAAATCTCTTCCACATAAATTCCCCCCTGCAGTATCTACTAGTTCCAGTCCTGGGCTTCATTCGGAGTTGATGAGTATAGAGGAGGATGCATCAACCCGAACCCCCCCCCTCCCTCCCTCCCTCCCCATTCTCAAAATAAAAAGTGCAGCATTATTTGTTACCCTTTTGTTCCCGGAAGACTCCGGAGGAAGGAGTTCATTAAAGCTATATTTTCGTCTGGATAAAAAAAAATATCGAGTGAGAGGAGAGGAGTGAAGAGACGAAGGTTGAATTGAGAAATGTCTCTGTATGCAATCTATTATCATACGCTGAAAATAAAGGGAGGGAATGAAAATCAAAGGCATTCACTTTACCTCAACGTACGAGGACGGGAAGATTCCGACGGCTGCATTGTGCTCACCTTCCAACCAATTAGCATCCAATTTTCTTCGAATATACAAAATGTCACCTTTCCGAAAGCTAAGCTCTCTAAAATACAAGTTACACAAATACTTTAGAAATTATCAATCACAAGGAGGAGAAAGCTCCGAACAAGTTTTTCTTACTCCGCATAATTTATTACAATTTGCATGCAATTACTACTATAAGACGCAGCTGGGGCTCAAATAAGTGAGAATCTTTTATTTCCGATTTTATTATATACTTTTTCCTCCTTATTTTTAAAGACAAAAAACTAGGGACATATTTTTCTCAGTGTCATTTGTAATTTCCTAGAAAGGGAGGGAAATGTCTCATGGGCCTCTGTACCTACTGATATGGATATAGATACTTTTGTCAAAATTTCCCGCCCTATAGTTGCTCTCTCACTCTCTCTCTCTCTCTCTCTCTCTCTCTCTCTCTCTCTCTCATTCCATGGAAGTTTATGGAAGATGATGTAATTATATGAATAATTATTGAAAGTTTTACTAGAAAGAGAGAGGGACGGCTCCTGCCATGACTCTTCTGAAAGAGAAACCTTAGAGAGTGACACTGTCAATGAGGACAAAGTATAATGACATTAAGGGTGAGATAAGAAATTTGTTTGTGGACTCGTTTACTCCCGACCTCATAATCTCCTATCGAGATTTCAGTTGAGCAAGCAGTCCCTTTGAGTGAGTAAATATAAAGCAACTCTTTTGACATCCCCTTCCTTCCCTCTCTGCTCATTAAATCAGAGAGGATTTTATCAGATGGGGACAAATATGAGGGACGGGGAACTTAACTTGACGTCGTGACTTGGCTATTACCTTGAATTTTGTGGGACAAAGTTAAATAAAGCTTTGGCAACTATTCTCTGATCCGGTGTCCTGTCCCTCCATCGAGGACGCTGCGGCTCGTCATCTTCGTATCTGTTCAGAGGGATCGGGGACTTCTGGGATGGTCTGCGTTCACAAGGAAAACTTTTATTCCCAATCAGGGACACGTGTCTAAACAATCGTTACCTTCCATTGTATTAAAGTACCCTCGTACCATTTAAGGAGATAATGTCTGTCAAAATTCCTGAAGGGACTCAATCAGTAATTTAATTACATTCGGGACGCAATTCTGCATCGTAGGTTAAATATAACTAGGGTCAGTTTTAATTGTGAATAAAATGTGATTTATTGAGGAAATTGTCAAAAAAACAATTAATAGAAAATTGAAGGACAGAAACTTTAGCGACTTTCTCTTGAGTCAAAAATTTTTTTAAAAAGGAAATGACAGGAGGAGACCCATTCTAGGGACTCGGATGAGTTCACAGATGAAATGAGGCTAAAATAGGAGTTGAAGGAGAGTCATAATTGCTTACGTAAAATTATCCGTGTGTCGTCTATTTTCCATATCTTGAATCTCGGCAAGGAACTTGCGATGACGTTGTTCCTCATAAAATCGTTTCATGGAAAGCTGCTGTCTTCGTCGTAGCTCCTCCTCCCCGATGTAATCTTTCTCAACGAGACGGACGGGAGCTTTGTAATGAATGTTCACCTCCGACTCGGCATATTTGACGGGTGCTGCTGCTGCTTCAAAACCCATACACAAAGATCATTTTAATTTACACTTCCATCATATCCCCATCTCTCTCCTTACAAGAAAGCCCCGAACAAGTCATGAATATTTGCTGAATCCCCCCCCCCCATTTCACACATTGTCACATTGATTGATTCCTCTCTATGTTGAGGTCAGAACCCATGCTTTCTCCACCCAACTTTCACCAACACTTTTCTACCACAAAAAAAAACAGTTCTATCACAAAAACAATAATTATTACACAACAAAAGAAAAAATGACAATCACAAAAAAAAAACAATATGCAGAGTGCCAACAATTTCAAGTGCGGATCTCAAATATCAAATGGAACTTTAAGGAAACTTCTTCGCCCCACATACAACTTCCAATATATATTGTCAGAGAGGTTCGTTCTTTGTCATTCCACAAGATCTAAATGGACGTCCAGTGCCATCTATCAACCCCGTCCTAATAAAATCCTTCCCTCTCACAATTACATGCAGGGAAAAGTTTCTCCGATCCCTTCCCAGGGATTGGGAACATTAGCCTAATTATTTTGTAATTACTATTAAAAATCCAGCCAACTACTCTCAATGTAATCTCGAATCCTGGACTAATGAGGGTAGGGACGGGTTATTTCTGAATCCAGTCATTATCGAAATTTCAATGTAATGGATTGCACTCCACTCACAATCAGTCTGCCTTGCAGAATTTCTCCTCTCAGGAGCCGATAACAGCGTAACAAGACACGTATATGAGTAAACAGGGAAATCAATTCTGTGCCCGTGTCAAGTTACCCTTCACCTACGGTCTTGTATGTATGTAATTACAAGAATGTATATTATAAATAGATACTCCAGCATCGTTTTATTTTGGGACTCGTACAAAACCATCCTGAGTCCAAGGACGACCGAAAGGGACGGAGGAAAAATTATGAGTGAAAATGCAATTATGATTATTCCCTGGATCTGATATCCCCTCAAAAGTATCCTATGATTAAATTCCTGCATAGATAGATATAGTCAATAGATAAATATGCTAAATGTAAATAGGAAATGGCACAGTAAGATCCATGTTCCATGACAAGAGTCCAATTGAAAGGATAGTAAAAATAAAAATCCAGGAGCCTCATATCTACTCCTCGACTAATGTCGTTACAAAAGTTAGCCTCAGATTGTATCGGGAGAGAATCAAAAAAAAAAAAAAAAAGGAAGGGAATTGTAAATTTGATCAAAGGAGATGAAAAGATATTAGAAACTACAGTGTATCTATCAATATGTACAATATTTACAAATCATTCCCTCACGGGACCCCACGTCGGTACACACACATCTCATCACTGACATTCCAATTTACTTGAGAACCTTCCTTTTTGTACACTGTACACACTACACTCGGCCCATATATATCTCCCCCCACACCCCCCCCCCCAAAAAAAAAACTTCCGACCTGTGGGTTTGTCACAGTCAAAACCCTCACGGCCTATAAATAACTCCAATCCTCAAGTCAATACTCATGTATGAACCTGTCGAGTCCCTATAAATTCAAAACGCTATTTTATTTCAGCTTCAATAAGCTCTACACATTCCTCCTGCGGAGTTGTTTATGTCTCTCGGAGCGTGTCCTGTACTCTCAACCTCCTCCGAGTCCCTCATCTTGGGTCTAAAATTAACATACAAGCGTATTAATAATTTTAGGAGGAGATGAGGGTCCCCCCTGTTTATCCTTAAATTTCCCCGTGTTAAATCCCATAAGAATCTTTCAATTTCTCAAGTTAGGGACAAAATATGAAATGCTCCAGACAGTTCCTTGTAACTGTCTTAAAACTTGGACCAATTTTAATAACTCCCATACGAAATAAATAAATAGATACTTGCACGCTGATATTTTTTGAAAGTGTCAAATCAAGGGATAATAATTAATTGCAAAAAATAACGTCCAAACTTTGTTATCTACATTTGGAGGAGTTTTTACTGCTCTTAGTAATAAGGCCATTGATATTTTAGCCTTGACGAGGGATTCTGTAACACCTGACCTAAATCTCCTTGTCCCAATTAGCCCAATTCCAGAGGAATGCGATAATACTGGTAGGGGGAAAAGTCCGGCCACTATAACACATATACAACTTGATGGCCTCATCCTTATGTATTAATTCCTGACTGCACAAATAGCATTAGATAGTCCTTCACAAGTCAATGAGGGGTTATAGGGGCGAAGCTGGACGCCTAAAATACAGTTAGTCCTACAGCCCTGACTCTGTCCCAGTAAATATTTAGTAATAGCGTTCTTACAGAAGTCAAACTTCGACTGAGAGTTGAGCTTTTGGGTTATTTCCGTGGCTTACAATGAGAGCTTTTTTTTTGTAGGACGAAGCGTATAATTGTAATTAATACTACATTGTACTAATTGGGAATCTACGGAATGACGAGGGTCATGAAGTATGACATGTGTCCAGAGGAGTCAACCCCAGTGGACACCAGTAGATACTTTCAACGCGAAAACAAAAATGTCAGTAATTTTATTGAGCTTTGCTACAATAAAAATAAAAAAAAAACAAATGCGAAATCAAAACTGTTAAGGTTCCATCCAAAGGCATGTGTTGTCATTTGGTGCTTTGTGCCTGTGCAAATCATTAAAACAGTTGATGCAAACAAGAAGCAAGGAGTAAAAACAAAGTATTAGCATTGCAACATCACAAATAAAAAAATTAGCTGGGATGTTTTGACCAAGTCAGGAGACTGAGAGAGAGAGAGAGCTTGAGAGTGACAGAGAGAGAGAGAGAGAGAGAGAGAGAGAGAGAGAGAGAGGCGCGTGTGGGGAAATGAAGCCATATGTAAAGCATTAGAATATTTTGGATTACAACTCCAACCTCTGCACACCCAAGTCTGGGAGTGTGTGGAGCCAGAAATAATCTTCCCGGTAAAAGAAGCCACACGGAAAAACAATCAGGACAAATTACAATCCACACGAGTCTTGAGAGATCCCCTCTACACGTGGCACACCTCATGTATCAACAGTCATTATACCCTCCCTACACTTATTACTCATCCCTGGTTAAGAGGTAACAATTTAATTACTACACTTGAAAAAAACGCCACTCTAAAAAATATTTGAACGTGACTTCTCAATAAATCCTTCCAATATTTTTTAGCTTCTTTAAAAAATCTCAGATTTATTACTTGATAACATTTAACTAAGTCAATATTCTTCCCATTAAAAAACAAACACTTAATCCTGAATAGAAAAAATACTTTTAATTCAAAAGAGATTCTCTGAGATCTTCGAACTCCTGACAGGAACCTGACGATGGGATTCCTATTGACTACTTTGTCATCCAAAGACTGGGATGCGAGAGGAAGAAAAGCAGAAAGAGAAAAATTTTGGGGATGGGGAAGAAGCCAGGGGTTGATAACATTGCAAGCATGAGAGCCACATATTTACAAAAACAAGAAAACATGAAAAAATAAAACCAAATGGGTCAAATGGCTTACGTAATAATGGAGAAGCAGCAGGCGACTCGGGCTCAGTACTGACATTGCTTTTCAGTTGAGCCTGCTTTAGAAACGGGTTCTCTACAAGAGGAATTTGATTCTCTGCTTGTTTCCCAGCATCCTCCTCATAGTCATCATCATCATCATCATCATGACTATGTCTCAAAGACCATGCCTGTTTGCTCACGAGAGGATTTTTATTGGAAGCAACTTGTGCAGTAGAAGAAGAACAACAAGAAGGAGGAAGAAGAGGTGGAGGAGGAGACTGAATCCGATTTTGACTAGCCTGGGGAGGATTTCTACTCGGTGGAATCGGTCCATCATTTTCTGAGTCACACACAAATCAATTTCCCCCAATTGTTTCTCCTCAAAAAAAAATACCCCCTTCAAATATCACTTGCCTTCACTTTTTTGTCTCACTTGTCCCCGTCTCAAGTACATATTCGCTCATTGTACATTAACCCTCCAAACTAACACTCCATATTGAACACTCCTTAGTCTAAACCCCTCTTAAACACAAGCTATATAGTTGTAGTAACGTAAATACATTTACAAAAACCCCCTTCTCTGTCATATAGATACTAAAATATCCCTCCGAAACAAACATACACATGTACCAAAGCTCCCCTCAATTCTAACATAGCCTTATAGCTCCATTCCTTACATCAATATACAGATCCTTATCAAAGCTTTCTCTTCCCTTTTGAACTGCGGGAGAAAGTAACTTTCACTTTGTTCCTTCTCCCGAATGCATGCTTTCTAACTTAACACATGCATCCTCAAGGCATAAGTCTATCACATCTATCATCCTCAAATTTCCACACCAAAAAAACGTTCCCCAGACACAAGGCCAAGTGCAAAAGTTTTCCATCACAATTCAGATTTCCTTTGCACAGGACCTCCCTGTAATAATTATTACTTCTCGAACGCTATTCAAAAATCCCCTCAAAACAGGAGGGTTACTAAAAATTAATTATAAAAATAATTAAGACAACAAAAAACTTTCTCTAGCAATATATCATTGTTAGTGAAAATATCGGAATAGCATTTTGACCAGCTCAAGTGAAGATTACAAAATGTACATGTGGATACATTAACAACAGCTAGAGTAGTATCTATTATTGTCAGTGGGAATTGACACGTGCTGAAGGCTTGACAAACAAAACACTTCTGGGGGGGAAAAAAATCCCTCCGTCAAAATAGACATATTTTTAGAGACTCAGATTTCCTCCGTGTTCTAAACAAAATTGGGACTACTTGAGGGTGAGTACAGGAGAGTCAACGGGATTTCCTGGAATTGTTGAAGTACTCGAGGAAACTGTTGCTCTCCTATATGGTTGTAAGAATGTGGGGGGAACGCTGTTCCGAAATCTACGATGGATTTATGGGATCTCACACAAATTACAGCAGTAGCAGGGGGGCTCGTGTTAAAAGTAAACAAATTAAATGACTCCAGGAATTCCCTAGGAGTTGCCCTTAACTTACAATAATTTTATTTATAAGAGTAAAGAGTAATTAATTATATACGTCACGCCTAGACACTACCAAGTAGCTCTGCATGCACAGTTCCAGAGAGCAGTATTATTTACATATGGATCTACTCTACGTCTAAAAATAGTAACAAACTATCTATAGATAGATATATACGAGAGGGGGTTAGTCATCCGCATATTTAGTATTACAGAGCCAGGCACACTCATCTTTTTTTTACACCCAACACATAGAGTCACAGGGGAGGGGGAGTAATTATAGTTAGATACACAGGAGAAGCAAAAATCCCAACCCGGAAAGGAGACTACACATCTATTAATTCTAGGATTTTCTTATTGATTAAAAGCCCAATCTCACAAGTGTGTCCTCCATAATTGTATATACAAAATTTAACTCCCTTTCCCATCCCCGCCCGGTCTAGCGGAATTGTTGGAGGAGTGACAGGGCCAAGCTGAACTTGTACATTCAGATAGTATTTACTAAGTAAGTGTTTAGCATCCCACGGATTTTTGTTTACATTGTGCAGCTCTAGTGAGGAGGGAATTGAATCCCTGAGTCCCATGATCGAGTTGAGATGATTAACACGTAAAATAGAATTGACTCTCTGGGAAGCACACACAGAGACAGATGGGTCTCTACATATAGATAATTAAGATATAAATATTTACAATAATAATTATTTCCAATGCATGGAGGACGGGGGGACTCAGGAGCTACAGCACCGCTCCCAAATTCCCCTCCGATTACAAGGAGACAGAGAAAGCATGCACGTTGAGGGAAATAATCCCATGGAAGAAGCGGGAGACCCGAATGAGGTGAGTCGTTGCTCTGGGACGGAAGTAAACTAATAAAAAGTTACACAAACACACACACACACAAAACAGAGGCACAGACCATAATATCGAGCCTTGAGAGTAAACATTGGAGACTCCTCCAAAATCCTAATCCACAATGCTTGTCTTCACTGACTCAGAAGAAGGCATTCACAAGAAGAAGAAGAGGAGGGAGGAAAACCTTGGAAATAGTTAAAGCGGAGAGCGATGTGGAATCTTATCATGTTTTGCAAATCAATGAATCAAACCGTAGTCTGCAATCGGAGAGCAGGGCCTAATAAAATAATCAACACCACATATGAATTTTCCCCAAAATTCTACAAACTAGATTGTATTATGGTTGCACTTGTCGGAGAAAAGCTGCAATTTCTACGAAGGTGACATGTTTCTTTTGTGAGTCGTTCGTACCAGAAGGCACTCGCTGTAAAGTCATCAAATAAGCTGCCTAGAAGTCTAGTTCATACAGTAGTGGCTGCCAGTGCCATTTGATGCATATACATATAGTCATAATCATGTGAATATTTTGAATGATGCTGAACCACAGGTGCAAATAACGCCAGACCAGGTAGAGTATGAGGAGACTAAAAGACATTAAAATTCCCGAAAAATTCGAAAATAATTGAGAGTATTTGAATTATAATGGAGTAAGTTTCAAACATTAAAATTGAATTGTCGAATCCCAGGGAAAATAATTTAATGAGAGGAAATTGGTTCTGAGATAAACCCAACCAGTGATCTAAACAATTATTCAAAGTTCGGGAAATGCTTTGAGGCCCGAACAATTTTTTTTCTGTGAAAATCCTTTGCCCGATCCTAAACGTTATTTGTACACGGTGTCCAACTATACAGCCTGAGGAAATGCTTCTATGAGAATCTACTGTATAGAAGAGTCGACCTCTAAAGAACACAACTCTAATTTGTGCGAACAGTGTGTTGCTCTGTGAAGAGCCAGGAGTGACACTGTGAATAACGCTAGTCGCTATGAGGCCCAGGGTTACGGAACCCTGAGAGAAATGAAGTTGCAGTAATAATTGTCAATGATGTGCTTGAGAGGCAGTAGTGCATCGGAAGGACTAGAATGCAGTAAGTTATGGGTGGAAGAGGGAGATTCAAAAATAATAGAGACCTACTCCATTTGCGTGAAATGGACTACACGACGCCATAGTAATAATAGTAATTTGTGCGGTAGGAAAAAGCATCCTTCTTGTCACCTCTGGTGCGAGTCCGTGGTCTCCAATAGCGAACACTTCGATACAAGTATGGATTACAAGGACGGTTCTCACTATTACTTTTATTGCTGATGTTCCCTCCCACTTGCTGCTGAAGGGCAGAGATTTTGGGGGGTGCGGGCGGTGGCGGGAGTGGCGGCGGCATCGGATGGATGTTTGTTCGGGGCTGAGGGGGGACGTAGCGGAATTTGGGCTGATGAAGAGCAGGGTCCACGTTCCAGTTCCCACTGCTCGTCCCTTTGCTCCCAACCCCTCGTGACTCCAGGACCCGGGGAGGTGGAGGGATGGAGACGGAGTGGTAGGGTGGGGAAGGAGAAGCCGTCCCCACGGAGTCCGTGGCGGAGTAGTAGTCCCAGAAGTTCCCGGAGTAGTCGGAGCTGTAGCAAGATGAGCTCGCGGGCTGCTGAACCAGGGGTTGATTAAGGTACTCCAAGGACTTGTTCGGAGACTCCAGGAAGCAATGGGCTGTTAAAGTTGGTTGACAGACGTTAGGGGTGGAGCTGGGCTGGTAAATGGGCTTCCTTGACCTCGAGTTCAAATATAGATCTGGGGAGGAGCAGTTGACGGGGGAGGACTCCCGCCCGTCCGGCTTTCGGTCCAACTGCTGCTGCTGGTGCCTTTCCAATTTTTCCTTGAATATATCCGCACTGGCACAGCGTCGGTCGCAATGATCCGAGCGCCACTCCGTCATCCGAGCTAAATTAGGGTCGGAGCAGAAGAGACACCGGAGAAGATTGATTTCAGGGAGAAGCTTCCTATATTCATCTTCATTTGAGTAAAATGTTTCAAAATAGTACTTGAGTCTATCCACCTCACCCGCATTGGTGAGTCTCAGACGCTCCAATTTATCTCTCTCCATAATTTCTCGTGTCACGAGGTGTTTGAGAGCCTCATCTTTTTTCAGGAGTAATGATGCCAGCCTTGAGATGACGTTCACATGGGACATGTACGACAATGCTGTTTTAGTGCTGGAACTTGGACTCGCGGATCGTGACCTTCTTAAAGTTCCAAGAGGGGATCTCACGGGAGAGACAGAGGGTCCGCGTTTCCTTTCTCCACAAATACTTTCTCCTTTCCTCAAGTGTGAAGGAGAGACACTTCGACCCACGGTGCTACTCCCAGTTTTGACGATCTTAGCCGTAGACACGCTCCCCTTACTCCTTATAGTGGGGAGGGTTGAGAACTGCTTGGGAGAGTCTCCAGGTTTATGGTAGTAATTTTCAAAGAAAGTCACTTTCGAAGGCACACCTTTACTACAATAGACGCTGTAGACTGGGATCCGACTTTTCTCCTTTTCTTTCTCCTTCTCCATCTTTTTGAGGAGCAACTGTGTGGAAATTGGGACGTGGATCACAGTCCGGACAGAGTCATCGGATTTAGCTGACTCGGACTCTGAACTTTTCGTCTTGTCCACTTTACTCGTTTTATTATCCGTTTTGGTCGTCCTCACAACTTTCTCCACACTTTTTTTCTCTCGGAACTCCTGGCTCAGGGACCTGGAGAGTTGTTTCTTGGCTGCCTCCGTGAGGCATCCGTCCGCTCCGAAGATCCTCCCGGACTCGGTGCGGTAGAGGGCTGAGGACGAAGGAGGGTCAGAGGATGCTGTGAGTCCCATTCTGGAAGTGACTACTCTCCTCTCAGATGGTCTCCCTTCCCTCTCCTTCTTACTCTTGAGTCTCTCAGGACTGATCAAAGTGCCTAATCTCTTCTTAATGTTCTCTCGCTGGTCCTCACTGAGCGTGGAGCTCATTGAGAATGCTCTCCGGAGCCAAGGTCCGCCGAAGATACGGTTACTCTCTGCAAATGTGAGCCCACTTTTGGAGAGGGCATTTACTTCCATAGTGAGAGCCACCTCCTTGACAGAGGTTCCTCTCCAGGCCGTTTTATGTAAATCACTGGCGGACTTGGAGTGCCGTTTCTCTTCTTCTCCCATTAGAAAACTCCGGAGCTCATTTATGGACCATTGCTTGCATCTCAGAGCGGAGTCACCCTTCCATTTGAACTCCTCGACCCGTCTTGGGCGGAAGAAAAATTCCCGGTTTCTCTGAGCTGTGGAGAGCTGGCTGGAAATAGATGCAATTTCTTCATCCACCCGAGTCCGGTTCCGGACCTTCCACCAAGCATCGAAATCCAGCTGACGCTCTAAGCTAAGGATAGGAATGTCATACATGGACGTGGACCGCTCCAACTGTCCTAATCTCTCCAGAGAGGAGTAAAGCCGATGGAGCTGAACGAACCTCGGGGACTTCTTCCGAGAGTGCTGGAGCTCAAGGATGTACTTAGCATATGTGTAATCCCGGGACCGTCGGAGACCCAAACATGACGCACTCCGAAAGACCCCATTGTTCCTTCCTTTATTATGACTTGCCTCAGAGTCGGGGCCGGCTCCTAAAGGAACGACTGAGTCTTGTCGACTCCCTGCACTGCTACTCCTACTCTTTAGCTTCTTATTTCCTTTAGCTTTGTGGAATTTACTGCCGGTATTAGTGGAGGAGGAAGCTTCATCCAAGCCAAGCCGCTTAGCCAAGGCAGCTTTCTCCCGGAGCATCGCAGCATGATTAGTTTTCGTCACGAACATAGATCCCGTGACTCGTTTCGTCTCCCTCAGATACGGTGTGAGAGCTGGTAATGAGCGGAAGTTCGGTGTACAACTCCGACTCGTGCAACTATCATGCTCCTCTTCCAAGGTCCACACCTCCGTCAAGAAATCCTTCCCTTTCCGGGGTGGGATTGTCAGGAAGGGTGAGGAGGGTAAGGTTGACGTTAATGGGAGGGATAATGGGAGAAATAATGAGGAGGCTTCCTCCATCATCATCTCCTCTCGCTTTCGCTCATTCTTTCTCCCTTCCATTCTTCCTCCATCCTTTCTCTCACAAGACTTAGAGCCCTCTTCCTCCCGAGCACGTTTAGTGGCTCGTCTCTCCTCCACCTCCATCCTAGTCCATTTCCCTTTGTTATGAGTCGTCCCGGACTCAGACGCCGAAATGGTGGCAGTCAATTGTACCACTGAGGAACACACTTTGGATGATGTGGAACGACTAATCCGATTACCTTTATTATCTTTCTCTTGACTCAACCCATCTCCCGGTGATCGATGGGAGCGAGATGACATCCCCCCACTCCTTCCACTTGTTGATATTCCTGATGTTAAAGTCAAACTGGCGGATCCTCTCGTAGTAGTGGTTGTTGTTGTTATTGTGCCCGATGATCCTGGTTGGGATGATGACCCCGAGGTTACGGAGGACATTCCGCCAGCTGTTGCTGCTACGATTGTTCCACCACCTCCTGTTGAACCCAATGACCCGGATTTCCTCTTCTCACTTTTACCCCCACCCCCACTTCCTAATCCAGCTGAGGACTTGACGAGCATCCCTGGAGGTATTTTCGGCGGGATGGGGATATTCATACTATTACTGGAAGATGCAGCGGGAGCAAGGGAAAGTCCAGCTGACCCGCCCGGGGAAGTCGGTCGGGAATGATGGGGTGACAAACATCCTGCATGTCTTGTTGCTACCGGAGTAGCTTTCACTGTTTTATGAACTTTCCCACCAGGAGTGCTCTCTACTTTCCCCTCCGAAGACTTCCCATGTAGTTTCCGGGGCGGTTTGGCAGGGACGGGTGAGTGTCCATTTGAACTTATTTTATCATTTATAGTTGTAGCTCCATTTTCAGCAATTTTGACACTCTTGGCTTTCTTCCCGGTTTTGCTACTTGTTCCAGATTTCTTCATCCCGGATTTTTTCTCCGAGCTTTCCGTGTGTTTGGTTTTTCGGGAACCATTACTTTTACTACTGGATGCTGGGGCGGGTTCTACAACCTCCAATTTGATTGATAGCTTGTGAGAGGTCTCCATAGCTTTTTTAACTTCTCGGGGACTAGTGAGCTCGGGTGAGCTCACCCGGAGTTTCTCCATGCTGGTATTTCTGGACCGAATGGGGATGAAGGATGCGGGAAGGGCCCCTCGAACGTGACTTACTGACCTGACAGAATGGATGAGGCGGGATGCTGCGGAATTTCCCGGACTGGATCTACTCCGCCCATGGAGCTTGGCTGGGTTGATGTCCGAATTGGCTCGACGGAGTTTGGCTTGAATTCTTTCTTGGATGAGAGCAACAGTGGATTGTGGGGACTTTAGCATGGATGGACTTCCACTTCGGAAACTACTGGGAGAGCCCGATCGTGGACGGGATGCGAGGCTCCTTTTCACTTCTTCGAAGGAGGGCATCGGAGACATTGCTACATTTAAATCGTACACAAACCAATGATGCAAGTTTTTTAGCCTTCCAAAAATACTGGCCTTGTCACAGCCTGTAATTTGTTTTTTTTTCCTACGGTCTCGTGAACTATATAAGCCCTTCACCCGCTATTGATACTTGATATTATGTGAAATTTGGTTGATACAATTGGTGCAAATTGGCAGCCTACCTTCAATCATACTGTGAAGTAAAGAAGTTGAGCTTCAGTAGTAGATGTAGCAGCAGCAGCAACAACAGCAGCATCTTGGTCAAAGATACATTGTTTTTTTTTTTTTTGCTACCAACAAGAAGAATTTCGTGTGCAAGATATTGTCTTGAGTTTGTTTAAGTAGTATAGCTGTGACTGTGAGAGTAGAAAGATTACGGCTATTACAACAACTATACGCAGTATAGTGTCACTAGAGTACACAATACTACTGGCTATTGTATATATGCAGGGTCATTAAACTATAGATATAAGGTGACATTAACTTGTACGGGAAAGTACTCAATTCCTCTCCAAAGGGCTGTTACAGTTGACAGTTCCTCTCAGTTTACTTCTATACAACAACATTACGCCCACTGTGCTGCGTTGCTCCATCAAATAAATTGTAATACATTGAGGCGATAAAGAGAACCCGGCCACCAAAATTACCCTTTACACATTATATACGCTTCCATATATATTTATATAAAGACTCTTAGGCAGCTTATTGGCAGAGCAAATTATTATCAAGAAGTGTCCACTTTTTTTTTCTGAGGGATTCAGTTCAATTCAGTAGTCCAGAAACGTCCAGGGGCTGCTGGATAACACGTGCTCATTATTGTCAGTTCAATTCCATATGTAGTAGGAGCCAGCCTTATAAATTCTCTATGTATGTCTCAATACGTACATATGTATCAATGCATTCTTTTTTTTTGTTTACATTTTCTTACGTTGCCTCTATAGAATCCTTCCCTTTTTAGCTTCTCCCACTCCTTCCCCTCCAACAGCGTTTTCCCTTCCTTGTCTTTCCCACAATTTTTTAGAAAGTTCACTTTCTCTTGGCTCTTTCCTCAATTAAGTCCTCTCATGCCCAAGGGAAATGCAGTGGCTGCTTTGGATGCAAGTGCACAAAATGTTTCATGCACCATTTTTTTGGGGGGGGGGCAAAATGGAAAAACACCTTTATGAAAGTTCCCAAATAAAAATACAAAACACTTGCTCAGACCCCCTAATGAAATGTAATTACATAACCTATACAAGACCATCACCTACGTACAAAACCCAGTATTTAAAATCCCAGGCCGCCCGGAAGGGAGAATAAAAATTGGAATTTATGAACATTATGAGAAAAAAATACCACCAAGGCTACATGATTTTTTTCTTGCCCCTCAAAACTTGCTCCTTTTAACAGGTTGTCAGACTTAACTTGATTGATTCATTGATTTCAAATAAACAGTAAAAAATTATTGCTTAAGCAAGCATAATGAGCAGTCAAGGATGGAACTTATGATTTAATCATGCACTGTAAATATCTCACTAATTATTAATTCTATGTATGTATAAATACTTCCCATGCCAAAATGTATGACTCATTGACAGGCAATCATACAGAGAGGGGTATACAGATACAAGGGTTTAAAAACACTAGAGTAAAATATGGGAGCTATTATAATAACTTCATCTAGAAACTACAACCAGGGAATCTGTACACCAGGAATAATTAGGTAGCGGAGGACCTCAATATGATGACACCTCCCATACTTTATAAAATAGCCCATCCCGCTCACGTACGTTATCGGTTAGTCATATAATACAGTGAGTACAATGTTAATGACAGGGGTACACAGTTTGTACAATTTTCTATGCATTGAGTAGTAATTAATTTTGTTTTTAACTATAGAGACGAATTAATTACGCCCTCGCAGAAATAATTTCGTCCTCAAATTAATATCCAGTCAGGTCAAACTCCTCCCACAGAATTAATAAAGTCATGTTTCAACTGTTGACACCCAAAAAAAAAAAGGCAGAAGCAAAAAAATTTGGAAATTGCAAAGCTTTAAGCGTTATCAAGCGTCCTAAAAAAATACTTCAATGACACATGCACGAAGTGAAACCACTTGGGAAACAAATACTGTAAGTAGATACTAACGTCTCCAAAATTATAAAAGTGCATGAGCTAATAGTATATATTTAAATAAATCAAAAATCAATAAGCAATCTTATTTAAAATTATACGACCATGCAGAAATAAGCCATGCATCACAAGACTACAGTCTAGTACAGCTAAACAACTTGTGTGGGACAATACAAGAGAGAATATAAATACATCTACACAATAATTTTACAGTCGTGGAGTCCAACGTGAAGTTATGTACAGAGACGAATTATTACTTTTGACGAACTACAATCTGTAGAAACAAACTACTTACACTGGGTAATAAAATTATACATTAAATTATTTCCAGCCTGTAGATCTCTGACTCCTACAGAGTGTGAGCGACCATTAGAATAACTATTAAATACAAATAGTTACATGTGCCGAGTCCGAGGAGAGTAAAAATTATCATTTGATACCATAGAAAAATAAAGTGAGCAAGTTCTACAGAGTAATTAATTAAGTGAGTAATATGTGGGGATGGGGAAAAAAAAACTTAAAATGGAAAGTGAAAACAAGTGTGATTTTTTAGGTGAATCAAAAGGTGAGAAAATAATAAAGTATAGAGACTGACCTTTGGGTTTCTCCGGTGCTGGCTTACGTAAACCGTGTAAAGGAACTTCGCCACCTTTCTGGATTTCCACGTAGACTTGACGCTGCTCTGCAGGGCTTAATGGAGGAGGCGGTGGAATATCTTGTGCTTCTTGACGCTTCCTAATCACCAAATTCGAGTCACTTTCGTAGCCAAGGTCTTTGGATCCTAATGCCCTGTTCACAATCATTAAAACATCATCAGTCAGAAGCTCAACCATCTTCTCTTCATTACAACCTTGACAACTCCAACACTATCAGCAAAACCATCACTTCTCTCACAATTTTATTCCTTTCTCAATGAATACTGATCTCAATTTTTTTTAAAGCTGGGACGTATGTACGTGTGTACAGAAACTTATCTCAATTTGATTGACAAATGTGTCACAGTCGTTCTCATTGTAAGAATAAACACTTTTTTGGAAACAGCTTTTACGTTAAATCTAAATTTTAAATTCACACGTATCATTATACTTATAATGGTTTCATTCTAAATGGGAACTTGGTCGTGATCCACTGTAATACTGATTTAGTTAAAGTACTCTCTGAATAAGAACATCCTCAAATTTGGCTCTTACATTATTCCAAGGGAAACTGCACTGCATTAAAAAAACGATGTCATTTACGACAGTAAAAAAAGATTCAGAGCAAAATAAATACGCAGGAGCTGTAACGGACCATGTCAATTGGGTTAAATTTCTGATTCTAGTTCCTCCTTCAATTTTTTCCCCCTTTTAAATTTGTCTTGTTTTTCTTGAGAGTGTCAGGTAACAGTAAGGGAAATTTCGGATCATGTTCTTTTAGAAAAATTGACGCCGTACCATTGAAGTGTGGGCTTATGTCGTCGAATTTCTTTAGCTGCTACAGAGGAATTTCCTGGAGTGTAATCTTCTATCCGGCCCGGAGTGAATCGAATACTTCCTGGAATGGAAGTAGGAGTCCCAGGGCCAGGTGAAAGGTACTCTGTGTCGGGAACGTAACGATCACGAAGTTTTCTACGGTCAAGAGTGGCGTACTTATAAGCGTAAGTATCGGACTCGTAACCCTCGGGTTCTGACCAGGATCCACCTGTTGGTCCACCGTACGGGGATCGTAAACCGGTTACTGAAAGTCATCACCATCCAATTTCAATCAAATCATCAAATTACAACATAGCCGTCTTCAAAGACCATGACCACCCCGCATCAGACACAATAATTATTGCTACAACACTCAATACAGTTGTCATCACACAAAAGATATTAATTGACATCGAGAAGGAAACTCCGATTACAAACCAAGTTCTCAGGACTGACATGAAGAATTCAAACCATGCAATATTTCTGGACAGGAGATACAGAGAGAGCAGAACCTTGTAGAAAGGAATCTTGAGAGAGTGTATACAGACAATTTTTATAGACACAGACATTGTATCATTCTATCAAGAGTAAATCGAGATTCATTACTAGAAAACGTGATCGTCAATATTTTGCCTTGTTTTTAGCTTCCGAATAATTATTATTCACACTTTCAATCAAGTTACAAGAAGTAACTACATCTATATCTTCAGGATCACTTCAACAGTAGATACTAGAAACCAGTTAGTGTGATTTAGATTAGTTGTACAATTTAAAAAAAAATACTCATGTATTAGTTTAGTGATTGGGAAGAATAAAAATTAGTAGCACTAGAGACGATCAAACGGAAAACAGGGAAAATCACTGTCACCTTTTCGTCTGTATCTGACTGTAAGATAATCTGCTTCGTCCGAATTCCCGTGTGAAGCCATCATATAAATTTAAATGAGGTAAACAGAAAAAAAAACATTTGGTTTCCAATCAAATTCAAACTTGGAACGGAACATTATATTTCCAATAGTAAAGCCATGTCATTGCATTTTTTAGAGTATCATATCATTTCTCTTCAATAGACCTTGTCTGTCCAGAGTTTTGACGCAACTCATTTATTTATTATTTTTCACTCAAAAAGGGATTTTGGTAGCAAAAAAGGTAGCAAATACTTCAAAAATAATGTAGCCGAAGTGTATGTAATTTTTGAAACCAAAAAAATTAATACATTTGTTCACTTGCTCATGGTATTCGGAGCAGGAGTAATGTAAGTTACCTTTTCTATGAGGTTTATCTACATGAAGGGATTCGTACATGCGACGATACCATTCATGGCCGTTGCTGGTTATACCCTAAAAACAAACACATTGATTAGTACCAAAATCAAATGTATACTCGCAAATTATTTGTGTGTTCTGGTATATTTTTAAAGAGTAAAACTTACACTTTTTAAAGCAATCGGAACACCTTCAGGGGTTGTTGGGCCGACCCCGTCGTACTTCCTCGGTGTAAATTCCGCCCGTCTTGTAGCTCCAGTAGGAGTAGTTTTGTAATCTTCTTTTTTCAATTCATAAACTGTCGGAAAGATAAAAGTCGAGGGATTAGTTCATACATTTGGTATTTTCAAAACTAGACAATTCAAGTTTCAGGAAGAGATAAAATATCTTAGGATAAATTCCACGCAGTCCATTTTGCTTTATTTTTTTAGTGCACTTGCTCCACTATTGACATTCAGTGAAACTACAAGTACATATATCATTTTGTTTGAATGAATCTAGTCCATTTTGCCTCTTGACGATATACTTTCAACAGGGAACCAAATAGTTCAAGAAGCCAGGTCCTCATAAATTATTTGATTAGTTATTATCCCAAACAGAAAAATATATAATTTTGGGACCCACATTCTTCATGGAGTACAGGAGATGAGTAAGTTTGTAATAATAAATACGGGAGGAGAACTCACGCGTATCATTGGGATTTAAAGAAGACGGCTGCTGTGAAGAAGATGAAGGACCCGCAACTACCGGATGCTGCTGAGGAAGTAACGAGTTGAAACCTCCAGACGCCGAGCTACTTCGCTGAACTCCTGGGTTTTTATGATCCAAATAAAGAGCACCTTTTGGCAAGTGGCCCTCTGAAAAATAAATGTACACATGAACATGATCAATTTGAGGAACACTACTACTAAAAGCCCAATGTTTCCACACAGACATAACTCCCATTATGAGTATTGCTCCTGTAAATCTCACACTGAGTAAGACCTGCCTTTAATCCGTCAATGCTTCGTATAAATAAACCTGTAGATCCCAAGATTCCCAAGTCATCTCTCCCCTGTATTGGAACAACTCGTTCCATTCTAAGGAAATGAATTCATCCTACCTTCGTCTATTTCCTGGTTGGAAATGAAGCTATTTCTGGGATCTTGTACTTAAGAGTAATAGAAATTGTACCACCTGTACTTTGAGATTTAGATTTTTTTTTTCATACAGTTTAAATTAGTCTTCTGGCTTGTCATATTATTGACAGAGTCGAAATCAATCCCTGATGCAGTCTTCTTTAAAAGCATAATCTGTCATCCTACAAATGACTGTAGATAGACCCTAAATAAATTTTAAAATCACAAGAAGTCCTGTCAAATAATTACATGTACATACGTCTTTGATACTCACATTTTCAAAGGAAAAAATAAATAACTGCAGTCTCAACCAGTGTAGAAAACATTACGACTAAAACCTCTTGTAGTAATACTTGTGTGGAAAACTATAATTACAAGAAAGTTACAAGGAAATAGAAATAAATTTCCAACGCCGACAACAACTATGAAAGGTCCTCACATTAAATTAAGTTCAACACATTCAAACAATTCAATTTCTGATCACTCGCCAAAGGGCTTCCGAACAGTTCACATGAAACATGTATCTGGGAACCTCCCTCAGAAATACGAACATACTTGAAAATATACAAATCTCAGGAAAATTACGAACGAAAATATATAGAGCTAGATTAAAATATATAAATACACGTATCAAGCTCAAAAAAATAGCAACTTCACAAGAAATACAAACATCAGAGAGGAAATAGGATGGAGTCAAAAAAAAAAAGATTATCTGACACGATTTGACTCTAAACTCAAAAGAAACAAACAAACTCGTACCCCGAGCTTTCTGCAAAAGTGTCACAGTAGGACTCTGGTACTTTGGCAAATGTACAGATTGGCTGCTTTGACTCTGATGGAGATTATGATTTTGATGAATTGATCCCCCGCCTTCAACCCGACTCAAATCCTTTGACTCTTCTTTATGATCCGGAGTAGACGAAACAAAATTTCTCCCACTAGAACCTCCTGCAAGGGATAACTTCTGCTCTCCTACATGTCCGGCAGATAACGATCGTTCCTAGATTGACAAACTCAGACACATAAATTTCTCTTCGGGAAAATAAAACAACATTTTTTTTTAGTATTCTGTTGGGAAATGATTTTTTTTTTAAATAAAAATGTACTAGTATAAAATAGATCTTTATTCAAAGTAATATTGAGTGAATCGTACCAATGACACTATCCTGGGTGAGCCAGTGGGTGATGTCTGCGCGTTGAAATTTACAGGACGGAATTTCTTCTGAGTTGACGGGCTTGCAGCACTTGGCGGTGTCCAAATTGGTACGATGGGCTCTTGCAAGTGTGGAAGAGCACTTGAGTCCACTTCGTCCCCTTTACTAGTCTTCCTGACGTTGATGAGGTTATCCCCCCGTCGTACATTCGAGGGACTAGATACGGGTGAATTGTTCTTGCTACCCGGTGCCCAGACACCTGTTGATTACCACACACACAGTCACATGTTAGACTCCCATTCCACAACCAACACAACAAGTAGTAGTAGTAGTAGTGTCAAACAACTCCACACAAAATATCACTCCAAAATATCATTCAACTTACATATTTAGACATTCTACTTGTATTTGAGTAGACGCACACCACATTCTAATACTATTATTGATCTATTCTCCCCGAACAAACTTCAAACGCATCTCCTACCCATAAATATTTCAAGCAAACAAGCCATTTAGCTCAAACAGTGTAGTAGTATTTCCATAAATAGCTTCCCAAATTACAAAACGTCTACATACAAAATTTGTCTCTACTATATTTTCACATCTATAGCTTCAGCGTATATATCTAGTATTTTCACACATACATAGCTTCAACGTGTAGTGTTTCCCCACATGGTTTAGTCTCTATAGTTTTTGCACATACAGATTTTTAACGACCACTAGCTACTGTGCCCACAACAACGTTACACATTCACACTGGAATAATTATTTCCGATTGAGCACTTGAGAAGCTCCTTGAGGTAGCTATAATATCTTATAACTACTCCGTGTACTAAGAGTTACTTGTGAGGAAAATAGCGGGTTATTATCTATTATTATTGTGCCTTAAAAAAATAGCTACACAATTATAGTAGGACTGGCAGGGAATAATTCCAGGATCTTTGGAAGAGTCTGAGACTTCGGGGATATTGATACCATAACCATAGATACCCCTATCCAGTGATTTGGCACGGGGAATCAAAATACAAGTGAGTGACTGTGATTCCAAGGGTTGAATAAAAGTAGCATCCAGTTACAGTCTACTAAGGGAAGCCAAGCCATTACAAAAAAATTAAATCAAGTCATTGTGGAGGGTTCTTGAACAAAAGCAAAAGGAATACATTAGATAGAAGAGCAGGAGAGGAGCATATAGTATCCACATGTCTCTAAAAAGTAAACCCAGGAGAAGAGGAAGACGATCAGTCCAACATTGGGAAGCGTATAGACAAACAGAGAGCGGAGGATGGACAGTAACATTATAATCACTTCCGTTGCCCAAAGCCAAAGCCAAAGTCAAAGTCAAGTCCTTCCTTTTCTTCCCTCATTCCTTCCCACTCCCTTCCCATGAACTGAGAGTCAGAGGAGCGGAGTAAATAAATGAGGAGGGAAGGATATGTAAGTGTACCTGAGAGGAGTCATAATAAGACTCCACCAATATTTCTCAGGTGTGAGGACGGATCCTGGGCTCCATGAGCTGCATGAGCCGGACGGAGTTCTCATAATATATAAATACTAGCTTGCGAACAACCACACAATAAAGTGTACGGCCACGTCAAAGTCCACTACTCAAGTAACTCATTACAACAGTTGGTTCATGGTGTGGTTGTCCTGGGTAACACACTCCAGTAGCCTGACTCATCAGAACAGGTATAACATTTTTCCCATGAGATATGATAAAAACTTTGGCATACGTACATCAAAACAAACCTATATAGCCTTCCTTTTTTTTTGCTACAACAAACAGACATAGCTCTCAAATTGAATGATCTTTCTTGAAATTGTAACTGCTCATGTCTCTCTGTAGCACTACAAACGAAGAAATTCTGTAGTCCAGGGAAACCCACTTGGGCAACGCCGCATTCCCCTCACTTTCTCAGGCGGAATATCAAAATCATCAGAGTAATTACGAAGGAGATACAAGACCGTATAGTTATGTCTCGGGATCAAATGCGTGTTTCTTAATCTGAGACATAATTCGCACTAAAGTGTGATAGGGGGACTCCCATGGAAGATGCTCCTTGTACATACATAGGTACATAATTACTCTCTACACATTTATCTAAACTATCCGTTGGAATACAGATAGTGTGCACAAATTTATGTGCATCAGTCCCATACAAATGTACCCCAGGAACAAGATTCCTGGGCAATTTATTCAAGTGCACTTGAAATTCTGGGTGTGCATACAAAATGACCATAATGTCCGGAAAAAAATACATAATCTCACGCTAACATCTGCAAATGTCAAGGAGACATTTTGAAGGGAGTAATAATTCAAGGAGGGATAACAATATGCCAGTTTTGAGAGTCAAAACTTGTGACAACACAAACTACATGCCAAACGGCAGTCACACGGAGGTATCCTCCTGCCTGAGCAAGATCGATCACTGGATCTTCCAATACTTGAAATTATTTATTCGTAACTTCATATATCTAATGGCACTTTCCAGCTCAATCATCGATCGTTTTCTCGCCCTTGACACGTACGACGATTCTTGAGCATCTCCGTGGAAGGAATTAGGACAATATTTTAAAATCAAAGAATTTTTTTTTGAATCCCAACGAAATAATTAATTTTAAACGAGTCAGAGAGATTTTCCTCAGGAATCATTCCTGTAAAAGTTGAGTTTTAGAATAGGAACCCAGTACAGCGTTAGTAATATACCCAACAATACAGTGAATTGAGACTCATTCACAGGATCAACAGGGCTCAGACTCGTCTTTACAGAGATACGTACAAATAATTACTGATACATTCTAAATGAACAATTTCCAGGACATATGTATACCTACATGTGTATAATTGAGAGGCAGTCTTCCCCTTCCGTCAGTGTCTGTCTCCACGGAACCTTTCACTCAATTAATTCGGGTATCAATGGAGGTTTCCCGGGCGCCTCATTTATCATTGGCAAGGATCGATCTTGTCCCATGTATTTCAATATCATGTGAGCGGGTCCGTGATTGTATGTCAACTCCACAACCCGGACCACAAGGGTGACGGAATCAGCGTCATGTGTCTATACATAGTTACATAGCCTTTCATAGTTATGGCTATGTCACTTTGCTCTTGGGAAGATTTATCCTTCAGTTGAGAGAGAGAGAGAGAGAGAGAGAGAGAGAGAGAGAAACACACACAAAGAGAGAGAGATAGAGAGGGGGGAAAAGTAGATTTTATGCCAAGACATCATACGTCTGTCTGCATTGCAAGGGAAAGGGCTCAATCAAAAAGTTAAAATTTCCAACTCTTTTCTCTATTCAAAGTTCGTGAGCATATTTATAACCGATGTGGAAGCGCGGGATAGGACCTGAGTGCGTAACCTCATCATTTACTTTCTGCAGGAGCAAACATTGTGGACGGATCTTCCCGTAGCCTTCAGAGTCTTCCAAATAGTACACGCACATGCTTCTACAAATTGGCATGTAGAGAATATTGTCTTGAGCCCTTATTTCATTTTAGTTTATTCATCCACAATCCCTCCTCTCTCTCTCTCTCTCTCTCTCTCTCATTTTCTCTCTCTCTCTCTGTCTCTTCTCCCTTTCTGCATATACGATGATGTCTCCATGAGAAAAAAAGCTGTGTGGGCAGAACGAGGGAAGAATAGAGCGACAGAGTGACTGAGATCACGGAGAGGCTCCGTCGGTACATAAATATTTATTGGGCGCCAAGGAAAGTTCAAGAAACTACATATGAGTGTCTCCTCGGAGAAATTCAAGGATTCAATAATAATGTTACGCTCTCGTCATAGCTCACACAACTCTGGGCTTTCTATCCGTCACCCGTCTTCCACAGATATAAATATCACGAGACTATCTCAATGTCTCCACTCAACTGTGAGGACTAGGGGCTTGTGCATAACTATTGTTAGCAATTTGTAATCATGCCCCTTGTTTAACAATCATCACGTATCTACTCAAGCTGGGAAATCAACAGCCGAATAACTTGATGTTGGGAGAGTGCAAAACGGTCCAAGGGGAATGTGCGAGACACACACACACACACACACAGAGATCGAGAGAGAGAGAGAGAGAGAAAGAGAGACATTCAGAGAGGGAAGAATATAAATCCCCACGGAAAGTCCCATTCAGCTCTCACATCAACAACATCTCCTCCAACTAAGACAGTTCCAAAGGCCATCATCCAGAGACGCATCAATAGTTTCTATTAGTACTTAACAGAGTATAGCGATCTCTCTCTCTCTCCCTCACCCAGTGCACTCACATCTCCATGGGACACAAAAGTACACTACTTGTGGGGAGATGCTCGCATGAAAAATACGGTAACGCCATGTAATAAAAGGAGTCACAAGTCACTTCAGCTCCTTCCCTTCATCAAGTTATTTGTAGGATCTCTGTGACTCCAAATGATAGGTATGTTCAGCCTGTAAAAACCCACTCGTCCTACCAATTCCTGCTAATTTCTCTCCCATCAGTCATCCGAACCCCATATGTACGGACTCCTTAGGCTTACTACACCCTTCATACACACATAGCCCATGAAGGTCCATATAGTCTCCACCTGTAGTAGTAGTAGTAGACTATATAGTAGTAGTGACTGGGACACAAAGAGTAACCTATAGATACTCATACATACACACACTCGTACAAAATACATGTCAAGCCTGGTAAATAAATGAGCAATGCCTCCATATAGGCTTGGGTTCGGGAGGAAAAGTCATAGATTATCAGAGGCAAGTGGGCGTTCCTCTTTCAACACCTGCTAAGAAACATTTCCGCTTGTCGGAGAAAAATTAACCTGAGCATAGTGTTTTCAAGATCTTCTGCCACCACCCACCGTAACTTATTTCTACATAATAGTCAATAAGTACATGGCTCTCTGTCAGGATGGATGTTCCCGATACCCGATACACTTGAGGGCATTAGGAGAATAGAATTAGCATAACAAGTGTATTGGATTCCTCCAGACACCAACCTCTCGGGTTCGGAGGCGGCTCCCATACAACTTCTTGTATATAATTACGTTCGTACACACTACTAGACCGTACTACGGTATTTACCGTACTTATATCTGTACTGTAGGCATTGGTGGGCCCAGTTTTGCAAAAATAACAACTCAAATGATTGTTCAATGTCATCCGACCTCCAGAGTGTTTGTGCGGAAAATAAAAATTCAGAGATCAAATTGAACCGTACACTTTTTAAAATGCTCACTTTGAGCTCTGGCAATGTGCTCTGAGGCAGTCAGTAACAGGACATGACATTTCCCCCTGTAATTTTAGTATTGTGAGGAAGTGTCTAGTTAATTCTACAATGTGTAGGTACATACATAGATACATACATATGTACTCATATTCCTCTACCAGCTCCGTATTTCCTCAGAGGTTATTAACAATCAAGAGATGGGTCGGAAGACAGTTTAACCTTATTTCATAGCTTTTAGCTGTACAAACAAAGTCAGCCCTACAAAACTTGACTTGGCTTTTAGAAGGATAAGAGTGTAGCAAGGAGCACACATTCAAAAAATTCTCTCATCCTTGTGAGAAATGATAAAAGGTTGCAGAAAGCAAATGGAACATTTATGATTCATTAGATGAGGAGTAATGGAAAGTCAAGAGGGGGCAGAACAACTCCATGAGAGAGAACAGGCGCCCGTTTTTTATCCTCTTTCCTGAGGCGTCAAATTGTTCCAACATTGTGAGTTTGCAATTTCCAAAATAGTTATTTTGGCTGGGCTTCCTATAAACTCCCGTGTAGCTTTCCCCTACAGATACAAACTCTCCTGTCCCACTAGTATATCCTACAACTACACCCAAAAACAAAAACTCCACTCAATGAGCAACATTTCCAAATAGCCCTCTCCCAAAGGATTGTTTCCATCAAGGCATAACTCCCAGAAAACAGAATCGTTGGAAATCTCCGAGAAATTCCAAAATTACTACTAAAGACAAGCTAAAGTTCATGTGAGCCCCAGTAGTTAATTATTAATTGGACTTTATTCATCTCGGATTCCTGGAGGAATTTATCCCTATAGTCGAGAATTCCCTCTGTGTATTTATAACTTGAGAATATATATCTCTTGTACTTTCCCTTATGACGTCATATGAAAGACTATATGAGCCCAAAAAGGGAAGACAGACTAAGGTCATCTCTTCACACCCGCCCGTCAACCTCATTATGAGTCTCGATTTCCTTGACTAATTCCCTATCAGTAGTTACTGAAAGGGAGGAAAAATAGTTCATATGAGCTTGCTGTACACTTTGACATGAGCCATGTATAAACAAACTGACACTCCAGCTCCGTCATTATATTTATTTGTGTTGGGAAATGTAGAAGGGAAAAGTCCGTGGTACACTTCCTACATATGTGGGTTACTAGAGTTGGTCTTTAAAAGTCAACGTGTCAGGGGCTGACTCCTGTGGCAGTTCCCTCCTTTCTATTTCTTTCTTTCAAAAAAGTGTCCGTACCATTCTCTTCCAATGACGTCCTCATGTCATGTTCACATCCAGACGTACACAATTGGCAATGAGCATGGGGGCCTAGGATTTCTCCAGAAATTTTAAAATCCCATTCAGTTTATTTTTACTCTTATTTTTTACTTTTATTTCGTATTTCTATTTTTTACCCCATTTTTTTTTATTTCTATTCTTTACTTCTACTCCTATTATTTCTATTTTTTATCCTATTTTTTTTTTAATTTCTATCATTACTTCCGTTATTACCCATACTAACGTCCTGAGTTCACATTGCATGTGTCAATAATACTACCTTGAGAGTGACAATAAACCGTTCAACTCTCCTCCATGGGTATTTAAGCGTGCAAAAGAGTTATTTCTCAATAGAGCTTTCAAATTTCGTCTTTGGTAAAAAAAAAAAAGTAAGAAAGAAAGAACGAAACCCAGCAGCTGGTTGTGGATAATTTAGAGGAACATTTAGCTTGAAGCTTGGATTGTAATGTGATTTTATGGGAAGTTTCGTACCACTAAACAATTTATGACTACTTGTTGCTCTCCAATGGAAAAAAAACCAATTTGGACAGATTGTCACATACATTTCTATATAAGCACTGATAAAAAAAAGGGGGGGGCATACGAGATGTAGATCCCGAAGGCGTCAAATCACTCTGACATACATGAAGGGATAGAGTACTTTAGATTCCTGTACATTTGTAATGTACGCAATTGTAAATATCTACATACATATGTGACTGCATGTAAAAGACCTGGAAATGTTTCAATAAATTTCCAGGGCGGCGTCATTTCATTTCCCACCAACGTTTTTTTTTATCCCCTCATCGGGATGATGACTTGGAAGCAGTGGTGTGAGCATATCCTCAAAAATACAACCAAGCCCTTCCTTCCCTTTTGATTTAACATGTAAATCCTCCCCCAGGAACTTACAAGCAATTAGATGTTTACCCAATGTACGCCATGCACATTTATGGGTGTATATACTTATTTAAAACCTCCATGGAATTTACTCCAATCGCTCCAGCAGCGCAGCTATGAGATCCACAGGGGATGAAAAAATTGCCAATTATGTACAGAGCCAAACTCATCCATGCTATTGGATGACAGCGGACTCTCTCTACAACAGTATCCATCCAGTACAAAAAGATCTTACATCTAATAAAGTGTGGGAAATTAGTATTTTGTGTTCCAAGGGAATTTGTGACAATATTTTTGATACTGCAGAAACAGTGCTGTTGTTTTTCTTACGGAGTCTCTCTAAATTAGAGTACACTGTATGAACACACACACACACACACATACATACATACACTCACACGCACAGACACACACACACAAACTAAACACACACACATACATACATACATACATACAAAACACATGTATTTACTAGCATTAGATACTACGCCCAGAGAAACCACACAGAAACCATGGCGAAGCATTTCTTTCCGCATCTAAGCCTGTTACGTCTTATTTGTGTAATGATCTTCTGTAACAAGGGAAGTAGTAATAAGTGTGAAAATCACGCCATAAAATTCACACTGAAAAAAATTGGGAATATAGGACTATGTACAAAGTGTCTAAAAAAAAAAGCACAACCTTCATATATTACACAGGTAATTAGATTTGTTACGAAAAGCCTCCTTGAGAGACTCTCCCGCGCCTTATAACTTAAACTGGAGTTGTAGGCAGACAAATAAATGCAAAAGGGATTCTCACACCATCACTTAAAAATGACACACGCTCAGGGATATTTAGAGACTGGGGGGAGGGAAAAAATTTACTGCAGGTCCACATTGAGTCGTTTATGGCATACCAGGCTTGGGTGTATTCACAGTAGAAGAGACATGACTGCTCTGATTATTACTCGCATTTCCAGTCGGTCCTATCTGGAAGTTGAGGTGTGCGACCGGCATTTTCCCCTCTCCTTATTGTGGTTTCAGTCACTCTCGGAGGCAGGCGATGAGATGAGATTACTCTCCAACTTATTTAATCCCGACTTCCCCACCGTCATTCACCACAATCCCCTCAATGCTGTAATAGCCTGCAGGTTTTCCGAACGTTTTTGTTTTTACATACAGCGATTCATTAGTAATTACTTCATTGTCAATATCCAATACTCCATATTTTACGGGACGACCCTCAATATATAGCCACAACTCCTAACAAAAATTACTATCCTATAATTTTAAAATAGATAACTACAAGTAATAAATCTGGGGGATCTTCTCACTCAAATTTCCTAAGCCGATAGAGGATTTAATTTTCCACGTGTGAAATTCTGAGTTAATTTCAAGCCTTGAATTTTGTATGAAATGCAATTTCCAAGTGAGGCTCGTGAGGAGGAAATTTAATCCTCACTTTTATACACACTAAAAACTTTGTGGTAAAATCGATAGTTTGTGTCTCTCTTGAGAGGGGGGTCTGATACCTCGTGTAGTGTTATTCCTTAAATGTCCGCTACTCCGAATTTCCCCTATTGATTATCAATGCATTTGAATGGATCTAATTGTAAGTGACAATTTCTAAGGGACCAGAGCCAATTCCGGACCCAAGTGTTCTACTGAACTTGGGGGCAATGAGGAGTAGTATTTGTGAATGTCGAGCTGTGAAGAAGAGCATTAGAAAGAAATTACTGTCGATACATTTCCATCCCCATGAATAGTAATGAGGTGGAGAAATTAAATAAGAGCTGAGCCATGGCTCATCTCCATGCCTTCATTATACACACTTGGACCCAAAGGTCATCTCTGGATACAGACGAACCTACATAACCCAATGTGTACAGCCTCTCTCTCTGAAATCTCTTTCTTCCTTGTAGAAAATCCTTCCCTGCTGTCTACAAATCATCCGCGGGTCAGGACAAAGACTAATCTCATATTCCCTCAAGCACCTCTTCATATAGATATACATATGTATATGTTCTCATGAGTTGAGCCATTGGGAGAGGAAATGTTTTAATTCTTCCCTCCATTTTCTTCCTCCACAGTCCCATCATTTACATAAACAATTCCCAAAAGTCTTGACAATAAATTAAATTCAACGAGCCCACTCTTGGACAAAGTGCTTTTGGAACAGCTCTAGATAATAAATATCAATGTTTCGGGGCAGTGTGATACAAAATCTACAAAAAAAAACTGTTTAACGCATCCCTATTATTATTTAACATTTGAAGCCCCACAGAATTTTAAACCCCATATTTTCAAAGATGGGAATGAGAGTAAGTTAGTCTCAGATCCAGTTACCTATATCTACTCATAAATATTGGGAAGTATTTCCTATACAAAATTCCCACCTCAATTCAAAAAATTCGCTTACAATTACACCCTACAATCCTTCAAGCACCTGTCAGATGTCTCCTGATAATAAAAACCGGTCATGTCAAGTGTTTAAAAATCCCCCAGAAAAAAAAACTCATTTTTCTATTCAATAATTTATTGACAGTTCAAAAAGTAAGAATTAGCTCTCAAGAAATAGATAGATACGGGAGAGAACGAAAATGTTAGCTCAGGGTACAATTCTGAGCCTGAGAGAGGAAAATCCAATAAGTTATAATCAGCCCGCATGGAATGAATTCCTATAAAATCCAATAACGTGACTCGCTCCCATTAGGGATGAAAGACAGAGCAAATAACAATTAAGATCTAGATTGAGATAGATACAGTACTCAGTTTTTTTCTCCTTCTGAACTTGAGAGTAAATTACAGACATTTCACGTGTTTTTTAGAGCGCCGGGGTGGGGGTGGGGGGGGGGGGGTTTAAGGGAAAAAATAATTAAAATGACAGTGTACCGTGACAGTATTGGAGGAGACTTGAGGAGACTTTTCAGAGGAGTCCAATCCCGAAATTCCACAGATTCCCTCACACTTTCCCCTTCTAATCATAATAGAAATCACATATATCAAACTAATCGCACCCACATTCACAACTGGAGAAGCTTTTCGCAATGAGTTCAGTCCCGTCGTTCGTAATGCATTTGAGTAATGAGAGGGAGAGAGAGACAGAGAGTTTGGAATCTAATGACGACAGGTTATCAGCAATCAAAATCCAAACTGTCTCAAGTTTTCAAAGAATTAAAGAGTCTTTCAACTTTTCACAGATCCGATTCGTGTCGTACTCACGAGGGTGTGAGTGGTGAGTTGCTCCAGATAGCACCAAAAGAGAGTCCTGTCATAATTATTTATTGCTCTTGAGACTAATTACTCATTCCCATTGACTCCTCAACTCCGGGAGTCCCTGAGACAGAGAGAGAGAGAGAGAGAGGGAGAGAGCGAGAGAGATGAGAAATGTGTAAGTTGAAGGACGGACTTGAGACTGGAACCCCACACACACACAACAAGATTTTTCCTCCTGCACTGTAAGTACTAAGTATAGGGTTGGAAGGTTCCCGCTAAAAATCCCAAGAATCCGAAAAATTTCAAAATTTGATTGTCTTGGAACAAACTCGACAGGATGGGAATTCCCCGCAGGGAGCCAGAGTAGTCAAAGATTTGAGCAATTCCGTCTTCCGAGTGGGACTACTCTCTTGCGGAGATAATTAATTACCTCAATAATGAGAGTACGAGTACCGGAGTTGAAATACGGTCTCCAGGTACAGGGATTAAATTAGGGGAAATAATATTGTGAGATGGACAAGAGACAACAGAGAGGCCAGAGGCAGAGAGCTCCACACACACTGTTTTTGAGAGATTGGTCTATGTGAGAGGGACCAGGAAACCAGAAGAACTGAAAGTCAAAGAGGAAAAAGACATTTGTACTCACTCCCCGTCCTCACACCAACACTCACACTCACATGGTACATAGTCGGGTCCTGAGAGCTTCGGGAGGAGAGAGTGCTGGCTGTGATGAGAGAGAGAGAGAGAGAGAGAGAGAGAGAGAGAGAGAGTCTGAGATTTTCCTAAAGGAACGAAAATGAAATCTATTTTTACGAAGATGGGCCAAGTTTAATTTTAGCTTCCGGATCAACACTCGCTCTTCCTCACGACTCATTCAAGTCCTTTTCCTTTCCTTCCAGTCTACGTTGGGGCTCCACACAACACAACGGGACTCACACACATGGAGGAACCTGACTCACTCAGCCCCTGTACATAGTCTTACGACCCTCTCAGTCTCTCTGACTGTACATGTGGGATCGTCAATTGGGAGACACGACAGTCCCGTGAAACATACAGACGTGAGACAGAGAGGACCGTATACTTATACCGTTGGGAATAATACGAATTAACAAAAAATCTCAATCCGAGTCTCCTCCTAAATCCTCACCTCCTCACAACTTACTCCACAACACATGCAATTCCACTGTACTTCTGTGTCACACACACACACACACACATGCACATACGAAAAACAGGGTAACAGAGTACCTTCTCCCCCGCCAGGGATCAAAACCTCGTTCGGGAGGAACGAAATCCTAAAAATACCCATCCCCTCTCTCTCTCCGCTTTCTAGGAGTGAAATATATTTTAAAATTTTAATTTTAAATATATTTATATTAAATACATTCAATGAAAAAAATTATAATGTATTCGAAACTTGAGACTGCCTAATTCCTAGTCCCTTCATTGAAATTCACAGTTTTTGGGGCATAGTGAGATAAGTAAAAAATTTGAGAATTCTGGGAGTCAAATCCTTACAATTTCAGGGAATGGATTTTTTTTTAAAATTGATTCTTCTGCTAAAATTACTTTGTTTAAATTACTTTTGCTTAAATTGCTTTCGCATAAATTGCTTTTGCGTAAATTTCTTTTGTGTTAATTTCTTTTGCATAAATGGGACTACTAGGGGTGGGAGAAGATGGAGAGTGCGGGACCTTGGTTATTCCCTATTTATTGAAAAACCAAGTCTGTGTATACACATGACGCCTCCCATTTTTTCCCGAGCATATTGAAACGAGGTAGGCCAATTGGAAGAGATTCATTCACTTGACGAGCACTTACAAGTTAAAATCATTCCTCTCTTCAAACCTCACAGGTTTTTTTATATTTATTGGTTCTGTCACTCCCATCCGCACAGTAGCTTGCATACGGAGCTTCTTTTTTTTTTACTTCAAATGTCAAAACTTCAGATCCAACTGTACCATCATCATAACCGCCACTGCACCAGGACGATATATATAAGTATATACACACACATACACACACATACACACACAGACATTGCACTCCTTCCTCACAATCAGTGGAGAGGAGTTACAGAGAGGAAAAACAGTTTGCATTATTATTAAACCACATAGAGCTGGTGCTCCTCCGTAGGTTCCCAATGGTGAGTTTGAAATACATACATATGTAAGACTCTTAAAGAGAGAAAAAAAAATATCCGTGAATAATTTTTGAGGGGAATAAAAAAAAACATTCCTAGTCCGCGTCTCCTCTCATCAAAAGTTACAATCACTCATGAGCCCTTTCCTCCTCATTTTTTTCCCTCCCTCAACTCTCAATCTTGAAATAATTGACATGTAAGTGTGACTTTTCCCTGAGCTTCAACTACATCCCAATCACATTTTTATTCCCTCCTTCGTAAACCATTCCGAATGCTAATGGCAGGTCTGAGCATGATATTTGCTTCACAGGAGCCATTCAAATATCAATCAAGGGAATACTCCATTACCATTCCTTGAGCTCAAAGCCCACTTGATAATATTCCACGGATTCCCTCTCACACATTTATTCCTAATAGCTTCACAGGATCTCAATTATGACCCCAAATAATTATTCATAATTTTAAATATAATTACTCATTATTTCAAACAGGATTTTAAATAGACACTCATCATTTTTTCAAATAATTACTCATTATGTAAAAGGGGCATAATTCCATAAATGTCATTTCAATCCAATTAAAATTCCTGGTAAATAATAATCCTTTAAAAATTAGAAAATTAAAAGAATTCAATTTAGGAAACCAAGAGTATAGAGAAGCTTAACTTGAACTTGGATCTACTACAAAGGCATAAATAATTCCTGAGGAGGACGTGTACTCAAATGAAGTAGGAATAATGTTTATTGACATTCAGGCCCGAGATAATGGGCTGAGAATAATGAATTATTGTGGAGATTGAGTCCTGTTAAAATTAATGCGTTTGAGTGGGAGGACCTGATCCAGAAAAATCAATCGTCAATCTTCAGTTCCTATCGTACCTACATATAGTGAGACTAACTTCCCTATAATAAGACTATCCTCAACTACTGCTCTAACTATATAGTAGGTGGAGTGTAACCTGTGTGCGTAAATGTTGGGCTATATGTAGATAGATATGCATAATGATTCCTACGGCAGGAGTGTAATCTGGGCCTGACACTAAATAATGCTTTGGTGTGAGGATCGGAGTTTCCACGAGGGGTTCCCTCTCCACCCCAACTATGACTGAGAAAGAGCTCTGCGGAGTTCCTCCACACTCCTGTCTGTCATTGGGTCCCTAAATTAACGGCATAATGGGAATTGTGAGTGGAAATAAGGTGGGCTCACTGATTGTGAGGAGATGACTCCAGTTGGGTTTAATTAGATGAGGTGGGTCCTGTAGGGTGTGAGGGTGCGGAGAGATATGACTCTGGATGTGGAATGAGAATTATGGAAGGGAAAAAAAAACCATTTGCGAGTCTGGGGATGACTCCATTGAGGACCCGCCTTTTCCCTCATTCTAATCAAACGGGTGCCACCACGTGAAATGTCTCAAAGCAACTCCTAAATTTAGGTTAGGAGAGACAAGGGAAGCCGATGTGAGGGAATATGATTCCTAAGTATAGATTCTGTCCCTATACTGAAGGTCCTCTTCTTTCTCTCTCTCTCTCTCTCTCTCTCCCGAATGTCATATCCTGGCTAGTGGCTCAAGTCTGGTCCTGTAACATGTACTTTCCCCAACTTTTAATATCTACTTTATGCTTTAAATCCACAATAAATAATGGAGTCAATTTTAAAATCAAGGCAAGGAGAGGCACCCTGCCAATTATTCCCCTTGCTCTTCATTCAATCTTTCCTCACAACTTTCCCAGTCTCCGTGCCGGAGAGACTCTACAGTGTTCAGGGCAATTTTTCCCTCATCTGTAATAAGCTCACACGCGGGGATTTTGTTTTTAAATTCTCTAAATTTCCCAACATTTTGTTTTTACTAGACTGGAATCTTTGTGGAAACATTTCTGATTTTACTTTTGTGGCAAAAATCCAAAGCAAATCTATAGGAAAGGTTTTTGTTCAAAAAAATATTTTCTTACTTGGAATTCATATTTTATGAAGATTGTTCTTTTTTATTTTACTAATTATTATAGAGACTACCTGTAATTTGAAATTCAAAAAATTTTACAGTTGATTTTAATTTCCTTCAAACAAGAAAAGTGGCTACGAAGTCAGAATTTGAGCGATTGAATTTAGGAAGTTGTCAATTGAAAAAAGTTTAGAAAAGTTTAATGTAAACTGTTTTAAAATTTGGAGGATATAATTTAGAGAATATAATTTGGACAATACTTATGGGATGAGACTCATCCTGGCAGAGGGAAATTTGGGAATTTGGGAGGAGATGTGAGGAAACCCCTGTACTTTGCCATTTTGATGGTTCCCCTGTGCCCTGATCTTTCTGTGTTTTGCCAGTTGGGATAAAAGAGCAGGAGTGTTGGTTTCTATATGGGAAGAGCAGGAGTCTCCTTAGACAATCTTTATAACTCATAAAATAAAACAGACTCAAGGAGGAACTCTGGTTGAAAGGGAAGAGCTAGTTTCCTAAATGTTACCAGCTACGAACAGAACGACAGTCATGTACAGAGGAAATCTCTCATAACAAAATCCATCCAAGATTGCGGGTAAACCTTGGCTTGATGGGAGCAGTTCAATCTCCACATCTCCGCTCACAACTCCTCATCATCTATGCAAAAAGAAAAGGTACGCCGGTGGATGGACCATAAATAAAATTACGGAGAGGAGCAGAGTATTTTACAATAACTTTACTCCACACGTATGTGTACCTTCCCAGTCCTGTCTAAATACACACACACATGTACACAAGTCAACAGGGTCCAGGAAAAACCCTTACCTCCCCCTCTCAAAAAACCAGCTGTCCCAGTTCGTCCTAAAAATCCTCCTAAAAAAATACACTCCTTCAAATAGAACCAATTTCCTTCTAAATTTCCTCAAAATTTTACTCTCCTACAACGAAATGATTCAACGAGCCTAACTGCATGTACATTTTAACGGAAATTTTCCGAATTTTTATTCAATAATTATTTGAATATTGTTAAATACATTGAGTCCCATGTTGACAATTGTGGCTGAAGGAGGAGGAATTTAAACCAAAAAACCATTTAAATGGAAACAGGGCCTCAACCTATCCATAGCCATATGGGAGGGGATCAGCATATTTTGTTACCCCGTGCATACACATGTGCACTTACCAGGTTATGGAGCCAACTCGTCCAAAATAATTATCTGCTATTAGCCCAAGGTGGATACAGAGACCAGAGTCAAGTACTATACATACGAGTGCTTATGTCTTCCATACAAAAGAGAAATGTCATGGATAAGGTCCCTCTGCTTGAAAAGCTCCACGGAAGACTCATGAATTGGAACACACTATCTGAATAAATTCAAGCAAATGCAATGAGGAAAAACATGTGTTCATTACCATTAGTGCCGCATAAAAGATAATAGAATCACATGGTGTCTCATTCAAATCTGCGAATCCTTACATAGTGTACACCCCCCCCCCTCTACAAGCACCCCTATCAACAGGATCTTCACCACAGGATCCAAAATCCTTGGACCCAATCCCACTAAAGAAGTTCCCACCTTACTACAGGTATATGCCCTAACTAAAGCTTAAGGAAAGTCCCTCCAACGGGTATTTCTTCCACCGGATAAAAATTCCGCCATCTTCCGAGCATGTAATTACATTCAGAATTTCCCAGTAATGGAAATCCCATTGGTCCCAGTACCCAGAAGATGAACACATTTCACGCTCATAATTCTTACATATGTAGGAAATGCCTCACTAATAAAACAAGACGGATCACATTATTGTATTTCCAACAACAGACCTTCAGAATCCCAAATTCCCTTTTCCTGTAACTTCCTCCTACAAGACTCAAACCAGTAGTCACATGGTCTTGTGAAATTAATATTGATAGGTCTCAATTCCTACAGTGGCTCCACAGTCGGCTCCGGAACTTACGGAATTTTGACGTGACAAAAAGAATAACATGGAAATTTTGTGACAGCAGAGTCCAGTTTCTCCTGCTCTTGTGAATAGTAATAGTACAGTAATAAAAAATTAGAAAAATTCACTACGGTGTCTTCTGCCTGTACAAGTCCTTGCAAATGCCAATTTTCTTTTTTAGCACACTATGTATCTATGTATGAGATGATTTTGTAAGTCAGGACTAATTGTCAGTCCGGAGGTCAGAGGAGACAGACTCAGGCCAAGGAAGACATGGAGCACAACTGTTTGGGACATGGGGTGGGGAATATCCATGGGAGCTATAAACAATGAGTACTTGACAATTACCACCAAGTAATTACGCATACTTTCAGTTTTGAGGTTGTAAATAAACTCGTAAATTTAAATAGGAATTAAAGAGGCTCGTAATGCTGAGGTAGTCAAATCCAAGTGGCACACTATAACTCCCCTCAATTTATAAACCACCCATCAAATTTATTTTCATACTCATCTCATTACCATAGTCCAAGCTCAAGCTCTCTCATATGTCCTTACATTAGATTTTTGTTTTCTGCTGTTCCTGTAATTTCTAGGGATATGATCCCAGTGTAGAAAGAATTACAATTTCCCCCCTCCCCCTCCCTATGTACAGTCTTGGATGTGTGGAGAGTGCTACAAGGACCTCATGTGTCCATAATGCATGTAATTACCCGGAAGATCCATTAACAATGAGTAAATTCTACAACATGTTGAACTTGAGCAACCTGATTAGCCCAGTTGTACAACGTTGGCGTGAGTCCTCAAAGGTACACTCATCTGCCCTAACTTAGAATTTATGAGTGTGATTTAGACTCAGATTAAAACTTTGGCTCCCTTCCTAAACACACTGTGTAGTAGAGATGAAGATGACGAGGAGGTTAGGACTGCAGTAGTAGAGCTTCAAGAGAGAGAGAGAGAGAAAAAAAAACATCTCAAACCTGTCCATCTTGTTCTTCCCAAAACTTCCCCACGTCAGAGTCCCTCTCAAGTAAAATCCTCAAATCCCAATCAGTAGTAATCATCCGTAATAATATTCCTATAATCGTCTCTCTCGGAGCACAAACTCCCACATTTCATCGAGTACAAGGTGTTTGAAAGCCTTTTCCTTACATAAGTTTCCCAAATAAAATTATTACAGTAAGTAACAGGAGAGAAAAAATTTGTCAAATGCCTCTCTTATTTCATTTACGTTTCCATGATCTAGGGGCCAATAGGGCAAGATAAATTTTGAGAACCTCTGTACTCTGTACAGTATCTGCATAATAGGAGTCCGAAGTGAGAAGATCGCACTAGCGTATCAAGTCAGATAGCCCACACATACAGTGCTATAAAAAAATAACAGAGGTGAACCATGCTAGGAATTATATAGGGACATGGGCTCGAAGGTCCATTTTCTGGCTCAATCCAAGCAATAAATCTGAGATTGGCGGAAAAGACAATGTGATTATCTCCCTTAAATAGCTCTACTCAAGGAGTTACCCTTTACGGTAAAAATATAATGTGCGGCACTGGGACTGTAATAAAACACTTGGTGTGGGCTGGGTATTGCTCGTACATAATATCTATGCCTCTACTGAATGCTCCCTTCAAGACTTGAAGCTCAAGTCCGAGAGGAAGAGTTATAGAGCTCGTGTCAAAATCCAGTAATGAGCACCTGCCCACGTGGAAGGAATTATCCGAAACACTCTTTAATTATTACCATTGAGCTCTTCCCAATGGCCCCTGCCCTGGGAGAGCAAATCCCCTCACGGCAGAGCTAATTTGCTTCTGCTCCTTTGAGGGATGCTGTTACAGGGAGACTCCACTGTGTAATTATTTGGAATTCCAAGGGAACAAAGTTCCAGTGAGAGAGAGAGAGAGAGAGAGAGAGGAAATCTGTTGCGTAAAAATAATTTTATCATCATATGTTTGCATCTCACTGGAAAAAAATATCCCAAGGTCAGGACACAGGCTTTTTCACGAGCACTCCTCCAAAGTACAAAATACAAGGTATACGGAATGAAATGTAGGTAAAGAGGATGAAGATGAGCAGTTGCTCTTTGGAGACTGCCCTCGCATCAATACACTTTCCTCAGACACGTGATCATGACTGTTCCAACCTTTACTTTCCATTTCCGAGGAGTTTCCACATAGACACACACTCCACACATAAACACATCCTCTGAAAGAATCCTTTTTTTATTGTAGGAATTATTACTCAAACAGAGTGCCGTTCCTTACTTTTGAGTATCTATTCCTTCGCATCACAACGTCTCTGCCCTTTAGACACACATACATACAGTAGGCTCTCCTCCTAGTGGTTGTAGAGCACCCCTTGAAGAATATCATTTTCAACTTTATTTATTTATTCAACTCAAAAAAAAAAAAAAAATCCAAGGTCTCTCTAATGCTCCCCTGCTCCCTGCCAAATTTAATTGACGCTAATTAGTACGGGATAAATTAATGAGGACATTAAAATGAAATGGAGAGTGTCATCGTGGCCCTGCCGAAGCCCCCAGTCAGCCCAACAATGTTCCCTCTGAGTTTGGAGTGAATTCTATTGTAAAATGGGGGAAATTAAAAATACGGCAATGACACTACAAGGTGAGATCGTGACAAGAATTTTGTAATAAGTTCTACTACACATACACACACACACACACACACACACGTGATCATCCCCATATGAAATATATCCCTTTATCTGATCTGACTGAGCACTAGCATGAAAGACTGCGTATTGTTTGCAGATTACGACAACAATTATTATTATTATTGCGACCAGGGGCAGTCGGGAAAATAGACATAAATTTACCAGAAGAGCTGACTCCCCAAGTTATAAATCAGGACGGAGATTGGGAGATGGCAGGGAGAATAATTAATTTGACAGTGGATCTGACATGGAGATTTAGAGTCAGCACTCGTTAGAAGAGCATCCCATATGATCCCTCAAAATGTCCCATCTGTAAAATATCTCCCTCTTTTAAGGATAGATACAAATCCAAATTGTGGATGGGATTGTGCCCAAATATTTTCAAAGGGAAGATGCTTTTTGACCATGGGGACTCTGGTGTGGATAGGGTGGACTGTATGTGTTATGCAGGGCTATTGTGTTCACACTTCTGGTCCTCAGAGTGTAATGCTCAGGGACAACAGAGCCGTCAATTGGGAGAGAGCTCTGTGTGAGAGATACAATTTCAGAGGAAGACAAGAGGGACCGGGACACTATTATGGTGACCACAAAGTCAAACAGTCATATCCCTTCCCCAACTTGATCACTGTAGAGTGATCTTGTTGTGAGCCGTTGTCGTCAATCTGATCAGCATGACCCTCTCATACATTACAGAGACTAGTACGAAGGGGAGAACAAATTGGATGACAGCTGGGAGAAACGTGTGTTCTCACCCTCAAGAAAAATACTAAGTAATAAGCTGTAATTATTTAACTTCTCGAAATCATAGGCAGTCGGGATAGTTCACTTCATATAGGATGTAATCACATGTGTAGTCCTACATAATTATATACAAAGTGTCTGCATGGTAGCTCCAGTGTAGGGTACTAAATTCAAACCTAATATATAAGCTGTCATTAGAGTTTCCTTTGAGGCTGACATGTTATCACATTTAAATTCTCTCCTTTATCCTTCATCAATTTCCTTCATCAAGGGACCGTCCCCACAAATTCTCTCCCATTAATCTTCACCTAAGAGCCCGTCTCTATTTTTATGAAAGGTGCTCCTCTCTCAAATCCATTTCCTCAAACCAACCTGTCAAACTCACACTTGAGATGATTCGTCTATATCCTTGAGCAATCCAGTGGACTCGTCTCCCAAACAGATCCCGCAAAGCATATTATTACTCATATGGCTGAAAAAGTTATCAAAAAAAAGATTCAAACTCTCCATTCACAAGACTGATTTTGATTTCCCTTCCTACAAAACAAAAATTTCAGATTTCTAATAAATACGAATTTACGAAATCATTCCTGATGAGCAAAACAATTAAGTAGTTTTCGGGACAAGGGACTGTCCTCAGAAATACTGAAGAGCTTTCTGAGCACTCCCGTAACTTTCCAGTTTTGATCGGAGGAGAATCCAAACTTGGGGCCTGAGGAGGATCAACAAGAGGAGAGATTACATACGATGTGTCTCAGAGAGAACCGGTACAAGCGGGAAATTCGAGACAAATTAGAAGGTTACAAGGTACACCCCCAAATTCCGAATAATAAATAGTATGTAATTGACTGGGAGAGATTCTGAACTGAGGAGATAATTATGGCTGAGCTGTTTACTTCGCACCTAAAGCTAAACAGAGGGAATCCATCAAAAGCTTTCAGCAAAGATTATCGATGAGATTGAATTCCTACGTCTATGGGTTTAAGGACAAATGTGCGTAAACCGAGACTCGTTCAAGATCTAGAGCTCTCTCTCTCTCTCTCTCTGTCTCTCTTCAACAAACTACGGAGATCTTAAAGCGGGAGGGGAGAGTAAGTGCTCAGAACCAGCTGAGGACCACCCGTCACTCAATGATGACTATATCAGTTGACTAAAGGTCATAAACTCGACACAGTGCTTGCTGCCTGTCTTGTCGAGTTAATTACTAACAATTCACCACCTCGGCGGCATTGTAAGTTGAGTGTATTATAAAAAAGTATTTATTTCTTGTAAAAAAAATATTATCCCTTGTAAACAAATATTTATTCCTTGTAAAAAATATTATTCCTTGTAAAAAAATATTTATTCCTTGTAAAAAATATTTATTCCTTGTAAAAAAAATATCGATTCCCTTGTAAAGAAAAACATCAATTGTCTTGTAAAGAGAGGATTTATTCGACTGTAAAAAAAATGACTCGTTCCGTTGTTGTAAAATGATTTATTCCCATGTAATAAAAAGAGAACAAGTCTCTCTCCGCATCCCTCAATGATCTCTGGCTGGGTTAAGCCCACAGAAGTTCCCGTTGACAATAATCATCTATCTTTTATCTATTTCTCATCCCATCTGTTTTTTGTAGATTTTTGTGTCTTCAAATTTTAAACAAGTCCCTATCCGCATCCCCTCAAAAAAAAATGTAGAGGAAAAAAAACAACAACAACACATGCCTCTCGTGTGTGTGTGTGTGTGTATATATAAGTGAAAATGTCCAGTGTTGAGTTACAACATGCTCCCACATCTCCTCAAGTGTATAGTTACACAAAAGTTACATAGTAAGTAGAATGTGTTACGCCAATAAATATCCCTGACTCGCCAGGGCTGCTATCTGCAAAGCGGAATTTCATTACTTGTTCCTGGTGTCATCGTCTCAAATGAACAACAGAGTGTATGGATCAGTTAGGACCAATGCAACCAGCTATATGACTCTGTACTATGGAGACGTGTGCAGAAAACCACATTGGCAGAAAGAAACTACACGGGATTTTTTTTTTAAATTCAGTCCGTATCAGGTTACCCAGGAGCAGGAGTAACACAAGCTGACCAGAACGAACTGGAAGTTCAACAAGTACAAATATACAGAGGATTTTTCATACATGAGCCCAACAAGCCCTCACTGGGTGACAAGTGACAAGTACACGCTTAATTGTATAGGCGCAACCTCATAACAACAGAATAACACTTGCCAAAAAAAATACAAATCATGCTGATCCTCACAGCAGGGAAGGGAAGGTGTCACACATCCTTTTTCCCTCCTCCCCTCCGAGACTCTATGGAAGCTCAATTTTTATTCTACATAAATATTTAATTCCCCCAAATCCTATCTATTCTTTCAGACCTCTCGAATTCTAATCACCCTAATCGTAATTACTTTAACTATCCCTCAGGAATTATGGATCCAGGAGTTAAGAAGATAATTTTTTATTACAAACATTCCTTCAAACATCCCTCCATAGGTTTATGTTTTTGCCCCCTGTGACCGGAAATTTTGACCTAGGTCAATAAAAATCCTTTCAGAAGATTCCCAAGAAAATCTTAAGGACAACTGAGTATTGTTTACTAAAGGAAAGTCTGGTGTATGGGTTACTACGGGGCAGGGGAGGAAAAGGTTTGATGGTAGCCAGAGCTCTTAGTATGTACATATAGTGTGTGCCTAGTATGCGTATATACTTATGTATAGCCTGTCGAATAAATATAATACATTTGGAGGGATAACTCAGTCTTGTCAATGCTCTGAAATGTGGTAGCCCTTGTGTAATCAACTCCCAGAGCTGAAATGTAGCTTTCACTTACTGGGACAAGGATATTGCCAAAAATCAATGGAAACAAGGAGAGAGAGAGAGATGTTGAACAAATGAGTGCATTAATATAATTACCAGGAACAATGTGAAACTACAGTTGTATCAGTGATGGAGGGATCTTGTTCACATTCCAGAAACCCAACGTATTGGAAAGACTAGAAGGAAAGAGGAGGCGACTCCAACGGACGACGTGTGTGTACACTTCCAAAAAAAAACCCATACACAAAAAATACAGTCAAAAGTTGATACGTTGTAACTTGTTCCTCGTAAATTTATCTCATCTGTTGGATCAGATCCGCATCCCCAATTACCTCACATTTATAAATAAGCGTTCATTCCCAACGTTTTACCTATAACGGCATAGCACTCAATCCTTCTCTTCTGGCCTCCTCCCTTATAATTATATCATCCACGACTACAGTATATATGTATCTATATACGGCACTTGCTAAGGTATCCCTTTCAACAAGTCATCCGAGTTGCACAAATAAAAACAAAATTAACTTTTACACAACAATAATACAGTAATTCAAGTCTCACTTTGCAGAAGTTCCCTCACAAAAAATTCCTCACATCTCAAACTAACATTACCACTCCTTATCAGTTCTGATTCAAGAGCTATCAGTCTGAGGGGAACCGTACGAAAATGCGTGCCCTTCTATTAACACGACCTTGTACAGGGGATGAAGTACACTTCTGTGGATCTTTGACCCTTCCGTTTGCAAAATGACAAGAGAGGGGGTGGGACAAAAGTCTGGCTTATTGTTCAACTTCCATTACTCAACTAAACTCTTTGTAATTGCCTTAAACCAGAATGGTTAATTACGCTTTTAAACATCCGTGGCCACCAAGCTCCACTTGGACTAGCTTGTACAAAATAAGATAATTAAAGTATATGAAATACAGGAGACACTCTATAATCTCCTATGTACATATGTACATATCTACATAAATGCTGACTGCAGATAGTAGGACGCATTTGTCAATAATTACTCACGTAATGAATCCCTCTGTACGTGGAGTAGTAATCTCTTTAACATCTCCGACCTCAGGATGAAACAATTTATTGTGAAGAGATCCCGTCCAAAAGTGTACTCTCACTATGAGGGATCCCCTCTCAACAGCACATTCTCTCAAATAATCGAGGGCATTCCCATCTGGCACAATGCTACTTGTTCTCATAGGACATGGCAAACTGATAGTCAGAATTGTACTCATTCCAGGGCTCTCCTGTTAATATAGTGCACTGTAGAGATAAGAGATACATTGGGACAACGTATTTTACAAGATGAGTTCATCCCAAAAGGTCTACCTCAATAGCGGTGTCTCAGTTGATGAAGGCCAGGCCGTCATATGCTGAAACTGAAGATGACTTCATCCTGATAATTGCCATGTTCACAGATGCGAAAATGCATCTCGTCGAAGTATAAATGCGCACATGATGCACTTGTCATGCTGGACTTGATTTGTATTTAAAACAAATGCAAATGGTGAGTACAAGTTTCCCAAGGTAATTAAATGCATGACAGAGTTGTGGGTTCTCTGTGTCGAAGCCCACAAGTCTCAAGACACACTTCCCTCATGTACACAATCCTCAACAGAGACTACAGACATTGGAGACGGAGATGAGCCGCCTTTGACAGGGTTATCGGTCAAATTTGAACAAGCAAAATATTATCTTTGTTCATGAATCAATCCTCAAGGCTGAGTCCTAAGAGGAAGACAGTGTACTCAAAATCCTGTGTGTGAAGAAAGCCGGAAAAGGCCTCCTCACCCAAGGTTGAGACTAATTTCTAACGGAGAGTTGGAAACCGGGACAAATCTCCTCTCCTTCTTCCTTCGAGATCTTGTATGGAGGGTTTTTTCCTTATATTATATGCCGCGTCTCTACACGCTGTGAACGCAGCGTGTGAAGGGAGCAAAAATCATTTCAAATGTTTCGGACCTAATTGTACAAGTGTATGAAAAGAGATTGGGGAACAGGGGAAAGCAAAAGTACAGTGCGTTCTTTTTATAGCAGCAGTAACAGCCTCCAGAAAAGGAAAGAAGCAAGCCAAAAAGGCAAAGGGTTCAAGTAAATACGAAAAAAGCATCAAAGATCAATGTTACGAAAAGCGACAGAAGCCAGTAAAAAAAAATACTATCAAATTTTAGAGAAACAAATTATAGGGAAAATATAAATTGTGTTACACAACTTAGTGGTTCAAAAGAAGCAAAAATAAGCTTGTCTCAACTAGGAATACTAATTGTAAGCTGAAGTTAAAAATAATATACAATCAACATAAAAATAAAATCTTTGAAAGGCAAACATATCCACGTAGAGAGCCCAAACCTGTGTAATTGTGAGAGCGAGAGTTTTGTATTTTAGTTGGAAGTGGCGGTGGCTCACAAAAGTAAGTGGTGCCGAGTAAGTCATCAAGCTCCGCAATAATTTCACCAAGCAAAGAACCTCTCTTACTAGCATCCCCACCAATCACCATTGCTCCGTTCGAAGCCACCACGCCACTACCCCTTGCTGGTGTCAGCCCGTCCAATGTTAAGTAACCTTTGTACCCTCCACCACAAGCACAGCACCCTTCAATAATTATTACATATTCCGCAAAATAAATATTTACACATCCACAATTCACCACAACAACATTCCTTACTAGTAGCTCCTCACAGAACTTTACCAAGTCCTTCTGTGAGACTGTTAATGCCCGTTATGTATCTACTACATACTCAATAGATATACGGAGTCAGCCAGAAAATAATATTACAAATTTTAAAACAAAAACATTCGACTAGAATTTAGTATTGTCATTTGTATAGTGTATATTATACCTATACATAATTACATATACATAGATATAATTAAACAGGTGCCCGTACCACAGTACATTACGGAAACACAGAATTAAATGGACAATTTAAAAAAACTGAGAAAATCCATTCCTGGCGCAGACTACATTGAAAGACCATTTAAAAGCGCAAATGAAAATAATTCCAATCAGCTTACAATTAGTGCTAAGAATTAATTAAGATTAAGACATTGAGTAATATGGGATCAAAACCCCATGCTGTATTTCAAGAAATGACATGATTTTCTTCATGAATATACCCCATTGAATTATGATTATGGTCCCAGATACAAGGGAAAGACCCAAAGATGGGAGCAAAAAGTAAGTGATAAAAAAATAAAATAAAAGCACGTGTGTTGTTTATATAGACAGGATCTCTACAAAGAGATAAGAAATTGAGTGGAAAAATCTTACTTTTGGCTTCGGTATCGTTCGGATCTTCCTCGACTACGGCCTCTTGTTTTTGTGGAGGTTCATCCACACTTCGCTCGTTGAATTCCACAGATTTTTTCTTTGAAGAACTTTTCCCACTTTTCCCACTCCCGCTACTGCTGCTATGACTAGGTGAATTCTTCTTCTTCTTCCCACTATTTTCCTTGCTCGTCCCGTCCGGACTCGAGTATTTCTCCGAAGTCTCACCACCACTACCCGTCCCAGCTCTGGTCTCAGGACTGGTCGTATTATTGACGACAGCGTTGGAAGAGCCACTGGGCCCAGTATTAGGAGTGGATTTCTTGTTGGTAACCACAGAACTAGCACCCGCCGATTCCAAATCACCAGTTGTACTGGCACTGCCTACGAAGTCCAGAAAAAAACAAAGGTAAAGTTAGGGAAATGTGAGATGAGAACAAAAAAAAACAGTTGATAGAGGATGGAGATCATACAGATGTGAGCTACTCCCTTGGGAGTAGAAAATAATTATAGAAAATCACCTCAATCCTCTTTTTATGGGTAATGACCACGTCTACTCCATCCAACTACACACACATACACACACACACTCACATATACCTTCCTGGATTCCCATAAAAAAATTTAAATCCCAATAAATTGTTGAACAGTACAGGAAAAAAAACAAGAGTACTCTCTCTCTCTCTCTCTCTCTCTCTGCTCATTTTTACCTGTCACTTCTCCCTATAGGTCTGTCCCCTCCTTCCCAATCCCCATTTAAATTACAAAACACCAAATCAAATCTCCACCAATGACTACATCCACCCGGCCTTCCCAATACATCTGCTCAGAGTAGTAGTTCCGACTTAAAACAAATATGACAATCACCCTGGACTCATCATCCCTTGAGAGCGAGAGAGAGAGAGAGTAACTATTAATGAGGACGAAGAGTCAAAGAATTGATGATGATACCCAGCGAATCCTATAATATGATACAATGGAACCAAACCTAAATCGTTAAATCCGTTCACTAAATCAAATCAACTCTGAATCCTTAACTCAGTGGACCGTTCAGAATTTCCCAGTTCCATGTATCTATCTATACACCTACTACTGTGCGTATACAACTGTATAGATATTCATACATACATAGCTCCGCACATTTATTTTTATATTATACCATGTATCAACCCCTACCACCAGGTTACATTGAGCCAGCTCTACATCCACGGACCAATCGTCACTATCCCTGCCAGAGTGCTAATAAACTATAGTGTAATCGATTCAATGAAACTTAACTACCCTCAGAGCATTACGTTACCTCTGTATATAGTGTGTATAGATCACGGATGCTGTCAGAGAGTCATACATGAGCCTCATCCTATCCTCTGTCACTTGAAATAATTAGGGAGCTTTCCACTCATAACATACAATTTCAGCAGGGATTTCATACACAACTCTTCTCTCCATAACCACACACTCAAGTCAGGATAGGAATAGAGTCAATAGAAAGTACATTTAAAAAACAGTTCCCCTGAAACATACATATGTCAGTTTTGAAGGTATCCAACTCTGAACAACAACAACAAACTACTACATTCCGTATATATATCTAATTATGTATGACAGTGCTTGGTCAATTATTCCCAAAAAGTTCAAATCTATAGGCATTCAAAGTTAATGGCTCTCACGAGCCGTGAGGTGTATAGGGGTTGAGGTAATACCCATAGGCCGGGTCATATCCTCTGAGGACATGCATATAAGGACCTGGACGGCTCCGAACAACAAATGGACCAACATCCACAATTACAAGTGACAATGGAATTGAGGATGAGCATCACGTGGCTCAATTTCATTCCTCATCTATTATATTGGAGGGGAAGGAAAAGTGGGCCGGAGAGATGTGGAAGACTTGACAGAATTTGTGAATATATATATATACAAAACAATAATAATTATTTCCCTCGAAACGGAAATACGGGCTTATTAAAGGAAATCGCTCTTCCAAACCCAATTCAATAAATACTTTGGGAAAAAAGCGAGGCTATGTCATCAGAGAGGGCTCATTTAAATACAAGGCCTATGTACTCACACCTATGGGAGGGAGTGCTCTGTGCCCAGGGATATAGATAGATATAGATAGATAGATATACAAATAGATAAATATCATTTGACGACAGAGAACAAATCCTACGTATGGATGAATTGGGCCAGGACTCTCGAAGAGCTTGTACTAGTGGAGAGCACCTCCCGACACCATAAAGGTAATCTGGAACTACCCTGAAACTAATGCAAATGACCAGTCAGCATTTCATTGACGATTCTCGAGGAGTCACAGGGCAAGTGTAACTTTTCTCTCTGTTGACACAACACTCTTCCTATTATTGAGCTGGGAGTGAGAGGCTGGAGTAAATGTAGTTGTAGTCGCTATGCACCTATTATTATTCCCCCTCTTTGGACACTTTGACTCCCTTTCATTCAAAAGGGCAAGCAGCACGCGGGGATCATTATCAATCTGCATATTTTGTGGGCACGTGCATACAATACAGATCTCCGCGACGGGCCACTCTACTGTATGAGACAAGCACCCCTGAGTCGAGAAAAATTTGTCATGGGATCCTCATGGGAAAATTAACATTGTGTTTAAATGGGAACGCTCCCAATTATTTTCGCTCCCACGGAGAAAATTCTCTTATAAGGGGGCTCTTGTAGCGGGAGTGCACACTGTACTGTAGTATTGTCGATCCCGAGCGGAAAAACGCCTCCATGTAAAACACGGCCATCTAAAAGCATCTCTGGCTAAAAACATTTCATGTAAAAACGTGTCTGCGTCTAAAACACTTGCCTTTAAAATCCGTACCATTTCAAATGTTGGGAGCATGGGAGAGAAAAAAAAATGGAGCGTTGGAGAGCTATCCATCCGAGAAACACTGACTAAATTTTCATTCATATCTCATATTTACAAAGAGACAGACTGACTCCCCCTCTCCATTGCACAGACATATTTCCTTGTCAGGGATTTACTGTTCACACACACACACACACACACGGATGCTTTTTACGGGCACACGTCTTCCTTCAACCCTGGATTTGATAATGTAGATATTGGTGCTTGGGACACGGGAGGATAAGTTGAAAACTCCTTCTTATTAATATGGAGAAGGGGCTGATTGTGAGAGGAGAGAGAGAGTGAGAGAGTGAGAGAGAGAGAGAGAGAGAAAAAAAAAGGCAAACGTGTGGTTTTATCTCTTAACCGGTTATCGATGTGTGAGCGTGTGCGGTTCAAACTGTGGGTTCTTCTGTACTTGAGGCTATAATGTCTAATGTCATGTCAAACAAAATTATCCCTGCTTCCCAAGTTCTCCCTCTATAAGTCATTCCCTGTATAAGTCCACACTTCTGAGGAGATCAAGCTCCCAGGTAGGTTTCCCAAGCGGTAGTACAAACAGCTATTATTATAAATCAAGCCATCACTTCTGGGTCCCTCCACAGACTATCATGTGTCGGACCCAAGACATGGAGTTAAAAAAGGACAAAACCACAAAGGAAAAAAACTTTCCCTCCACACTGTCAATCTGTGTACATTGGGACATATAATATTTACGGAAACAAATGTGTATAATGTAATGACACGAACAATGTCTTGCTTTTATATCTGACTCCAATATATAATTGTACATGGATAATGTAGATATATCTGTGATTCTATAACCCATACTAGGAACTTCTGTACATACGTCCGAGAGCATTTCCTAAGACTTGAAGGAAGTCAGTTTTAGAAAATGGCATCTCCATGAAAGCTCCCAACTTCCCTCCATGTCTCTGACTCTACATGACAGTTGCACTTTGAACTCCTGAAATATGACAATGTGAGCTGTCAGACTGACTCCTGATGGGAACTGTACTCACTAGATCGATAGGATTAGCTCCGTGTGTGATAGGAGAGGAAGCGGAGTAGTTTGTGAGGATCGGGGAGAGAGAGAGAGAGAGTCAGAGAGTGGCTTAATCGAGCAACTGTCATCTGTGTGCAGGGCTTGGTTTTGATTTTTCTCTTTTCAAGTCAACACCACATTTGATGTGAGAGTGAGTGTACATGTCTATCGTCTATACATATGGTCTACAGATATGCCCGTACTTTATCAAGCATTACGCTGTCATTATGAGACAGGGCCGAGTAATTTGAGACGGGAAGTTTCATCAAATCCAATGTGTCCCTGTCCCTGCTCCATCAACGATGACTTCACAATATATCTTCTCATAATCCCGACATCACGTTAATTTTGGCATAAGGGACCAATAGACTACATAGTCATTGATAACTGTAGGCATGGGCACGGACAACCAGGTACTCCCAAAAACAAATCCAAGTCCACAGAAGCCCAATGGATTTAATTGTTTAGGTCGATTATACAGAAATTGAGTATGTGTGGATATATAGATAGTTCCGTATGGTAAGTAAATACATGGTAAAGTTTTTCCTACGAATGTAGTCAAATAGGACCCTCGGAGAGCTCACAGGTACTTCCAAACTTCCAATTAACCTCTGTTCTGGATTCATGGGTAAATTGAATAGGCGTCGATGGAAAAGTCATATGGGATGAGAAAAAATACAAATAATAACAGTTGGAGTGACTTCATGTCTACTGCTGGAGCGAGGAATTAATTTATTGCAATTTGCAAAACAACCAAGTCCAACTTAAATCCCTGCCACACATCAAAGCTCTCAAAAGTAATTTCCTCGTCTCATTAAATTTCCCCAACGACCATTGTAGTAGCGGCATTCGTCATCAAACATAATCAGGGATCGTTCCAACTTCTCAATTTACATTTTTGCACATTTTAATGTACGACTCTCAAACAATTACTCCCTCCGTTCTAGTTTATAAAAGTAACAGGTATAGTAGCTCGGGTGGTGGAGATTGGTGGGGACACCCAGCACCACTCTCAGCAAATGAATACAACAATTCAGAGGAGCAGGTCATTAAATCAGCCCGATTCCTCCTCATGAACCGGTAAAGTTACACAGGGGAATACATATATGTAATTACATACGTCATTTTATATAAATACTCCCATGGGATCCCTCCTTACACATGAGTTCCCTACACAAACAAGTCCAGGATATATATCATGGCACACATACATAATTATCCTCGCTATATGACCATACATATATATAAGTGGAGACATGGAAGCCTACTCCTACAACAAAAAGATCCCAATAAAGATCAACTCCTCCATACAGAGAGCACATCAACAACAACAGGTAATTACATGCGTAGTCATGGATCTGAGTCAGAGAATGTACAACATAATAAAAACGATGATTTTCGCTAAATTCAATTAGTCACGGAACGGATAACGGACAAAAGTTTAGACTCCGCTCATTGTAAGATTTTTACGAGCCTTCCACATATGTCCACAGATTGAGTGTATCAATGTATACTGCAGGAAGCGGAGGAGGATTTAAGCACCAGGGAAAAGTGACCTTGAAGTGCTAATTCATTTAATTACCGAGCTTTTTTAAAAAAAAAAAACCGAACAAATCTCTAGAGCACTATGTACTTCCGCTAGCTTGAGAGGAACAAGGCTCAAAATAATTACGATACTATATAAATCCATCATTATTCCTAGGATCTTATACGGAGTCCTCTACACTCCTCTACACTGTAAGTACCAGGAAAATACATTCCAATGATAGAAATCAAATCCTTTTATGAACTCAGTCAAAATCCAGTTAGTCCTCGATACTCAAATGAGAACTGAGCCCTGGAGCTGAATTTTGCAGAGGTATTTAATGTAATGCAATTTCAAGGAGGAGAAAAAGTATTTTGTTCTTGAGGAGAGACACAAACCCATGGGAAGGTACTAGACCTAAGAGGCTTTAAGAATAATATCTTCAGAAATATCCCTACTTTAGTTACTTCTTTCTTTCAGTTTGCAATGATGAAGCTCTAAAGTTAGAACTCTCCAGAGAGCGTCTGGTCCTATCATGAATAATTCCATGGAAGGTCTTGGGGATGATTAATGATTCCGCATGACTCCGTAGAGTCTCAACACAGGGGACGGAGAAAAAGGATGGAATTTTCCTCCTCAAATTATAATAATATGTCACATATTATACGTGAAATTAACTTCCCTCCGCCAACCTCCGCCTCATAACTTATTCCAATGGATCTCATCATTTCACACACCAAATTAAACTCCGGCTCGGCTCCTATCCCCAGATTAATTTACATTATACACTGTTACTCTCAACATCCCAACTGATTTTCTCGTGAGTCATAAATTTTGCCTAAAACATAGCACCCATCTGGTACTGTCTACGTGAGGGAGTCAGGATCAACTGAGTCCATGACATTACACCATTTACTCCAGACAGCCTCTAACTCAATCAGTCCTCCAGTGCTCCGCCAATTTGGCAAAAGTACTTAACATTACGGGCGATCTTATAACCAGAATTTACTGTATACTCTCAGCATTAACCACAGATTTCCTTACACATACATGATCCCATAAATATAATTAGCTTCAGCCATCTCCTCTAAGTGGTTGTTTTTCAAACTGGGGCTACAAGTACTAACTATACAAGGGCATGCTCGATGTCAAGAGAGCACAGTGTACTCCCAATATGAAGGATCGCTATGTAAAAGCATTATTTGTATGTATGAGAGGGAATTAACCACATGAGAATTTAACCCCATTTAACATAATGCTAACTCTAATATTTGAAAGGGCTTCTGTACGACTGGAAGAATTATTACAATTATATTCGTTTTAGGGATGCTCTCTCGCAGATGTATTAATAGTCCACATTACATGGCCCATCATGTCTAGGATCTATGGAGAGCTATAGATATAGAAGTATTTCCATCGAGCTTCTAACTGCAGATGCGTATTTGCATCCCGAGTTCTAAGGTCACTGTCTTGAGAAAGCCCAGGACACTTTACGTGTTTACAGATTGGAGCGCCCCAGAAGTTATCAGAAATGGGAAGATGATGGTCGAATTTGAATATCAATGAACACTTATTACTGTACGAGTCTCACTCTCTCATACTGTACGCTTTTGGGTCTAGCTCTTGAAATTTGACTCGCTCAAAAGTGAACATTAAAATGCAGGGAAGAGTGGATGTTATATGTAGAAACACAAGTTGGGATTTAATGAATGGGCGTTGGGCTCCTCCGCTGCTGGTTGAACAGCTCGGTCGTCACATTTATTTTAACACCTCCCTAATCTCACACCATTCACAAAAAAAAACATACAAGGGATCCTTCAAAACGGACTTCCACCAAATAACAACAACCAAATCAACATACTTGAGTAGCTGTAATAATCACTCCACTTCAAGTATTTATACATTCCATATTTCAAAGCTCTGACTATCTACTCCAACTGCCAAGTTCTAAACCCTTCCAAATCCAAATCTGGGCATGTAATTGCACTGAATTATACAAGGAAGAACAATTTATTATACAAAAAAAACTATCTCCATGGAAAAGATTTTGAAACAACCGTCAAATATTGTAACATTTTAAACCATTATTGCATCTCAACACAGGGGGGAAAATATGAGAGGTTATTTCCGTTCCCTTGAAATTATTCCAGAGAAAATTCAATCACCCGAAACGAGATCTTCTAGAGAGACCTTCTAGAGGGATCTTCTAGAGAGATCTTCTGGGGAGATCTTCTGGGGACAAGTTCTAGAGAGATCTTATAGAGAGATCTTCTGTGGAGAACTTCTGGAGAGATCTTCTAGAAACGAGAATTTAATGTAGGATTGGAGAGAATGGAACAGTAAGAACTTACCCCTTGGGGAGATTTGACTCAAGTAATAGCATTTTCGTGGGGAAAAAATGACTACATTAAAATATAATATTACTTACACACAAAAACTCACTTTACAAAAGTAATTCACTCAAGAATGATGGAGCCAATTCCCTTTGAACGGGACAAATTGTACAGGTAAACAAGAGCAGTGACGTCCTTATTCAATTTTTTCCCATCCCCCCAGAATTAATATTTGACATGAGTTTCCAAAGCTACTCATGCCGAATGAAGAGCACTCACTACTACACTCCTGATCCGACCGGGGCACACTGTAGGGAAAAGGTAAACCACAAAATGACAAAAGAGTGGGATTAAATAGGAAATCTGTCACAACTGGCTCGGGAAAGGTAAGTATGAATGAAAAAAATGATTATTATAAATAGATAATGTACGACCTTACTAATAATCCCAATCCTAGGAATCCAACCCTTGCTCCTACAACGGACTATGAGTCCACAGGCCTGAAGACATTAACACATCTATACACGGACAATGAGGAGGATTCAGGTATCAAAGTAAGTATCTACATGTACTCAACCACTACAGACACGAAAAAAAAATGTACATAATAGTACTCAGCCAAGTTCACACTATCCCAGAACTACTTTCAGACAAAGTTCACTTCCAGACGGAGTTGGAAACGAGTTGGTTTCCGCTCCTGCAGATTTTCGCACACACTAAATATATGAATCAGCGGAGAGAAGACTCGAGTATCAAAATGATAAGAGCACCCTTGGAAATTAAAACTATTTTACTTAAGTTCAGTGTACTCATGGACTTGGGTCTGAGCCGAGAGTCTCTCCATATCCCTACCCCTCACAAGAGCCAAGTAACCTGGGAAGAACTCACTCTCCGGAATAAATGCATACGTATTCTAGAGTCAGACTTTAGGTAGAGGTTAGTCAAGGAAGAGAACATTGTTGTTGTTGTGTAGGGAAATGCAAATAAAATAAATCTTCCCACCTCATCCAATTCCCTCGTTTTTCTAATTAACTCCGTGCAATTAAATGAATTAAACTCCTCCTCAGGTCTGTCTCCTCTCGTTCAGTCTTCTCTATATCTCTACTCAAAACTCATGTCTGTTGTATGAGTCCTGTCAGACTGTCCAATGCAATAATATATATGTCTACAGGGTCGTGTCTAAAACAACGCTCTCTGCTCCCACAAGCCATGCACAATACTTTCCTATGCATGACGAGCATTGAGAGCAGCCCATTTATTATTACTGTAATCACCTCACACACTCATACCATTACAAGTAAATATAGTGGAGTCGGATCCCGTCATACCAAGGGACATATTGTCACAGACTGACTCTATAAAAATATAATGCTCCTTCCAATCTCTGACCTATCTCCTCAACCCGAGGAGATCGTGGGTGACAAGAGTCAATACAGGAGCCGAGCTTTATCTCAGACGGGAACAATCGCAAACATACAAGCACCTTGTCTCAGGACAAATCTCTACTACCTTTTGCATTCAGCACTATAATTAGACAAATCTCCCACAAATCTTCAATTATTATTACAATTATTATGAGAAGCAGGGCCCTATATCTATACTTATACTAATAATGCATTACGGCCTGCAGGACTGTCTTCATGCATTATGAGTTGCAGGACACTGCCAACATTAAATTGTGAGCCAGAGAGAAACACACACAGGATACTATAAATAGGCTCAGAGCAATAAGAGGACACTTTACACAGCCCCTGTCTGATATATCTATAAAGTTGTTGTCGAAGATAGGAATGGCATGAGGAACTCTGGGTTTCACTGTACTCTAATCACTCCATAAAGATAGGCATGAGCATTAAAAGACCGGTACAGGATCAATAAATTGGTGGAAGTGAATGTGGAAAAGTGTACCATCTCCAAGAGAGAGAGAGAGAGAAAGAGAGAGAGAGAAAAAAAAGGTAATTCATTAGATCTCCTACCTTTTATTACTGCGGACACAGACTCAACCAACGGCTCTTCGTGAATGTGTGGACTTCAATTTATTCTAACTATCTATTTTACATTGTGTCCTTAATCAACTTCTCCTACAGACAATCTCCTTGCTCAATGAGAAGTAATCATTTCAAGTCACAGAATTAAACAAATTCCTCACTCTCTGGTTTCACTCTGCATTGTCTTCAGAAGTAATGGGAGTCATAGGCGGAAAAAGATACAGATACTTTGTATTCATTGCGAAATAAACTAATTTCAGCTTTGCAAATTCCTTGGAAAAAAAAATCCCTCCTCACAGGATATTATAAATGTAAATACACAGAGGGATCCTGAGCATGGTAGGGATATGGAGACATCAAATATACACTTGCAATACATGGGAGTAGCATGTTTACATACAAATCGTAGCATTTAAGTAGATATGTAGATAAGTATATGGGGGTACGTATGTATAGATAATTATATGTAATTGCATGTATGACCAACTCCACAGGAGTAGTAGCTTTCAAGTGAGCTAGTTACAAAATGTCTCAGTGCTCGCGCCCTATAGTGTTATCATTGTACATATACAACAAAAGAATAATTAATTCAAGTGTAAATGGAGCTCTGAGAGTGTACAAAATTCAAAGTAATTTAATTTTTGGAAATTACAAAAAATTAAGAGATGGAATAAATAGAGAGCTACTCATTTATACTTGGGAATATAAAAGGATACAGGATCTTCGTCAATAGTTCCGAAGGGCTGAGAAATAAATTACTTTCTCCTTGTGGAAGGAATTTTTTAAAAAAAATATTAGTTTTAGTAATTAAAGGGGATTAGGCATGCCTTAGTGCCAATTGTAGGATTCATGTGGAGTCATCCCTCCCAAAGTCCCCTGGGTCGATGGATCCTCATGTTCGTAACAAATATTAATTAATTATTGTGAGGAGCTATTATATGTATCTACAGTGTATCTGTAGGTCCAATTGCAAAAAAAAAATGTACACAATTTTCTTGCACATGTAGATACTGCCACGGTCTAGATCTTTTTAACCAAACGACTTTTAAAACTGGGCTAATATTTTCCTTGAGAATCTACACACTCCACACACACACACACACACAGACAATGCAGAGACACAATGTAGCCTGTACAAATTTCCCCTACTATATATTTATATCCGTTCCTTAATCCCATAATGCCTCGTGACGGTACAAGCCTAGAATTTAGCACGCAGATAAATATTTCCTTTATAGGGGAAATCCCAACAATAGACTTGAAGCCACTGGATGAAAGGACTGAGCTGCAAGGAGCATGACAGGGAATATCCGTCGTAAAAGGTCATGTCCATTGGACGTGAAGAAACGCGTCGTTTTTCTCCAAGCAAAATCCAAAATGCAGATCATATCCCATATGTGCCCTACGCATACATAATTACCTACATACAGATAGATACATGATTTCCAACCAATTAACTCCCTCACAATTACTCAATGAATGTCCATATTTGCTTCAAATATTCCATTGTCACATGTCACTTTTTTTTAAAGAGCCCCCCCCCTCCTCCCCCCTCAGGGCAAACATTAACATGGTCTACATAAAAAAAACAGGAATGAATATAAATTATTTCCTGGGAAGTTTAAAAATTCAAACGTGATTTCAAAATCATTTAAAATCTGAGACTCAATTATTACAAGGATGCTCACATTTAGAAATGTGATTTAGTATTGATTACATTACATCCTATTTGTAGTGTGTGTGCTTTTAAAATTATGAGGAAATAAATAAATAGGGACAAAGTGTAGCCCCCGCCCCGAGGCTATGAACCACAAGTTTCACATTTTCTTTTGGGGAAGCTCCACAATTCAAAATCACTGAGGTTGTTAGGAGAAGATGAGACAGAAATTGTGAGAGATCTACTTACTGTAAATGTGAATGCACTTCTCGTCATTTGACAGGACGGACGACTGCGTTGGAGGGGAATAAGGTCTGGGGATTTCGATACGCAAGCCATCATGAGAGGCTTCAACCCCAGAGAAAATGACTGGACTGACATATTATTCCTCCTCTGGCTCAAACACATGCAGATACTTATGTAAAGTAGTCCTTATACTTAGGTAATTACATATAGTAGATATGTACGGCTGAGAAAGACAGAGACAGAGGGGAGTTAGCAACCAAGTCCAATCCACAAAATCAGAGGCATTAAATGTCAATCATAGGCAGGTCCTGCGTCCCTAACATGCGTGTCTTCAAATCAAGACTTCAAATCTCCAGAGGAATCACCCAGGGACCACAGGGAAGAGATTCATTCATATTTTTACAGTTCCGAGACTCTCATCTAAAATTATCCTTTGCTCTCTCTCTCTCTCTCTCTCTCTCCTAATCTCGAAAGATTAAGCCTCATTTACAATTATCATGGCTTAAACGTAACATTGTAGATATTCCCTCCCCTGGAATATTTCTGGTTGCTCAGTTGTTGTATTATTTTTACATCCAGCATTTTTTTTACATTCAGTATGCCCATGGGAAGTCTAGCTTTTAGAATATCTTTACGTTCATTTGAGATTTTGTATATTTTAGCAAAATTGCCATAAGAGTCATCAGAGAAGGAATATCAAAGCCTGAGCCCTACCCGCGGAGATTAATGGGAAAGAAATTAAAAGGATAATCATATTCAGTTCTCATCATACTGCCCTGTCATCATCCATTGAAATATCGTTGGGAATTTAAATTCTTCCTGTGCACACAGACACTCACACTCACAGACACACACACAAACACCATAAGCCACACTTCTTGCCCCTGCACGTTTCCCCCAAATGTAGTGGCTTATTATTTTTATTGCATCATAATTATACACTGAAGAGTATCCTCCCTACCTTCTATTACCTGAGCCCAACATGACCTTCTCCCATCATCTGCATTTATGACGGCTCAACAAAATATTACAAAGTGCCAATAAATAATCCCACACATCCTTCTCAAATGCCAAGTCATTTCGACAGGCCTGTGTCTGTATGCATGTGGAAGGCTCATGAGGGGAATGAAATTCCCAACGAATTCCTACCCTCTCAAAGGCTCGTCATGTCAAATCAAATTGAAATATTTCCCTGCAAACTAGAGGACCTTCCCAACAATCCCATTATAAATCCACGGAACAAAAATACACGAACAATATCTACTTGTTTCCACATATTAAATCCTACGTGGTTTTTGAAACATTCGAATTTCCAAAGTGCCTTTGTCCTGCCTGGACTCTGAAATCCCAAAAATTTCAAAAAGGGATTTTTGCAACGCCTGCTACAATGGGGATGCCAAGGGAATTGTTTTTTTTTTTGTGTGAAGATAGATTTTAGATTTTTTTTGTATGAGTAGAGGAGCCTGCAGAGAGAAAATGTGCGTTCTAATAAATGAGACGATAAAAATATTTTTACATTTTTACGGTCCAGCTCAACCCCGTCCACATGCGAGTGACACTGACAAAGTGGGGAGAATATGTCAAGGAAAAATTTCCTTGTTCACACATCCACACAACACATAGATAATTATATATGAGTCGTTGTAAAATTCTGAGACATTTTCTACGTGTCCCCCTCCAACTCACCCAGTGGGAAAAGTCCTCATGGTCTGATGTGCTAGGAGGCATAGGGAAGAAATCTTTGGGATAGATACATTACAACCCACGGAAACACTTGGCTACGGCATACCACAGCCCCTTTAAAAGCTCTACTCATAAACTGTTTACATTGTTTGACAAAAAAAATATATACGGAGTTCATTGGCACAAGGTTCTCTTTATTTTCCTCTCGATGTATATGTATAAGTATGTAATGACTTGTGTACAGATGTAGACACACCAGGGAATGCACCCACCTCAACAACTTAAAGTATTGTTGGTAAATAGACAAGCTTCAAGTCTCGGCGTGGATGTACGAGCTTGGGGATCTTTAAGCAGATTTTGCAAGTCTCGAGGTGGAAAAAAATAACTGAGTCTTATTATACTTAATCAACCATTTACAGTCCCTAATAAAATCAACGTGTACAGAATGACACTTGTCCGAACACAGAGTTAACTTCGCTTTAACAATAATTACTTCCAAAACTCCCATTTAAAAACTACTTAACTCTCCTGACCTACAATCCCAAGACATTCAAAAGCGGACACATGTATTATTTATATTAATTCCTTTCAAAACAATTCCTCCAAGACACACAGGCACAGGCAAGGTACGAGCTCCACAGTTGCTAACAGAATTCCCAAGAATCCAATAACTGACCTCATGGTCATCAAAATATTTTCGCGTCAAGACCTCGTGGTGTAGGACGCCGTCAATATAAATTCATCAAAATAAAAATTCACTCCCATTCCTCTTCATTGCAAAATCTAGCTCAAATTCCGACACGCTTCCGTTAATGAGAATATTATTTTGTTTTGCATTTTCTTAATTATAAAGCTAATTACTCCTGGATCTTACAAATCCCTCCTTAGAGTTTCGAAAATTGTAATTTCCCACAGTACTCGAGAGTCAAAAAAAATACCAAAATTGGGTTGGAGTATCTATCTAATTTGTAACCAAAACCAAAATCACGAGAGAAAAGGCATCTCAAATACAAATAATTCAGAGTAGCCATTTTTGAAGGAAGTTCAATTATTACAAAATAGCCACAGGAATTGAAACCATCAAAAATGACAAAATACTCTTGTGGTTTCACAAATAATAATTGGACTTTTGCATGGTACGAAATGACCCTATCTTTTCAATTGTGGGATGATTTGTGTGCCACTCAATATTTCATCTGTGGAGGGATAGGATGATGGGAGAGACGGAGATATGATATGTGTAAATTATAGAGTACGGATGTACATACAATATTTATGTGCACTGGGGATTGTACAAGTCTTGTCACAACTGCCCACGGAGATACAGAAGAATGACGATCCTCAGAGATAACTTGTCCTCACAATCAAGTGACAGAGGACAAGAGATCCAGGGACTGGGTCCCACAAGATCCTACACAAAGTCATTAGCTGTCTCTTGATAAGGTACAGGAATTGGGGAGTCTCAAGGGATTGTTCGAGATTTCTTGTTTTTGTGAAATTCCTGGTCATGGTGGATGTTCCGCAATGATAATAATAAAGAAAGCAAATAATATAACATTGGGGGAACAATGCGACACTTTCTATGATGGAGCTTGTCAGGAGAAATTAGAATACAAATGTACATTGTATTTACATACTTGCTCGATCCCCAATCCTTCCAATGGTCATTTCATAACTACAAGTGCTTTGGAGGAAATAAATCATTCCTAAGTGTCCTCTGAACAATGCCTCGTTGTTATTGTTGAAGAATTTGTGTCACTGACATTACAGGGGTGGTTCTGTTAACGACAGTGTCACGCAATACTCTTAATTAGAGGATCTACTTCCAAGTCATATTTTTCCTCAAAAATTCCTTATTCCCAAGCCAGGCTCAGGAAGAGATTTCCATAATCCTAGCGATAAGTTGGAGCATTATATTTTGCATGATAACAACCATAGATACAGATTCGCTGACACCAGACAATTTCTCTATGTACGCCTCACAACTCTATAATTCCAAGTTGGGTATCTACATATGTGTGGAACCGCAACATGCAATGTTTGTGCCTTGGGCATGCTTTCCTGAATAAAGGGTTCAAATACAACCCAACATCCCATATTAAAACAAGCTCGCTCGTGAACTTACAAGGCTCAAGACGGAAATGTAATAATACTCAGCATCCGTGCAGAATTTTCCTTGAAAGTAAAAGTGCCCTTTACGTAATTACTGTGGATAGTTGCAAGCATCTACATATACGAATACACATTATAGTAGGATCATATCCCTACAATAATTATTTCCAAGAGGTAAGTAAATATATACAGAGCTATATCCCTCTCCATGCTCACGTCAAAATAGGATACGTAGCTCAACCTCATATTCATTATCCATCCATCAGAGCCTGCCCAGAGAGTGGAGTAAATTTTATAAACAAAAGCTCACAAGAGATAAGAATCGTTCATTCATACAAAAAAAATCACTGGGATGAATATCAAGAGTAGAATTTTAAAAAAATGTTTTTTTTACACTACTGTAGTAGAGACTGAAGTTGAAATTAAATCCAGCGTAAAGATTACTAAAAAATCATAACTTTTTTCTCCCATAGTGTTTAAGCAAGCCTGAGTTGTCATGTGTACACAGATAGCTGTCAATGCGGAAGTTCTACTGTGTAACATACAAGTGGGATTCTATTATATAGGCATCTGCCTCTAGAGTCACAAAATAATCATCAGGTTATACAGATAGTAGTCAAGGGGTGTTATAGCGTCTTTACACTATCTACTCCTATAATACTGTCCACCCGCCCAGGGTGGATCCACAATTGAGGATCAAGATAAGAAAAATTATTATTAAAATATGAAGTCCGTCATGGATGAGAAAAAGTAGAGGGACAGGAGTCGTCCGTAACTTGGATGTTTACACTGTCCTCAGCCACTGGACATGAATTCTTATCCTGAGAGAGTCCTTTAGTGTGACATAAACACGACGGTCTTAATATGTTCCCCGTCACATCGCACGTCGTTCGAGCTCCCTTGGAGAATTCAACTGTCAATTCCGGAGGCAGGATCGGATTTATGTTTATTAATTTCTCTTGGAGTTTCCTGTCTCACAATCAGTGTCATATGTAGGTATCTACATATGTCTGGGTCTGTGGAGAGGACCCCGAGCCCTTCATATCTTCTAGAGATTTATGACGCCAGGGCCCACACTACAAGATCACTTGGGTATACATACATACCACACTCATTGTCCTGTGGTAGTTGGAGTACAAAGGGGAGCACAATACAGAGAGAATGGTAACAGTGTCAGACACAGGGGGATGCATAAAATCATAATAATAATAATAAATGTCAACCAGTCGGCAAGAGGACCCCAGGGACTCCAAACCAACACTACATACATATGTGCGTATACATAAATTCACATGTAGTAAATGTAATTCCTACTCTCAGAGATACACATTCAGAGGCAAGGCTTCAAAATGTAACCGTCCTACTCAATGGAACTTGTGCCACACAAATCATCTCAGTCAAAACATAAGTATACACACATTGCCTCCAAAGGTGCAAAAATATTTGCTCAAATTACCGTCAAAGACAATGTTACAGTCAAATTTGTGGTAGTTTGTAGTTTCGTACATGTATAATACAGACCTATAGACAGAGCATACTTATAATTGAACGGATTCCCTCAAATAGGCCAGATCCCCTATGATCCACTTGAGACTGTCTCAAATCCTTGAAGGCATGAAGGATCTAGGAGAGAACTGACAATTGGAGTCTTCTGTGACCATTTTAAACAAGACTCTGACCAGGAGCATGGCTCTGAAACTCCTTCAAGACAAAAATCTACAAGAGGAAGAGCAATTTTTTATTATGCGATCCTACATAGGGGGGAAAACACGTCGAGTGGGTAATCATTCAACCAAAACACCTACGCAGACTGGGACTATATACTCTCAAGTTGAGATCAACTGCCTCTTTGGAGATTCCTTGTCTCATCGGACGACGGATCCAAGAGCACGGCCAAAAACAATTTCACTAACAAGTCTCCGACGGATTTGGACTCAGCATTCTATGACAATCAATGGTAATTGTATATACATAGCGGAGTGCCTAGTTGGGATATATGACAGAGTATATATCTATATGGATCTTACATGATCCCTACCAGCTTTCCACTGGCACCCACCAATCCACAGACATACATATGTAGATATGTATACAGACTCCGTCTAAAGATCGAAACTCCTTTAGACTGGGCGTACAAACTGGCCGTATGCTCACGGAGTCTTTCACAGTTGAGATTAAAGCACTGGTGCTTTTAATTGGATTTACAGAGATACACTTTTTTGAGCTTAATAGCTCCTTCCCTGTAATTCCTCCCATTTCAGATTACTCCAACCACCCAGTCATTTTGGAGGTACATGCGGATATGAAATCTACAACACTTGGAACAAAACATTTATCTTCACAATCACAGTCCTACTCCCTGTATAACTTGTAGCAGTCAATTATTATTCTTTTCATTTTCTTACACTCGATTATTTATTTTCCCAATAGAGATGTAGACCCAGTCTTTGAGACGACAGAGCGGCAGTGATGCGTGTCCTCGAGTGGGAGGAATCAGGAATATTTTTAGGTCCACTGAGCCGTTCAAAATGATGTTAATTATGTCATAAAATATGTTCCAAGATTTAAATATCTGATAAGGTCCACTAATAGTAATTAAGGGGGGATAGGGAAGGGAAAAGGGAAAATTTTCGATAGATAGATATAGTTAAGTACCATTTAGTAATTATCGTAATTGTAATCGTTATGGTAAAATTCCGCTTCTTCCAAGCCTCACGGAGACTCTCCCTACACTTGAGCCTCTCGTCCAAGGAAGAGATTCGTAAACAATGTGGGATATTAAATAGGAAACTATTATTGAGGATTGAGACAACTATTATGAAGCTCAAGCGCTCCTATTATTAAGACCAAATCGTGACTCATTTCCCAATCATTAATTTTTGTACAGGTCCATCATCGCACGTCCCATCTCAATACATACTCCTGGGCTCCATCAGCGTGAGGGGACGGGGCCAAGTCAAAGCTCTGATTCCCTTGTGATTGACAGAGCTACTTAAAATCTAAGAGATTTTTAGCATATGGTTTGGGGGGAGGTTAATGATCATCCATAATATTCCTCAATAGTGGACCTTTCCTAAAACCCACTCATATCAAAAATCATAGTAGTAGGCATCCACCCATACGTAAATTCCCCATGAGCCAATAAACTACAATTGAGAGACAACGGAATGGATTTTGCTCTACATACTCATTAATAAATTATCCCTAATCACAGTACACCCAGACGTTTACTGTTCATCAAAATCCTCTGAGGTTCAAAGGTATATTACAGAGTGTGCCGGAGCAAGGGCTTTTAAATGCAAATTCCCCATAATAATCCCTCCAAACATTACTCTCATTTAGGCAATATCAAAATACTACGTAGTCTCAACCCCAGATCCTTTCGCAAAAATGTGGACTTGTAAATATGTACCTCTTCAATCATTCCTTTTGGTCTGAGGTAGCGGAAAAATTTTGATCAAATCAATGCAATGTCAGGGATCTGTCTGAGCACAGTCAATGGATTCCTTCCCAAAAGAATCCCCTTTTGCAGGAAATAATAATAATTCCCCATTCCAGGTCAGACTACTGTATATGAGGAGGAGGGAAATCACATGTGGAATTTGCACTGTCACGTAATTCTATACGAGGGATTCCAAGTAATCATAGGATCGTGGTAGGAACAATTGGAGGATTAATTCCATAGTTCTCATTCCCTCTCAAATATGAAACATCCGACGGTAAGGGAAAATGACCTTGGCCGAAAACGGCCTCGAAATTTCTACAGCGGATGGGGATCAAAGTCACCTCAACTCATTTTCTGTATCTACAGTTCCCATTTCTTACGCACACTCACCAACAAGGCTCATAACAGCATTTGATGCACCTGCAGAAAAATCCATCCTCACTCATTAGTCACATCCGCGTGGATACACTTTATGGGCACAGACCCCTCAGAAAGTGTCAGTTGCGGGAGTGAGCCCATGTAAAAAAAATATATATCCGAGATTAAATTCGGAAATGCAATTGGCACTTCTCAAGCTCAGGGCTCTACAGTAATTATATGTAATTACCAGAGCGACTGTCTTCAGGAAACATTGTCGGGCTCAAGTCCATTACAAGAGTGTCATATCAGGCCAAGAAAAACGTCATTAACGTGTAATACACAGGCTTTTGGGTGAGCTTCCTTTAATGAGCTAATGTGCTACTGTGTCCACTTGTTAGAGTGGGTGCTCATGGAAGAGGATTTCCTAAAGTGCTGGGACAATTAAAAATATTTGGTAACCTTGTCATTTCACACGATGCTAATTTGTCCGGCTATCAGCGCCGGTGCTATTACCAGAATTCAAATTCCCATATTTGAGAGGTACTCTCCAGACATGGCTGACTGTACAAATGCGTAAGTTTGTAATTTCTAGATATGTTTGTAATTTCGGGAGATATGTAATGTACTGCAGTTCCCTCGGGGTTTTCACACCCGAGTGAAATGCCACAAGGCAGATTGCTATTGATCTTGAGCCACGAGCCGGGCTGGAGTGATGGAGTCTAATCAAGTCCAATGCTGAGTGTATGGGAGGAAGCCCAAAGGAGTATTTATTATTATTATTAGTCATTAAGCACTATTACTAGTTGTCATGTCGGCGCGGGCCACACCGCCGCATTAACACTCCTCTATGGATGCGAAGACATGAGTTCCTCCAAGAACCTCCACAAAAGCTACATACTCACTTTTGAGCATAGGACACGGAGCACAAGTAATTACTGACTACAGTCACTGCGACAATAATTTCCCAGACTCCATGCACCTGTCTCCCTGACTTATTAGCACGCTGGGTGTAACAAGTCAACAAAGCCCTTTAACTTCCGCAGTCTCACCGCCATATGCACCTCGGGGCCGTACATATTTAATTATACAAGTATTTACACCCTCCTTGAGCCATCCCATAGTATGTACACTGGAGAGCTAAGTATTGAAGCATAAATAATGACCATAGCATTATGACAGAAGCACGAACTGTTCAAGCAGAGAAGGAAAAGGTGACCACACATACATATGAAATCAAAGGCATCCACATGCTCAAAGACATTTCACACTTGAGAGCTACTTCCCTATGCTCAAGCACACACACACACACACACACACACACACACACACACAATAAAATTATCACGTCTTTATTTTTATCGAAATGTGTCTGCATACAGTAGCTCCGCACAATAGGATGTTCAATTCAATAGCCCAGGAACAGTTCCAGTAGGGATGGATTTCCCCACTTTTGCACACCTGTATGAATTTATTCTCATTCATTTGTCCCACACTATTTTAAGAACCATATGTGTCCTCAAGGACGAGCAGCAGAGAGTCTCTATCAGGAGCTATGAGTGCTCACAATTTGAATCAGATCTTTAATCTTAACCACACGCCTAGCAAATACAAACACACTGTGTCCATACGAGGGTCTAATCTCAGGAAATAGGAGGATTGAAGTGAAGCATGAATGATTTAAAAAAAATTAATTTCAAAAGATTTTGATTTGAAAATGCAGGGACGTTAAATCTAATTATATTATTTGAGGACCTGGATTATGACAAATTTGTAATTATTTGATAAATACCATACCTAGCTCGGGCTCACTCTGGGATTTTTTCTTCCCTTTCTTGCTCTCTTTGTCCTTGTTCCTTGAGAAGGGTTTCTTGATCCGGAGGGAATGAAAAACCTTTAGCATTTTGAGGCTTTTTTTTCCAGACAGAGTCTCAATAAACAAAAAGACTATAAATGGAGGTGAGATGCAAATGAGTCCTCACACTCCGGCGAGAAATAGAGCACGCACTCTCCAGAAGAGACTCCAGAGTAATTAGTTACATTTCCACACGTTCAGGAGTCTCCGACATCAAAATGTAAATAATAACAAAAGGCCAGCGCGAGAAGTAGAGTCCCAGAAAGTTCCTCTCACATTATTCCGACTCGACTCTCTTCATAACGTCAGTTTTAAATCAAAATCTTCCCAGTAATTTCCCGACTTGAAATGTAACACCCTCAAAAGACAGATCCCGTGTGTGTGTGTACACACACACGTCAGGGAAATATCCTCCACAAATATATTACTCCTGATAGTGAGGGAGAGTCACCTCACTCACAATTACACACAAACACTCCAGTGAAAATGGAAATTTACAATTTTTTTCACGTCCCGGCCAAGTCATTACTGTAATGTACTAGAATCCAACCCCGTCTCCCTGTCATACAGACACTAGTATGAGGAAGGAAAAAAATCTCATTCTGAAACTCACAGGCAAATTAGCAGTCCCCAGTCCAGGAGGACTCAGTTTGCGAAACACTCCCTTTAAAAATTCATGTGATTTCTGTCCAGACTTGAAAAAATCCCCAAATCTTTTTTAACCCCACGTTCCGGAGCACTCAAATAAAATCCAATGTGACTGGAAATAAACTGAGAACAGGTGTATTATTCCCCGTACAGGGAAATTACAGTCACATGAATAAACAACTGCACGAGAAGTTACAATCCTCTATCCACGCGCCTCCTCTCATTAAATTGTCAAAAGGAACGGAGACACTGAGAGAGAGAGAGAGAGAGAGAGAGAGAGTCACAGAAAAAGGGGAAAATCTTGTGGAAAAACTGAGTTCTTTCTCTATTTACTCAATTGTGGAGAAGCACCTGCTCTGCTGTATGATGGGCATGGAGGAAATATTAATTACATATGATTGGGAAGAACGTATCAAAATTCCAATACGGAGTTATTGTAAGCGTTCAGGGTCTGTGTAAGGCACCTTTTGGGAGAAGAGTCTTCCAAAAATAAAACAAACTGTTCAAAGTGGGAAGGGCTGCGAGAAACTGATTGCACAAGGAGTCAATTGTATAAGATTGACATTGAAGAGATTTAATGTTTGAGATTCCGTAATTTTTAGACAAATTTGAAGCTCTCAGGAGCAACGTGAGGCTTGTACAGGTAGAGAGGAGCCCAAGAGCAAGACAGAGAGAGAGGGAACGTGCGAGGGAAAAAATGTGTAGTGTATTGTAAGAGCCCTATGAATTTTTCGCTGAGCTTATACTCGTTGTAGTGGAGTAGTAGAGACAGTCAACTTGTGAGTACATGGGGAATGGATGGAGTAGACAGACCTCTGGGTCTCGGGCTATACCCTGTGCATAGGTACAACGTCCCACCAAAAACTTTACAACAGCCTTGCCATCACAGGAGTGACAGCGAGAGGAGTCGGGACGGAGATCCACACTGTATGTATCCCAACTTTGGAAACTGACTCTCTTGTGAGGACAGAGTCTCTATATGCCGATGGGATCCAAGAGGATCTCTTTCTACATGATGGGAAATATGCAGTTACTTTCAGTCAGAATCTTCCTACAGGGGCAGTAAAGAGTCAAGTGAGGAACTCCACTTCTCCGTCCAACCTTATATAACCACAGTTTGCCTCAGATCTCATCCCACTAAAAACATAATATTATCTTCACTTATTACTATTGTATCTATACTGTAAGACTTCGTTCCTCTTCTTCAAATCTCCTCTCTTCCTTGGATACCTTCTCAGAGGGCATCCTCTCTCAAAGTAGAGAGCCCCAGGAATACATGTCCTTAATTACGTCCCACGGATACAGTGGACTCCCAGTGTCCGAGAACAGTAAGACCCCTTTTTGTAAGGGCATTCCTCAAAAGTGTCAAAAATATTGGGACATATCTCCTCTCTTAAATGCGCCGCAGTGGACAATTGCTACAAGCAAAGATTTTTTTAAAATTCGACTCTTTTTTTATTACTTTTCATGTTTATTAAAAATTTGACTCTCATTGGGACTTGCTATTGAAAAAATTGGTCAAAATCCGTTTATCAAAACGTTGAGAAATGTGTAAGAGAAAAATGTGGGAATTGAGAAAGGGTTTATTTCGGACGACTCCTTCGGAAAAGGGAGTCTCTTATAGGGAGAGCACTACTGTATAATTTAATTACGTCTGTGTATCTACATCTGGGTTGACAAAATTCAAGGAAAAGGCTACAGTGTGGTTGAGATGGTCATTTCCAGATTTTTTTGCAAGCCCCAGTACTAATTTCTGTACAAATGAATTATTATTATCTTGGGAAATAATTATTATCTGAGGCCAGTGCATTAGTTAGGAGAGAATGAGGGAAGTAATGAATCTAACCCAATTACGAGCTTTAAATTAAAGAGTCCTTTCGACTCCAACCACTGACCTTATATCAAATTTCAAGTGGAATCTGTAACGCACACATTTCGACTATAGTAATAATGACTCCCCAACGGACTACTAAATTCTAAGCAGCTCGGCGTAAATTATATTATTTTGCCAAGCCAATAACACAACAACACTCCCTAAAAAGTGACAGGGTTTTGGTTTACAAGTCAGACATTAAAAATCCTCTGGACTTTTTTTTCAGTTATTCTCAATTGAATTGTCCCAGGACGTGATAAAATTGCTGGGGGGATATTACTCCAAGTAATAATTATTATTTGACGATAGTTAAGTTAATGGGGAAAAAATAAAGAAAGGGGACTATTTAGAAATTAATTTGTGGAGGAGATTTCATAAAGTGACAAGGGAATCAAGGCTAATTGGTGGATTTAATCTTTGGAAGGAATTATAAGGACCCTCTGTAAATACAAGGATCGGCCGAGTAATTTCATCTCCGCTCTTTATCATCGAAACACGTGAAGAGGTGAGGAAGTGTGCTGAGGAGGGATGAGAGATTTTTATTTCAATTATAAAATCTCACCAAAAACATTGTAAAATTTGTAATTGAAAAATTTATTCTGGAGTGTATTCCCAAGCACGCTTGAGAGAGATGGAGCTAAATTAATTTTCTGCTTTACAACTCACATCTCAAAATTAGTACACTGTCACCTTTTTTTTTTTTTGACTCAGACGCAATTCCGAGTACAAGGTTCCCAGAAGCATGTGCTAATTCCAAAGTGTGCAAAAAAAATCAGAGTTTGTAATCAAATTCCGGAGGGATTTTTAAATCTTGCGGAAAATACGAAATTACTAAGGAATCTGTCCCCCCCCCACGTGAGATGGGGAAAGGAGTAGGATTCTGAAAAAGACGGGAGTCATTTTTGTGAAATGATCCGCCACTTCCAGATGAGGACCAATCTATGGGAGGAAAAAATAAATTCCTCATCTGACATTTACTCCATTATTCATACGCATGTGGATATGATCTTGGCATTCATCCATTCCTCCGTACAAATCCACGGATGAGTACAGTATAAGAACGTCCATGTGAAATTCAAAGTATGAGTGTAATTTTGTCATCCATAGATGCGTAAATGCAGGATAGAATTTGTCCAGTGGAGTTCCCTAGTATTCTGGATAATAAAGTCAAAATCCCTGGATACTCTGTCCTAGCCCATAGAGCTCAATAACAGAACTGCTTCTGAAGTTACCATTGTGTGTGAGCTACACAGACTCCTATGATTACCAACTAAATGTCTCAAAGCGGTCCCCCCTCTCCACGCAGGAGTGGAAGTTGACTTAAGAAAAGCAAATTTCCTAGTCATACATTTTCTAGAGTCCCGGACATTTCCAAAAGAAAACTGAGACTGTCGTCAACGGTCCTGCCTGAGAGGGGAAATAAGAAATCCTCCCTTTATAGAGTGATTGAAACTCCACTTTCTACTTTTGCATCCTGGGAATACAGTAGTGTCTCCATAGATACATATGTACATACATAGGTAATAAATAACATGCGTAACATTTTACAGGATTTTTGGCATTCACAAAAGAGTATCTCCCAGCCTGTACCCACACTCCGCACATCATATCCTGGATGCACTAAAAGGCGAATAATTTTACCTTCACTTTCATAAAATATTGCATCGAATGTAACTTTTATTCCCCGATGTGCTCCGACCGCTGAGTCAACGAGAATTTTATAGGAAACACAAACCCTACTCTCTCCCCTGAGCTCCCATAAAAAGCACCTGTTAAAAATCTCATTTGTCTCTCCGAATTTTCTGTTTATTTTCCTAGAAATAATTACTTCCTTGACCTAGGTCAATATTTCCAGAAACATTTGTGCCTAACCTCAAAATTCCTAACATTTTCACATTACACATAAATTAGTATGAGATATATATGCTCCATACTCATTTAGAAGGTGGATTTGGGGGAGGGAAGGAAATATTTGTGGGTACCTGGACATCTCAATAGAGGAGTCCAAATCCTCACGTGCTCTACTCCATAAGAGAGATGGATAGGGTATAGGAGAGGAGAATAGGAATCTGTCCCTTTCCCTATGCAAGGTACATAATGGAAGTGAAACGGTGCGGGGCGAGGGAATAGGAATATGTTCATTTGGAAGGAAAACGGAATTTCACTCGAGTGAATTCTACCAGGGGATAAACCCTTTGTAGATGTGAGAGGGTCCTCACTGTCAGTTGAGCAGACTTGTATCTATACATAATTATAATAGGAAAAAACAAAGGATTTAGCTCACGTGGGTGCTTTAGTACTCCATCCTTCAGAATTTATACCTCAACTCTCCTAATGGACACTCGATCCTCATTGTAAAGACGTACCTCACAGGCGCTGACACAAATTCAAAGGAGGACTAAGATGAGCAACTGCTAATGAGTTGGGAATTTTTACTAAAATTCTATTCTATTAGATATACCTCTTAAAGCCCAGTTTTTGAGGCCAAACAGCCCTGGTCCCTGGGAAAAGAATCCAGGACAGATCTCCTTCTGGAATTTAATACTGAATTTTAAGGAAATATCTACTCATTTTTGAACTCAACATCCCTTCATTTGAGAATCATTCCGATATTCCTGAAAATAACAAATGGGACTCCCAAGCAAGCAACAAATTTGAGATTTTTCAACCGGACTGGCTCTAAAAGGCCGGAGCTCCTGATGCTTGACTGTCATTACATGACCAAATCCGGTAATATAGAAACATGCCGACTAAATGGTATTGTTCCACCTGAGAGAGCAAAATATTCCCATACAAGTCCCTCGAATGAGATATGAAAGAGCCTATGGACTTGCTTTTGTTTCCATGTCATTTATTTGTGCGTATACATATAATTAGATATAGTTACACAAACATCTATATAGTGTCCATAATTGTTTATTTACTCCCTCTCGCTTCCTTACACCCTCGTCTTCCTTGGTTATAGTAGTTATAGGGTTATGCCGTAATTTTTTTAGAGGAACTCAGAACTCCTCATGATGGAGTTACGGACAGTCCGAGTCCCTTTTTATGACCATATAGTCCGCCTAATTAATCTATGCATATGTCCCTTGGACGGATAATTACCCCCATGTAAATAAACACTCGCTCATTGTCAGAGGCAGGGACGCCAGGAGGTACTCAAAAGGGAATATTTTCCTCGTAGTATTTTCATTATATGTACATTTCACGCGCCCATTCAGTATCTACTGTAATAATAATAATTGTTTACACATCTCGACTTCATTCAAAATATCATCTCCTCACGCCTCACGCCTCCCTACTATTTCCCATACGGTCCTCCTACTTCCCTCAGTCCGTCTCAATAAATAATTAATTGTCCTGATGCAAGCATGCTGTAAATGGGATAGTTGACATTGATTATCACAAATTATTGTTCTTTAATGTCAGCTATTTTTATCAGCCATTTACATTCCACGGTAGAAATTAAATCGGAAATATTTTTGGTGTTAGAGCACCCTTGCCAAATCATATAATTAATTAATCTTCTCTAATAGCGAGAGTGCACTGTCAGATGTGAGATAAGGAAAGATCCGAATGGTACACGACGGACTCTAATGGATACATTCCTGAATTCACATCTGACCGACAGTAAAAAAATTTTGCAATGAGTGAAGAGACCAATAAAAATGGACAATAAATATTAGCTCTTTAATCCTCAAGAATTTTAATCCCTGTCTAGAATAAACACTTGACAATCCCCCCCCCACTCAAAGAGTATTCGTTGTTACATGAGGAGCTGCACTTTGTCCAGGGAATGATTGACGGGAATTTTTCAAGTACTAGAGAATCAGAGAGTCTGCTGACAAGTGGGGAATTGAGTGGGCTAATTAAAGGAGAGCAATCATCTGACGTCAAAGGGGTTCTTCAATTGTGGGATTTATACATAAGTTATATAGGACTGAACCCCGAGAATACGTATGGTGCATATAATTACCAGTTAAATTCCACTGTATGTAGGGAGATCAAGTAAATTGTGGTAATTTAAAGTTAATTAATAAATTAAGTAAATAATTAATAAATTATTTCATTTCGCGGGGTACGATTCCCGGTATCAATAGTTTAGAGTTGGGGTCAATGGTCGGAAGTTACAATATCTGTAAATGAGCGGGACTGGGACTTCAGAATAGGGGAGTGCTCAAGGACTGTGTGTAGAAAATAAATTAAACTTTTAATTTGTCTCATGCGTTTTTCTATTGTTGGCCCGTAATGGGCTGTGTGGGCTGATGTTCATGCCAAAGTAGACACAAACTATCTTTTTCACCATTCTTCCGTAGCATTTCCCTTTTGTTTAGCCTGTCAGTTGCTAATCCGGTTGCGTTAGATTACAATACATTATTTACAGGAATAAAGGGAAACAACTATCCATGGAAAGTAGTCCCTTTCACGCAACACGCACTTCCATCAACACATGGGGATCGGAGGAGATTGGAGCAGTAGTCCATGGATGCAGGGACACTGGGTATCACATCCCATTTTTCTCCTCCCTTGATTCTTCCCAGTGGTAATAACACTTGACTTCCGTCGTTTCCTCCAAATGATCTCCTAAATTTTGCAAAATTTGTTTTATCTCCCTAGCTCACAAATTGGGGATCCAGCGGGTCTTCAAAATGTCCTACAAAATCGTTTTAAAACTTTCTTCCTCAAAAATGTAGCCCAGGAACAAAATTTAACATCCTTTTAAAATTTTAAAATTTCCTGACAATATTTATAAGATATTTGACAAATCCTAACTTTGACTGACGGCTTGAACCCATGTGACCAGAAATACTGATCTAAAATTAAAGCTGTTAAAGAATCAATAGATATAGTAGACTAAGAATGGGGGAATGATTTTGTGTCTTTAAAATTATTTCTGAGGTTTCTTTAATACAAATAACTGAGCAATGAATAGCAATCCCTACCAACACATTCTGTAGAAATTACATACAATAATAAATTCCAGGTGAGGGTCCCCTGCCAAAAATCAGCCAGACTATGTACACTATAGTGCCTTTAAATCTTAATTTGTGAATGATTTTATTTTAAATTTTGTATTATCATTTATTGTTATTTTTTTTTAAAAATAACCAAACTGACGAATTGGAGTCATAAACGAGTAGGGCTTAAGAGGTACTTCCCTCTCCGTGTGGAGTCTACAAATGTATGAATGTTAAATTTTTAGTGTCCACTTAGGCTTAATTAAGGGAATATTGATTAGCAATAAAAATCCTCACTCATATTAAACTGTGCATATTTCATTAGGAGGCAGGTCCCTGTCCCTGTAACAGCGTCCCGATAAGACCCCAAATCGGACTCTTGTACAAGGAGAAAAATTAAAGTGGATGGTTCAAATAATTGATTTGGACACAATAATCGATGGTGTTCAAATAATTTATATTTTTACCTCCACCCTGGAAATATTTTTATTTGAGAGAGTCGGCAACAGCGATAAAACATTGTATCTCTCCAGACGCGTTGACAAAGTATCACACAGAAATGAAAGACTGCCCAATTGAGACTCAATCAAGCCTCCGGTCCTTCAGATCCATCAATGACTCCTCTGTAAGAGTATTGAGTTTCAAATCCTATGTACTGTAGTTTATTTAGCTTCAGATACATATGTATTTACATTATTTACAATGTTTTCCTAGTCTTCCTCAAATGTAGAATTTATGTATACCCAGGGATAAAAAGTCATTACTCTCCTGGGATAAAACGCCCTTTTCCCACTCAATTGAAATTGAAACTCATGAGTCCCTTGACTTCCTTGTCATTATTGATACTTCCCAATCTGTGGTCTTTGACTGCGGCTCAAAATTCCTGGGCCTAAGGGGGAAACCCATGACTTAAAATCCGTGCTTCCCCTTTCGCTCTCATTGTTCTTCCCACATGTATGATTTTATCGGGTCATTTTATTTAGTATATTTTATCCAGTCAAAACCTACAAACCGATAATCATTTTTTATAAAAGCTACACATGCACACACACACACACACACACACACACACACACACTTACACAAGTCTCTCAGGGAAAAAAAAATCCTGTAAAAAAAACCTTAGTGTCATAATTGCAAATCCACGCACGTGCACTTTAGTGTAAATGACACTAATGTATGTAAACAGGTGATATGATACGATTTATACTCCTATCGTCAGAACCCCTCTGCACAGTAATGTATGCATATTTCCCTTCTACTTACATAAACACCTTCGTCTTGCCAATGGACGGATGACAATGAGCAACCAAGTTTAGATTACATATTATGTGAGTGTAAACAAACCCAGAGTCATAACGAGCTGGAAGTTAAAGTAAGTACAATCAATGTTCACAAGCCCTTTGGAGCACTAAGACCTGTTTGGGAAATTAATTCTCTAGTTGCAAATGACAGGGGACATTATCAGCATCTTCAGGGAATTCGATGACTGGGTCTCATTACATTCAAATTGGGAATCTCACGTCGAAAAATCCGGGAACACTTCTAAATATACTCATCCAAATTGGGGATGTCACGTTAAAAAATCCAGGAACGCTCCCAATTATACAATCACCCAAATCCTTCATTTATTTCCAGTGTATTCTTTCCTGTGTGCAATTATTATTGTCTTTATGGTACTCATCCCTGAGAGGAGTAATATTAGAAATTTGGCTCATTATACTCCAAAATTGTAGTGAATTTGGAATTTCGCCCTCCCCTCCAGCTAGCATTGTGTGAAGTTTGTGATTTTGAGATTTTTGTACTTTCAAGGGTGCTCTTACACAGAGAGTCTAGTTCCATGCTCGATGATTATATGAGGATAGTATTGGTATGCATAGAAGAGGATTTGGTATGAGAAGGCAGGTGGTTTCCCAGCACTTCGGGATGCGCAAATGAGAACTGGGAAAATAATCTCACCTTCAAAAGCACTCATTCTCTTGGCAGATTTCAATTCCAGAGTCATGGAGGGTCCACTTTTTTTCAGAATCCTTTGCACTTCCCCATTGGTAAGGTGACCCATAGGCATTCCATTGATGGCGGACACTAGGTCACCCTCTCGGATCCCACTCCTGGCAGCTTTACTCCCAGGGTTGACCTATATGTAATCAGGAGGGAAAATACTGTATCAGTCACACAGTTTTGGAATCCCTCTGGAGAATTGCACTTGAGCGGAGTCACGCTCTCGGAGCTGAGCACTTAGCCTTTATTGTGAATTCCAAGGCTCTTCCTCAGAGTAATTACACATGGACTGTTCATAGGCTACAGAACTACCTCCTGTAAAGAACCTAGATAGGAATATTCTCTCTCCACGAAAGGAAAATTGAGTCTAGTGGATATGAGACCACTTGTTTACACAAATATCTTGTGGGACAACGGACTGGTTAAGAGTCGGGAGGGAACTGATGGACAGGGTGCTGAATACCTCAAACTACCTTCAAAGACAAATCAATATGATATGAAGACAGCGGGAGCGTCAATCCTAATCATTTATCTTACAAGTTATCAGTTAGAGATGTGTATGTGTGTGTGTGTGTGTGTCTGTGTGTGTGTAAGTGATGTATGTGTGTACTCTATATCTACTCAAAAGCTCACTCCAAAAGCTTCAATAAGTATCTAGTCTATTTATTTCCCTTGAGTTGAAAAGTAGTTCCATTGAATTGCGTGCGTCTATAACGTAATAACTACGACAGCTTCTGGCATTGACATATAGCAATCGACCCTGAAACTCTGACAGTCAGTGGGGCACAACTGTTTTCACGATAAGGAAATGCACAACCTTTTTTCATTTACACGTAGATATCTCGTCTCCCATGCAGTAAGTACTCACAGGGGGAAGGATGGAGCTTCAGCAGTGGAATCACTTTAATAATCATAACATGCTTATGTGCTTTATTACGGAATTATGAGGCGTGCAAGGTAGGGATATTTACTGCCTATATAGTGCCTCTGTATGTAAAAGCTATACAAGTACGAATCCTTCGTGTAGGATACAAATTCCCAGGACTACACTCCAGGAGTACGCTCCCTATAGTACACCTATAGAGCTTTGTCCAAATAAACTATAGCAAGTTTTTACCTTCCATTTCATTTGAGACTACTAGGGAAGAGAATCTTGTGTATGAGTTATATATGTAATAAACAATGTATTGAGACCTGGTGTACATGTCTTTTTTTATCTTCTGTATAGTAAAAACTTGTGACTATCGTATAACTCCAGCTCAGGGCTCCAAGCTCCAGCTACTCTGTTTGAAATCTACAGGTAGGTATATGACAACTGAGACAGGGTCATACAAATTATCTCTCCTGCTACAAAGACTCAAAAGCTGCTGGTATAGAGCAAGAACTAATTATTTGGAAGGGGATAGGATAGTAGTAGTTGGATCCGCATAGAGAAGATAGACACAGGGCCTCTAAGGTTTTTCCAGGGGAATCCTGGAGAATTCCCAGGGGCTCTGTGTCCCCACAATTTATGTGTACACGTTCCCAAATTGGAATGGGCCTACAATCAGCTACTTTTCAATGTGTATGTTACTTGTGAGTAGTTTGTATTTAGAGTAATTTTCAATTTTATCTCTAGATCCGTGTCATAGTTGGGAGTGCATTTATATACACGTGAGAGTAGTATGGGTGGACAAATCCATGTGAATGAGAAGTTCCAGCTGGGATAGCTTTATAACCAAATTGATGGAAATTAACTGCACTCAGCCACAGATATGCTTTTAGTAGATCTCATGTGTGTGTGTGTGTAGGTTCTGGAGCCTCAGCTGTACTTTAGTAATACGAGAGAGAGAGAGGGGCAAATACAACGCCCATTTGTTATATAAAAATTAATCTTTCAGCCACCGTTAGAAAATGGACAGAAGGATAATAATAATTACAGTTAGTGCATCCACAAAATATTAATTCTCTATGGCGGGACCTCCATCCCAATTCATTTTAATTAGAGGGATCTCTTTCACAACAGTAGCGTAGCATTTTCAGTGAAGGTTACATATTAAAATCATAATGTATTATTACGCATTTAAAATCACACTAAATTAATTGAATCGAAATAATTACGTATATTATCTTAAATCAAATTACGCATTTTTAAAATCGAAATCTGCATTTTTTAAAATCAAAATACGCATTTTTTAAAATCAAAATTTGTATTTAAAAAATTCAAAACAAGAATTTTTTAAAATCGAGATTTGCATTTAAAAAAATCAAAACACGAATTTGTTAAGATAAAAATCCAAATTTTTGAAAATAGAAAGCCGTCATTTTAAAAATCGAAATCCGCATTTTTTAAAATCAAGATTGCCTTTTTTAAATCAGGAAACGCATTTAAAAAAATACAAATTTGCAATTTTAAAAATCAGGAAACGCATATTTTTTTTAAAGAAAATTTGGCTAGTTCTTACATTGTAGTGTCGCTTTCTGGACTGAGCTGCTCCACAAAACTTCAACATTTAACAAACTTGATAATTACAAAGAACCGGTTCACTTGCGATTTTAACAAATGTTACAAAACAAAATCTCAGTTTCCTCTAAAACAGGTTTCAACCCACTGAGGTATTGACAATTATTGCCAATTTTTTATAACATTTCCCAGTAAATCCTGGAAAGGGCCCAAAGGACTTCCACGCTTTTCAAATAATGTAGTTCACTTTTACATAAATGTCCGGTTTAGACAATCCCACTTGAAAGGAAAAGTGTTCCAGGAATATTGCGACTATTATATTGTGTAACGCTCAGCTCAAGCGTATCTTCTAATTGGGATATGTAACTTGGTGAGAGCTTGAAATTCCCCAACAGATTTTATCCCCGTGGAAGGAACGAGCTCCCCACGACTGCCGGAATGAGAACGCCTCAACTGGTTACAGCTGATTAATTAGAAATAGCTTACTCGCAATTAAATAATCTGAGGTTGAGAGATCACCAGGAGAAACGTGAGAGTCGGATGGAGTTGCTAAAGCAGAGTGCGCGGTGGCTGTCCTACACAAGGAACTAATGTGGGAACGTCTCTTGGAACTTAAACTACCAAAGTAACAAGAATGAAATTTCGGGGATTCATGTGAAGGAATGAAGGCCAACAAGAGAACTGAAGAAGCCCCGTGCTGAGATCCTGTCCATGTGTGGAAGCTGCATGTGTTTGTGCGAGTGCTAATAGAATTCGGGTGGAGACCGCAAAAGAACCAGAGGGAGTATAGGCTAAAGCTGGATAAGAAAATGACATGAGATGAGCTTCAATTGAATTCTATTCTTGCCAAAAGTATCATAAGCAACCCCAGCAGTCCCTATAACATTATACTCACACTTTCGACATATGTACATAGATACATCCAATATAGGCAAGACCGAAAGCCTCATCCTCCAATTATTATTATTACTGACCAAAATACTTTCTCCATGTTCAATAAACACTCTGAACAGGGCCTTGACGCTACAACACACACACACACACGAGAGTCTAAACACATACTTATTATTAATGGCGCTAGCCTTTATAACAGCTGCATTTCATGAATTCAAAAACTCATATTTCCACGGACAGTTGTAACATATGGAATTACACACACACATTTACCTACACACAAAATATATCTGACCAGAGGGTCGATAATTTTAAATCCCTGTGTAATTTCCCAGCCAAGGCTTCCCCAGTTTCATAAACTATAGTCAAATACCTACATATATATATATCCTAATCATGAGAAAAAAAATCATATAGATTCATAGTCTATACATTACAGTATATGATCTTTCTATAGAAGATCTAATTGCAAGAGTACTCCCTCAAATTCTGTTCCTCTGGGAGGTGCTCCCAGGGCCAGCGTTCACTGTATCTTGAATACATGCAAAACTAATGGACTAGGTAGAAAAGTCCGGATAGGAAATAATCCTGTATCAAATATCCGTATAGGATGGATGTAATCCACTTCCAATGTTTATTTCTATCATGACTCTGATGACTATATATGATTACCAGTCATTACTCATTCCATGTACATTAGAGCATCGGCGTAAAAGCACGATCACCTCCTTATTTACAAACAGACGTTGTTCCCTCCCTGGCTATACTTCTTATAGTGTGTCCCAACAGCTTGTACAGTCCCCTTGACTTAAACAAGGACCCACACAAGAGGAGCCAAATTGTACAGGTATAGATTTTGAAAATAGCTTGCTCTTGTTGTAAGGAGAGGGAAAGGATCTTTGTAAAAATTCAGACTGGGGTAGAAAAAAATATGTCAAATGTTGTACTTTGGTAGAGGAGCTTGACTGAGGGGATACTTGTACAAGCTGGGTCTTTGTAATGAGGGTGGACTGTAGTACTCTGCATATATGTATACAGATCCAATCAAAACATAACGGACTGCCTCTTGCATGCACAACTATCTGTATCTCCTCCAAAGACCTTGCCACCTCTATTAGGCTATTATTACAGTTGATATGAAATTGTTTCTGTCACGATTCTCCCAATTTTCGGGGAGCTGAGGGAATTGAGTCCGTGCAGCGTCGGCATGTCTCATATAAAGTAGATAGTGGTTGATAGTCCGACCGGACCTCGGCTCCTTACCACACGCTCATAATTCCCTTCGATTACGAATCCCTCTGGTTAATAGACTCAAATGCTCTTTGGAAAGAGCACTTTCACATTTTTAGCATCCCATCCCATTACCGTTAATGTAGCGATAGGTGCTCGTTATATTGCCCCCATAAGGAATGTTGGGGAAATCTGTGAAACACGTCCGGCCTGTATACCCTTCCTCGTGTATAGTTCCATGGATCGTCTTTATGAGACTTTTTTGAGAAAGCCATTCCCGTCAAGGAACCATCTCATCCACTACTCCCAGGGGATAGTCCCGTGAGCTTTTATGCTCCAAATAGGTATCTTTACAATTTTGAGTAGATAGTTTAGGGTACAAGTACGGTACAGTCACTATATCCTATGCATTTATAGCTCTGTTTATTAGAGGATCAGAGACTGATGTTTTAAAAATTAGATACCTCCCTTATTGTCTCGGAGTGTGAGGGATGTACATGTGTAAAGTATGTATACATCCATATGTATAGATATGTAATTACATATAGATATACATATACGCATGCAGGAGGGCGTTCTTCATCATGTCTCAAGATTGGGTTACCATTTCGCTTCATTTTTATTTTTTTCCCCACAGGCTCACTCCTTCTATTACAATGTTTATTTGTACACTCAGACATTTTGCTAGGGAAGCTAGGCTACCACAGTAACAACACCATCCACCAATATATGACCTTATTAACTCTCACATAGTGCTACCACAACACACGGAGAGCCTACTTGGAAGGATCCCTGTGTAACCAATTCATGAGCGTGCAATCATCAAGAGATGGAAAGCACATAAATAGCTGGATGGGACTGAAATTGTATGTAAATAGTTGTAACTATAACAAATGTGTAGCTCCTGTAAAATGTTTGGCCCTCGGATTGGCATGGAAATGTGTGTGTGTGTGTAACAAATACGAGTTATTTCAGATGATTTAAACGCACTCATCTCTCCATGGGAATATGTACTGAAACAACAGTTAACCTGCTGCACGTCATTTGATATCCTCACTGAGATTCTACATCCATGCCTTGTCTCTTTGGTCATGCTCTTTAACAACTTCAACTCCTTTGGCACCTCATGAAGCACGAGGGATGTCCCTAAGAAAATGAGTTTTTGACGGAAAAAAATTAACAGAGCTCAACCTCTTCTATTTACATACATTCAAAAGTACAGATAATATAATCACATCCTTCCGCTACCGATATCCCATACTTATGCTTCCCATCCCTGCACATAGAGATTTGTACCAGGGACTTGCTCCTGAGATCTAAGGAAGATACATTTACAGAGGAAGGAGTCAGCTTGTGTCAAATATTTTCACGGGAAAAATTCCAAATAAGAGCTGAACACCTGGACTGAATTCTTAAAATCCTCCTGCATCTCCGGAGCATGACACTGACTCACAGTCTCAGGGAGATCCCCTAGTCTGGAAATTTTGTGTAACATTTAGGCATCCTAAGATTCAACGTGACCAGAGAAAGTAGAGAATTGTCATCAATTTTCAACCCCAGAGTTTTACAAGGTGTGAGTTGCATAAGAGGAAATCATGTGTTGATTGGAGACAATCAAACGGGACTTTCACCTGAGGGTTGTAGAAATGATGCGTTCCAAAAATTGTTGGTACTTCTTTCCTATTTAATTACAAGGGTTGGGGAGACGAGTTACAATTTTTGTGGGCAGTTTTTGTAAAATTTCTCCCATAAAATCCCAAGTTGATTTTGAGAATGTTTTATGGAAGTAATTTGCTCCAGTTGTGCAAACGTCAACAAAGCATTTGTATGCACTGGAGTTGTACAGCGACCTATATGTAATTATATGTTTGTTTTTTTCAGACTCATTACGAATAAAAAATGTGATCGAAGTAATAATAATTTTTGATTAGGTCTATATATGTATAGACCGAAACAGAGGGCATATGAGCAGTAAACACAGCTCAGATCTGCACTCAGTTCTTGCCTACGGAGAAGTTCCAGTAGTACATATCTCAAGTGTAAAAATTGATTTGGACTAACAAGTCTGAGCGCATCCCTTTAATCTTCATAGAAGGATACATACTACAAGTTTCCTATAGCTCAGAAAATCCCCTCCCATATCACTCAGTCTCAAAGATTCTTCTAAGTGGATGAAATGGTTTACGAGGATGCATAGTACTTAGAGGAGACAGTGTATACATACACATGAGTTAGCACAAAATCCCGAAAGAATGAATGAAGGTTAGTATCTTAATACTTTTATTATTATGCTTTAGTAGCAAATCCATTAAGGCGCATATGCTTCCTTCCAAATCCTTGGGGCCGTGCTGTTTAGTACGGAGAGATAAAAGATCTCTCCATACTCTCCCAGACGTGTCCTCAAAATGTACATCATATGGTTCCTCCACATAAGGAGGAGGATGTAATTAAGTGCATATGTATTGACAAGATTTAAAGGAACCAATACAATGTTGAACATGGAACCTGGACACTGGGATGCGTAGCAAAAATAAACATCCAAGAGAATAAATTTTAAGCTCCATTTCAGTCCCAGCCCAAGCTTATGATTAAAAAAAAATGTACATAAAAATTGCTGGGCTCAATTTTATCTTGACCTGATCTGATCTTTGTCGTCTTTCAGTTTATATAGTGTACAAGTATGATAGAATCTCTGGCATGAATTATGTGTCATATGAAGCCTTTATATGCATAAGGCTGCGAAGCCCAAGTCTCAACGTTTTGGAGACTGTTTCTTTCCTACGTTGTTTTTTTATTGGAGGATATTTTTTTATTGGCGGATATTTAATAGAGAAATCTCTTGCAGTTCCCTTGAATCCATGTACAGAGGCTGTGAGCCCGTCGATGGGCAATGTATCAATCCCAAGTTGTAATAATTTATCGGAGTATCAACGCTGGGCATTAAGGATTGAGTGAACGCATTCTCCAAGTGAATGATGAGAGTGGGTCGGTGGGTTGAATTTTGAAGCTTAATTACAAACAAATTGCTGTCACTGTTTAGCACTATATAGATAAAGTATCTATATCGGCATCCTCACAACCATCAAGGGATTCCTTTGAAACAAGCTCTGGTCGAGTTTTTTCCTTGAAAGTATTTCCCTTCTGCAGAGATTTTTTATTCCAAGAAATTCACAAAAGCCTTAATACCCCATAAGCTCTCTGTCACTCCTATTGAAAATCCCGTCCTATTTTAAAATACTCCACGATTAGCATGGCGATATTTGCTTCACGTTTTAAATTCCATGTAGTGAATAGGAAAATTCACAGATTAGCTAGATATTCAAGTAAATATTAAAATTAAAAGAATGTTAATCACTCGAACTGACATAAATTGGTCTGTACCTTTCCCAAGCACATTGAACTCAGGGGTCCCGGTACTGTCACAATTTTGACACCACGGGGCAAATCCGTCGCAAATATTTCCAGACTTTAGCTTCGTGGAAAAATGAGGGGAAAAATTATAGCGAGAAATTTCTAGGCTGCTGAGAATTCCTAAAAAGACATGGATGGTATCGTACACTGTTCTGAAAGGTTTCATATTAACTACTTCTGAAAGGCACTGTGTACGCCGCAATAAATGTAGATATAGCAGTGCATTTCCATGGACTGTCGTATTAACTTAATGAATGGCTTCAAAACGATAACAAAAAGCTCAGCTGTATTTTTTAAGATGAAGTGCAAGGGAATAATCCTGAAGGTTAGGGCTGAGAGTCGTAAGTTTGAGATAGGTGGGATTATCATGCAAAATGCATATTTAATTTTGTATTTAAATATACATTTATATTTACGGTATGGCTCATGTACTATTTATACATATCTAGATATTCATAGGGATGTAGATGAGTTCAGACAATTATGTACATGATTCAAATAAATAGAGTTCTGGGAGGAAAATAAATGTTGTACTTTGGTTCCAAGTCGGATTATGACCTGAGGAAGCCTAAGCCGTAAGAAGCCTTGGTCAAATTTTGCATAAACTTCCAAAGCCACGGTACACACAATGTAGATTACAATACAATTCTTGTCCATCAGCTGTGGACTGGGGATGAAGAAGTCACTCCAAAGTTTCTTGAATTCAGTTCGATTCATGACTTGTCCAGTAGCATTCCAGGATCCATTCTGCCAGTTTGCGGAGTTCGAAGGGCAAGTCTTCGAGGACAGGAGCTGGCTATAGTAACATTAATTATTATTGTAATCCGAAAGGGGCAAAGTGAATTTCATCAACGACACTTAAGCTCGTCAAAGATATAGTCATTGAAAGATGTGGTCCGGAAAATCCGTCTATTTTTTCCCACGTGCGATTCTCTTATATATTTATTATTTCATTAGTACCAATAATATTGGACAAGCCAAGGCAGGTCCAGCAATTTTATCTTCTCCCGGTTCCAGGAGTGGTGAGTCCAATTCCTACATTTTGCCCTTCTTGATGAAATTAAATTTATTTTATTATTTTAAATTACAAGTAAATATGCCTTGGGGACTGTCCTTTATTTCAGGTTTATCAGAATGGGTGATAAGCTCGACAGAAGTAGCATCTTCTTCTGAAGCAGTTTTTATTTCGTTTGGATTTCTCATTTCACTGGTAATGTTCGCCATTCTTTGCACAGCAGGTTGCTGTCAAAATGTAAGATTTTATGAGACCTACTCTGCATACTTATCTATATTTAGATACTTCTGGACATTTTGGACCATGCCCGTATTCTCCGAGCTCAGTGTCTGTCAGTGAGAGTCCTATTTGAGCTTGGTTGTAAGAATCTATAAAAACTAAAATACTTTGATTTACAGATCTTCGGGAAGCGTCAGAAGAGGGATGATCAGACTACCGACCTCTCAAGCCCTAACCCAGAGTTGGCCAGCACTTCGGGAATTCAGTCATCCGAGGATGCACAAGCCATAGAGATGGGGGATATTGAATTCGAACCGCTCCCAAGACTTCAGGATTTGACACCCATTTCTTGCTATTCCGACGGTGGGTGTCAAAGTAATAGTTCTGTCTCCAGAAGTTTTGGTACCGAATCCCCCCACAAACAACGTATTGACAGCGGCTCCGCGGACGTCACGGCTATTTGTAACTACACTTTTAATACGAGTAATTATTCAGTTTCTTGTAGATTGCATGCTTCAGAAAATTTATCATGTAGAGTTTGAGTTCTATCTTCAAAGCTTTGTACTATCGCGTTGGCTCAATCTGCATTTAGTGCATATTTTATATAGAGACCCTTTTTCTAAATTATTCCAAACCTATTGCATAATTTAAATCCAATGAATAATTTGCAAATCCTAGTAGTAAAAACATTTTGATTCATTTTTCCTTAATGTAGCAAATTGTTATACTTATCTATTTATTCTAATATGATTTGTTTTGCATTTCAGACAAGCCACTGCCTGAATTTCCACGCAATCAAATCGAGCATTTGAAGGAAGTAGGAACCGGTTGGTTTGGGAAAGTAATGGAATCTGAAGCGGATGAGATCGTGCCTTCCGCGAAAAATTTGAGAGTCGTCGTGAAAATTCTCAGGGAGGATGCAACTTTGTCGGAGCAGATGAGGTTCCTTGAAGAATGTCACCTTTACTCTGAATCTAGCCACAGGAATATCCTCAAGCTCCTGGGCTGCTCCACAGAACAGTTACCTTTTCTACTCATCCTGGAACACTGCGATCATGGAGATCTCAAATCCTTCCTTGCTGCCATTGCTACTGCTTCTACAATTGAGCTTGTGGTGTCTCAAGATGAACTTCTAAGAATGGGACATGGTAAGTACACTCAATTGACGCACGTTGAACCAACATCTTCCGATTGTGTTGGAATATGAGATGCGAATTTATGTATAGATTGTAGCGCAAATCCTGATGGGATCCCAGGCTGTAAAATATGCTCATAAAGTTTAGGTATTATTAGCATAGATGGTTAATCATATGGTTTTGTGAAGAGTAAACTGAACTAAATGCATTTTTGATTAGGAACAAAAGGACATAAAAATGGGCTACTTGATCATTTCTGTTATTATAGGGCAATATGCACATGATTATTGTTAGTTCGTTTTGCTTTTAGTTTACGTAGTTCAATTTGCAACTAGAGAGGCTTAGAATCTGCTTCATTTTATCCTTAAGAGAAAAGTCTCGTAAAATACTTCGCTTTTAATCCAAAATGTAATTGTCTTTTCATTTGGCCTCCTCATCCACGATGTATGAGTTATGAAGGTAAAACTAATAAATTAATTCTAAAAGATATGGCCTATAGCCTGTAGATGTTTTTAATGCTACTTGATATATAGTATCTAATCTAAATTCAGCGATTATTAACTGTGTGTTAACTGTCAAAATTATGGGTTCGAGTGAATTTATTCTTAGTTGCAAGTCCTTAGTCTTTAGCTCTGTGAATTCCTTGTATCTCAGATATTGCCCAAGGACTCGAATGGATGAGCTCCGCAGATTTCATCCACAAGGACTTAGCAGCTCGCAACTGCCAAATAGCAGATGATGGACGTGTAGTCATTGGAGATTATGGTCTGTCATTTCAGAATTTTCGGGATGAGTACTACTGGGGCTCAAATGTTCCCATTCCGCTGCGTTGGTCCGCTCCAGAGACTCTCAAATGCACAATCAGCACCATACAGACACAGAAGGTAACATTAATAATATGAATCCGTAGATTACTTAGTTTAGCCTCACGGTCAAGGTGCATTTTGGTTTCACCAGTCGAAAGGAACGTTGATGATGACTATGCCTTAACTCGTTTTTCAGGTATTAAAATCATCCAACGTGTGGACCTTTGGTGTTGTACTGTGGGAGATATTCGAATTCGGGAAGCTGCCCTACTCTCAACTAAGTGATGATGACGTGATATTACGTGTGGTTACTGACTGCAACTATACACTTCCGAAAATATCAAGACCAGATACTATATTCAAGGATGAGCTGGACGAGATCATGTTGTCCTGCTGGAATCCTCAGCCTGACTTGAGGCCAACCATTAGTGCCATTGCGGAAAGAATCAGCACACTTTGCAGTTCAAGAGCCCATGGGAAAGTTTCAGAGAATGTCCATTCAAAACTTTCAGCCAGCTGCACTACATATGATGAATTTGATCGAAGGTGGAACGATTTTGGAGATAAAATACAATCTCCGCAAGTTCAAGACAAGACCCCGGAAACAAATTGGGGGAAGAATCAGTGTAATGTATTGAATTTGGAGAATAACAACTACCTCCCGAAGACTAAACCTAAGAAGAGTGTATCATTCGCCAGCATGTTGTCCGATGAATTTTCAGAGGAGCCAGTTAAATCAAAATTATCTCCAGTAAAACGTGAAATTCCGAGCGTATCCTTTGCCAGCATGTTAACAGATGAAATTTCAGGGGAGCAAGTTAAATCAATATTATCTCCAGTAAAACGTTTTGAAATTCCTTTACCATACTTAAAACTTTCAGAGACCCCAAATGGTCAGTGTACAACCCCTGAGAATTCCCTCATGTCAGGTTTAATGAACAGCTCCTCAGATCTCACCACAGGAACCCCAAGTGCAACATCTCTGTCTAGTTCTTCAGGAGAGATTATTTTAAACGCAAAGACATCCTGGAATGTGAATCGTAACCTGAGCGATGACCGTTGGCTGAAACAAACTGATCTTCTCGAGGTCTCACAAAGATTTGAAGAGAAGTCTCCAATCTCTCAGAACTTATTCGTAAATTTTGAACCTAGTGAGTTAAGTGATAATTTAGTCCTTTCACGGAGCCAAGCCCAGGGTGCTGAACAGTCAACCACAGAAACGCCAACTACCTCCGGCTTCACCGGTACCGGAACAAGTGATTCAAGTCCCAGCCAAACAACTATTCTAAGAAATACCTGCATTGACAACACTGTAGTGCAGATTCATCACAGCATACCCGAGGGAACAGTCTCATCTAATTCCGATGACAACGAAGATTTTGGCGAAAATACTTCTCAATGGCTACCACTTAGTGCGAATGAAACTACCCACGGGTATTCCGCGGATATATCCAGTGTCAGTCGTAACGAGCCACCGAGGAAGTCACAAGCGCTGGATGCCTCACTAAAAAATGACTGGACATCGTCACTTTTTTCTAGCAACCCCTTATTTGAAACTAGTCCAAGCTCTTCCAGTCATTCTATTGATACAGAACAAGCTAACGCTGACAATCCGATTGTCACATCCTCAATCGGCACCCCTTTGCCACCGTCAAATATTGCCAGCCAAAATAAATATTCTAGTCCGTTCTTTGGAGCCCAGTCAGATGCCAGGACACCACAAAATCTTCCAGTGATCTCGGTCTTGTCTCCGGGATTGCCGGACACTACTTTGACTGGCAGCATTTCCTGCCACTCTGCTCCAGCGGGTCTGTATGGACCTTCCGCCATTATAAACGTTGTGGATGGACTGGAACCGAGAAGCCTTCGAAAAGTACAAAAGAACTTTAGAAACTTAAAGACAAGCACTCCTAATTTTTCCCCTGAAAGTGATGTAACGAGCTGTAGTGACAGCTCCAGCTTTTTCCGAAGAGACGACGATGTCTTTGAAGATTTCACTATGGAATTTAATGACCCAGTCAGCCCAATCGGCAAGATGTCGGCGTCAACTCATTTACAAATCACCGACTGCACTGGGGGAAAATACAGGTAATAATAGGAATATTCGCTTATTTTCCAACAATAGCTTTTACATTTTGTTTGCCAGGACTTTGTCAAAATGTTTATCTATTGCTTACTCTACTATCAAGTATTTTTGAATTTATGAGATTTGTTTGCGGTGATATCAGTCAGAATTTTGAATAACTTCAATGTTGAGTTTATGATTCTTGCAGGGGAAGTAAGGTTCTCGGCGGCTCTAATCTGGCACACCTGTACCAAGGACAGACAATGGAATTAGCCAGTGAGTCTACTTCTACAGGGGGTTCCGACTCCAATGACTATTTCGATAGTTTCATCAGTGGTACGCGTCAACCTCAAAATCTGTTGGAGATGCAAGGTATGGATGAAGTTCCTGAGCAAACAAAATCAGGCTTTCAAGATATTTTTGGACGAAAGATTAGCCTCAATACTCCTCAACCGTTTATTTCCCAATCATCCGCAATCTCACATATTACCGGAACGGACAGTTCTATTTCATTGAGAGTACCCGTAGCACGGAAACTTGAGTTTGAGTCGGCACAGTCCAATGAAACATCAACCGAAGGATCTAATACTGTAGTTTCAGCCGGGATTAAAACAAGTGGAACCAGTTCCAGCATTTATTCAAATACAGCCACAAGGAACGGAAGACAAGGACAGTTGGGTCCGGGGGAAGGAGTTGAGTCAGTGCAAGGTGTCGCTGCCACATTTGCTGCTGAGACAGGGAGTTCAAGAACCGATTGTTGCCCTTCTGTCGTCATTCCTGGAGCACACATGGGCCAGCAGATCGGTATGTTAAACTTAGTAAACCATGCCTTAAAATCTTAGTATAAGTTTGAAGAACAGATATACTGGAAAATTTATGCAGATCAAATTTTTGGATTTTTAGACAGTTCCACAGATTGCCAGGCTTCTACAAGTGGCTTGGACAATTCAAGGTCCAAGACTGAAAGTATGTTATCCGCGGAGAGACGGATCGATGGCAACTGAACAGTCATCAAGGATCTTTCAATAGAGTCTGAGAAATGATTTTTAGTGTAGCTAATTTAATTATTCATTAGGTCATTAGGACGTAGTATGTACCTCTCAAAAGGAGGACCAAAATAATATATGTGGACGCAACCATTTATAAATATCTTCAGACGCACTTGCACACAACTAATTTTAAGTAAAGTGAATTTTCAGTATCCTCTGGAAATATAATTTTGTTAGCATAAAACTTTTACAGTTCATAGAGAGACTTTAAAAGGAGGTAGAGAAAGTATTTCCTCAGTTAGTTTACATTATCCAGTCCTAGTCAATTGCCCGCGTGTGTAAAATGTACTAATTAGATATCCCTTTATTATTATCCCAGTCAGTACTATTTAATTTTAGTTACCCGGGTTTTTTTTTTACAACCGTTGATTACCACAGGAACACTAATTTTTGAGTAATCCAGTTGAATAAGTAAATATATCTCGTAAATAATCTATATAAAACCTGAAATACGTTTTGACTTGATTGGCGCAACTCTGCGTATAGCGTACATTCATGTAAATTATTGTAATCTGAATAATTTAATATAGTCCATTAAAACTGGATACTGAAATGCAATATTAAGCGTTCCAATGGAAAATTTGCCTTATTTTTACAACTTCTATTTAGAAAACACTACTTTACGTACAAAACCCTGACATGTAGATATATAAGTGCGAGGGTACCCTAAAAAGTGTGGGGTGATGTAGTAACTCTGTATATATATACGTGCACAAAAGTCTTGCCTATTATTTATCCTACATTAAATTATCCAATCTACAATAATTCTGATTAAAAATCTGAAAAAGAAATGGTCCTAACCAATGCAATGGTATGAGTAGGAAGTCGTAACGTCTGATTGTGAGTGAGGGGTCAAAATGGCTCTGACTTGTGAACTATCAATCTATAATTCACTTGTAAGGGCAATATACTTGAAGAGCTATGAAAGCAGATGAATAGCTGGAAACGGGTTTGACAGTGTGTTGTTTTAGTGGGGATTCGACACCAAGACTTTTGGAGACAGAACTATTACTTTGACATCCACCGTAGGAATAGCTGGAAACGGGTTTCAAATCTTAAAGTCTTGGGAGTGGTTCGAATTCAATATCCCCCATCTCTATTGCTTATGCATCCTCGATTATCTAGTTCCCGAATTGATGGCTAACTCCGGGATAGGTCTGACAGGTCGGTGTGTGACTACCCTTCTGAAGAAGTTTCAAGACTTATCAGTCACTCAGATTTCTCAGTGACTGGTAAGTCTGGAGCTTCCGAATTCCCTTATCATTGAGACTATTTCTTCGGCTGAATAGAGTTTCAGCTTCCCCTTGGGACCTCTCAATGGTCTTTGATTTTAAGTTTCATTAGGCAGTTTCAACATATTCTGATGAACTGATTTAGTGCTATAAATTTAACTATTAGAAATAATTTATGGTAGTATAGTAAAAATCTTATTATTCTTTTTCAACATGACCGTGCGCCACAAATGCACATTATTTTTATGTACTTGACTTACAATTTATTAGTGGTGTGGAGCCTTTGGACAGGATTATAAATAAATTGCGTAAGTCTGTAAATCTTATCCTTCCGTTAATATTACTGCTCTGTTGCAGCTAGGAAATTTATTACTATAAAACGTAGCGTCTCATAGCTGTGAAATAAAGCATGTAACCTGAATTTTTATGAGCAGAAGTGTGGCATTGCAAAAGTGACTTTAACTCCATTATTTTCATACTATGTCATTTATGTCAGTATTGGCAGGTACTCACTCAGTATTATCCACGTATACAATAATAATATAGTGACTAAATTTTAATGATAAAATATTTCGTCAATGGTTCAAGCCTACTCATATTTTTATCAGAGGTTATAGCAATTAACTGTTGAGCGCAAAAAGAGCAAACTCTTTTAAATCCTATACCGTAGGAAACTAGAGTACATTTAATTTTGTCCTCACGTCCTTTGACCTCCTCGGGTCATATAGTTTCTCGCTGGCATGAAATCCACTAAATGACCTTTTTAATCCTGTTGATGACGTCTCCTCATATTTTAAACGACAGTTGTCAATAAACGCTTAACGATGTGCATACAATTGGTACAATTCATTCACACTTAAATAACTATAAATAATTCTCCTGATTGCAACATATTTATAATGTTATCATTAATTATTCTTGTCCCTAAGCCTCACTGGGCCCAGTGAAACGTTTTATTGCACAAACGAAATCCGACATGTAACCTCGCAATGACCCTGTTACGTAATTCCAAAAAAAATTGCTGCAGCATTTACTTCAGGACTTGACGTCATGTCTATACCTTCATTTTGAAGGGTGCTTTTCCCATTACCACCGTTCCAGTTTAAAGGTGACGGACAAACTCACAATCAGACCTGAACTTAATTATTAATATGGGTAATATGTACAGACAAACACAATAGACATAACACACAAAACAGACCCAGGTAGACGGACAGCCTGAAATTCAAAAGAGTGAGATACGAAGTAACTGAGAAATGAGAGTTTCATGCACGAATCTTGTTGTTGTTGGAAGATGATAACCCTTCAGGCCCCTCGAGAAAACACTACCAGCGAGCGAAACAATGTTCAATGATATCAATTCTAATAAATTTCGAGGCAGGCATATAATCATAAAATTGGATTTGAAAGGCAGAAACAATCACCGATCAATGATTCGAGCGACTGCCAAATAGAACCCGGGTCTTTAAAGAACACTTGCAAATATCGTTTCCCCACACAGCTCTATCTTACAGTAGGTTCGGTCTCAGGCGTCTTTTTAATGAAACGTGTTCAAGGCAAATGTTATCAGAGAGGCAACAGGCATCAGCCAAGTGCCTGATTATTACTGCGACTCACATTGGCACTATGGTCGCATTCGCAACCACTTTCACGGGTTTCTTGTACCAATTATTATTAATTTATATGAATATGTAGCTTCCTTTCCATATGTACATATTCAGAGTCGAGCATTGTCATAAATGTGTAATTACTCAATGCAGGTGCTTGCCTCCTCCCAGAAGTATATCCGAAGTAATTACACAACAGTGTTAGAATAAGAATGCACACACACACGACACTATAATTTCCAAGTGAGCTCAAAGTCAATAAAGTAGCCGACGAAGTTATGGCCTATAATTGACACCGCTGTCAGTTACAATAGGAACTTGAATTTTTCTCGGGAGATGTGTATCTTTATAAAATGATGTTTATATACGGACTTGCTCCATCAAGTTATCAAGTGAAAAAAAAACTGTCTGTATTACTTACCCGAGCGATTCTGAGATGAATGTTAGTATCACGGCCTCCACATGTGCGAAACCCCCACGGAGGTCCGCCACTGAGTAGGATTTGCTTCCGAGACGGGGAACCCGACTGCGGAGGTGGTGAGAAGGAAGCGGTCGGTTCAGTGTACATTTCTCCGAATTCCATTTCTCTGTACAACAAATGACTTTTGCCTCTATAGTAAATAATTGTGGAAATGGGGGTTGGATTATTGTAAGGGTTGTGATTAGAGTTGAGCACACAGTAACTATGTAGTGACTACTGTAGTCTCATTGACTGTCTCATAACATGACGCGTTGACAACACACGGAGATGACATACTGCCAACTGCAAGTTTCTTTTGGGGGAGAAACCCGGATGACTTCAGGTAGGAAAGAGCATGTTGGATGGGGCTAACTTCCAAGAGGCGGTTCCTACTCTAAGTGAGAAGGGCACAAGATAAGGACATGTATTTCAACATCTCGGAGCATATCCAAAAAAAAAAGTGTTAGTAAAAGATGCAAGGGAATAGTGTACTGCTGGAGAAGGAGACAACAACGTGGAGAGATGACGGTGATTAGCATAGGTAATGGGATTTTTATTGGCTTGGCTCTCCTCCTTTCAATAATGTTACTTTCAGTTGAGTTTCTCCAGTTGTTCATTACATTGCTCATGGAGCTGACGATCAATGGAGCAATTATTTATGCATGCTGACACACATTCACAAAAAAGTCCACATTCCGATTCCGTACTTACTCAGATAGCAAGGGTACATTTTATAGAATTAGTTCAGGAGCTGAGAGTTCGTCTATAACATGTAGATATATTTTTTTTCTCCCCCATGGCTCCTGTTTGTTATGCAGTTTGCAAGAGCTCCCTGCACATCTGCTGGACACTAGGATAAAATATATGAGGTAGTGCGTCTAGCACAGCTTGCATAGCGCTTGTGCTTTTTTTGGCTCCGAATTTACTTGATTTACGTCTCTCAAGACAAATATGGAAATTGGAAGTTACGACAGAGTATCTGTAATGCAGTTTTTCTTCCGCGTTACTCTCTACATTATTACAGTCCACACTCCTTTTAATGAAGCTTCAGGTCAGGTTATATGTCTACATAACAATACTGCTCAAAGTCGCACAGTCTTATTTCCCCTCAGCCTTGCTTGACTGCAGGAATGTCTCCTCACAAGTAGGCCCTCATTTCATTTGTCACGCAAAGGTTCTCGTATTTCATTACTGCAGCAATCTATAGACAAAATGTTTTTTCCCACTTTCTTGTCCAATATTATCCGACAAATCCTTTTGCAAATGTAATACTTCAGTAAGGTCGAACTAGATGCATGTGTCACAGTCCAGTAAGACATAATATCAATGCTTATTGCCCAAGTGATTCAATACTGAGGATTATGTCTGGCCGATACTTAAGTATGGAATAATTCCATTAATAATTACTGGTACAGAATAATATAATGTGAAATTGTCCGGTTGAGATGAGTCTCTATCTAGTAGTTGAATGTTATAAGATTAATCAAGAAAGAACTTGGGATTTAGTAGAATCACTTTCATCACTTCAATTAACTACACTCCCTTCATTCTCAGAAGTCACAACAACTGAGATCATTTGAAGTAACTAATTCAGTCTTCCCATTTATATTACGTCAGTCTGTAAAATATTCAGGTGCAAGTTTCGATTTGCAAAGTTTTAAATATTGCTGCCCACACAGATTCATAGATACTGTCTTTCCAGAGGTTTCTTCGTTTACACATGTAATTAAGTACTTAGACGTGACAGTTTTGGCAACGCTTCCATCTACAATCTATAGTTCATTAAATGCTTGAAGATGCGTATCACATATTTTGGAACTTCCAGTTCCATTTTACATTTTATCAAGATCCTAATGATCTCACATAGATTCTTCAAGCAGAAATTGCTTCCATATCCTGCCTCATCTTCCGAAAAAAATATTTCCCTACTTTTGATTATTCACTAATGACCCACATTGATTTATATCTATTTCACACCAACAACCCATGCAGACCACCAAAATGGTCCCAACAAATAAATGAGTGATTATACATGAATCCTCGAGATCAGCAAAGAAGTACCACTGAGTAGTACACCTCCAGATATAAACCGAGGTTTTGTAATCAACCTATCCGAGAATGACAATAACCACCATTGAGAGTATTAAAGTTATATCAGACTGTCGTTCCTTCTAGCCAAGTCTCAAGCTCCTATTCATAACAATTATGTAAATAACACAATAATTACACGTCAGATTTCCTGAGCATGTCACAACCCCATGAGGGAATTATTTAGCCCTTTCCTTTACCGAGCCAGCAATTAATGCCACAGGATATTATTGATGTCTCATACATAAAGTGTAAACAATGGTCATTGATTGCATTAAAGCCAGTAGTTAGACGTCAATAGATAATTGTTGATGAGGTAACAAGGGTATTGTATGACACTGTCATTCCCAACAATTAAAAAGGGAGAGCCAACTCCGACAGAACTGCTGTTGTTGGTCAAAGGCCGACGGACTCCCACGAAATGTCCCAACTGACAATCCTGAAATTCACAAAAATAGTACCGATACAGTCATCAACAGCATTAGAACTCCGATTGCCACCAGCCACCATACGGCCCCAAATTTTGGGACATACTAAATAATAATTAATCTTATTAATTAAAAACTTACGTCCACAACCCACAACATTTAGAACACACTGAGTATTGTACAGAAGCACTTAACGTACAAGTTGAGACAATTCACAATTAACCCGGAATTTTTATACAGTTACGACAAGACAATAGGTGAGTGATTTAGGGGGGAGTGACAGTAACAAACAAAAACTAGGAGAGTAATTTCAAAGCAGCACTTTTATGTCAGGAGCTAAAATTAGAAAAAAAGCACAACAAATCACACACACGTGTTCAACTTATTAATTATTCTTTCCGGCTTTTGTATATAGTTTCTTGCCGTTTGACTCCCTCAATCCTGACTGAGTCAAATTATTAATTGACAATTGTTATTGTTAATACGGAGCATTCCCATTAGTTTGGTTACGTCTCTTAAATCGACAGTCAAAGGACTAATAAAAATTATTGTCTGTGTATACAGAGTCAATGAAGAACTTTTGTAGGGTAGTGTTGGACACAATACAATATTTTGGTATTATTAACTTGAGAGTCAATGAGACACAATTTTAGTATGAATGGATTTTTTTTTTCGTATTCTATACAACGATAGTAATATTATTTTAAAATAAATATCAGTCACATTTGTACATACAAATCTGATTACAAGAACTTACGCCAGTCAACTTCACTGTATTAGCCAGAGTCCTATATGGAGAGGAATTATTCCTATTAATAAGTTTGGAGCAATAGCAACCAGGACTTTCGACCAGGAACATTTCCGGAGATCCCGAATTCCATACCTTCCAACAGTCCCAACTTATGACATTCTTCTGCTTCATGCTAATAGCGGGCATTCTGACGGGACTACTCCGCCTGCGTCCTATAAGGCTCATAACATAGCTTCACACCACTGCTCACAATAAGGATCGGCAAACCTCAGGCTAGCCCCCAATCCACATCCGACGGCAGAAGTAGGCCGACATATGAATCCATGTCCATAAAATAACCGTTATTAGCAATTATTTTAGGAAAATAGGAGACGGAGGGTAAAAACACTAACTTTTAATTGAGTCACAAAATACAAAGTTACAATTAAAAAAATTTATACACATATGACCTCCACCCCCTCCAAATTTGAGATAGGTATATAACTGCAATTTCATATGTAGTTCATCGGTGATTAGCACTTGTGCTAAAAATCATAATTTTTTTAGGGGCGCGTATATTAGATGGGAAAAATAAAAATAGACTTCATACTATTTAGCTAATTTGTATCTACTAAAGATTTGAATTGGTTCGGGAGTTATCATCACGACAAGTAGACACCCCGAAAATCGCATTAGTCTTTCAACTTCCCTCCGCCTCTAAAAAGGATAGATGAACGGGCGGATTGATATTTTGAAGTGTAGTCATTAGTCAAGTGTAGTGCATGGGATATAGCTTAGCTATAATGGTAGGCTGGTAGGTATTTGTCACCTATTTTTAGGGGCCAAGCGAAGCTGAAAGACTCTATTGGGATTGTCGGGGTCTGCTTGTTTTAATTTGTACTCGAAAGTTGATTTAAATCACAAAACTAATTGCGTGCCACATCTAGCGGATGGTGCTTACAACTGTTAATGTAGAATTAATTATTATGGAATCATACAGTAGATGGCGAGAGTTGCACGTTGCTCATTTTCTGTACATTGGACTTACGTGCTTATAAGGAAACTGTTGTAATTTCCTGAGGTCACAGGGATGACCCAATGTCCTTCGAATTTCATAGGCTTCTGACTGATTTAGGCAATGCATCACTGTAAAAAGTTTAAATTGTCTGGTGAAAATTGTTCGGGAGTTATTTCATAATGCGATCAACGACAGTACTAGACGTCACGACGTTCAAAATTGGAAACGTCTTTAAAACGGTATTCATCAATGATCTTCATCATTTCTATCAATATGGGTTAATGGCAAACTCGAATAATCTTTGAAGCATTACTGTCAAAGTTTTAACCAAAATTTTGTGAATCATTACACCATCTGGACCAAATCAACGGGCATTTCCCAAATTGTTTGATTCTCTATTTTTGGGGGAATGTTCTTGAACATTTTGGAAACTCGTCGTGGAATTTTTTAGAAACAATTATCATAATTATAATTCTTAATGCAACACTAAATGAAAGAAGGAACTGCAAAATCTAAAAACGATTTTAAAAAATGTGCATATTCATACTAAACTGGAAGAAAGAATCAAAACTTATCTGTTCGGTGTCTTCGGGTAGTACGATAGCTTCAGAGGGGTCACGATACTAGCCATTTAATACCTTTGGTAGGGTCAACTAGACGAACGAAGCACTGAAACACTTACAATTAGTCTTTAATAGGAACGATCCATAAGTGAATATTGGCTGCACATGAAAAAGTAAATTGGGATTCCAACGTACAGGTTAAGGAAACGTTTTGAGGAAAAAGTGAAAGGGTACTTAATGTTTTGGGACACTTTGAAAGCGTCCATGCGTTCTATACTCGCGCATGTCATCAGCAGCCTTCACATTGGAACCCTGAGTTCGCCAGAAGCAGCAGGGATTAACATGTATGGGTTGTACTACGATAAGTGGCCCAAAGGTGAACTTTCCGAACTACGATATGTGGCCCCGAACTACGATAAGTGGCCCAACTTTCCGAACTACGATATGTGGCCCAACTTTCCGAAATCCGTCCACAACGAAGCAATTCGGAGTACTTGGCACGTAGTGCCAAGTTAATACATAATGTGACTTACTCTCATCCTTCTATTCGCTATTTACATTATACATTATTATTACAATTAGACACAACTACGAACTCATTCTTTCTTGTTTTTGCACCTTCACTTGCAGCTTGTCCGACCAGGTGTGGATTCTGTGTGGTAGTCGTTGAGGACAGTGAGGGTTAGGTTAGTTTAGGCTGGAAAGGGGTGCCGTGACTATGATGGCCCCGAAGGGGCCTTCACAGTCACATTGGCACCCCTTTCCAGCTCTAAACTAACCTAACCTGAACGTCCGAAACGACGGGGTTAGGGTTTCAATCCGGAAAGCTGGTATGCCCTCCTCATAATTATATCGCTTCACTTATCCAATTTACAAAGCTGGGACACTTATCGTAATTCTGGGCCACATATCGTAGTTCGGAAAGTTGGGCCACTTATCGTAGTTCGGGGCCACATATCGTAGTTCGGAAAGTTCAACTTTGGGCCACTTATCGTAGTTGCCCCCATATATGCAGTACACTCCCACCTTTATGGACACCTTATGGGAGCATTTTTTATCTAAAGTAAAACATGCGAACTTATTCCTGTTAAACACAACCATTCACATAAATTTCATTAAAAATTAAAATGAGCCGGATAAATTTTTTGGCGATTTAAAAAAAATCTTATATACCTATAACCTACACCCGTACACATAATTTGCTCATGAACAGAATAATATTTGATGCTCTGGTAGTAAATTCAGTTCGATCCAATAAAATATTTTGCAGGACAATACTACCCTTCCGGTCCTAACCTTGTCACCTAGAGAAGGTTCATCCAAAGACGAAAGCAATTTGAAGCTTGCAGGATTTGGATGCTGATGTGCATACTGATGCTAACCTGGACCTGGTCACAGAACAATTTTTGGACAGCCTCGGCGAATGTAAATGAATAAACTAATCAATAAACGTTTGTCCAGGAATTTTAGCTTAACATCCCAAATACACTGGGAGGGGATTTTCATACATAAATAAGCGTCGGATTTCAGCATGTTTTTCCTGACGCTTACTTCAATTTATAGGGATGTATGCAAAAATAATTATTATATTTCCAATGAGCGCTGAAGATCTCCGTTTATAAAACGTTATGGATGGGACTTTTATTTTTAACTTGCAATAAAAGGCTGTTATGAAATAATAGGCTGAAACGCTCACTTTACTCGAAGGCTTCCGGTTTTCTAAAAAGGGGAAATTTAATAGAAAAGAATAAAACTTACCTGCGGGGTGACATCGGGTGCCAGAGCTTCAGAGCGGTCCTGTTCCTAACCTCTGTACTGCAATAGCAGGGTCAACTAAACGTTTCGAACGTAGCCCTGAAACAGGTAGTCCGTAATGGGAGCGATGAACTGGTACATTTTGGCTGCACATGAAAAAGTACACTGGGACTCGAAGGTTCAGGTTACGGAAACGCTTCGAGAAAAAAGTGAAAGGGTACTTAATGTTTTGGGACACTTTGAAAGCGTCCATGCGTTCTAATCACGCATGTCAACAGCAACCTTCACATTGGAACCCTGATTGTGAGTTCTCCAGAAGCAGCAGGGATTGATATACATAATAATTATTACAGTACACTCCCATCATAAGAGCCCCTCTTGAATAGGACTTTTTTCTCTAGGAATAAAAACATGTATAAGCTTATTCCCATTTAAACACAATCCTTATTTTTCTCTCTACCACAGCATCTCATATTAAGAGTCAAATAGTTTTACAAAAAGAGACGGAGAATAAATAATGTGTGTACTAAATTCATTTTTAGAAAATCCAAGTTTAAAATTTCCATTGGATCAAACTGCAAACCTGGGCACTTCGCTAGACTTTTTACTGCTAATTGCTCCCGTGTTGGGATTTGGAATACACAAGGTTTGAGGTTGCAAATCCGAAGCCGTGCTTTACGCTCTATCTATTGAGGCTTTAGTGCAGCTCGTGATTCAATGCCTCATGTTTTGGAAGGGCGCGATTATTTAAGGTTGCATTCGGACGCATTTTATGATTGCAGTGTGCGGCTTGGAGGAGTTTTGGGAAGATACGAAGAAGAAAATATTCATCTGAATTTTGGGAATCGAGAAGAAGAGTAAGTTCGAAATTTCATATATTCGGTCTATAATTTTTTGAAGTTCATTGAACTTGAAGCTTTCGTATTTCGGGTAAGAATCTTTCCTTTTATAACGTTTTGAAGAATTTATTCGGTTGTTATATTCCTGTTGCATTGAATGTATTGGTATATTTTACCGGTAATTTGCGGCGACACTTTTAAAATAAGTATTCGAATAATTATCAATTGTGAAATGAATTTCGTAAAGTTATTCAGAATTATTAAATGTTGGTGGGTAATATTATTTTAAAAGCGTAAATATTTTTATTTTGAGTTGAATTTAGTACCTAATGCTTCAAGTCACGTTTTTGAGCGATCTGAAGTTATAAGGTTTCAATTGCGTTCAAGTTAATATTTAAATGACTGAAGCATTTATTTGTGAGTACATTATTGTGTGACCTGATTAATTCACGGGGTGTTGGTACTGTTTCAGATATTTCAGGCTGTAATCAATTGACGATTGTGCCGGGTTGAGGACGCGGAAGAAGAGAAAATGTCTAAAGAGAAGGACTTTTACCTGAGATACTACGTGGGTCATAAAGGGAAATTCGGTCACGAATTCCTGGAGTTTGAATTCCGACCCGACGGTAAACTGAGATATGCCAACAATTCCAACTACAAAAATGACACCATGATCCGGAAAGAAGTTTTCGTTTCTGAGGCAGTTGTCAATGAGCTTCGACGCATTGTGGAAGACTCCGAAATTATGAAGGTATACTTGGTCTAGATTATTGGCATCAAATTTGAATTTAAATTCTACCTGACGTCTGACATCAAATAGAAAAAATAACTGAATTTATTATATTTTAATGTTATTGTAGGAGGACGACTCCGCATGGCCAGTACCGGACCGTGTTGGACGTCAAGAGCTGGAAATTGTCAACGGCGATGAGCACATTTCCTTCACTACTTCCAAAATTGGTTCTCTGGTGGACGTGAATGGCTCAAGGGACCCGGAAGGACTTCGATGCTTCTACTATTTGGTCCAAGACTTAAAGTGTCTCGTCTTTTCCCTGATTGGTCTCCATTTCAAGATTAAGCCTATATAAGTTCGAGAGCAGTGTGCTGATTACTGAGTGGTCTACATTGTTAAACACTATTTCCTCTTGTTTGTCAACATTAATTATTTACATTTATTATTTAAGCGTGTGAATTTTAGTACGTTAACTTGCTGACGGCATGGGTCGTAGGCTTTCAAATATGTAAGGAAAAGTTCTAGAGGTATTATTGGTTGTCCTGATATATCTATATTTAATAAATTTTCACTGTAAGCTACGAAGTCGTTTTTTCAACTCATAAATGTCTGTTTTTGTTGAAAACAATCTTTTCGTGCATTGCAGGATTATCCATTATCCTTTTAAACTAGAACGAACGCAGGGAAGTTCATCCTGTAAATGTTAAGCGCCAAATGAAATTAATTACATTTATAGAATGAAAATGAAGTATCATCCAAATCTATCGAGGCAGGTTAGCCTTATAAGTCGGGTTTGTGCCAGTAAACAAATTTAAAGTGGAAGCTACTCATTTGCGAATGCTTAAAACTTGTTGCTTAAAACTACTTTTGTGTTTAAACCGTTAGAGAGGTCGGAGGTTTACGCCTAGTACCATAATGGCAGTATTTTATAACTAATATTTTTGTTTTTAAATGGGTGGTTAAATTATAGCCAGACAGTATGATTTTAGAAACCCGTTGTTTTTATGATACTGTACATAGTTGTAAATTTCATCATTATCAAGCTCATATGGAACAAAGCGCAGGATAACAGAACAGTGCATTAAATTGTAGTAAAAATAAGTGAATACATCCACCTCCTGTATATTACAATCATATGATTTATTGATTACATTTGGCTGCCGACCTTAATTTCCCAATTCATTATATAATGATAATAGGTTCAGCTTCAAGTGATGTCTCTACAATAATATTTCCACATGCAATTCAACTAGTTGAACTGCTAAGTCAGATAATTTTATATTATGTACAGAAGTTTTAGAGCCAGTGTTCAACCATTTGTCTGTATTCTTAGAGTCCTTGTTGTATTGTATATTTAATATGTAAAACAACCAGTTCAGCGACACCTGGCAAGTACGTAGATCCATGGGTAACAGCTCATTTCAGCCCTTTAATATCAACGATTATGAGAAATATACGGCAGAAGTTTCATCATCATACTATTTATAGTAGTAGAGTTGCACAATTATAGTTGAGTTAAATAGAAGTATACCCTATTTCAAATTTTAACAAAAAACGTAACAGCAACAATTATGATTCTGAATATAATTTTACAATGTGCCTTTGTATAATGTAGCATGTGTACCAAGACAACTTTATAGAGGACATGTCAAGAACTCATTAATAAATTCAAAAACATCTACAAGTTCGCGATCCTGATCTTGTAAAATAAACGAAAATGACCAAGTAATCAACCTTAACTATGTATATCCCGTGAAAACCAAACGGATTTTATGTTTGCAGTATCTATCATAATATTAGAATATGATTTAATTTTAATAGCAAAGTTATCATCCTAGACAAGGATTGCAGTAATCAAATAATGAGCTTCTTTGGCTTTTCCCATGTAAACACGTCCCGTCCGAAATGTCCATAAGTACTCGTGAGCTGATAGATCGGTTGGCGAAGGTCAAGATCCCTAAAATAAGACAGAATTAATGATACTTTCATTTGGGTAGAAATAATGTACCACGACATAATTATTGCAAGCACTCACTTGACGATCTTTCCAGGGCGCAAATCGAAGTTCCTTTTAATGATGTCCAATAGTTCTTTCTGCGACTTGGCAGAAGTTCCGTAGTCAAATACAGTAATTGAGAGCGGTTCAGGAAGTCCAATAGCATACGAGACTTGAACCAAGCAGCGTCGACAAAGACCAGCATTTACGAGCGACTTGGCGACCCAACGAGCAGCATAAGCAGCAGACCTGTCCACTTTGGTGAAATCTTTACCGGAAAAAGCTCCACCTCCATGTGCTCCCCACCCGCCATATGTGTCCACGATAATTTTACGGCCCGTGAGTCCAGCATCGCCCTGGAAATTACCCAAGCATTACTCAAAGTTAAACATTTTGTATAACAGTGAAATCTGATCATATTAATTATTTGGAGCTAAATCTTACCATGGGTCCACCAATAATAAAATCCCCACAGGGGTTAATGTGGTACTTAGTATGTTCGTCCAAATATTTAGGAGGAATCACTGTCTTAATTACTTTTTCCATGACTTCATCGCGTAATTGGTCCATCGAGATTTTCTCAGAATGTTGAGTAGAGACGACCACGGTATGAACCCGGTGAGGTATACAAGCACCATGATCAAAAGAGTACTCGCAAGTAACCTACATTACATTTAGAATTAAACAATATTCATCAACATATTCAGAATTATAACAACTATATTATATGTTACAATATAACGGTTGTTACCTGAGTTTTGGAATCGGGTCTAGCCCACCAAAAAGTGCCACTGCGTCTTAAATCCGCCAATCGTTGATTCAACTTGTGCGCCAACACTACAGTGAGAGGCATGAACTCGGGCGTTTCATCGGTTGCATAGCCAAACATCAATCCCTGTAGATTAAGTTTCATCAATTAATTTTATATTTTTTTATTAAGCAAGTCATCACAGGAAAATAAAACTATCGAAATATTTAAGCACGTTCCTACAAAATTTAATAAATATCACAGCACTATCAACATCGACACAAGTTTATCAATGCTTACAATTGAACAAGGCTATGTACTTGAAATTCTAACTACAACAAAGCATTTTCTTTTCATGGCTTCAAAATTAAATCCATTGTTTACGAATGGCAGAATTACAAATAATAAATAAAAAGCACTGAATAGTTTCAAACAACTTGCTCCAAGTTAGCAGAATCTATTAAGGAAAAGCCCCAAATGCAATAACGAAGTAAGCAAAGCAAAATTTAATCTCATAAAAGTCTAGTTTTGTACATACTAGTCTAACTTTGATGTTTGAAACAACAATGTACATAATCTTCCAGAAAAGTGAAAGCACCTAATCCTTAATACCGGCAAAACCAAACGTACAACCAGGCAACTTAATTTCCTCTACTATTACATTACAATTTTTCATTTCACAAACTGAACTAACTATCATAATAGTTATCTACTTATACATATTTTACAAAGTAGGATCTCCAAAACCGATTACAGTAGCTATAGGTCATTACAGTTTTACAAAACCATACGCTTATGGTTTTTGTTTGGCAGTAAGTTGCATACTATTGTTCTCCATCCCAAAGGAAAATGGTTTGAAAGAAGGCTCAAGAGCATTAAGATTTGTCTTTTCAGACTTATCTTAAGATTTTTCCGATGACACCAGAAAGAGACATATTTATAAGAACCAATACTAGGGAACAGTAGTGTACAAACACTAACACAGTATATACATATACACCATGACAATAGTAAAAACATATATTCACAAAGAAACGGTTTACCGACAAAACAAGGAGTAAAATAATAGTATTTCATCTTTACAGTAATCATTTAGTATATAAGTACAACAAAGATTAACAAAAGAAAACAGGAAACCAAGATTTACATAATACAAGTAACACATCTATCATGATCACCCCTAACCTGATCCCCCGCTCCCACATCCTCTGGGTCCCTGTCGATATGAACACCAGCAGCTATATTTGGACTCTGCTGTTCCAAAGCCATGAGGATATTGCATGTTTTGTGGCAGAAACCTAAGCAGAACAATGTTAACAAAATTCATAAATTAATATCGTCCACGAATAGAGGTCCATGGATACATATACACAAAAAAGAAAACATCTTTGTAAGAATAAGAATATTCAGCATGTGTATGTCTGGGTATTCGTTCTCCGGTTGTATTTATTCTTTGCATCCTTTTTGTTATTAAAACGTGTTGCTATCGTATCCTTGACTTGGTTGGTACAACTTCCAACTTCCACGAAGTGAATTGGTAGCACGCTTGGAAGATACCGGCGTCTTCACAATTACGCGACATTTTTCTATACCGCTCAAATACCATTCATGTGCATTGCTATCACCTAGGATAAGTACATAGTCACCTTTCATCTTTTCGACTCTTAAACATAATACATTAAGCATGGTTATATAGGCAACGAAAAAATCTTTCGTAATGTATATGACTTTACACATGCTTCACTTAAGAATATTAGCCATACTTTAACCGTATGTTGCCTTAACCTAATATTTGCAAGCAGTATCGGGATATATGCGATCAATTGTTTAAGCATGGCTTACTCATTTTTTCACTTCATAAACCATCAGGTTCACCTGCAAACCCATAGCATGTATCTGGTACCGCAATGAAACATGCATAGAATATTTATTAGTATTCATTCTCAATTACGGTAGACAAAGCGTGAAAAACCCTGCTAATTCCAATTAAAAAAATATAACCACCTGGTCACCCGCCCCTACGTCATCACTGTCACGATCAACGTGGACCCCAGCAGCTATCTCAGGATTTTGTTCCTCGATTGCAAGTAGTAAATTGCACGTCTTAAAATCGTAGCCTAATCAACACAATGGTTTCCAAAAATAAACAACATTCATAAAAGGTCGAAGCTACAATATTACGAACAAAAATGTGCACTCTATTAACCTCCTCGACCCGCATTCAATATTTTCATTTTCAAAAGAAACTAGAGCATTATTCGGTTTGAATTGCTTATGTTGTGGCTTTTATGATAACACAATAAATCCCTGATGCCTTGATGTCCTAATCCCTCGACACATGAATCTTTAATATTTATGATGCAGTAGCTAGGCAGCTACATATAATAGAAGAGGGAAGAACGTCCGGGGTTTCCTATCCTGCTGCCTTGAACACATTAATACTCGCTCTTTAAATCAATAGAAAAACGTTTTTCAAAATCACGTCATTATTTCCATACTTAATAACACAGAGGTCCTGAACTTCTCCGCTACTTATGTACTTGACCTTCAACTCCTTGAGCGGACAATTTTAACCCTATCACTACCTCATTCTTTATCGTATGAATTATTCATAAATCCACGCTTTAAATATCAAAGGAGTCTCTGTTTTGGAGAATATTCTGGAAAGCCCAACCATCTTAAACCACTGTATTACGTACCTAGTGTAGCAGCATTTTTTTTAAATATTGTTTGGGACAACAATTTATTTATGACCGGGGCTATGCTAGTTGTGTACTTGACTACTACTTACTAATACACGGAAACAGATTATAAACGATACATAACATGAGACCTTTGTTCTTTCTCTTTCTTGTCAAAATAGCTTTTACAAATCATATTTTAGAGAGACATTAGCGAGTAAAAATAACAAAATATAAAACAAGATTCCAACCGGCTTGGTCAAGCTCTTCAACAAAACCAGAAGTAGAAATCATGTAGTTTTTGTTGGCATATACGTGGAAGCAGCTAGTATCATTGCAAGTTATGTCCTAACAATAAGGTTAGAATATAGTTAACAATAAGTGATAATATTATTACAATCACTCAAAAAAATGCCAATGCCAGCAGCATGTACTGAGTCTCAATAAAGATAAGCGTGGCTGCTTGCTCAGCCAGTAAACTGTGCACCATGACAGAACTTCAGAATGTATTCAAGGATGATGATTGTGTAATTGATGACAGAGGCATTTCTGATAAGGGTAAACTCGTTTACACTTTCCAGTACTTTGGATAATTGCAGTATTTATAAAATTAAGAATGCATAATCTTGTTCGAGAGATATAAAAGGAAGAATCAGGATGTGGCTGTGTGCGCACAGCATGTATAGCTAATGCTAAACATCATTTTAAAAGACGCGTTTATATATTTCAGTTTGCACTCCTACAAGGTTTATGCGATTCTTAAGAGAGTATCAAATTCCTGTACGATTTATTACCGAGTTAGATTCAATAGCTTGAAGTAAAAAAAAGTTGCACGTTGTACCCATTCAGAGTCAATCTCAATTCATTCCTTCCCTGTCGATCAATAAACCTGACAAACTATTTGTAAACTCTCCTGCATATGATGCTACTGCTGAAGACCTTGAGTTAAGCTTTACTACTAAAATCATTACACCATGTGCCTACGACTGGAATGTTACTACTCCCAATTAACCGTATTCCATTTCTGATAGATTCTATGAAACTATCTCTAGTGTCAACAATATCTTATTAATTTACTAACAAAATGTCGTACTTGGATAGTGTCATTCGGAGAAAAATAAGCAAACACAAATGAAATTTTATCAATGGGATACATGAAAAATGTAATTATTACACCACTGATATGACGTTAGAATGCTCAACCAACACGTGCTTTCAAAGCTACTGTCTCTCATCCTCAACTATTAATATACAAAAGTACTCATGCTCCCCCAGCTGTATACCAGTGTTCGTCAGTCGGAGACTCAATTATACGAATCAGAATCAGTGAAATAAAATTTAAGGACTACCTGGGGACTGACTAGGGGGGGGGGTCCGAAACTCTTGTGTGAGACTAATATGGATAGTGGGATTGATTGTAGTATTGACATTTAATATAATCTGCTGAGTCATATATCATTTTGTTCTTCAACCTTGGAACATCATTACTTCTAAACCGAAAATCATGTTTATGCCTTATTTTGAGCTGCATGCGAGTTTTACCAAAACTTTTCAGGAAAATAGGTCTGACTAGACCAGAAGTAGTAAAAGACTAAAAAACTGGTCTGATGTCTATTCGCAGACTTGTATAAACGACTAATAGAACCAAACACTGACGAACACTGCTAAATGCTGCCGGTATAAGCACTAACTGAAGAAATATCTGCTTCACTTGAATAGTTACAGTAAAAAATGTCCTTGAAAAACGATACATTAAACCATGCACGTTAACAAAGAGGCGTGTAGTTATCAAACCACTGTTTCTGATATGCACACTCAAATCCTCCGGCTATTTCTATTGCATGCATTTACAGACGACACAAATACTTGAAGACGTAACTGGTCGGCTAACTCCTCGCTCGTAATTAATTACCATGTGTGATTCTCGGCTTATGGGATGATCATATGTATTTACTATACATGCTCGATTTGTACATCAGTATGGACGACAAAATATTTTGATTGCGTAGATACAATCGGACAGATTGCTGTATTTATGCGGCCTCACTGGGACAACATTACCAACAATTTCGTGTTTATCAGAAGCTCAATGGGCTGGAAAAGTGGAAGAAAACCCCAGATTTTGAATTCTTTGACAAACTGTGTGTGCGTAACGTGTGAATGATCAAAGAGGGGTTTTCTTCGAGAATCAATAAATACTTGTAGTGTAAAAATAGTGACTCGTATCTTGTATGAGAAATGATATAAAAACTGACCTTTGGACGAATCATCGTAACCAATATGTTCGATGGTCTGGCGCACAACTTTCTGATAATCGACATTCGCCTTGGAAGTGATCTCCCCACAAATCAGAACCATCCCCGTTTTGGTGACCGTCTCTGTCAATTTAACAAAAGTTCATTTAGACTGACTAAAAAAGTGTACACGATATCATGTGTGCATGAGTAAGCCCGGCTAACGACGAGGAAATCACCGAAATACTGAGGAATCAAAACCGCTCTGACATGACGCACGGTTTTCGTACATGACAAATCTTAATCCGACTCCAAACTAGTAATTGCTGTAGAATCACGTCTTACTCAAGAAACGTAAATTAAACGATATTGTAACCGACGAATCAAATATCAATATTTTTGATTCCTAGTTTGACTTCTGATTAAAATTTCTTTGATAACAATCTTAGTCACGATATAACTCGTGACTCTGGCGCTTACATGTATCATACGATGAGCCTACAGTATCACATTTAATATAAGTAGCTGCAACTTTTCATGATCAAAATACATTAAAATCAGTTAGTAATCAAGCTAAATATTTCACTATCACTATTACATATTGCTTTTCACATTTTAGGGTTTCATTTGTTTTGGTTAGACAGAAATAATATATCACTCCTGAAATTAAATGGACACCATTCTCACATCACTAAAAACTTCGTAATACATGAACTTTAAATACCTCCACGTGCTAAGAAATCGTAAGGGTAAACGTGGTTCACTGATACTGCTCACATAAAATACCATGTCGGAATGTTTTACTTAAGGGACATTTTTTAAACTAAGGATTTTAGCTCTTAACATATGACCTAAATACAGGACTCAAATTCTGACTAATCAATCAAAAGTCCGTGATAATTATGAGTCAGTTTCATAAGGAGAGAATCCAAGGAAGTAAAAGTTTCCTGTCAATATTTGACCTAACAGAGAAACCGATATTCAGAGCTGGTTCAAAGTTATTAATGACTATTCTATTCATTGATGATACAAAAAATTAGTTCCACTTCCACTCTATAATTCACCATTTCATGTACAATTTGTAATCAAAGAGCATAAACTTATGTTTCAAGCTTGGCTTAACTAACGCCATTGAATCCATGTGGCCGAACGCTAATATATTATTTTACAACACGTATGTTTGACGGTTGTGAAATAAGCATTTGATCAAACAGCGAGCGCAAAACATGTTGCATCTAATAACATTAACATCACACTTAATAACTCACCACAGGCAACTTTAGCTTCCGGGTCCTGTCTCAAGTGAGCATCCAAGATAGCATCACTTATCTGATCGCACATCTTATCTGTAAACAGAAAGCTTCCATTAGAAACTGTATTAACAAAACAGCAAGTTTACGAGATGATTTAATTTCTAGACAGACAATTTGCACTATTTTGTCATTTTCGCATACATTTATCGGCAACGTTACGTGACCATAGATTAAAATATGTAACGTACTCTTAAATGAATAAACACTCAAAATAGTTTGATGGTGACCAAACGGTCTTCATTCTGCTATTACAAAAGAAAACGATACATCTGCTACAATGTACAACCACTGGCTCAATGTATCATCAGGTATACTAAACGTGCATGACTGCGGTCACTACCACGACGTCCTCGGCAAAGAAATTCAAGTTTCTCATGATGCGTTCAGCTTTCATACATTGGTTGGGTAGCACTTTCTCATATGCGTATGTGCTATAAGATTAAGTACTTATTACAAGAAATTGTAGGATTCTAAAGCTTAATACTTCTATTAACATAAATTATTACTGATATACAACTACATGTTGGGAATTTAGATTGACTAAAACACGACTAGTCTGAATGTGACAAAACATTAACATTGGAACACTTCTTTCTTTCCTGACAGTAGTACCTAGTTAAATGGTATTCCTTCCGCCGTGTGCAATTTAATTGTATGCAAAGTGACAATTGCAAATGATAAACTTAATGAGTCTTTAAAATATGAAACTTTTACTGGTCAGTAGAACAGGTCAACAAGTTGAATAGCTGATTCACTAACGAAATTGTCATTACTTCACGCCATGGTTAACTCTAAAGTGTAGCATGACCCACCTCGAGTAACACTCTAATTACCGTTACTACTCTCGTTATTAAACTATACAAGCTAACGCAGCATAAATGAAGTTAAGAGCAAAACAACAAATTCCAGCTTTCAAATATTATTCCCAAATCATCGGGATTTCACGGCGGAGCAATTACCAGGAAATACTAACAAGATAACTTTTACTTATACATAATCTCAAGAAAATCGAGCAAAACACGCTATGAACTCGCTCGCAGGAAAATTCCTACCTGCCAAGCCACTACGTCTTACCAAGAATACTGATAATCAATTCCCTGAAGGAAGAAACAGGGCGCGCAAAGTAACTTCCACAAAACTAATGAAGTACATCTAATAAAATCTAAATCATCACATTTCAGATAAATCTAACCTAAAGTACTTCCGAATAATTCAACATCCCTACTAAGGACTTGCTCTATTACCATACATTTACCCCCAATTCAAATAAAACTCCGAAACAATCAGTTCCTAAGAACTCCTGCCTTTCATTCTTAGAATTGAATCACTAAACCCAACTGCATATTCCCCTTCAGATAAATAATCATGACACTAAACGTAAGTACTTCGCGCCACCTCAACAGCTATGTAAAAGAGAAGTCACATGCAACTACAATACCCAGAAGAACAAACAATCAACGACGCAATACTCGAACCCAGGACAAAAGATGATGTAACACTTTTCCGATTTATCCAGAAATGATCAATCATCGCAACTCCACTCCACTAAATAATATTACATCAACAGTAAATAAAACCCTCCCCACCCTCAATCCCATAACATACACACACAATCATCCCAATAGTCTTACCCGGGTGCCCTTCTCCCACGGATTCCGACGTAAAAAGGAAAGTTTCTCCACTAGCAAAATTAGCTTCCGTGAATCCATTCCCATTGTGGTGCGAGTATCCGTTCACAGTCTCAGGCATTTTGAAATATTTCTGAAAATCCAAAAAATAAACAAACCAATCACTAATAATTATCAATTATCCCTTCCCGTAAAAATAACTCCGTCTCCCAAAACTACAGGACAAAATCCGAAATCAATCCATTGCTTGACCCACTTCGGGGGACAGCTCACTCTTGAAATCATCAAACCCGATGAAATCATTCCAACTCAATTCAATGAGAGTCCAACTCAAAAAAAATTACAATACACTCCCTATATACACTCACAATTGAAGAACGCGGGATTTGATTGTAATAATAATTGTACCATAAAAATTATAAAAACCTCCGTTAAACTTACGTCCCCCAAGAAGATTATGGAGTTGCGTAATACTTACAAAATTTTCCTACACACAGTTTACAATCTATGAATTACAAAAAAAAATAATCACCACGCGCTTTCAATTTTCTACTTTTACAAAAAAAAAACTCAAGGCTTAAATTTTGTTCACTCTGGGAAATGCAGGTTAATTAATTTATTATTCTATATGGAAACCTACTCGTGGTGGCTTTTTTTGTACTTCGTGCTTTAAAAAAAATGTGGGTTAAAGTTGTATTTATTTCAAGTCTGGTTCGGTTCAGTTGAGGGCAGCGGGGGCAGGTATCACGGAATTCGGTGTCTCTAAATGCTACTTCTATATAATATATAACCTGTATATAGATTTTATTCCTGAGTGAGGTATATATATATAGAGACACACACTATATATATACTATTTTTACGTATATCCAGACTCCAGACCCACACACACACACACACACACACGGGGAGACTTACTCGGTGTATTAAGTTGTGTTCGCGGCTGAGAATAGTCGTATGTGCCTGTCTGGTTGCGGATTTCCCTGGCGATTGTGAGGAATGTGCTCGAGTGGTGTTGGCGAGGCGAAGCGCGCACGGCAAATGACGAGCATGGAAGCAGCATGCTCGTCTATTTATTATTTTCTTCCACATCCCCTCTTTGCACATTTTAATTCCTCGGCTCCATATACAATTTCTTGTTGAATTCATTGAACTTATCTCACATTTTACATTCAGCACTATATACTCTCTCTGTCTTGGGGCTCTTGAGGATTTTTGCGATTTGTCCTCTACCTAGGAGCAGTCACTTTAAGCTCCACTCCCTAATTTCCATTTCTCACGCCAGACCCAACTCTCCAAGGCACTCACCGTAGTTATCTCTCTCTCTCTCTCTGGATATGACTCTCTGTATTTAGTTAAGTCTTTTTTAATTCCGTCTTCGGACTATATACAGACAACTCTCACTCTCACGGACCCTCTCCCGTCAGTCAGTTTTTCTTACTGGATACTCAGCCCTAGAGTGTATGTCTATTTTATTAGCGTTGGGTGGGACGGATTTGGCTGAAGCCAGTATCTACTAGAAGGGAAGTTCCCCTCGAGGAGGTTCCTTTTACTAATGTGGGGTCTTGTATAGGGTCTTATATGTGGGCTCGTATCTATCGTGGGAATTCCTCCCATGTATAGAGACTAGACCGGTGACTTGCATCTTTATATGAAGAGTTAAATCCGGATTTATTTCAAAGTACATAAAGTACTTACTTACTTACACACGTAGACGTAATTATGTACTTCCTTGGACTTGATCTCAATTTGTATGTGAGATGTTGTTTCCTCTGTTCCTTCTTCAAGCACCCCTCCCCCCCCCCTCGGAATATTCTCATGGAATTTTTAATTTAAATTGATTGCTGGGTAAAAATTCACATGCTCATTTATGGGCTGAATTTGACCCATTATCTCGGACAAGTATGGTAGTGTGGATGTTAGGAGGGATTTATATATCTTTTACCTGGGGATATAACATGTGGGGCTGTGGAACGCAATTGATAACTTGTGGTAATCAGGCTGACTGGCCATGAGCGAGGATGGTTCTTCAATGGGCATGTCAAATATTTGTACAGTGAGCACTTGTTTGACAGATGTCCAGAATTTTTTTCCTTGTAGAGTCAGGAGTGGAGACCAAAACACAGCGGGGACGGATCTGGGGAAGTTTGACCATGCCATGTGTTCAGAAAAAAATTATCAGTTTTGAAGGGGGAATGTGCCTAAATATTTTTACTTTTATATATAGGTAATTATATATATCATCCTGTGCAGAATAGTATGCGTAGTTATTGAAACTCGTGGGAAGTTTCATATTGTGAGAAAGGGGAAGAATCCAAATTATTTTGAATTGGAAGTGTCAAAATATTTTGGGGCGGTGTGGAGTCAATATACTGTTAGGTTCGGGTCCTTAGATGCACTCTTCTGTGAAAGAGATTTTTGATGTGAGTGTGTTCAGATATTTTTGCCTGTTTTAGAAACTGGTGTTATTATGAGGGGGTCCCGTATGGATAGAGTACACTGGGATTGGCTTTTTCCCGCAAAGTCAAGTATGCAAATATGTTATATGAATGGAAAAGTCGGTATGCATGGGTTTTAAATAGTAAACAGGAGTTATTGTGTAATTGGAGACACTTTTGGGAAATACTTGTGTAATTATTTGTTTAGATAGGAGCAATGTATTACAGAAATAAAAACTAGTTGCAAAACCAGCCCTGTATAGATTATAATAATAGTTGTTATAGCCAAATTGTATTTGAAAATATTATACACTATATCATTCTCAATTTTATGCTGGTAGTCATATTTAAGTCCTTGAATACTACATGGGGAAACGCTGACGTATCTTATTTCCGACATTTTTATTTTATTTCACTCATTATCAGTACATGTTGGACCTGGGAACAATCTGAAACAATTCATATTACATGTGGCACTATATGTAACTGTTATATGCTGTACACAGGGACTGTGATATAGCTATGAGAAGAGATATCTATTTGTTTCAGCAGTCGTGTCTCCTATTTTCCCCCTGAGGTTGGACTTTCGAAACAAAACCGTTAGCCTTACTCTAAAGTAACATCTTTGTTTTCCAGTGTTATCAAATCCTGAAACTACAGGTTTCATCGTTCGGCAAATGAATGTCTTTACTTCGCCAAGTTGCTCTGCACTATGATTAGCCTGAGAAAAGGTTGAAACATGCAATTCCACAAATGTTGAAATCCTGTTGAAATCTGTGATTACAGGAATTAGAGTATTTAAAGCTCTATATAAATTCTGAGAGTTTTTAAAAATTTGAAAATAAATTACTGACTCCGTGTCACTCGGTCTCATTTTTCTAATAAATTACGCCCTACACATGTACTCTGAAAATCCATGATTTAAATAATGAGATAATGAACATAGTCTTGGTTTCTACACCTAACAAGTCTGTCCTATTTTAGGGGAAACCGTCAAGCAGTGTACGTACATAGACAGTACTCAATTAATTTTCAGAAAATGCTAATAATTATTCTAAGGAGCTGCTAATGTCCGTGGTTTTTGGACCAAAGAGTCTTTATAAAAATGTCGTTTCCAAACGAAAGTCCAAAGTAACTTCCACATGAGCATATGTTTAAATATTATGAGTATTCGAGGAGCTCAAATGCATCCTACTTTATGCTGCAACAAGGAAGTATTCCATGCATGATGGTGTCAGACTAAATGATATTTTTTTCAGTAGCTTTTAATTATTTTCTGTGCCTGTACCGTCTCTGGATATTGACACTAAATCATACCCTAATAATGATGATTGAGATCAGTTGAGAGGTTGTGATTTCTGGTGAGTGAGGAAGCAGTTTTTAAATTCCTCGTAAGTTAGTCTGAGTCAGTAGTGCTCATGAACTTTAACATTCTTGATACATTTTGTTGTATGGGATCTGTGACGGACTTCTAAATTGTAAGCTTTCATGCTCTAAGACGTCTGTAAATTGCAAATACTATACTATACAGTACATATATGATTACACTTTACTTTAATGAGCTATACATTATAGTAGGTGAGTATTATGAATACGTAGGCTGGGCTGGAGTAAATGGTAATTAATTAAATTGTAAGAGTTTATCAGTGACGCGTGAGGCATAATAATGGAAGCGTTGCATCTGTTTCATAATCTCAAATCAGAACTGTCGATAATGATGGAGTGGGGCAAGCCTATTTATATTTTTAGTTTTATCTAAATAATAGGATGATCATTTTGTAATCAGTCGTTCTTCATGCTCCACAGCAGGTATCACTTGAGAGACCACGCAACAAAAACTACTTGACCTTTTACTACTCATATTTCCCCCCTTGTATGTTGGACAGGTTCAGCTGTCATGGGATTAAGTAACTGTTGGCACTTAATGTATTTACTGACACATTAGCATTTTGGGCAGCTCAGTCATATATAGGAATAGGTCCTGGATTTGGCACAGGGCTTCTTCCGGTGAAGGTTCTGGACAAAATAGACATTTATTTATAAATAGTTTCATAGACAATTCATCAATTTGTTTTGATCCTAATTTAATTACCAAATATTCAGGCCTAAACGTGAATTAAACATAAATCATACTTACAAGTGAGCATAATCGTAAAAGTAACATGAAAGTTAAATAATAAACAAAGATCAATAAAACCTGCCTTTTGTAAGGGTTCCAGCAATTCCTGTCATTTTCTAACAATCGACAGAGTATACTAAAACAGCTGTTGTAAAAATTATACTGCACAACATACGACAATGGGTGATGTCCTCTGATTGATAATGACAAATGCAATTGTGTAAATACATTTAAGTGTTTTCAAGCACACACACACACACGCAGTATTGGCTTACTGTTATTCAAATTGTAGAGCCTGCTCAGAATTATACATCAATCAAAAATCTACATTCACATAATTATACTTTATCCGCATGATTTGTTAGTCGCTTTTAAATAAAGATGCTTCAATTGATTATAATAGTGTAAAATAGTATAACTGACTTTAATAGTCAACTTTGATAAGAGCAAAAAAATCATGAAGCATAGAAAGTAATTTAACTTCCTTGTAATTCTGATTAGTGTAATCTCAATGTCAAAGATCCATCTCCAAGAAATATTTACTCATATTCCCAATAACCACAATAATTTTTGTTGCTCCTTATATCTTTTATAAACTTCTAGGGGTTCTCTTAATTAGGGCGATTTGTACTCAGTTTCTGTCCCGGCTCATGAAATAATACACATTTTTGATTCCATGCCAGCTTCTCCAATCAAGTAGAACATTCGAAAAACAACCGTGAAAGATTCTGTATCAAAATGATAGTAAATACCGAAGTTAAGTATCATATCTAATTAATCATTAAAGCCATTAAAGGCATGGCAAGAAAGGTGACACCATTAGTCCAACATTCCAAGCAGAGCCAAATAGGATTGAGTTATCCATTACGATATAATTTTTCAAGTGCATTAATTTCAAAACTAGGCAAATAAATTTTAAGCAGTGTCGTAGTGGGACAGTGATTAAATCCTTCATATCCTGTAGCCCTCTCTATATTTAATCTTGGCATGTGGATATGTGTAATTATTTGAAAAATATTCTACGCATTCCCATACTCACTCACTCGTTGATCACACGTTTGTAAATATTACAGAGAGACATAATTAAATTTCCATTTACAGCCGTCGTCACAATTCCCAGTTACAGAAGAAACATGACTATGATAATTGGAAGTGTTTGTATGTCTGAGCATGTATAAATAAATACGAAAGGGTTAAAGGAGACACAGCAATTCCTTACTGACACGTGTTGGGTAATTTTTGTGGACACTGCAAAAATATCCTGTCTATTAACACTATAGTAAGAATTCATGACACGAGTCTAATAATTTTGTGGACATAGTATGTATGTACATAATTATTATAGATATGTGACTTTGTTATCACACAGGCATTTTCTTTCTAAACACATAATTTTAAAACAGACGACGGAGCAGTTACTTACACCCATTTTGGAATAATTTCTCACAGTGTCTCAGACTTACTTTAATTACAGAAACAATTTATTCATACACTTTCCATTTCTGATAAACTATTTAATTTCTATAGACAGTTCTAAATACTAGCAAAAGTTTCGAATTATGTCAAAACAGTCCAGGAAATTTTCTCTTAGTTGCAAATTGTTTCCCAAAGTTTTTTACACTCTGGCTCTGAACACTCAGTTCAGACTGTAGTGAGAATGAAACATATTTCAGGCCACTTATTAATGGTATTTGTCATCTACAAGTGGGCAAAGTACAAAGCTACAAAATTTCCCTTGAAAAGTGTCTGCTCGTACAAATTAATAATGTCAGTTGCATTTTTGGAGTTAAATTCAAATCAAAACCAGTCACGCCACAAGTTCCAGGAGTAATCACATTTTTCACGAGCTATTATAATTTAATAAAATAGGGGTAGTTGCTAGCAAGCGCTATTATTGCAATGGTCAAGGACGACCGACAGTATTAAGATTAATCCCTTGTTTATAGTCCAACAGATATTTCATTTCCTTTTCAAATCACTTTTTTCCGGAAATTTTAATGACAGAATTGTTTCGCGCATTTATATGTAGTTTGCGTCATCCTGCACTAATAATCGGGTCATAATGTTTACATTTTTCTCCAAGATAACTATAAAGTCAAACAAGAAATCATTTCCATAATAGGGAATTTAAATTGAAAGAATATAATAATGGCATTGTTCAATATTTAGTAGATTAAATATTTAATTATTCTAATTAATTTGGGACATAACTAATTTAAATCCTACTCACTTTATAGTTTCACGATTTAATTCCATTCCGAAAAGTTGAAACTCTTTCAACTTTGGTTATAACTATAAACACGACAACACGAGCCATTCGTGAAAATGTAAGAATTATTGAGCGAAGTGAAAAAAGTCGCTGAATATAAACAAGGCATTTAAGAGGCAAAAAGGGGGAGAAGAAGGAAACCCAAGTTAAAAAACAAGACTATTTCGATTTGACGAATTGAAGGCCCAACGCCACCTTGATTAGAATTGCAAAAGCAAATTTAATTCTAAAAAGACTTGGAGACTATGGACGGGCCCCTATGGTTCACACATGGTAACTTCTTCTGTGCTGTATAGGAAAGGTTGTTGATATTTTACCCAACCGTCATTGGAATGGAACCGTATGGAAAGATACATCGTTAAATTTTTTACGAGATTATAGCGTTGTATTTTTAACTTGATCGAATGTCACGGGAGGCAATGATGTCTGCTGAGTTGAAATAGAAACGTTCCCACAACCTACAAAGTCTACTTGCTCACGTTTCGGATCCTCAGTTTTTCGACAGAAAATTCCTAAATTAAAGTCTGGTATGATTCCCCTTTCTTTCTATATTCCATTGAGTCAGGAACATTTCCGAATCCCACTCAATCCCGTATATGAATCCTTGTAACTTATATGCACACTAATAGCTGGGAAAAACAAAGTATTTCACCAATTCATATAAAAGGAAAATTATGCGTCTTGTCATTTAACCTTCGAGCTCCAACCAATGCATTGAGATTGGGAATGAGTACGTAAAAAAAATGGTTTGTCACCATTCCCTATATGCTATGATCCCATGGTATTTCAGTTTGTAGGAAATATATAAATAATTTTGAGGTACTACGTTTACATTACCCTCTAATGATTAATTAAAATTTCCAAATTTTTAAGAAAAATATAGAGGATGTCAACTGTTAATAATTGGAGTGCACACGGTGGTTCTTATACCATTGTACTTTCTAAACTCACACAAGAGAGTGATTGATGACATTTTCAAGCATCCCATTTGGTTCAAAATTACAAATTTGCTTCTAGGTATTTTTGTTACACTACTTATTTTCACTGGCCTAAAATATCCTTGTGGTCACAGTGGTCAAGCTGGGTTGGGAATTTTGAAAGATTTTTGCAAAATAACAATTTTTATTACCTTGAGAAAAATTCTTACATATAGAGACTTACTTGAAAAATTAGAGATATAAGAGAGTCATTTGTATTTGTATAAGAGGGATTTCTCTCCGTACGGTACAAAAATAATGGGTCACCATGATGATCTGTTGTTTTCATAAAATGCATGTAATATTGTAAGAGTAGAGTTTTTGTTGCTTCCAGGGATGTTGTTATAAAGAGGGAATTGTAATATATTCATGTTGAGGATATGTTCAGTGTTCGATCTGTAAGTAATTTATTCGTATGGATGGAACGATGGATTATTGTCAAGAGTTTTTGTAATGATTTTAATGAGGGAAATGCTTCATATAATTTTTATAGAGATTTTTACTTATTTATTATTATTATTAATTAATATAATTAAGTATGCAGAGTGAGTGTAGGAAAGAACCCACGGACGTACACACCATTTCCTCATATGTATCGTTTTGCGAATTAATGTCAGTTCCCATGTGAGCAATTAACCTGGGGATGCTCACAATGGCACCTGTATTTACGGCAGGAAAAATTCTTGTTTAAATATTTATATCTGGTGGAAATTGAAACCTTCTGGTTTGGATATATAGCTATAGGAGGAGTATACTTCTCGTTGATTTTGATTACACTTCTCTCATGTCTAGTATCAGTGGAAATCAGAGATATGCTCTGTGCTGATTTGACCCAATAAATCAATTACATTCTCAAAGGTGTCCAGAGGTTTTGGTTAGCCTTGTGATCTGATATTATTTAAATGAATCTCATATAATTAACTCGGTACGTAATTTGCCTATTGATCCATATGGCTTGTTTTTTTGTTTTTTTTACTTATAAAAGGGACTTGTTTATATTGTACTGTATAACTCAAATGTATGTATACAAACGCTATGAGTGGAGGTTTCACCCAATTAAGTAAGTAACAATATTGTCCGTCACGTGTTGATGAGTTTGTTGAGATGGAAGTGAAACTTAATTTTATTCCTTAAAACTGCTTTCTCAAAATTTGTTGTTTAGGAAAGTTAATAATTGAAAAAAATATTAAAAAATCCCGTACTTTTTAATTTTTTATATCTAAAAAAATGAAACAAAAAACAGCTCAGAGAAAAGTTACTTGACCCCAAACCAGCTCCGACTCCGAAGACTCACGGGTAAAATTTGGTACAAACAGTTTCATATCTCATAAACTCTATCCCCTGATGTTTATAGAAAAGAAATGGATGTTCCAAAAGATGTGCTATTGACTTTAAGCCAATAAAATTTGAAGATTAATAAAAGGCTTGGAAGTTATCCTCAAAACATATACAAGGTTCAGCAAACCTACCTATAAGCTTTGTTTTTTTTTGCCAACGAATTTTCAAAACTTGAAAGTTTTATTTTTTACGAATCAGTCAAAATAAAGCCCCTGCGTGAATAACACCGAAGATGCTTAATAAATTATTTGGAGGACGGACCATTCATTCAAAATTTCTGATATAAATCAAAGTTTTTACATTATAAATTTTTAGTGTAGGTTAATTCCTTACAGCTGCAAAATGCCTTGCTGCAAAAAATGTGGCAAGGTAATAATAACTTGACTTGAGATCTTACTTGAGATTAATACTTACATGGGGTTAGGTAATTTTACTGAAGTTTTATTTAAATATGTTAGTGCCACTACCTGACCTGCCGCTCAGGTGAATGCGCTGGATGGGGGCGCGGATGCTGTGCGGCCGGAGGGTGTACTTGCAATTATGGGTGCATTTGCTGCACAAATCCTTGCTTATCTAAACCAGGGGGGTGTCCCTGCCGGGTTTGCTCCTATTGCTGTCCCAGCAGGTTTTGTGACGGGCGCTGTGGTTGCGGATGCGGGTGTTCTGGCGCTAGCTGTGGCGCATGCGGGTGCTGAGCACTAATTGATTGCAACGCTTGTACTTAATCATTCTTATGGTGGTTGTATTTACCTAATTGTAAGTAAGTATACTGCTGATCCTTTGAGTACTAATATAAACATATGCATACCTACAATTAATTATATATATGTATACAACATAACTGTGCCCTTGTGACTTTGAAGAAAATCGAGTTCGAATCACACGTACAGACAGACGTACCTGTCGAAACAGTGGTCTTTGGTGCGCATGTCGGAAAACCCCATTTTTATCTATAGGAAATATTTAGGACATGTTCTCTGTTCTCACATTCTACCCCATTTTAGACAAAATTCACCTCGAAAGTTGTGTCCAGGATTTTTGAGATGCACAATATGTCGACACACGACAGAATGTCAGCGCAGGATTTTATTCAGAAATAAATCTATCGGCACCAGAGTTTCTGTTGGGGACAAAATTCCTGTCCCGTCCCCGTCCCGTCCCGATATTTTTTTAAAACCTTTGTCCCCAGTCCCGTCCCGACAATCGGGACACGGTGACGAAAACCGTGTCCCCGTCAGGTCCCGATATTTTTTTAAAACCTTTGTCCCCAGTCCCGTCCCGACAATCGGGACACTGTGACAAAATCCATGTCCCCGTCCCGTCCCCAAAAATTCAAAAATCGTTGTCCCATGTCCCGTCCCGAAAGTCGGGACATGGGGACAAAAACCATGTCCCCGTCCTGTCCCCAAAAGTTTTAAAAAACGTTGTCCCCGGTCCGGGGCATGTGAACAAAATTCTTGTTCCGTCCCGGAAATTACTAAAAACAGTTGTAGACATTCTCTTACCAAAAATCGGAACATGAGGAAAACTTCGTTCAAAAAATATTTGTCCAAAAACATTAAAAAAACACAATTTTTGTTGTCCCCGTCCCGTCCCGAATACAATGGGGACAATTTTTTTTGACCTCGTCCCGTCCAGATTATAATGGGGACAATTTTTTTGTCTCCGTCCCTTCCCGAATACGACTTGGGGACAATTATTTTGTCCACGGGGACGTCCCGTACCGGTCCGTCCAGTGTCCCGACGGGACGTCCCTGTCCCCGGCAGAAGCTCCGATCGGCACAATCAAATAATAATAATTTTTGTATAAAAAACAACATTGTCAGGAACGGTCAAAAAATTCAAAATTACTCGATTCCAGGAATTTCCATGTGTCTGGTTTCCTATTTTAATACTCATAATGCGTGCAAGTTTTTAGGAAGGTGAATCGGAAATCGCCTATGAAATATATTCTATAGGAAAAATTTATAGGAAGTTTCATAAAAAACCGGAAACTTCAGTTGTTAGTTGTTACATATACACTAGACTTTCGTAGTTTTCAAACAAAATTGTATTACTAAAAATTAAATAAAAAATCAGATAATCAGAAGAACAAGACTTTGAAACTTCTTATCAAAGGTTTTCATAATTTTTTGTTGATTTTTTTAAAGGAAACCACGTTACAATTTTTTCCTGCAAAAAAGTCACATCTTTTGCCAAAAGCCTGCGCCGCTCACAACCAGATCCTCCACCGGCTCCTGGGTTCGGCTCGATCATGTCGACGGCAAAAAGGGAAAAGGACAGCAGAAAGGATTAAATTCACTTCGCATTAAAATTGGAGACAAAATTCACAAATCCGATCCCCAAAAATTCAAAATTCAGCAGTCATCTGTAGTCTAGTAATTTTTTGAGTCATGTCTTGGCGCAGTTTCTGTGGGGTAAGACTGTTAATTAAAATCCAGCGAAAATAATAATACGTAATTAAATCAGTTCTAATTAAATTTCTAGTGTTGTGGCTGTTGCTCCTCCTGCCGCCCTCATTACTCTTGCGGAATCGTCAGATATGGGAATGACGGATGCGACCAAGGGAAATTTCGGAGGTCTTGTTACTGTTGCGCTAGCCAATCCCAGGGCTCTTTCCGACGCCTACGATGTCCAAGCGCTTTGAGTCCCTATATCCGCCCATTCAAATGTTGTAACGAATGTTATCCAACCAATGTCTGTCGCATAGGCTACCATAATAATTGATGACGATACGATGACTGCCGACTGCTCTGGATTAGCATTTGAAAAACATTTTTGTTTTAATTATTACTCAGATCCGTCGAAATTTACAGAGGCAGCACTCCAAATAAAATTTCAGAACCGTATGCAATTTTGTGTATCATCCATGCAGGGTGTGAGAGATCATTTTTGCCCCCCTTTGGGGTAAATGAGGTTCAAAAATGTCTCTATTTAAGGAATCCTCCTGTACATTTGTTATAAATAGATAAAGCTTTGACCTTGGTCAATCCACAAGTCACAGCGGCCAAAATGTGTGAAATATAATTATTATACATGACATATTCCCTCTCTTCAAAGTGGAGATTGACAGAAGGAGAGGAGAAGAGTACCATTCAAAAACTCATAATCAATTCTGTCGTCAAAGTTGAAGTACTAACCTATTCATGGCCCTCACGCGTGTGGTACAATTCCATGACTCTTAAAATTATGAGTCAAGTCTAATTCAAGAGCTAATTAAAAGGTTTGAATTAGCGTTCTCAAACTTTAAAGAGCCCCGCCATAGTACACACACCTACAGTGTACTCCCCTTACAAGGGACTCCATCCTAATAGCACTGTCCCAAAAACGGAAAAATGCCCTCATATTTTAGACGCTATTCCTAACTTTTCTCTCCCTATTTTTCCAACCTAAGCACCAAAAGTTCCTTGAATAGGTATATACGCTCTTATTTAGACTACTGTACTCTATGTAATTATATGGAACACATAACTGCAGTGCTGTCAGTACTTGTACTTTGATTTTTAAGTAACATACACGCAGTATTCCGCATACTGGATATAATCAAAGCTCGTGTTTATTTTATATAATTACTTGTATAAGTAAGTACACATGTCTGGGATTGTGAGGAGCCAATCCTCTTGCGAGTGCTGAGATATTCTACAGTCTACACTCTGTTACAAGAGCTGTCCTGAATTTTAACTCTACGGTGATTTGCTACCTGAAGGAAGGAGATTAGCACTGTGTTAAAGGGGAATGCTGACATGTTCCAATTAATTGTGCACTAAATTTCCCAAGAACAAAAATGTTCCTCGTGTGAGGGGGGATCTCTTAGAGCAGGAAATGTACTTTATATGGAGGTGACACATAAACCTTTTATACTTAATAATGTACTAAATCATACATTAAAATGTAGAGGGACTATTCCGAGCCCCCACACACGGAAATTGTTTACATGACTACATAAATCAAACAAACTTGACTTGAACCCTGGTTCTCGGTCTGAAGATTTTTTTTTCCCGGGCGTCAGCGCAGATCACCTGCCACAAGAGTACGCACGCCAGCCCCGACCGGGTACCTTGTAAAAACATTGACCTTGAATTGTCTCAGTTTTTGTTCCACTCAAATATATATGTATAAGTATCCCATGCCTCACTCATTGTCAGAGTCAGCTCTTTCCCAGGAGTTCCATGTCTGCACATTTTGAAAGGAGTATGAAGCATCCAATACCGGTTACAATTAGTAGACATTTCCACACAGGAATTCCAGCTCCCATAATTTCACATATAGTTTCCAAAGACATCCCCAGAATTTCCCTCAAGACTCTTTTTGCCCATGGAGACTATATATATGAGACTCCATGATGTAGATAGTATTTGAGGACTGACAGTGGATGTAATAACTTCCAACAAAACTGTACCTTCAATAATTCAATTCCGTCCTGTATAATAAGGACTGCCTCATTTGGGAAGGCTTGATTGCATTCCCTTGTATTTCCATAGCCATCCTGTTTGTAGATCAACGCTACAGATTAAACATCCCATGCACCTTGCCTCCCTGAAGTGTATGGATACAGTTGTCGATTCCTATCCGAGATCTCTGTCAAAACAGCATGTACTTACTTCACAATGGGACAAATAAAATATGATTAAGTAAATTAATTGAGCCCATTGTGTTTGCCGTTAAGGATTTCGGAAATCATTCCCCCTGGAAGAACATGACATTTTAGGGTATTAATCTGTTCATTGGAGGGTGCTTGTACAAAGGGAGTGTACAGTACATAGGAGGTTACAGAACACGGTCTCTACGCTCAAAAAGATTATTTAGTGATGATGTGTACAGAGACATATGTAGGATTTAATATATGAGGACAAGAACTCATTGAGGATACATATGTACGTATGTAGATACCTCAGGAGCTATACACGGAGTGTAATTATTCCTACACTCGAGCTGATTGTGAGCTCTCACACAATCAGCTCTGTTAGCTGTTGAGTCCTTGCAGGGAAATCGGAGGTATGGAGTATGCAGTAGCAAGATGCAAACCTTGTTGGACCAGTGGATTGAGATGGTTTTTCAGGGAAAGTACAAGTGAGCAGGAAATTACTGCATGGAAGTTATGGGAAGTTGTATACGATGTGAAGGAGCAGGGAACGTGTGAAGGAAATATTCTGAGATAGGTCTGGAGGAAGCATGGGCTCCCAAAGTTTCCCATGGAAGGGATTCAGTGATGTTCAGGCTCCTCTACTTCCTCATCCCACACTCTCCTTAGAAATCCCAGTTGAACATGCTGGGAGGTCCTCGGTTGGAATGATTTCAAGCATGAGGATTCCACTCTCCCAACAGAGTACACATAGAAAGAGCATAGGGAGAAATATTGAGCTTGTTGTAAAAAGATGTATTTATAAATTCATTTGTGGGCTTTTAACAAACACTCTCTTAGCAAAAATATTTAGATTTATCTTGAAAAATGAAGCGTAAGAAAATAATTAATGTTGCGAAAATATATTATTGCATAATGAAGGGGGCTAATTGTAAGTCCCAGATGAATACAAGCCTACTACTATCCTATCATATTGAGTGGAACAGAATATCTCTAATAGGGGGCCCTTGAGAAACCAGTACTTTTGAAAATTTTTCTCAGACTCCATCACATTTAAGTCCCTGGAAGAACTCTTTGTCTTCAGACTGTAGATTCTCGAAGATGCGAAATCTTGGGACAAAAACTGAAATATTTTAAGTAAATGTTCCAATAGCATATATCATTAGTAGGGTATGTCGATTTGAAAATGCCCGGCATTTTGGGCAACTCGCCCGCCCAAAATGCCAGGGCATTTTGGGCATTTTCATTTCAGGGCGAGGGCGGCATAATAGGGCATATTGGGCAAGGGCATTTTGGGCATTTTCATCGAGGACAAATTGGGCATTTTGGGCAGAATCGTGGAATACTAATAGAACAATCTATACAATTTGACAATGAATTTGAAAATTTCTTTGTAATTTTGGAGAAAAAGCGTTCGAAATTATCTTGAAAATTTTATTGTGTGTCATGATTGTGATAACCCCAAAAATTATAGGCCCATTTCACTGGTCATGACTAAACTGAAATTGTTTACCACTATACTTAACTATAGGCTGCTCAAGTGGAATGAGAAAACAAATTTCATAACGGACTTGCAGGCTGCATATCAGCCAACCATGGGATGTCTTAATCACATATTTCTACTACAATCTTTAATTCATAAACAGTTGAGACTCAATTCCAAATTATTCTGCTTTTTCGTTGACCTATCGGGTGCATTTGATTGTGTAACCCATAATCTACTTTGGACCAAAATGGCCTCCGCCGGAATAAGTTCAAAGTTTATAAAATGTGTCAGGGCAATATATGGTCAAGCTAAAGCACGCATTAAGACAGAGGATGGCCTTACTGAACCGCTCAAAATTAATATTGGTGTTCTACAGGGGGAGAGTCTCTCCCCAACTCTATTTAATATCTTCATTAATGGAATCATCGCATCACTTGACAGTTCCTTTACAAGTCCAATTAAGATCGGGGAAAGGCATGTGCATGCCCTTCTGTATGCCGACGACGTTGTAATCCTCGCCCTCTCCGCCGAAAGCCTTCAGAGAAAAATTGACGTTGTTAAAAAATTCTTTGCTCAAAATAAATTAACTCTCAATTCGGTTAAATCCCAAATCGTAGTTTTTCAAAGGCCAGGTGGTAAACCCAAGAAACACACATTTTTCTGGGGAAAGAGCAAACTCGAGTGCGTTAATGAATATAAATATTTGGGTGTCCTATTTTCTCAATCAGGCTCCCCTAATCGAACACTGATTGACTTTCTAAGCAGAGGTAAAGCAGCAATCGGAGCCCTATGGCCGCTATTAGTAAAAGCCAAACTTCCACTAAGCACAGCTCATTTCTCACTTTTCAACTCAATGGTTCGTTCCGTGGTGACCTATGGCGCCGAAATCTGGGGACTGCGTCACCTGGAAGAAATTGACAACCTCCAAAACTTCTTTGTGAAAAAGCTTCTAAAGCTCCCAGTAAACACCCCTGGGTTCTTTCTTAGCCTAGATTTCAAACTTAAAAGAATAAGTGTGGATATCATACGGCGATCATTAAGATTATGGACTAAATGTCTTCAGAAAAATACCAGCAATTTGCTTCTCTGCTGTTACAAGGACATGTGGGAAGAACAAACGGACCTTCAAAATTTCAACTGGAGCTCACTGCTCTATTTCAGAATCAAGGATTTTCTGCCTAAAGGTTTATGGAACTGCAAATCGCCGGACGAAATACGCGCTGCTATACCTAAGATAGTTAGCAAGTATCAACAATCATTAGTAGTTCAAGATGTAGCCAAAATGATGGCATCGACTCATTTCCCCTTATACAAACGAATCAAAACCCACGACTATGCAGAAGAGTATACAAAAACCCCTACCCCGTTAAGAATCGCAGGAATCTTAGCCCGAATCAGAATGGGGTCAATATTTATTCATTTCAACGAGATCACTCTACGCCGGGACAAATGTATTTTCTGTTCACAGTTTAGCAGCACTTGGAGTCATCTCTTCCTTGAATGCCACTTGCTCTCCAACTATAGACCAGCAAGCCTATCCAATATCAATCCTTCGCATCATCCCTTCATTGAAACTTTCTGGGAAAGCTTAATTAAAAATACTAATAAGGATTTTGCCACACTAATCTATCGTTTTCTTGAGGAAATTTCAAAAAGAATGTAAACAATCACACTTGTACTTATACATATTGAAGGAGCGGTAGCTCAAATCAATAAAAATATACATACATACATACATATTGTGTGTCATTATTTTGACGAAGTTAATTCAACCGGTAATGAAATACGTTTGGATACCATAGGTCATATTGAACATTACCATTTGTGAAAAACCTGTACAGTACACGATACGGCTATAAATTAAAATATTCTAGGAACTATTTTTCCAAACTGCAGACGATGTAAAATGATCTTCCACCATCCTGGGAATATTCACATACCCATATGAATGTATTACTGTGATCAGAAATGTCTTTTCGGTAAAAATTAGAACCCATACGGTAATTGTATTACACCATAAAACTACAAACAACAATATTTGGGGGACCCGTATAGAGGATGTATATTGGTTTCTACTCGAGCCATTTTTGGCTGATCGTTGCAAACTGCAGACAATAGTGATGTAGAACAGAATGAGTATAAAATTCAGCTACATCAGCCATTTAAATTTTGCCTGATCCCTTACCATCAGATTTTTACTTTAGGAGTTCGTACTTCAAAAGAAAATAGTACTTCTGCCCGCCCGTCAGTGACGCATATGTAAATTTATTTCATATTATTGTTTACATAGAAAATTTTCATAGGAGTGATAAATGCTATCATCTCATGTCACTGAAATTAAATTGATTTGACTGTTTTTGCCATTACAATATACGCGAAGAAGCGAATAACCAGACATTCACATTTATAAGTTTTCCTTGGCTGCGCTGTCATGCATTTGGATGGATATTCTGAATATATGCTAGTAATCAAATTTTGGTGCCATGAAAATGCCCAAAATGCCCAACTTGCCCTGCCCAAAATGCCCAAAATCAGGGCATTTTCAAAAACTGCCCACATGCCCAGTTTTTGGGCATGTGGGCAGGCATTTTGGGCATTTTCAGCTGGGCGGGCAAATACTGCAGGGCATTTTCAATCGACATACCCTACTTACAACATGAATAAGGAGTGAGTGGGCACTAGCTATTTTAAATGTTGTATTTTATTTTTAATACAAATAATATAAAGATAAAAATAATATAAATATATAAATAATATAAAGATAAAAATAATATAAATATATAAATAATATAAATATATAAATAATATAAATATATAAATAATATAAATATATAAATAATATAAATACAAAAATAATATAAATATATAAATAATATAAATACAAAAATAATATAAATATATAAATAATATAAATATAATTGATTAAATGTGAATATGCACAAATATTTTTGCCCCCAAAGAGACATTAGCCTCATAAGGGCATCCTCGTGAGCCAGTCTTCTAAACCTGGACCCACCTCCAAGTAAATCCAACGGAGCCGAATGCTCCAATGTAAATCCAATGGAAGAGCTTTCTCAGACACCCTTGGGATAACAAAAAGCACAAGAGTAGTGGGACTCTGAACAGTGCAGAAGCTTCCCTCCGAGCACCACTGCCACTGCACGGACTCCATGTGCAATAAGAATGCAAACGTGCACACATGTGCATACTCACCATGGCTTATCATATGAAGTAGCTTTTCCTAGCTTGACTTATTGAGGGAGCGTATGCACACACACACACACACACGTGGGAGCCCCAGGTACTAAAAAGTAAAGCCTAAAAGCCTGGACAAGGAAGATATAAGACTCGGGACGACGAGAGTATGGCGAGCATGGAAGTGCATATGTACTCTCCAAGAGTACATTGTACATGAAACGAGCGGAGGAGCTCGAGCATGCTGCTCCGGACTATAGCTGAAATACGCATGGGTGAGGGGAACTGAGCGCTCAGGTCTCCCAAGCACCAGACCTGGGCTTGATGAGAAGAGGAGGCCGAGGTTAGGCATGGAGGACGCAACCGCGCCAGTGGTGACGCCAGGCTCTTTTGTTCAACCAACTCCAGCCTTTAACTCTCACTCAAAGTTGATTCCTTCTACGTTTACAAGTAAACTATCGCATATACGGGACTACCCTTTGCTTTTCCTCCCTCCCAATGACTCTCTCACTGTCAGCCATACTGTTCAGACGTAGCGGTTCGCTCGTTCCACTCTGTCGTTATTCACTCAGTCCGAGTCTTTTTTCCAACCAGGAAAGAGTTTATTCTTCGAAAAATTCAAAAATGCCAGTTAAGGTTTTTTTCGACGTCAGCGCTGACTCCACTCCTTTGGGACGGATCATCATGGAGGTGAGTACTTTAATTACATTTTTTTAAGAAAAACTATTTTTAAGTCCCAGACTCGCGTCTCTCTTCCACTCAACCGCCGGCCGGCGTGCTTACCATTTTTTATATAACTACACTCACTCCTTATTCCAGAACATTCTCTCTCACTCTATCTCGCTCTCGCTATATAGTCCTCATCTTGTCATCCTTTTATACTCCTTCATAACTTTTTACACATTGTCAATGTCAATGATTTTCCAAAGATTTCACACATTTTGTCTACCATTTTCCAGTGCAGATTTTGAGTGCAGATTTTGAGTGCAGATTTTGAGTGCAGATTTTGAGTGGGATTTCAAGAGATTTTCAGTATTTTCAGGAGAGTGAGATCAAGGGTTGTTTGAAAGTTGGAGATTTTGGAAGGGAATTTGTTTTGTCGAGGGATTTTGGAGAGATTTTTGTAGATTTTTGTAAGAGCGGAAGGGGCTCTTGTTTTTCAAGGGTTGTTTGAAGGGCTGGGAATTGAGGGATTGGAGATTTTTGAGTTTTGTTGCTGAGGATTGTTTGAAGAAACCATGAGTTGGGACTGTAGTTAATAGTTTGAGGAGTTATGGATATGATGGAATAAGGATAGGAATATATATGTATGACAGTAGGCGTGCCAAGGTGGCTGTGGCTGTTCCTGGCTGCAGGATAGGCTCAAAAAGTGGTGGATAGGAAAAGTAGAAGGATAATTGCCTGGACGCTTTGCGTGTTGCATGACTAGCAAACAAGTAGTAGTGATGGCAAATGGAAGGAGGAAGGTCGTGGGATAGGCAAGTTCTTTAGTGTAGGAATTGGTTGTGGTGGGGGTATTATTAAAGTGGCAATGGTAATGGCAATGGCAGTGGCAGTGAGTCAGTGGATGGAGGAAAAGGCGTTGTGTTGAGGATCGTGAGACATTTGAGAGGGTAATTGAAGGTGATGGAAATCGGGGAAGTTGAAATGCGGGACTGATCATTTGAGTGGGATGAGAGGGTTGATGATGATGTGTGGGTCATTTTTTTCTTTCAGCTCCGTGAAGATGTGGTGCCCAAGACTGCAGAGAACTTCCGGGCGCTGTGCACTGGAGAGAAGGGCTTTGGCTACAAGGGAAGTACATTCCATCGTGTAATCCCCAACTTCATGTGTCAAGGAGGAGACTTCACCAACCACAACGGCACTGGAGGAAAATCTATTTATGGAGAGAAGTTCGCTGATGAGAACTTCAAGCTCACTCATACGGGACCTGGTGAGTTGGGTTTTTGGATTGTTGCTGGGGGGTGAATGTGATTGACCTAGGGGGATTTTCAAGGCTGACGAGATCGTGACATTTTGGAATGAGAGAGGGTTATTATTATGACAGTTGTGCAAGTGTGACGTGGTTGGAGGATTCATGATGGTATGGTTTCTTCTTGTGTAGGAATTTTGTCGATGGCTAATGCCGGACCCAACACCAACGGATCCCAGTTTTTCCTGACCACCGCTAAGACCTCATGGTTGGATGGCAAACATGTTGTCTTTGGAGCCGTGGTGGAAGGTATGGATGTGGTGAAGAAAGTTGAAGGCTACGGTTCACAGAGCGGAAAGACTTCCAAGAAAATCGTAGTTTCTAACTCCGGGCAACTTTAAGTACACGTCTTACATCCCACAGTTCTGTCTATTTAGTTGAATTAGTAAATCAAGCAGATCGTGTTATCAATTCGTTTTTGTTGTGGACTTTTCATTAAATCTATCCAATGAAATAAATTATTGGTTTCTGTTTCTATTTAAAAATTTATGGTTCTAGTTTTCAATATGCGTGCCAGATGCAGTGTGGAAATAGTACAGTGGAGTCAGTTCATTCTCACCACATAGGTTAAGGCTTGATAGTTTATTCACGTTCGTAAGACCATTTTTTAAACATTGCGATCTTGATCAAGTATTACAGCTGTTACATTTGTTTGGCATGTTAGCTCAATAATCGTTGGTATAGTAGGGGTTAGCTATATGTTAGCAAATTGCATGCGTCCAAAGGAAAGAAGAACTTGTCAGTGAAATTGCTTGAAGTTTTCATATCGTGTCCATCTTTCAGAAGTAGGTGCTTGACGGATTTCCTAGTTGGTGGCGAACATCATAACGGGTTAATCGGTGGGATTAACTTACAATTATGTAAGTACTTACACACAAGGTTAAAATAAATGCTAGGAAACCCGAGCAATAAGGAAAGCCTAGTCAGCGCTCAGCAGTAATAATTAGCGTTAGCAAGGCCCACAATATTACATGTTGTCATTGGGTATTAGAATTTATGAATATCATATCTTATGTTGTTCAAGTTATGGAATAACATATTAGTAGCGGCAGGCACACGCTTCATCATTCTGCAGATCTCGCTACGAAGGTAAACAAAACCAACTGACCTGCCGGGCTAAACATTAGCTACTGTCATTAGGTTACTCATAAATTGGTAGTAGACGCCAAAAATATGGTTAGTACAAATATGTATTAATGAAGTCCTTCGTTACTACTCTTCACATAGAACTAACTCAGCTTGGACATTGACATTTGTCAAAGTAACGCTTGATATTTGACTTGGGCCTGTCTACAATACATGACCATGACTCTTAGGGAACAAAATTATTAGCAGTAAAAATAATAATTATTATTGAATAGTAAATTTACGTACACTTGCTGAAAATTTATTCAGCACAAAATATATTACAAATTAATTACATTTGAAAATTTTACATGTGACTGGATATAATTACATATATAAGTACTACTTTTTTAACCTTTCATGCGAAAGAACAAAAAAAGTTAAATCATATGAATTTGTTAGTGGGGATGTTATACGGAGTCACCGCATTTTGAAAAACTATTAAGCAGATTTTTAAAAACTTAAAAGCCATGCAATAGTATAAAATGATGATTCATGCAGCAAAAAATAAATATAGGGGGGGTACAATAAATAAATATTATTGTAGCAGTATCAGTAGCAAAATAGTTGCATTCAACTACTTACTTACACACGCATTGGATGATTTACTAATATTAAGTGTGCAGAAACAAATACTAAATTTTTTGCTCGTAAAGGTGAAATATTGATGTTTCAATTTTAATGCTGTTACAGAATTTCCTATACTGTGGGCTGCTATTTAAAATAAATAATACCTTTTCCATATATTTTGGTATAGTTATGGATTATACAGTTTTGCACGTGTGGAGCATATGCTATGCTATAATTTAGAACAAGTAGGCTTCGAAATGAAAAGACGCAAACGAAGAGCAAAACGGAACTTATTGTTAGATTCATAATTCTATTATTAGCAAGTCAACCAGAGAAAATCTTTATAAAATAATACATACTTTTGATTATGATAAAAGCTCAGTTCCGCTGAATGAAGTATTGAGCGTCTTCCCTACAGAATAGATAGGATCCCGGTGCTCTTATTGTTAGTGTCAGTGTGCTCATCATAAATTGCGGTTACAGTTTATGCATGGAAGTTATTCAAATTTCAAATTATTACAATACAATACAGTCAATAAATGATTAACCGAATTCTAAATACCAAAGACGAAGTACACATTTGAGGAAGACTAGAAACTTAAAAAACTGCGACTAAAAAAATAAGATAGAGAGTACATACAACAAATGCGTACGAGACGAAGTAGCTTTACAGTCAAGCTACTTATACAAATTCCTAGAAGCAAAGTAATAATATGCGTTACAATATCCGAACTTAATACACTTCAGCTTCTTAAACATTATGACAAAAACATAATAAATGTACAATAATTATCACAATTTCTTTTCGTCGACTTTCTACACCACAGGTATGTAATACCGATCATGTACGCATACAACTTCCTACAACAATACTTGTCGAAAATCGTTGCAAATCCTCTACATGTAACATTAGTTTCATAAGCTACATTTTTTAAGTAATTCTATATCGTATCAGGGCTGCATGTAATTATTTACATGTATTTTCAACTGTATCAAATGCTACTTCTTCCCGATGCTAATTCATGGAATACGATTCTGTTGACATAGTTCGAGTTCGAGGTTTCGAGGTGGCTTCATATGGTCAGGGTATACATTTCAGTTGTTTAGTTTAACAATAAATTGCAATAATTATTGTAACATAGTGCTAAACTCTAAGAATAGGTAATCCATTACATGCCCGCCTGTTTTATAACTACTCCAATAATTAAAAGTTATGTGTCAACTTGATATCATTCGTATTTGGCGTAAGTTAGCGAAATTTCTGTTGCGGGGCCATAGAATAAATCGCCTTAATATTCACCGTAGAAACCCAATAATCTCCAGGTTTTAGTTTCTTAATTCTTATTCGATGATGAAGACCTCCGGCCGATACGGAAGCTACAATAAAATCAATACATTTAGACAAATTAAAAATAATAAGCACAAAACATATACACAAGCTAATTAGCTAACTATAATAATATGATTCCGTTTGAGTAAAGAAAAACTGAGTGAATGAATTCAACAATTATTCGTCATAGGTAGTAAAACAAATGATACAGCCCGTATTAAAATTAATGCGTTTTGATTAAAACGAAAGGACTATTCAGTAAACACGCAAAATAAAAAAAAACATGTCAGGGAACTGCGGGGCAAAACAGTTTCAGGTTAAAGAGACAAGGGTTTCTTCGTTCAAAACAGAAATTAATAAAATATTGTTTCGTGGGCAGACATTCTAAAATATAAGATAAAAAATAAATAATGATATGTAATAAAAGTAAATCATGCATACATAAAAAATACTTGAACTGTAATATCCTGAGGTAAAAGGTAGCGTGAGTACCCAATGTCGGCCAGCAAATCTCACCTCACAAGCTGCCCCATTTTGTCGTGTTCTTCGGGATAAGTAACAGCTGCTCTGCTCTAGAATTAAAAAGTTAAGAAACCAAGTTATTCATCATCTATATCAAGCACACAATTGTCCAATAAATTTTCAAAACAGAGGAAATCTACCTCTTAAAACATTCTTATAATTATTATGCTTACAGGATAATTGCTCTCTGTTTGAACGGCACTATTGACCATGTCTTTCCTGAGCGTGACTTGCTTTTCCTTGTGCCAACTATCAGCTTCATAGTTATGACTGATAACACTGTCTTCTGTGTCAGTATCGTCGTAGGCTTTCTTCACTGCCTCTGTATACCGGGACTTCCAGAACTCAATTTCCTGTTGTTGCTTCCGAATAACCTCATCCTTGTCCGACATGTCCCTCTCGTTGGTCTCCAGGACCGTGAGGAGTTCTTTTAATTTATTTTTATACTCTACAACTTCCGTTACAATTTCTTTGATGAAATTATCAGATACAGAATCCGGGGATATTGAATTTTCGAGATTTTCTTGTGACTCTTTGTTATGGTGGTTACTGGTTACTTCATTTCTTCGATGCTTCACGGACTTCGGGGATGAGACGATAGGGGAAGGAACTTTTGTTGAGGTACTCTTCGGGGTTCCAATACTTTGCCGTTGAGGTGACCTGGAGTTGAAGGCCCTTAATTTTGTATTACCTGGAGAACTACCCACCAGTTGGTTTTCGGTAATACTGGAATTTTCCACCACATTTGTCTCAATTGCTGGTGATGCTGACGGAATGGGCACGCCCGAGTATTTTCCATGACGCTGAATATTTCCTGTACTGCTCGAATGATTCTGTTGATAGAGAATAAGACGACTGCCACTATGACTTGGGTGCTGGTTCGGCATCCCTCGACCACTCAAGTTGCTACCTTTGGACAACTGCTTATTAGCTGAGTAGGGTGTACTCGTAGCTATGGGACTAATGGATCCATTCTGTCCTTGTAAACTTCCTAGACTCCGTCTACTACTGTTGGCACTTGTTGTGTTAACCATATTAATTTGTGGCACTCCAGAACTACTTGTGGTCTCAATCCTCAAGTTTGACTTCCGTCCAGAAGACTCCTTTCCCGATCCTCCCAGACAAGGCTCATCCACCAAAAGGACCGAATCACCAGGCACCAGTCCACTGCAAGAACTGCCAAATGGTGAACAGAATAAACGGAGTAATGAGTCAAGTTTCAACATAATGTACTTGAAAATATACATGATATCAGAATCCCGGTAGGTCACACCGAATGTAACTTTTAGAACATCAACCTCTACGGGTTGGCACTAATATTTCAAAGGACAGTGTTATTTCGGCACAGCAGAAATCACAGGGTGACGTTCTTGGCGAACTTTAATATTACAGAAAGTACACCAACAAAGTCAACACAGTTGCTCAGAAAAATTAGAACTGTACAGAATAGGAACAACCTCCAGAATGTGCCTGCCTTCTAAAATAAAACACTAGAATTCCCTAAAATTAATGATTTGGTCTCCATACAATAACAAAGATAACTGCTTTAAAATGTTTTAGCTATCCTGTAGTTTCCATTGGACTTCTTATCCAAACCTTTGCCCCACACTCCCTCAAGAGCAACTGGTATGTAGCAGTTTAAGCACTGTGAGGGGAACAAATCCTTCCTGACTATCTCTCTCATGCTGAAATAATACAAATGTTAATTTAACAGATCATCTCTTTTTAAAGACTGCAACCAAAGTGACAGCATTAAGTAATAAACTACAATGACATTGCTGTAGAACTGCAGTCAGCTTATACCTTTCAACCCATCCCTTTCCTTGGTGCTATTTGGTAGCCACAGCCACTATATGTCATGAAATATGCATGAAAAGACCCTCCAACACACGAGATATTACCGTAGTGTAGTCCATGTCCACGTCCACATCATTGTCATAATGACACATTATGCTATGTCCATACGTCAAGCTATGCATACAAATGTATATGTATACCTTCATCCCCATATGCATTACTATTTTTTTTAGAAAACATATCCTATATAGTGTCAGATGGGCATACTGAAGTCAAACGCTAAGTCTCGTAACACTCAGCAGTAATAATGTGACCATCGCTCTAATTCGCCATGGTTGATCATTTCTGACAATGCATATGGTAGCCATTTGCATGTCTCCCTCCCTACTATATACAACAATCAGCATGAGTTGAAATCAAACGTGTCAGGATGTTATCATTTTTGAGAATCCCATTTAACTATGCACAAAAGGCCTCGAACGCTTTTTGAGCATTCACTTCACTGCTGTAACATTAACTGTGAGCATTCGTCAAGAGTTCGTATAGCATGGAGATCCTCTACTGTAGAGAAAAGTCTCAATAAAAATTTTTTTCAATGCAAATAAAAAAAAATACAAATTCCATCTCTCTCATATGATACCTCTCATATATGATATCTCTCATATGATATCTCTCCCATATGATATGCACATGGGTCCTTTACCCTTGGGGACTCTTACTCCTGAATTTTATCCCAAATTACACAATTGCTCACGTGTAAACATTCATGCTATGCAATGTGGCAAGAAAATATCAACACCTCTGACATGTAACGTCCATTTTGTGGATACATCACATGTAATTTTAGACACGGCTTGTGATTATATAGCAATCCTAGGAGCAGAGCAAACACAAGGAAGAAACTCACCCAAGACCGGACCCAAAACTAACAGTAAGGGAGTACAAGAGTAAACAAAGTATTTTGTACTAGCTCCAAAAGTAATAAACTCACTCACAATAGTATTTTTCCTCGTAATTCTGAACCCATGTATAAAAAACACTATCAAGTCCAAATAAACTCTCTCCCCGCAGTGAGTCTGATACCCCGCCTCCCTCACTGATTGTGAGTCAGTCCCAATAATAAAACGTGGTAATGAGTGATGACATTACGTAAAGTGTAACTACACCAGAGTGGAGTGGAGTGGACATTTAAAAAATCATACCAGTTAGGAATGGAAACACTACTTCATATGCAAACTCATCCTCGTGCAGACTCTCTGAAATCCTCATTAATTTCTAATTACCTACTTGGAAATCCGCAGTGAAATGGCAAAGAACTAATTTTACCTCATGGAATAGGTACGTCCATATGTAAAATACAAATCTTTCCACATACTGATACAATAGTTTCATTGTTACTTATTATATTAAACCTATCCCTTGTTGCATGAGCACAATAATTCAAGTAATTATCTACACATTGAAGTAAAAGCTCCAAAAATATTTCTTAAGATACCTTACATGGGCTTAGATGGATACATACATACATTTCAAAGATGCAGTCCTGCTACTTTGTGGCTCCCACAATAATAATACTATCTCCATCTAAAAGTAATTACCACCATGTATGTATTTCCTTATTCCCTAGATATACTACTCCAACATTAAATGTATCACTAAGGAACAACTGCAAAATTCAATTACTAAAAGTTAATGAAAATTGTTGGTGAAGAGAAAAAGTTCCCATCCTTTTTTTTTATATTTTTTTACTAGTGCAAGAACATTCAGTGTATTTACAAGGATTATTGAGGTTGAAAAAAAAATACTATCATAAAAATACCTGTCTTTGTAGTCGAGCATGAGATCGCAAGAAATAAGGCTTTCCCCAGAGGAGCTGGGTGACAGAATCAGGGACGAATCTGTAAGGAAAAAATACACATTTATTTTCAAAAAATTCACTCAAAATTATGTAAGGGAACAATCCCCATATACTTACATGGTTTGGCGCATGTAGATATATATATAGGTATAAAGCAACTTATCCTAATGATGCAATTCATCACACACAATTCCCAAACTTAAACATATTAGGATAAATATATTTGAGTGATATTTTAATCTAAACAATTTCCTTCAACACTACAGTGGACACATGCAAAGTCTCACGCAAAATCCCTTTAAAAGAGAGTTATAGGCAAATAGGCACGTAATCAACACATACCCATGGGAGTATATAATAGAAGTTGCGTACACATAGTAAGGCTATACTTATAGGATTCTTGGGTGGACATGAATGGCTCGTATGTATCAAGAGTTACGTAATGTAATAGGTACGTCTCTCAAAATGAAGTCAGTATTAGTAAACAAGAAATGGCTAAATATAATTGCACACTTTTACAAAGCTGACGTTCTGCACGATAAAACTGAGTGAGCCCAAAGGGTAACCAACGACAAACTCACGATCAGCTCCAATTCTCCCAAAGTGTTCACAGGTATCTACACACGTAAGGCTCAAAATGTCAAAAACGAAACACGTTCTTGAAAACTAGCTGGCTGATGATTTTACACATCTCTCAATAATTCGACCAGAGACTTGAACCCGAAGGAGAAAAAAAAAACAACTTGCACAAAATGTGCTCCTTGGAGTAGACTGGTGAAAAACCCTTATTGGCAGTTGTGTAGAGACAGAGGGTAGGACCAATGGGTAATTTTAATGGCTTCTCAGTTTTATTACCGGCTGCAACGGAAAGTGCAGCAGTGGTGGACCAGCGGTAATTAAGATTTTTAGCTTTTCTGCGAACTTCCTAAAGTGGTCCAACTCAGACAAAGTTCAAGGTATTAAATCTCTCTCCTCTCTTTCATGGAGACCAGAGACCACATGTTCCCAACTAGATGTACTAGCAAATGCCGAATGCATACGAAAGTACTGTCCGAGAGGGAGAGAGAGAGAGAGTGTGAAAAAGAGAGAGAGAGAGAGAGAGAGAAGGGAAATAATACAAGGTGGACATTGTGAACATCTGATAAAGCAAGCTGCAATAGTAATATAAGCAAACATTAAATTGATGTAGGCATTTATGAATAATAGGGGTTTGTTTGTTATGCTTATAAATACAGGCATTAATGGTTCTACTTTGATATTAATCCCATGTACGCAGATGTGCCATTGCAATATTATGACTTTTCTCATTGCCATTTCCAACTTTTACCGCTCACCAAAAAAAAACGACTCTGCAACTCAGAAATATGACTACTATATAAATGAGAGGAAAAATAAATCACGAATGTCGTTTTTATCTCTCCTCGGAGCATTAACTCTTATCTAATCTCACTTTATATTTTACCTTGTTTAAACTTCACTTCGTTATTTTTTGTAACCTTCACAGAGAGCTAGTAAGATCTTATAGAGAAAAATCCAACCGACAATCATCTATTCTCAAACCCGGCGTATATATCATATATGTAGAAATGCATTGTTCACACAGAAGCACACCTCATCCTCACGCCCGCTAAAACTCGGACACATCAACGCACATTAACGCACAATACAAGGAGCCAGGAGCACCTAAAATATTCCTTTATTAAAATAAATTGCAAATACTCAACAACACCCTTTCAGAGTAATCAAGACCAAGGGAGTGAGAGAGAGAGAGAGAGAGAGAGACAAAAAAAAATATGTATAGAAGATTATAGGAAAACTAGGAATGACAGGAGTATATAGCGTCCGTACCCACAATAATAATATAATAATGATCAGCTTTCCGAGCCACAATTGAAAAGAAGGTTTTCAATAACTGCCACCATCAATCAAGAATTTAACTTTACGGCGTCTCACATTCAACAGAGCAAGAGATACCTTTCAATCCCAACTCTTTGTTCAAGAAATCAGGCGAGGAGACAAAAAAAAAGTGCTCTCAAAATTTCAAAATGGAACGTAAAGCCTAGTTTTCACGACTACTCATAAAATTAGACAGTAAACTAGTAGAGTCATATTATAACCCAAAAAAACAAAAGGTTCCATTACTTATGAGAGTTGTATTGTCGTGTCTATTATATAAGTATCTACCATATTTTATATTCAGATACATAGTCCCCTCTCCCTCTCCACACCTCACGAGAGTCCTCAATGTTTAGAAAACAAGACAGCTAGGCTACATACATACGTATCTACAGATATGTATATGTATTTGAAACACACAAATAGATAATTATACGTTTGTATACATACATATACCAAATTACTACACAATCCATGCTTAGAGTTACCCAAGACCTCCACTAAAAAACTTCAGCCGACACAATCCCCACAAATATAAGACGTAAATAATAACAAATCCTTAATTATATAAATAAAGTAATAATCATTTAATTAGCAGCTCTGAGAGAGACACCTCCAGATACGAGCCTGTCTCATGAGCAGAACTCATGATCATGAATATGGTTCCCATAATGATTTCTCTCGTCACAGTTGACAGAGAATCCTTTCCTTTCCAGAGAAAGGTAAAAGGCGGCCTCATCACAGAATTTTGTCACGTGTCACATCCCACATTAATATAAAAGGCTCCCTTCAGACTCTGTCTGTTACAGCTCATCTAACCCCAAGGATAGAAAAGACTTTCATTTTTCACCAGAACTTAAAACTATGATTTCTACAAGTACCCAATTCAACTTTCTCCTCGACCTCAGCTCTTCCCCTCGAAACCTCATACATACATGAGGAAACATTCAACGCTCCCAAAAAAAAATATGTTCCAGGAATGAAATAAAGTTTATCTAACATATCAATGTTGTCTGCCTGCACAGTACATTATTATAACTATTTCATGTACATACACACATATTCACACCTACATCTATCTACAGAATCTTTAGTTGATTGGAGAGTGAGAGAGAGAGAGAGAGAGAGAGAGAGAGAGAGAGAGAGAGAGAGAGAGAGAGAGAGAGAGAGAGAGAGAGAGAGAATGAAAATGAAGAGAAGACCCTGGACATAATCATCACTGAAAATTATTCCTGTCATACCAAGCCCCTTGTTATGTCATGAGCAATCAAATTTAAAAATACGAGGAACGATCACCAATCAACATCAACACCCGAAACCATGTTAAATGAAATGATGGGGCAAAAATAAACACCATATAAACTTGAGATAGGCAGAAAAACTGGATGTGAGAAGAAAAGAAGAAGAAGAAGAAGAAGAAGAAATAAAAAAAAAGTAATGGCAAATAGCTGAAGGTACAGCATCCCCTCGGATCACTACTCATTATTCATTACCACAATACAAGAGTGATGATTACGGCATAATCATCAGATAAACTCTAAACTCTGTGAGTCGTCGTCACTCCTCAACTTCTTATTATTTACAGCTAATACACAGATGAGTGAGCATTTCCCCTTCAAGACAGGCCATAAGTACGTAAGTCCCTACATACATATTTTCATCTGTATAGTTGGATACCACTCTAAACAGGAAATATTTCACATGAAAGACTTGTGCTACTGTGTACACGCTCATCGAACCAGGGCTGACTCCAAAGTACATTACAGCCATCAGGACTGAGCGTGAATCAGAGAGCTGAATGAGTATTGCCAGAGAGCAACACGATAAAATGATCAAGTCAAAAATGCTAACTATCTACACTTGAAGTTCGTGAACGCATCTAGATTTCAACACGATTTTATCAATTACCATTACCATGAGACGGAATACCCATCAATCCACGTACACTGTATCAGCACATGCACACAAGGTAGAGTGAGCCCAATGACTCACAATTCCCACTACACGTCTCGAGATCCTTCAATCATACTTATGTATATCAACATACATACAGACATTTAACATATAGATATCTATAATACATGAGACTGAGCATAGAAAACACTTTGCTTTGGGCAATCAAGTGAAAATTGGAACACCACAAAATCCAACAACTTCCAAGCTCCTCTATAAGCACTAATTACACCTTCATCATTAAACTATTGCCTTTTACCTACTGTTCCACTAAATACTTCAAATCCTCAACAAAAGGCATTTACTCCGGCTTGAAGTTTAACTTGAAAAGTCTCTCGCCTTGTCTATCACTTTTTCTATGAGAAGACAATACCCTGTAATAATATAATAAATACCACACCAAGCCATGACTTTTCTCTTCTTCCATAGAAACCTCAGAGAGAATGTATTTTACTACATATATAGGGCTCTCTTGACAGACACACACACAAAAAAAAACTCTTCGTAAATGTAAAATGCGTGAGTGAAACGAATAAATACATATTCATGTAAACATTCTTCTACATACTAAAATAACTAGGAAAACAGATTGTAGGAGTGAGAGGAAGAGCCACAACAACAACGGTCTCCAACAATCAACTACTGTATGGTATCTAATTGTACACAGACACACACACACATAAACACATACAAGGTATGAGTCCAAGGGAGGTGGAGGTACCAATCAGTCACTATGTACCCACTTGCAACAAACCGTGTACTTACTCTTAATAGCACAGACATAAAATACTGTGTATCTATAGAAATTGAAACATTACTTGGGGTATCACACTTAAAAAAAGTATTTCGGCTCTGTGCTACAGAAAGAATGCAAAAAAAAAACTCGTGATGTTCATCCCGTCAATCCTTTTCCCCTTCCTTTTGCTCTTCCACATCTGCCCAATAGCTTAACTCAAGTACAATAAAAATTTTCGCGTTACACTATTGCTCCTTGATACAAGTACTTATAGATGGATGGTTTCATTTATACATAAGTACCCTTATCTCCTTTCATGTATCTCTCTTTTTCTATAGATACTTATAGGTACAAGTACTGAATCCCGTACCTACTTTTTCCTCACAGAGGATGAATGAACGCTGTGTACTGTGTACAAAATTGAACACACAAATAAACAATAAATGTACAGGAGCCAAAGCTGGATTTGTTTGAGTAAGCCACCAAGAAATAATTTCCATGGGATAGGAAAGAAATAGGGGAAACCGTGGGCGACTCTGCTTTATTTAAATAACAATCGTGAATATTTTACTTTTGAAAGTGCACTCAATTATAACACGATTAGTGATTAGACTCAAGTCTAGTAGTTAGAAACCCTGCAGAGATCTTTGAAACTTCTGCCAGATCTCCTCACAAGTCCTCCTATATATAATTATATATCTAGAATATTTATGTAAGTATATGAAGTAATAGGACTCTGAACAGTTCCCATCCATACATATCGTAACTACACTCACTACTAAAAGCTCATCTTCAATTTAGCATCCTGGCCCAGCATTAAGGAACGTACACAAATTATGGACAACAACAATTTAACAACAACCACGGAAGAGGCGCCCAGGGATTCCCCTCAATCCCCTCTTCCACATTGACAAGAGAAGAGGATCCTCAGAGACATTATAATTCAGCGGGACATCCCGTTATTTTCGGACTCTTCCCACTTTTCAATAAACCAGTCGAAAAAAAGGGGCTTGAGTACAGTTTAGATTTGAGTGCAATTTACAAACTATTTTATTGAGGAAACTACAATGTTTTAAAGACTCGAACGTGTCATTTTAAATTTTATCTTCTATTTACCGTTCCACTTTACGTTCGGTTACCTATCCTACTATCTCCTATGTGTACCTACCCTATATATATACACACAGTAATAAACAAGTAAAACATACCAATCCGTAATGGTAACAAGACAATTATTTCCAACTATTGCAACCCTACTCAAAAAAGGAATCGTGAACAATTTAAACACATTATTTCCCCGATTCATCCATTCGTCATAGATTCCACTCATACAGCTACATACATAATTCCAATTATGTACAATGTCGACCAGATTTTACATAGCCATGCTTCACAGAGATACATTGCACATGAGAGAGAGAGAGAGAGAGAGAGAGAGAGAGAGAGAGAGAGAGAGAGAGAGAGAGAGAGAGACAGGGACAGAGAGAGAGAGACAGGGACAGAGAGAGGAAGAGAGAGGCAGAGAGAGAGAGAGAGTAATACAATTTTTCTCCATTCTTAGGTAAAAACGAGATACAGAAAAGTTTGTTGCTAGAATTCATGCAAGTAAGATCAGTTATAAGTACACGTGAACGTGTCGGAAACATTCTGATGCTGCTATTCAGTAATTTACGACTGAGAATAAATTCTCTCGTCGAAGGATTTTTTCCCTATGGATTTTGTTGCCAGTGCACGATTTAACTTTTCGCCTCTGCTCCCCTAACTGTTTCTTTGAATTGAGGAGGTAAGACAGACAAGACAAACCAAAAGCCTCAAGAGCACGAAGGGCTTTAGCTGCCATTCAATGTGAATATTTGTCAAATTTTAATCTCTCAGCATCACAATGGGCGGAAGAATTTTCGCCAGTAAAAATTTCTCCTGCTCCAGGCCATCAATTCCACTGCAGAATTTTTAATCACCATGACTGAGCAGGCCTTTTATCGTAAACTGTTGCTTCTCTTCAAAACATGACTGTAGTTACCTCGTTACTCCTCATCTTCATGCATATCTAATCCTCATTATAACTATTACTCCCTTCGGTGGTAACCTTCCCTATAGATAGATAGGTCTGTACTAGTCTTATCCCAGGCCATAGTCCCATATATACATAATAATTACAGTCACTTCCTCCAGTAATACTTCATTAGGGCTCCGTCCAAACTCCTCCCCCACCTCTCGTAACCGTACATAATTACATATAAATACATGAAAGGATGAGTCACACAACAACGGACCATCCTTTACAATCTCAGCGATAAATCTTAAAGATGCAAAATAACCGCTAGGAATATTTGGACTATTACAATTTTCCCATGCCCACAGATTATAGTTCCACTCTGTAGTCTGTAGTAGAGTGGAGTGGACAAAACGTGGGGAGAGCCCACAGCGGGGCTAATAAGAAGAGGAAGATTGTAGGAAACAGTCCTTTGGTCATAAAACAATAACAGAGACAAACACATTACAGATTACTTTTGAATATACGCACATCATTAGATCCGCTCCAATACCTTCCTTCAATTCTGTTAAGGCCGTGAATTCTGTCAAAAAATTCACATCTTTCACTTATCTTCAAAAGGAGACATGCAAAAAAAAAACTCTCAACCACACTCATTCCTTGTCTCCAAGACTTTGAATGTTAACAGAGATCTCCTACTTTTAAGCACTTTCAGATTTCATTTCAACTATCTACGGATATCTACAGTACACAGCCTTAGCGTGTGATCCACATACATATTGATTCTAGTCCTCCTGACTATGCCAACTGAGTAATTACAATAATATCTTTCTCTTTCAAGTGTTCCCATGTAAGTAAGTACTTATAGTATCTCCTTAAATCCTTATAGGAAGAAAAAAAAATAGCCTATAGTCTCTGTCTATAGAAAATATTTTTGCAGGTCAATCTATTTCAAATTGGACTTTTGGGAAAAGGAAAAATAGCGGAGGCTTTTGAAGAGTGTCGATGCACTCCGAGGGCCCCTTACAGAGTTCCTGCATCAATGGAAGAAACAGGTGTGATGGCCTAGAAACGGGACAAATTAAGTCAAAATAGCTCACAAGGGTCATACTCATATGCAATTAGGGTTCATCAGAAGGAAATTGCATTAGTAATTGCAATGTTATGGTAGTAGTTTAGTTCTAATCTCTTGCATGGTTCTCTTCTTGTCCTCTTCCCTCTCTCTCTCTCTCTCTCTCTCTCTGCAGGTTCAGAGGCTTCTTTTTTCAAGAGGAGAGCTCCTTACGTCTCTCCTTACCCTTGTTCTGTTCCTGTTTACATTTCGTAGTTATACACAAGTTGGAAGTTCTATGGACTCTACAGGGATATGTAGATAATTATGTGTAAATACACATGTGTGTGTGTGTGTGTGTGTGTGTACCGTGTTCAATTCCTGGGCTTGAATTTTTACTTTAAGGGAATCCATAGAGATACATACCCACCCATACATACGTATCTATGTATATGTAATATAGTAGATATCTAGAGAGACCCATGAGTCTGCAGATGTTAATAGGTTAGGACTTGAAGACTAAGGAGACCAAGGAGGAGAGGTAGAGAAGGAAGGAGAAATGGGAAAAGAGAAGGATGAGGAGTACGTGCCACACGGAATCCTCGGGATATATACATATTCAAAATAATCAAATTACTTATTATTTAGGAAAATGGGTTTATCCTGTATAACTGTAGGTTTCCATGCTGTCACGCAACAACAATAATACCCATTCAGATTGACGTAACGACAAGGCACGATCTATGGATGGAGACCAGTAGTACACCGGGAAACAATCACCTAGTGGAGATGTAGTAAGGAGATAGAGGAGACTTACTATATGCTCTTCAACAATATAAATGATTCTTTTCACAATAATAATAATCATAATAATAATAATGAGCCCTCCATATAGTGTTATTGTTTTAATTTCCTGTCTATGCATATGTACTTCATTACGGGGTCTCCCTCTCAGTTGTTGGCGTTCACACAAGGAGTGAAGTGAGTTTATATGCGAACAGGTAGGAAGAGTTTGTCTGCTCCTGTAATAATAAAATTTTCCCGTATTTTTTCCCACATTCTCTTTCGCCTCATCCATCCTCAAGTAACAGTCTCCATACAGACTGACAATAGGTATAGAGATAGACAATAATAATTACTCTTAAGTCTCTGCGGTGTCTCAAACCTGAAGTCTTACTTCCCCACATCATACATATTACACATATATATATATGTAGATACATATACCTATCTATGCACCGTAACACCGTCAAGTCATAATTACTATTACAAAACCCTTACTCAGAATTTAAAGGGAAGGCAAGCATGGTTTGATGTGAAACGCGGAATAAATTCTTACGTTACTTTACTACGTGTAGTGCATCAACCCGTAGTAGCCTACAGATAGATATACCCATATGAACAATCACAATCCACCTACCTCTATACACGTAGTTTCAATTATGAGGGATATATTATGTAGGTATGTACAGACTCAAAGCCGACGTTCGCAACACACAAAAGGTGGTTCCGCAACCACTTGATAAAATACATTATATATATAGGGTACGTCCAGACAGGGAGTATATGTACATGTACATATTTAGAATCACCCTGACAAAAAGAATCTAGATTCATCCTCCCTTCGCTTGGGTAACCTCTCCCTGCGAAACTAAAATATAATTAATTGTTATTCAAGTAAATAATCCTAATGACGCTCGAGGTTTTTTTCCCCTTCCTTTGAGAGAAATTCAAATCTCCGTCCAATGACGTGTGTGCTCACTAGTATAGTCAAAAGAACCTGCCGAATATAAAAACTAGAAGTGATTACAAACTAATTTGTGGAGATTTCGACATACTAAATGACTGGCTTATCCCAGCCTCGGACGCATAAAGACAGTGAGGAGAACTTTAAATAAAAACGCACAAATTAAAGCATGGCCCAAGACGGCCTCGACCTTTGCCCCATTAGGACACATTTAGTCATAATAATAAACTCCACGTTTCTCCCAACTGGCAAGAAAAAAAAACCCTCCGCGTCCAAAGGAACATTGTACTCATATCTGAGCAGAGACTGTTACAAGTATCAAAACTTTATCAAGGAATATTTGAGAAGGAAATGTAACTTTTGGTAGAAGTCACACAGATACACACATATATTTTCATATGTCATTACAATATGACTATGAATGGAGTTTTTATTTGTGAAAGTTCCTCTTCCACAGTTGAGTAGTGCTCAGTGCTTATAATTATTGACTTTCCATGCATATAGATACATATATACTTATATTCTCCAATCTTACAATGACCAGAGAAGTATGTCTATACATGAAATCCACAGAGAAATAAAACACACACAGACACACACACACACATACACACCTCAAGTCCCCATTGCATATCTGCAGGAAACATAGTTCTCAGTGGACTAATTTTCATAAACGCACTTATGAGCACCAGCCCAATAATTATTGACCTTCCATTTCTCAAATGAAATTAAAAAAAAAGATTGAGGAGTGAATGCATCAATGAATTACATGTAAGTACATGCTCACATGCACAAACAAGACTCTTATCTACCCATGTACCTTGTGCAACTTACCAATTGGTAATAAACACACAGGAAAAAAAAGGAGTGCGCCAAATATTTTAATAACTAAGTATTTTCCTATACCTACTAGTCATGGTAAAACAGGAGTAGTTAGTGTTGGAGTACAAAAAAAATAATAATGGTAGGTAGGTAGATAGTTGAGTAAGAAAACTAAAATGGATGTTAGTTAGGAAATGTTAGGGAATTATAGATAATAATATAATCATAATTAGTACAGTACATGTGTAGCACTATTTTTCACTAACTTTTAGGACTTTCGAGAGGGAACTTGGGCTTCACTGGAATCAAGTCAGGCCACATTTTCACATTGTTTATATGACGGATTTTTACGTTGACCAAGGCCATACTGCTGGAGTCTGTGACTTTTTTCAAAAGTAGTATCGACTGTAGGAATAGCAGCAGCAGCAGCAGCAGCAAACAAAAATGTAAACACGAAACCTTGGAAACTATATACACTATACCGGAAGTACGACGGACTCTTCCTGTAATCGTTGATGTATTTTCCAGAGGCACTTGAATTTCACATGTCAGTATTGTAATAGGAACACATATAAGGGGAATCCACAAAAATCCCGAGGATTTAATTTACAGTTCCAGCCCCAAAAGTGTACTGTAATGTATCCCAGTAAGTATTCGTAACTTTCGTAGAAGGACAAAAAAAAATAGTCTCAAATGTCTCAAGTGTTACACCTAAAACTAAGGGTTGAGCTATGGTCTTGTCATTACACACTACACGGACGGATGAGATCCTTTTGTCAGTTTACACCACTCTTAGACAACAACTTGCAGATGAGCCACTCGGATATTTTTTTTCATACCAGGAGCAGCAGAAGCAACCAAAACTCCTCACAAACAAAAATCCACACTTACATACAATAATACATGATTTTTATATACGAGACCCCTTTTGATTCCTCTCTCTCTCTCTCTCTCTATCTTGTGCTTTGTAATGCGAAACTGAAACTGACTTGAAATAATGGTGCACAGCACGTCAAATAGTTTCCAAGCTTTTACTGAAATCTTGTGGCTTTGATGAATGGTCGCTCAAGAGTTACAATCACGTATGTTATTATAGCCATTCCAACTGTCACTACTGCTGGGGAGTGTAAGAAGGGGGATATACAGATAGAGAACCATTACGAAAAAAAATTTCTTGTCTGCACCAGAGTAGATATATAAGAAAGAATACAAGGGATGAAAAAAAAAAGGTGTGTGAGTGTGTGTGTGTGTTGTAGTATGAGTAGGAGTAGTATCTGTAGTAGTAGTAGTGTACGCAAAATAATTGAATCTTGTAAAGTGTGTGAGTACTGTGTACTACGGAGATAAATACGATTAAGAATTAATCTTCTTTGAGTTACTTGTACATATAATGGGTTCCGGACTTTTTTTTATATATAATACACAATACTTAACTTACGTGCGTGAATAATTTTTCAGGCAGACTCCGACAGGTTCAGTTAGACTTACACACCGTGATCACGTTCTAGTAGGATACAAATGGGAACACTATAAGGCTTTCCCATTCACGACCATCAAAGTCAATTTAAATTTATTTAGCTTGCGTCATCTTGTCCATGGTTCCCTCGATGACTTCCCCATAAAAAGCTATGTACATATATATATAATTATATGTAGATACCTTTTCAACCCACTACAATGGGGAGTCACAGATTAGTAGTAACAGTGACAGAAACGGTATCGTCTCCTCAAAATGACAAAATTCAGGCTCTTTGCCGAAAGGACAAAAATCTTTGGAATGAGATTTGTTCCGAGGTTACGCTTCTAAAGAAGATCCTGTTACTCAGCAGCAGGGATAAGAATTATGATAATCATAATAATTATTATTATACTCGAAACTAAAATAATCCAACGGAGTATACTATATATAATGTACCACGTTATTTAATCACACCACTCAACTCGGCTGATCGTACCAAAAAAAAAACCCTGTCCCCCTCAGACCAGAGAGAGAGAGAGAGAGAGAGACTTAAGAATCCTTTCTCTGAGAGGGGCAGTGCTCCCTATAGGGATACAAAAGATGAGCTCAGCTCAGCTCAGTGCCTACGCACGAGGCTCAAGTATGGGCCGTCCTCCCAAAGTCACAAATCCGAGAGGATTTTAAAAAGGGCAAAAGGGATAAAAATCATGCAGATATGTAAAAATTACTCCCTACTCTTACTTTGACATCTGACTATTACTAAATGCACACATTTGAGATGGATCTTCCACACGGTTACAAACGGTATCAGGAGACCATAACTAATCTATGGTTTCAGATATGACCATAAAAAATTAAATGAATCTACACGACTGCACTTAAGTCCATGTCATTTGGGGCAGGCTAACAATGTAATGTGGCTTTGGGGACCTCGCAATTTTTCCACCGATAATAAAACACTTGGCAAAAAAAGGTAGAGTAAACAATAATTGTCACTGCCCTTTACATAAGCGTCACTGTGTGTATATATAAGTATAATTAGGACCGAGGGAGAGAGAGAGAGAGAGAGATATGATGAAGCCTTTATCGCATGAGATGACGTCCGAAGCCAACCCAAGGCAACCACATTTCCCCAATGCTCTCTTCACTCTCTTTTGAATATATTACAGAGACATGGGGACATACGTGTCAAAAGGGGTGCTAAAACACAATTATAATTTAGTACTACAAAAATAGTAAATTCGAGAGACACCAGTAAAGCGACTCGTCCACATACCAACTCCAGCCCCGCACACTTCTGATCTCAATAATAATATTATGGTTGAGAAGTAAGTAAGTAAGTAAGGCTCCACTCAATGTTCCACTACTGTTTTAAGTACCTCACACACAACACCACCGTATCGACAAATATGCAGCAAGCTCTGAATCAGAAAACTGAATGATAGTAACAACGTGGACTCCTCAAAACAGTATCCTCGTTTTTCTCAAGCCTTGTAGCTTCCAACCTGCGATACGATCAAGTCAGTATTATCATGTATTTTTTTTCCCTCTCACACAATCAGTTAGGTTCTACCTTCCCTAACATGCAGAGACAGAGCTTACCTCTTATCCCCTGCTCAATACACCTCCGTGTAGGGAGCTCACCAGGTCTAACTAACTCTTTCGCAATTTTCTAAGGGGGCACCTGCACAAATCCACACAATTTCCCAACCTTACCGTATGTTTTAAGCCTGAACTTATTATAACTGAGGCAATTGCAGGTCTCAATGTTTTTGCACTAATTTCATTAAAATCCTGACTCTCCAAGCAACTTGAAACGAGCCAAGTCCACCTCTATCACACTATCACCTCTCTCTCTCTCTCTCTCAAAAACATGCTCAGCAAATGAATGGATAAGAGGGAGCTATTTTTTTTAAAAAAAAATCCATCATATGTACACACACCGACTGACACACGCTGGACAGCTTTTGTGCAATCCCCCTATTCCAAACTGATTATCTCACAATTTAAATGCAGAAAACCAGAGGAAACAATCCAGACGGAGTCCAATTCCCAGCAAGGATGAAAAGATCACTGAACTTTGTTACGTTTTCTATTTTTGAGCATAATCACCTTTCACACTTACGGCAATGTCAATCACTTACTTGGAAATATTTCCTGAGAGTATCTCCAGGAGGAGAGTCCTCCCTCAATTCCCAATCATTACAGGAGAGAGAGATGCGTACGGGAAGACGTAACTTAATGAGCTAAGCTATCAACTCTCTTGGGGTACAGAAGTGCCGCTTTTTCAAAAAAAAAAAAAAAAGCACGGGCTATTTCCCTGCAAAAACTGAGTGAGCCTACATGTTTAGATATTCCTCCGGCTCCTCTGATATAATTATATGGTTCAGTCTGGGTTCATAATTTTTTTCTTTTGGCTCAGAGCCTCATTTGGGTTAAAAATTTCAAGCTGGAGCAATTGGGGGGGAGTAAGGACATAATTTAGTACTTGAATCATATAGATTGGACAGAAAACATTTCTTTGCAGAGGCCTCAGCGGGATGTTCAATTATTTTAAGGAGGGGGGAGGGACGTTGATCCTTGTTAATTTTTATGGATCCCATAATATTATTTGTACATGGCCCATAAGTGCATCTAGGAAACATTTTTGTATCATAAATTTCCACATACAAGTAAGTATCTACAGAACTGTATGTGTGTGTGTGTAGATAACCATGGATGCTTCCATTGTATGTAATATGCATCCATGTGTGTATGTAGATATGTGCTCACACTTTACTTGGAGGAGGAGATTCTATCCATGGAACTACACGGAGTTACAGTTTCAATAGTGAACCTGTACCATGAACAAGAAGGGGGGGATGAAATAATTCTATATATGAGGAGAAAAAAAAAGAGAGACACACGCAATGCCTGAATCCTCAATGTGAGGATTTTTAATGAGAAGGAATACAACGGAGGTAAAGCCGATAATGGTAATTTTCTGCTGAGCTACAACAACGGCACGGGCAACGTTACTTTCCCGACAGGTAAATATTCTCTGTGTATAGAGACCAAGTTGAATTCATTTTTTTCCCCCCTTTGCTTTTCCATTTCCATCGGCGAATCCTGTACACATCCATGCAGAGCATGAAAGGAGTGGGACCGACCGACTGTTGAGCAGATTCGCTATTATTATTATTATTATCCTCATCATTTGAAACGGTTTGAAACAGCTACACGAGAGTAGGACCCAGTCACAGTCGACGGAAGGATTCACATTCACTTCAGAAACTCTGTAACTCTGTACTGTAGATACAGTAGTGCACAACTCATGCATATCCATACATACATATATGGATGTGTTCTCTGTGCAAGCACAAGTGTTGGTGTGTGCGTTCCATGTAGCGAAACCGTATGTGTATAGATACAGATATATATGGAGACCATCTACGTGATTTCCTCATTTGTGGTCAAAAACTCCTAATCGACCTCCAAGCGTCTGAATGTAGATAAATCACTTGGATACATACCAATTCAAGAGAGCCAGGCATAAAACCAGATCATAACAATATTATTACCATGCATTATTATTACCACTTATATACAAACTCCTCACAACTCTCTCTCTCTCTCTCTCTCTCTCTCGAACAACTCACAACCTCACATTCTCACCGAATCATATTTTTTTCACAGTAAATTATAAAACATAATGGTCTCCCTTAAAAATCCATTTTACTTCAAATTTAATCAATATTTTATCACTGAAGGAAAGTTTAGGTTAAAATAGCAAAAACTATCATATGAATTATAATGAGAGCCACAAACTTTTCAAATCCGAACGGAGGAACGAAAATCCCCATCAATCAATACAACAGATATCTACACCTTCATAAACGTCGAGAGACTCATAAATACACATGGATATACATAAAGCCATTAAAATGGCCCCCTACCCCCTACATATGCACACACACACACACACACACAGATACATTGCACACACGACCTGGTACACATGCGACAAAAACACGATCCCAGAAAATCCTACTTACATTACAAATCTACATACATCGTATCATACCCTAGCCCAGGCCATCTTGTGTAAATACATACATACATAATTACATGGAAAGTGGAAAAAGTTTTTTTTTCTTCTGCCGAGTCCAATAAACAACCTTAAAAGTTACAATAATAATTATTACAAAAAATGTAAAATCCCTACCCTACCGTTTTTGATAGACATGAGTCAATATTTCCCAAGAGAATTAACCCTGTACACAATAACTTTTTCCACAAAAGCTATTTTCGAATAATTATTATAATCATGTAACACTGACCGCGTAGGCTTTGGAAGAGACGACGCTATATAGGTACTTAATAACTAATCCCTCAAATAATGATACAGAGTAGAAGACGGTAGAGAAAGAGCCAATGGATCCGAGACAATTCTATTACATCTTTTTGCCAGTGAACTTGTTCTTATTATTGTTATGAGACTTGCACCTTGGTTTTAAATGTACCATCGGATAATACTCATTGAGAGTGTACTCATGTATACGTACACTAAGAGATCCCTAACTCACATGCCGCCCACATTATTTTCCAAATCAATAGGCAGAAATTCAAGCGCAGTCACTTGCTCAGATTACACGGCATTTAAGTTTTAGGATTTCCAGTTCAGAGACGTGAATCATGACATGTATGCATTGGGGGAGAATGATGGCACTTGAAATATAATGACCAAAGTTGAAGCAAATCTCTTCAGTTTAAAGAGACAGACCCATTGTGAAGGGCTAAGACAAAAGGTACAAGACAATTTTAAAGGAAAGCTCAACGGTGCGTTGAAAATTCTTGGAATACAAAACCCTCATGTAATTCCGCACCTGCCTAGCATTCATTTGTTTTTACCATGTCAAAATCCCCTTGAGGAGTAGTAGTAGTAGTATATGGGAAATAAAACTGATTTTGAGTATGTTGCCCTTTGAAAAATCATTTACACTTGGATGCTGTGCTGTTGTTGTTGTTATTATTATTATTATGACTGTGAGATTATAGGAGAGGAGGGAAGGAGAAGGTCCTCCAACGGAAAAAAAAATTATAATTTTAAAGAGTTCCGTGTTAAATATTTATATGCATCTGACCCTAGATAGATTAAAAATGAAGGAGTTAAAAAGTCTACAAGGTTAAAGTTATGCACACTTTATCAGAGACAGGATTCTTCCAAGTCGCGGTCAAGTCCTCAACAAAGAAGTCATAAAGAATGGGAAGGTTCATGGGATTTGACTCCTGATAAAAGCTAACTGCAACATCATGATACCGCCTGTCATCATGGAGACTCGCAGATGCAGATTCCATCGTGCCTGGTTACAATAGACCAGAGTTACACGTACGGAAATTAACACTTCACTCTTCTGTAGCCTGGCTGTATCTTGGGTTGGAAAGACAGGAACAACTCCTGAGACCTCTGCTTCAGAGGCGTCAAGTGCGAAGGAAGTGTAAGTTTTGCAGTATCCGAAGACTCATATCCTGTCTGATTACCAGGTAATTTCCAGCAATTACAAAAATCCTACAGAACCAGACACTTCATCAAGCCGCGCTCATCGATTAGCATGACCGAGTGCGAGTACTTACAAAATTACATGTGCTCAACAGATTCGTGAATGATCACTAATGTAGACTGACTCTAAAGCCCTCGACCATTTTTCATTTGAATATCTTACAAGATATATATCTAATCCTACTATTTTTTTCTTTGACATATCTTACATGATTTAGAATTTTTTTCCTCGAACATGCAAACGCTGGCTAATTCCCCTATAATGCATTTCTAAAGGCTAGAGAAAATCAAAAGACTCGTGCATGAAATTGGAAACTTGATTTTGCACATACACTTATACGCCTTTTGCTTTATGAGCTGTGAGTTGTGAGAAAATTAGTGATACAGAAAAATTCCACGGATGCACTTGCCATGTAATGCTACATCTGTCACTTGACTCACTGTCTGCACATAAAGGTTTCCATTCTGTACACTTATAAAAATAACGAACGGTCGTAATAATCAAAATATACACACACACAAGTCAGTCATAATATGGTTTACACGTCGTAGCTATATCTCCATGTTCTGCAGAATCTGTTAAAATCCCCAACTCGAGTTTTGAGACTCGTTTATTTATAAGTTCGCATGTGGTATATATCTATACTTATACATACGTAATCATACTAAGGTATGAAGACTGTCTATAATACATCTCTAGGTAAACCTACCTAATATGTATCATGCCTATACCTTCGGTCACAGCTGCAATAAAGTCACAAGTTCAATTCATTCCACGGCTTGGAAGAATTCCTTCCACCTGCCCTTGAATTATTCATTTCAACTTTCCTATCGAAATCGTAAGTTCAATTACTCCATATGAATATGCACCTCAGAGGTTCCCCACACGGTGAGTTCATACATGTATACTCACGGTAGTGTCCGACAATCCCTCTGCAATCTGCAACTTGAAACCCTAGGTTTTTCTCTAGGAATATTCAATATCTAATCAAGTCGATCTTCAACTTGACTAAAGTTTAAGCAGGTAAGCACTCCCAAATTCCCAATCTAAATTTCTTCCCGAGCCATCCGTCACGTGAATGACGACGTCGAGGACGACAACAACAACAATACTGTTTCATGTCTAATGTCTACATACCCTACTTGCTAGCAAGTACGAGACATTTTTATGTCACTCCTTCCTTCCCCTAAACAATCGAATCCCAGTGATCTTCGCAGAGCTAATTGGTATTTCGGAGTAAAAAGAGCATAAAAATTGCAATAGAATCCCCCCTGTACACGTAGTACGGCTTGTCAGCAAGTTTCCTGCCGTTTCATCCACCCCTTTCTGCATCCTGCATCCAACTCTTTATAGTAAATGAAAAAATCTGGGAAATAATTACGTGCTGAATCATAATTTAACTCCTATCTATCTCCATGTACATTGTTCACGGCTCTCTCGACGCATATGCAAACACTTTTTAAATAGAGCCAAACCTTGAGTATACATGGCTAATGGTTCTAGTGCTCATTGTAATTATAGGTGGATACATATGTGCGTATTGTAATGTAAACTTTACAGAGCATCTTCAAGCAAGTCATTTTGCACAAGTTTTCATTCCCCTGGCTGTGTGTACTCCGCACATGCTATTACCATATCTAAGAACCGAAGTGAGTCTCTATACCAGCCATTTGAAAATATAAATTAGAATCTGCAAACTCCAAGTGCGAACTTCTGCCATATGATATTAAATGAACAGGTTCATTATTCCTACTCCTTTAGAATGTACAGGTAATTATTTTTATTTTCCATGGTCCCAGCCCATGTCGGATTTGTTTCTTGATGCTAGGGATGGTAAATAGTACGTATTCCGCTTAAATTTCCTCAATGACTCTCTAGTTTGCAAAACCCAGAGGACCCATACTCCTTTTCTTAAGATCATCAACACACTGACATGTGCCTGGGAAGAACGAGGAGGAGAACCACTTGGAAGGAACAGTATGAAGAAGCAATAAACCCCTTGACAACAATTAACCATAGTGTATTGTTAGACCAGCTCCAAAATGCCGATCCCACCTTGTTTGATAGAACATTCAGGATATATGCTCTTCTGATGCGGATCTAATATGTTTTTACGTTACCTTCTTTCCTCCTAGTCATTATCCTATAATCTGATGTTTAAAGATGCAGCACTTAAAAAGTTATCTCATAACTGACCGATGTTAGGAGGGGAGGTTCGTCTCAGCGGTTGCTGGATATAATAATATTGCTCATATGTATTCACACAACGGAGAGATACTTATTGGATATTATTACATAATAGTTCTGACCTCCCATTGATGAGCAATTAAGCCGAGGCTGAGGTCAAGAAAAGAAAAGTTATTTCATGGGAAGTAGGTGTTACAAATATATGTACATATATACATTCGAGCTTTTCTTCGTTTCGAGCAACAGTACGGAACTAAATTATACAATTATGAATATGTAGGGAATTTTTAAAAGCTTCAAAAGCCCGCTGGTTTCAGTCTTCATCATTAGCTAACAATACAACAACAACACAAAATTACTGTATCACAAAATTAACCTCAAAGTTTCATTGTACATTTAATTATGACAACATTCCTAATATGAGACTTGGAAATTATGGGAGGGAAAAGACAATACAATTTCGGACATGGTAATTCTCGTTCCTTAGTTTGTATCAAGCTATCTCTCCACTAATCACAATCAGGCATTTGCTATTTTTATTGTTATTCAAAACGTGAGTAGCTATTTTCCTGTGAAGTGGTTTGTTAATAAAGTTCTTGTAGCAAAATCAAACCTGTTGCAAACATTTCCCTCCACACAGCACTCTTGTAAAGATGTTACCAAAACCTAAACTACTTGTAACCCTGGACAGTAATCACATGTAAAACAACACAAAAATATTAATTAGAAAGACATTTGACTCAAGGAGTACATGGTACATATATAAACTTATTCATTTTGAGTCCTACAGATTTTCTCCGTCTTATTGTTTAATGTTTTGGAAGGTTCAATAAATAATATTCAACCAACTCATACTAGTCTTTTTTGTACTTTATCTTATTTTTCTTCGATTATTTGTTTCTTCGAGTTTGCAACGTGATTCTTCACAACAGCGGTACCAGCAATGTATGATACCATTGCACATTTATAAAAAAAAACACTTTCAAGTAAATTCATCTTTACTTCACGTCCTATGCGTGCATTCATTACAAGAATCTCATTTATTCTCTTAAATTGCTTGAGAGAGAGAGAGAGAGAGAGAGAGACAGTCAAACACCTATATTGTAATATGCCACAAGAACCCACAAAGGAAAGTCAAGTGGTGTAAAGGCCAAAATGTCACAACATTAACATGTTTGCTGCGTGTAGTAAAATGTACCGAGTATATTAGTTCAGTATAAAGCAAGTAAGTTTTGGTGCTTAAGGAGACCGAGTGGAAGCAGAGCAAATAAGAATCCAATAAAACTTCGTATTCTACTCTAGAGATTATTTTTTCATGTAATTACGTGTACTAACTCATCTCAAGACAGAAGTATTTGTGAAGTGGGTGGCCGTGTGGTCATGAAACAAGTGACTCTGACAATTGGATGTTTGCTTTGTGGAGTTACGCATAATGAGGAAACAATACAAACACGATGCAGACAGTATAACATACAAGGTGGAAAGCATATATCCAATCATCCAATGTGTCATAATTACTAGCTGTGTTTAAATTGCAAATTGGAATTTTTTTCTGACTTACCATATTGATGCTCTATACGAACTTTCTACAGTCATACAATAAACCTCCACGAATCCGACATTTGCCGCATACAAATTCCACAGAGCATTCCCTAATATGATGCATAAGGACGTAGTTACATGAGGGAATTCGTGAAAAGAATTAGTACCATGTGTGCTTGTGTGCATGTGGTATGTGATGTGCAAGAACAAAATAGTGCATCACAGCTTCACCCATATGCATCCCAAAACAATATCTTTATAAGCATGCACATTACTTGAATTTCCGCTAATAATTATTCTATTGTAAACTCAAGAAGCTGTGTTACTAAAATCTGAAATGTAAACTACTTAACTAAATTCTGAAGTATGCATCAAAATTTAAAACTTCTGAAATATTGATGCAAATAGTATAGATGATTAGTAGTTTATTCAATGTAATACAACAAATCTTCACAATTTCAACTATTTGCCAGGAGTAATAAATGCACTTCGAGAGAGGTCAATACTTTCCGACCTTTTCCGGATGCACGGCCGACAGAGCAAAAAGAATCTCACTCTCTTCACTGAACGACTATAACAAGCTGTTTCTCCGCAGTGATTACACTTAATGCAAGTTGAAGATTAAATTACGGTTATGTAAGAAATACTGCAACAAAAGTCCACCTCATGTTCATCGCTTATACCAGATCTGCTGGCAAATTACCTATTCAAATTTAATGAACGAAGATTTTTATACTAACCCGGACTCGAGGATCGAAGATAATTACAAATATTACTTGCAATACTTTTATTGTTTGGTGCTTTTGGAGCAAGGTTGCCTTGTTTTATTTGAGGACGTTGGACCACAGTGCACTAACACAACTTTGAGGCGCATTGTATGCACTTATTATTGCCTAGTGGCAACCGAAAGAGTTATAGTACACAGATTACATCAAACTCTTGCATAAACGAAATATATAAGTAATATAAATATGCACGAAATAAGTAGATACTCTTTGATGCTTCAAAAACCAGTACTTAAATGCTTTGTTATTAAAAGCGCAATATTTAAAGGAACCAGAGCAGAATTTAATTACGGGGGAATGGATTCAGCTTGAAAATACTGCATGTAACCTTAAAGGTATGATCTGTTGGATTGGAGGTTGGAGATATTAATCTGGTAGTTGTAATATTAATAAAAGCACCAAGTAAAGTTACAAATAAGACAAATAACAAATGTGTGATGTACAGCAAAAGCGCAGAAGCATGAGGAAACTAAGAGTCTCTAGGAAAGTGAGTATGTTAATATTGGACGTACCTTTAAATGTCAGTGTTAGGTCAGGTTGGTCTGATATTTCGTCGTCAATTAGAAATTCTGAGTCCGAAATGGCTTTGTCCGCATCAGCTGTCGCGTAACCGCTACCACAAGAGGAATGCTCTTCACTAGAAAAAGTAGAAACAATACTGGAACTCGTCGATCCATCACGGGCGAGAGGGAAGTTAACTGGCATCGCTTCTTGAGGTGGCCGACTTAAAGGTTTCTTGACGGTAGTTTTAGCAAAGCTCCGATGCTGACCTTTAGGAGATGCGTTCTTACAGTTTTCTTTATTGTCACTGGGACTGCTGTAGCGGAGTCTAGGAGTTCGGGGGGATGGAATGCCAGTCATGGGTAATGATTTCCTTGTGCTCATTGAGTTCTTGCCATTGTTGTCCTCATTCCTGGTAGATTTAGGAGAGTCGGACACGCGATGAACTGAATCTATAACCGGAGTGTTACTATCAGGAGCGAGTGGACTTGTGGATTTCACATACGTAGAGCTCCTAACGAGCGGACTAGGAGGACTGCCGTGGTTACTAGATTGTTCAGCAATTTTACTCTGGTACTGGATCGTTCGCTGTTTCACAACTCCTGTGCTCACTCCAGAAAATCCCGCACTTTGAGAACTTGGAAGGCCATGCTTACTTTCTAATGTGACTGCAGATGTTGACGATGGATTATTACGGTTTTTATATAAGTTCATCATGTAGAAGGGAACGGACTCCACTGGTTTTTTCACTCCTGAATTGTATGTTGGAAGTTTGCTTCCCAGAGACGAATAAACACTTCCCCGTCGAATCTCATTATTTGTTTGGGATTCCGGTGAGCTTTTTCTACCAGGAATTCCACATCCAGGCATACCATTACTATTTCCGTTTCCAAATCTCGTTGGCATGGTCTCTCTTCTACTCTCAGCTGCCTTGGATTCATTTGTTGTAGGTCTGGGTTTAAAAAATTCATTACCAGAAACCCACTGACCAGTAGCATCATCCGCAGTCGACTCGACATGCTTCACGGATCGTAAAGACTGGACCGGCATTCGAGAATACAAACATCTTTGATTTGCGTTGGTGGTTTTAATAGATGCAGTACTACTTGCATTACTTCTGATATTGCTTCCACTAGAAAATGTAGGAAGTTTCGACGTCTGAGTTACATGGGTGACGGACTGACTTGATTTCAAACCATGTCCGTTTGGTTGCTGTTGAATATTATGTACCGAGTAAAGCTTAGGAAGGTTCATTTCCGTAGACCGTGCCAGCCCGCTTGACTTTGAGGGCGAGACACTGGTCTCAAATCTAGCTAGACCTTGACTGGAAGAGGATACAAACTTTCTATCGGTTGTCTGCCTAAAGCCGAAGTGTGTTGACTTTGCGTAACCATTCATGTTTAAATAATCTTCTTGATGTTCGGATGTTCTTGAATTAGAGCGTAATTCAGATCCAATGTCAGGACTTCCGAAAAAAAGACTCCTTCGAAGTCGAATTTCCTCACGGATTATGTCGGAACTCTTGACTGCATCAGAAGAACGTTGGTATTGATTAGTCGGGTTATTTATATTATTACAATTAATATTCGTTATAGACGCGAGGTTAGACCCGGTCAAGCTCGGTGAGTCCGCTGAATGTTCACTTCTGGCACCACAATTGTCCAAATCAACTGACTGTTTTTGAAGTTTTACTGAAAGTTGATGTCCAGAGAGGTTATCACTGTCATCATTAAAATTAAAGCCCATGGCTTCAGCGTCGGAGGGTGGAATCGGTCGGTCAGGTCGAGGGGAACTAACGTTGGAATCAACGCCATTTGAATCTGTCGTGGTCAAGCTCTCATTTGCAAGGGCAAATTGTACTTCAGTCTTAGTTATAACTGCAATAGCTGGATGCAACTTTGAAGCATAGCAAGGTTCTGGGTTAGCACTGACAGTAACTGATTTCTTAAATGTACGCGCGTTACTTACATTTCTTCCACAATTCTCGTTATCTAAATTAGAGGGAACAAGTGGATTTCTGGATCTCAGTCGTTTGATTTTCCTCAGAGATTTTTTACTCCCGTTTTCAACCTCAGGCTCTACGAAAGACACGTTCTTGGAGATTCCTTTCTGAGACTTTTTGTTTTTACTTGGCGACACTCGATGTGAACGTTGTGGTGCAACATGTGACTCCGGTGCAATATGCTCTGTCAGTTGTTTGACTTGTTTCATATCAAATGTGGAAAACGTTGACTTGAAAGCTCTCCTGGAAGAGAAGGACGAGGATGACTCTTGCTTGCCAGACTTGAGTGAAATGAAACGTTGTTTTTTGATCTGTAACACACAGTACAAATATAGCTGAATTACATATAAGGAAACATTAATTCCATTTAATTTTACTTATGTGATCTTAATAACAGGTTATGCCAGCTTTATTACATGTCAAGCCCTGATTAGACGCCCACGCCTGCTCGACTGTACATCAAGCTTGGGGTGGCATTGTAATCGTTCAACATTTCACACACTTGGTGTTGTTAGAAATGCTGACGAGTTTTCTCTGCCATGCTGTTGCTACACTAATAATAACATTTAACAGCTAGCTCAAAATAAACTAGTCAGTGCGAAGCCACGCAGTGTGCGCGTTAGGTGGATCAACATTAATTCAGCACTTCTCCGGTCTGCCAAAAACTGATTCCCATGTAGTACGACGTACACACACCTACTTTTACCATGAATGTATATCGGTTGTTAACGCCATTTGCATAAACCAAAATCAATCACTCAGTCCAATAAATCCTCAAAAAGCTGATCCTATAGCACTTTTTCCCATCGAAACATTATACACCTAAACGCTCTTTTTATCTCCCTGTACCACCTACGTGCATTTCCCATCATAATTAGAGATACTAACGAACAGAATGGTTCCCAAATAGTTTCCATACTACGATTCCACTTCCGAATGCTGATTTTTATCACTTGAATAAAAAGATGCCTGATCGGATAGTAATAACAACTCAAGTCATGAGTGACCACGATAATATTAGCTGTTGAATAACAAAGAAGAGCCAAAGTAATTAAAACAAACTAAATTCAACCTTCCGTCACATTCGCTTTTCTGCTCCCGACAATTATACACATGCTCAACGGCAGGTTGCAGACGAATTGCAATTTTAGTTAAATGGAAGGGTTCTACCAGAATAAATAAAATAAAATTTAACAACGCATCCTTGATTGCCGATTCCGACAATAATATAGTATCATACGACCTCGGACCTACCTCACCTATCCAGAGTCATTAAAAGTTTGTCCATAAAATGATCTAACCGGAAACAGGTAGTCAATATTACTCCCACAGGAAAACACACATTCAACAGTTGAGATTCCCTATGTTCATTGAGTCTCGTCGTCAGAGAATATAATCACATTTTTGTTTAAAAACTCTTCCTATTTATTGTTTTAAAATACTGTCCATCGTCGATCGTACGTAGGACCTGAAATAATCAGGAAACATAAGAGTCACAGCCACTTCAACTCCAGCACTTATTCAGGTACCTCCAATGCTTTTAAACTCGAAACAGAGTAAATCTATAAAAATAAAAGTAAATATTCAATATTTCTCTAGCACCAATTTACCTAATCATAATCATGTTCCCTTCAAATAAGGCTATATTGGCATAATTATATTACGTAATTCATGTACTCGAGGCGTCAGCACAACATTACCTCATACAACAAAATTTGTATTCATACAGCATTAGGATTGGATTGACTATTACGAGGAAAAAGTGTGACCAGAGTCCAAAGAACATATTTACTACGTCAACATTATCAGGGGCATGTAGATGGTAGACTGGACTGTATATTTAAAACTGTAAATATAACAAAACACATGTGTGGCATGTAATCCGCTCCGTATACATATTTTTAAGAATTTTAACATACATTTTTTAAAACATTTAAATAAACAAGCTTTGATTTCGACACCAATGATGCCCCAATCACGCACAATTATAGGGACACTTGTAAAAGATTCCACAGTTACTGGGAAAATAGGAATGAATGAAGAGGCATCCTCTGATACTGGATTTAAGTTAAAACGCCCTGATAGTTCTGCTTGCTGTGTAAATATTTACGGGGGTCGAGGATCCGATATCATATCTCACCTACATAAATAACAACAGTTCAAGAATTTAAACATTATAAGCTGATTGTTATTAGACATTGACCTTATCAATGCTTGCTGGTCAATTTGAGATTCAGTAAAATTCAATGGCAGAATACTCAATAGATTGGACGGGTCCACATTTAAAATTAAATAGATCACACAAGGTATTAAAATTAAGTCATTCATTTCGCGTTTCAAAACATTCATTAAGATTATTCAAATTGAATCTGAGTAATTCATTAGTAACTTACCCATGATGATGACTTGGACACTACTTATACACTATAAATATACTCCCCTGATAAGACTATTTTACCAATTACTAAACGCAAGGTCAGACTATGATTTTTTTAATAATTATGGCATTTAAAGTTAATTACGAGCGATTGGCAAAAAAATTTTAAACTTCACTTAGTCATTTGATCTTAGAAGCTCAGAGCTGTCCCCCGACTAATAAATATATGGGTCACGGCTTCAAAATCAATGTCCTCAGGACTCCCTACATATCAGAATCCAAACGGTTTCATAAATTAAAGCGAAACCATTAAAATAAATTTAGCGGAGAAGATTTGACAAAGTTTGATTGAACCCCACGAGCTACCGAGTTAGAACTGAACTTTCACACTATAATTTTAATTCCGTTAAGAAGAAAAACACAGTCTTACTTGTACTCCACTTTACTCCAACAATTTTGGCTGGGACCCACAAAATGGCAAAAAATCCTACTGATTCTAAATTGTCTAATCTCAATTGCAAAAAGCTACATTTCCTAGTTGAATCCTCCTGGCCTGGCTATATTAATGATAATAATAATTTATTATTTTAGGAGCTATTTTAATATCCTGCCCTGAAGAACAAAAATATTCCCCAAAAACATTGAGTGTGTCGAACCTCAACTTAGCCGTTTGTAAATACAAAGTTCATAATAATACTGGATATCTGTTTTCAAAAAAAAAGGTTGAAAGGAGTTTATGTAAATGAATGAGTAATCAGTACATTTAGTACAAGGGCCTCTCCTTTCAACTTTAAGTACATCTCTAATTTTTACTTTAAACTTAATATCTATGCAGTCTCTCAGCAGCCAAGTTATAAGTAGGTAGACACTTTTTAAGATCCACAGCCCACAAAATCCACAATCCACAGTCCACAGCCATAATAGTCCGCTCAAACAATATTGGCAATAGAAGGGCAGTGTGTACCACTGCTCCACTTATTCCCATCATCCGCTCCCACTACAACAACTATCCGTTATACTGTAGTCGAAAAATAGCATTTTTTAGCTACAAGGACAAAATTCAAGGGACACCGAATCTATAACAATTTTTATCGGAGATTACATCTCTTTAGGGAGCAAATTTATCGGGATGTCCTTATTAAAAAAATAGCTCACTTATTTTCCAGCCCCCCTTTTTTTAATAAAAAAATTCCATTACAAGTGCAGCATTAATCAGCAAGAGTCCTTTGAATGCTAATCCATTCTTCCACTATCGAATCTGCTTTAGAATGTATTTCCCTTCAGGTAAAAAATAGAACTATTGTGTTGGACAAAACTTTTGTCGTGGAAGAAGCCAAATGATTTACAAAAAGACCTAGCATTTTCCCTCTTCAATGACGATATTTGACCCAATCCCGTACTTTATGATTTTTTTCAGGAAATCAGATCAGTGTTAGTCAGAAAGAAGGATACATATACATTGTTTATATTTTGAACCGCATTTAGGATTAGGAATTGGGGACGACGAAAAAGATGTTTCATACAAGAGGAATAAATATTTGAGAGTGTATTAAAATATACCCTTTGTCATGATTTTTTCGAAGGACGATATTGTGTCAAAGTAAAGGACTAATAACCCGCCAAAGAAATAGCTGATGAGGGTCATTTCCGTAAACTCTATTTACAGAATCAAGTCTTGAAAGATCTAAATTGTACGCTTAAAATGTTTGCAATGCTTGTAAGAAGAAAAACGGAGGCTGAGGTAAACGGGAATACTTGCAATTAATTTTGCTTCTATACAAAAATGATCCTGTAAGCCGGTCTCTTATAGCTAGAACAGACTGTACAAGACTCTCCGTTTCTACAACTTCATATTTGTAGACATGTACATATCATAATGGCAAATTCACGTGATAGAATTAAACCCAGGCAGGTATTATCTTAATTGCCAATAAAATAGCTTGTACATTTATGGTCATAAACAAGAATTATGCACACCTTTAATTATTCAGTGCATTTACCTTCCGCATTCAACCCAAACTTTTAATCTTTACCATATAATAATATTACAGATGGGGATTGACGTAGTTAAACACTTGTAATGGTTGTAATACTGGTAAACACTGGTCAATCAAGGAACATGTGGCAGTTTCATGGGGATATGGTTTCTATACCGCTACCGCTGACAATGAGTGCTTTTTTTGAGTGGGCTATAGGCTCTAGGCCTGTGTATACCTATATGCTGTATATATTTGAACAGTATTCATCAACAATAATCTTTTAGCGTTGAGCTTTTAAAGGATATAGCACCCAGGGAAATACGTCTGCTTTGAGCACTTGAGCCGTTACCACAAAAGTGTGCTTCAAATTCTTCAAATAAGCGTCTGGGTAAAAAGCTTATGAGGGACCAAACGCCGCACGTGGGGCAATCAGTGACCGGAACTCTTTTTTAACCTGATAATTAAATCATTGGATACAAAAATATGAAAACCGGAAATGAATGAATGGGATTAGTCTAGCTATGCTTGCATGTTGGTAAGTAATGCCCGAAGCACTGTTTTTATTACGAAATTATTTCTCACAGTACTATTCACAGGCTAATTTATTATCAAAGCTGGTGAGGACAATTGCGAAAGCTTGAAGAGCACAGAGGGGATAGCGGTAATCCATAGTGAAAAGATCTGAAGCCACTCGGCCGAATTGGAGAATCACGTAGTCATCTAAATCCAGTTAAAAATTTGATACACATGACCAGGGGAAAAAAATTTACAAAATAAAAAAAAACGAACAAAAATGCCAACCTTTCTTTTCATGAATGATTTGAAAATTTTTGACAGAGGCTTGCGTCACTCTGCCGTGGAAATTCAGGACGAAGGACTGATTGTCATCGTTCCAAATCGGAGCCTTGTTTCTTAATTCGAAAAATTGTTGGGATTCTCCTTGCTTGTGCAATTCTACAAAAGGGGCATTAAATCAGGAAATGTTTTAATTCGAAACTAAAAAAGCATGTGATTTTTTTTTCTTTCATAATAATAATTATTTTTTGAACCTAAGATACTATCTTTTTCCTTCGCAGGTCTATGTTCTCTCCTTCGTGACTCGTTTTTCATTTCAGGGATCAAAATCTTCATTTTTCGGGGTCCCTTAAAGCCCAGTACGTTGGGTTCCTAAAATGGGAACAGTTCAGTTGATATAAAGATGAAACTCAGGAATCAAAAAATTCAACAAATCGGAGAGGGAAATTACATAAATGACCGCAGCTAGTTCTTCTCGGAGCGGCGTCTCACTTCCGTAGGATTGGAAAAGCCCGAATCGTTTTTGGGATTGACCGTTGTCGTAGATGGTAAATTGTGTCCCTAGTAGATTTGAGCGAACCTTCCCCACAAAATGGTTGCTGTCGCGGGACAGATCCGATGCATCTGTAGAAATAAGGTAGTTGCTTGTTGTGCTTTTCTTTCTTTTCCGGCCCGTAAGTAGCAAAATCTGGGGAATGGGAATGAATCAACAACTACTGATCTGAAAGTACTTGGTTTTTAATTATATTTATACAGGTGTACTTTTCTTCCATCCGGCCGTTCCAAATGCATGTAGTAAGTGGGGTAGAGACCACGATCAACTCCTTTCCGATCTCGCGTCACCCTGCATTGAATATCAAAACCAATGGCTGCCGGTTGAAGAACGAATTCGTCGATGTTGTCCACAATTTGCTTTAGGTTAACGCATTTTGTGACCTTCTCTTTGTCATTGTCATCCGATTGCTACGGGAAACAGTCAAGTTAAAGCCAAAGTGTTCAAAATGAAACTATCGAAGTGGCTTGGATGATGATATCTTTTACGATTAATTACCATAAAAAACTTGCTAATTGTCATTTCCACATCGTCATATCGACCCTCCCGCTCCACACCGTCTTCCGTTCGGGTAAAAAAATCTAAAATACTGTCATGATTCGGATCATGTGTTCTTCTAGGTAAAGGGAGGTCTGCAAAACCTTTCCTGGAGCTGCGACCCCTCGGGGATCCCTCAGGTGGAGTATTCCAAACTAATTTAACTTGTGGAATCTCGTCATCTGCCCCTTTTACCTCGTCGCCATTGAAAGTTTTAAAACCGTTACTCGCATCGAAATTGTCCTCAAGGACCAAGGACTCGACCGAGATGTACCGGCGTGCTGGTTTGGTACGACTGTATGAGGATCCATCATTACTGTCACTTCTCTCATCCTCGTCCTCCACCGATGAGCTTGATGTTGATTCCTCCGTTTCGTTGTTGTCGTACTCGTCGTTATCGTCGTCGTTCCTTCTGTGTGCTTTACGGTCGGTGTCATTTGTCAGGTCGATCGTCTCAAGGTCAAAACCAAGTCCATCAACAGTGCTCTGACTAATAGTTTTTTTGGCTGGTGATTGAATTACTTCCTCCGACTCTGTATTCAATCCTAATGGTGTATATAGCTTTTCATTTTGGAAATAAAATTCAGTTTGGGGCCTGTTCTTCGTCAGGATTGGCTTGAAGTCAGGGGTTGGGTCAATTCCAACTTCATTTTTTAGTTTCACACTTTTTGGAGACGGAGCTGATGTGCCGGGTTTTTGAGGTAGTCTGGGAGTTCGAGGTCCGTCCGTGTTAACTGGGCGGACGTTTATTATTGCACTGGTTGATGCAACCGTGCCTTGGTTCGGTTTATACGAACGTGCGGAATTTCCGGCGGAGATTGAAATGGATTCCTCTGGTACGAAATTACCCGATGCTTTTCGTCGCAGACGTGATTTTATTTTAGATTCTTCATCTTCATAGAGCAGTTTTGTTGTATAACGTTCCATGTTTCTAGTTCACTAATTTCATTTACTTAAATCTCCCTCATACACGGCATTGTATGACTGCTCTCAATTATCGAGATTGATTTACAGTTTTGGTAAACATTGAATGGAAAATGCAGGGTTATGGCTGCCAACTCATCGACAGTAAAGAATCTTTGCTGCTTTTATTCGAATTTATTATTATTATGATGCCATATTTTTTTATTTGATTATTATTTTATTTGGTTATTACTGTATAAATAAATAAAATTCACTAAATTCTTATCTTTGCTTCTCAGAATAGAAACTAGTTGCTATAAAGATGTTTTTCGATATATTTTCATTAGTAAAAGATTTAAAATATTGCATTATTGAAATTATTTTGTTTTAATTTTTTTTAGTCGAAAATTTACCAGCCTATAACCGAATAATTACAGTTTACACTACCAAGTATTCCAAACGTATACATCGCCTGTTGAGAGACCAAAGCAGAAGAGCAGATGCAATATTTACTTTGCCTTTTTGAATCCAAAAACGTTTCATACAGTAATGTATTTAACAGAAGGCATTAAAATTACCCCAAAACCAGTTGAAAATAATAAATAATACAAAGTTATAGGTGGCAGTGGCACTTGAGTATGTGTAATGCCGTTCTGCACTTGATCATGTAATCATTGTATTGCTTGGACCAGTAAAATAATTTAGATTAGTCCAAAACACAAGCAAACAGAGGGACTCAACTAAATTTTGACAAAATGCCAAAAGGGAAGAAGGGGAAAAAGGGGAAGAAGGGGAAGAAAGGGAAGAAAAAAGGAGAAAAGAAAGTCCCTCATCCACCCCCTCTCCATGTTCTCACCGACCTTTACAATCAGTTAATGGAGAAAATCCGCCATCTAAACGAAATGCGAATCATGGCTAGGAATAAACGCCTGGAGGCTTGGTTTATGACCAGAGAAATGTCGGACCTCAAAGGTGACAATCAAATATACAAGGATCACCTTAACGAGGATATTGATGAGCTGCATGAGCTCATCCTAAAAATTTCGTAAGCATTAACCAACATTTAATCTCAACATCGTATATCGATGCTACTTCCTTTTTGCAATTAACAAAGACGGTATTTACAATGACCATTCCCTTATTCCGACAGCGACGAAATAGACAAAGAGAAAGCATCCATTCAGAAAGAAATCGACCGGCTGATGGCACAACTGGATAAAAAACATCAGCAAATTCTCAAAAGAACAGAAGTTGTAGAAGAAGAGCTGGCGAAGGTCAAAGCAGATTTATTGGAATTCGAGCCTCTTATGTAAGTACATCCAGGGAGTTTTTGGTTATTTTTAGAAAGTTGGTGATGATGAAAAAGTTGAAGTGACAAGTTGAAGAAACATGTTTAAGTTTGTAACCGGAATGAAACTGACCGAAATGATTATCTACTCCTGAATAAGGGCGAAGCTTGCAAAAATGCTAGCAAGGTTGGAACAGCTAAAAAAGGAAATAGAAGCAGCAGAACTGGAAGCGGATATTAAAACCCGACACCTCAAGAATCAATACCTGATGTGAGTTGAAATATTAAACATTTAATCTAGCGACCTAATTTCTTACAAATGTTATATCAGGGAACGGGCTACGCTCCACAACCATTTGGAGAAGCAATTGTTTGATTTAATAGAACAAATACGTTCTTACATCATGCCTATCTTATGGCACCACTTGCGCCGCACTCAAGTCACTAGCACTTGTACAAGGTGGCAATTAGCAAAGGCCGATGCAAAAAATATCGTAATTATCTCTTCTCCTTTATTAAGTACAGTATACTTACAGATGTGTGGTATATTGCCCTTACTTTGTAAATTAGAGACTCGGTGAGCTCCGCGATGACCTGATACTTAAAAGGAAATTGCTGACAATCGAGAAAAGTTACGTCGGTGTGGACTGGGCTTTCTATGTAACTACGTTTTTATTATAATTATTTTCTGATTATAAGGTTCCCCGCTTAAGTCGTATTTAGTTATATTGGAATGGTCTAACTGATTTTATAGAAATTGGCGGAGGTACAAGCAGAGAGAAAAGCCCGTCGGAAAGCGTTGCTCCAGGTTGCTAAAGCCACAGAAGTTGAGGATGCGCCTACAGAACTTGCAAATGCCTTCAACATTTATCTTAAAAAACGTCTAACAGCTTTCCAAGAGGCCAGAAGGAGAGAGACTAAAAACCGACAACTGGAGATTAAGCCATCTTTGCGGATTTCGTCTGAAGCCATGCTGAAAGAAGGTATGCTTTAATACTATAATCACCATTTATTACGATTCGTTAAACTGTGATATGAGAGGAGACTAAAATTGTAATAATTATTGCTCTCTAACATGCCTTTCTTTATTAAGGTGAGTTCTTCGAGGAGGAGGAGGTAGATGAGGAGACTGACCAGGACGACGATGACTGGGAAGATGTGAATGAAGGAGAAGGTGGTGAAGGCTGGGAGAATCCGTTTGTCATCAAAAGAAAGAAAAGGAGGCGCCACCGTCGACCAACGTACCATAACGATGATGAAGATGATGATGACGACCAGTCCGCATCGGATTCCTTGTCTTCAGGAGGCAGCGATATGTCTGATTTTAGGAAATCCTCAGCTGACAATCGTCGTATGAGTAGACCGTCTGCCACTCCAATTCGTTCTTAGAACCATTGTCACATTCGGTCACAGGCACTGCATGACCTTTTAACCGACATGACAATGTTAGGTCAAAACTGTGACACTAACATTGTCAATAAATTATACAACAATGTGCAAATCGACTTTTTGACAGTTCAAATACTTTCAGGCATTTTGCAGTACTATTGTGAATACGAACTGAATATTGCAACTTGAGATCGAATTTCTTCAGCATTATTCTGCTGATAGTATTTACTAATTTTAGCTGATTATAATCTCATTACAAGTTTACCCTGTAGAATATTACAAGTTTATTGTTTTTCGTTCGCTAACCATGTTTCTGGCAGGCATAATCAATAGTTTTTCTATTATTGAAATAGGTACATACTTTACTGAAAAAGGCTAATTTTTACTTTACCATACGATAAAGTAATTTAAGGATGGAACTTTAAGGATTGTTAAAGCGATATCCTATTTTGGTCTTTCCTCATAGCATCCGTGTTCACATTGTGGCATTGTGCCTCTTATTTGGAATGTGTTCTCGGTAGTCATACTTTTTGGGTGCTACCATTTGAATGCATTCAATATACTCGAAAGTAAGAATACCTGTAAGAAAATGTACATACATGTAGATATACATTTAGGGTACCATTGTGGCAATGTGCCAGCAGCGTTGGGCAGAATGCTCAGATAATCTTTGGCATACAGATTACAAACCTACCCTGAAAGTTTTGGTTTGGGATTAAGGATACACATCAAGTAATTTTGACGTGGCACGCACTTAATTTTTTAAAAATAAAGTGTATATAAATATGAGATTACGGAAATTAATTAAATATGTGTATATACAAAGCTAGCTATTTCAAGCAATTTAACCACATAACGTAAGTTATAGGAAGCGGAGGCAACACTCTTTGTACAGTTAATGTAATCCCTCGGAACAACGGTTTTTTCCGGTATAAAAACCACCCCTCCATAAACATATTCAATTCAAACCGAAGACTTTATTAACGTATTATGTCCAGTTAATTACTGACATAAGGATCAGTCTCCCCAATGAGACTGGGGACGTGAATTTGATTGATATTCCCGGTGGAAGGTATCTGCTGTACAGCCATTTGTTCTAACGAGAGGGGCCTGACGAACAGATAGTTTATATATTTTTGTTTTTACATATTACTTTATTTTATATACAAGGACATTTTAAGGATCAACCGCAGTAAAAAAAAGTCTTCAAAACTATAAAATTATGTGTATTGGTGGGATTTTGTACTATATTGAAAGCATGACTTGTCCCCATTGATATTCTCTAAGACATTGACAGTAAAAAAAAAGTCCAGGATGGAACTGTAAAACCTACTCATTTAAGAGATCTTCTCTCTTCAATTCTTTTCGGCACAATTTGTCCTCCACATGATTTTCGACCTGTGCGGAAGATGGCAAAAGTTTGGTTGCTTTCGATATTTGGATTTGAAGGAGAGGAACTTGAAAAAAGTTGAATGGGCAACCAGGCCGGAGGAAATGTAAATGAAGTGAGTGCTGAGGACTTTTAATATGCGAAGTTTGCTCTGCTTACATTAAAACTAGTAGTAAGTACTTATGTATACTCTCGTCCACTCACATCCATGTGAGTATTAATTGAATTGTCTAAACGTCTGAGAGGAGACATTTACAACAACTAAAGTAATTTGAATTTACATTATTAACCCTAGGAGGTAGCCTTAAAATATGGATACGCATACATAGCTATTAAAAACGTGTTTCCAACCAAGCTACAGATACTTGCAATTCAAGGGCAAATTTGTGACTCTCACGTCCACTGCAAGTATTGAGGGTGGTGGGCGAAAAATGTACCATTAAAGTTACTCGTTTAAATTCACCTTATTTCAGATTTATTTTATTTACAATATTCATAATAATATCCTACATTCTATATGTTCCCACATAGCTTATACGTAATTATAGAGAATAAAGCTGCAGTTCCCAGTTCCCAGGTATCTGGGTTCTAATAATTCCTACACTGCAGCCATATAATAAAAAACTGATTGTATGTATGTATGTACCTGAGTGCTCTTCAACGTGTGTAATCCTTTTAGTAATCCTTTAAGGTTGTAATCTCACTCACTCACTCAGTGTTTTGGTTCCGACTTCCGACAGCTGTAAGACTCTCTATCTGTCTCTAGCTAATTGTCTTCCAATGAAATAATTCAAGGAAAAAATGTTTCTTCTGTAATAATTATTATACACTCTGACTGGATGACGTCTTGAGGTAAATATGTGCTTATCGCGATTTTTTTTTCCTGTTTTCCTTTAAAACCTGTATGGTCTGGCAAGCAGAGTGAAAGCCTGATTTATTGTCACTTTCAAATAAAACACAGTGATGTGTGATGTCAGAGGGATCCTAAACAATCAACTGGAAGCTCCTGTCGGGCAGTGGAATTAAACAGAAAAACAATGGAACGCACGAGGCTCTGAAGGTCACTCAAAACTGAATGTGAAAAAAACTTTGGAAACTTTAAATATCCGTCGACGTGGAGAGAACTCACTTGAACTTTAATTCGTTGGTTGTGTGCCGTCAGAGTAATACACATGAGCAACAAAAATTATTTCCTGAGTCACTTGTATGTCAACTGCACCCCCCTTTTTCTCACATTTAGCAAGTTGCTGCAGTATCATCCATCTATTTGTGACTGAAATAAATTGTCCTTCATTTATCAATTATCAATTCATGGTCCTTTGTGTTGACGACTGGCCGGGATAACTTTACATGGATTGTTTGGATGGGGAAAAAAAGGAAATAAGGTGCGAAGCAAGTAAGGAGTTGCCCTTAAAATTATCATGAGCATTTAATTTTTATGCAGGAATATCTGTCAATTCAAGGAGCTGTGTAAAAGGAGCGCTCTCTCAGTAGGTGGTGAGCAGTTTAGAGTCAAGCACCATGTTTAATGCAGGAGAGCATTGGGCTTAAATAAATTCTCTTGGGATTTTCATCAAAATTTTATGCAAGCGTCTGACTTGAATAAATAGATACTTTAAACTCATTCCCCTCTAACTACCGTGTGCCTATTTATACACAGATGGCTTCTTACATGCGGTTAAGGAAGTTAACTTGCCGTTCATTACTGCCTTTTAATGCTCCCACTGCCTCGCTTTTATAGCGTCCTGCTCCATAGCGTATAACACTTGTCTCACAAAAACAAATTCAGTATTTTGTTAACAGTAGCACATTCACACCTTCCTCAAGTCGACTTGAGAAATTGGTCAAGGATTTAGGAGCTACTGGGTAAGTCTTTAGTATTTACTAAGAATGCAAATAATAAAAAAAAAAGAAGTCTCTGTATTTCTAATAATAAGTATTAGCGCACGGATTTCAATTCAAAAAGAGAAACCGAGTGAGTGTGTACGTTTCCATCCATGATTAGAATTTTATCAAGGTGTGCATTACATTACATATGCAGAGGCTATACTCAGATTTTTTTTTATCCACCTGCATATCTATGTATGTATCTCCTTACCCTATACCTCTGACAGACAGCTCAAAGATATAGTGTGCTACAATTTTTCACGCAATTAAATGTAAGCACATGATTGTACTATATATCAAACTCTGTAGGTTAAGACTATTGTTATCTGTCCGTTGTCAATAAATGTTTTGAAATCGTGTATTTTGTCGTATGCTATCAGGGATCTTATCTCAATGCTATCTCTCTGTACTACAATGTTCCGGTGAAATCAGTCCTGTGACTGTGAACTCCTGATGGATGAGCATCCCGTCAATAATTTCCTATGAAGGGGAACATATGTCATAAAATAGTTCTACATGGAGTCAGCTCTCATAGAAAAATAGCGATTAAAAAATGAGATGCCAGAATTATTGTATGTTTTTATTTTAGGGAATGTGAATGGAAATAAAACGTATTTGGAGGTACGAAATTGTGTACACTCACAAATAAACGCTGACATAGTCCTTCAAACACTTCACGAGTCAATGTAATAACTTGAAGGAATTTCAGTAGTAGTAGTAGTATACTAGTAGCAGTAGTACAAATAGTAGCTGTAACCCAAGCATGGTGACCATCTAGATTCCACTAAACATAAATTGTACGGAGAGGGTAAAAGAGAATTCCTGACTCTTCTGTTAACCAATACTACCCCGCTTGACTTGACTGTATATGTACTGTGAGTGATGAAATCTCATCCTTATAGGATTTTTCCTAATTATATCTGACGTTCATGTCAGTTATGAGAAGAAATTAAATGCTTAACCCAAAGAATGAGCATGCTTGAGTCTACAGCATGTTGTCTACATATAGTCTACCTCCTTTCCAACCTCTTGAAATAAACTCTTATAAATTATGTTGTTATGATACCCCACATTCTTTTCTGAATTGACTCAGAGCCCCGACCCAATGTTTGCATATCTACATATATAATCACTCAAAAAAATATTAGTTGTCATGTCTTAGTCAGTGATTCCATTTATTTGATCTTATCCTCATTCTGCTTGTCTTCGATGTATCCCCACGCGTGAAAAGAATTGAATTTGATCAGCAGTCTCCATAACTCAGTAACCACCAGTCACTTCATGGTCTTTTCGTATACACCGTCTGTATAGGCAAGTTCTAAAGTTTTTTTTTTACATCCAACTATCTTGCACGCTCCTCAAGTTCACATGTGTTCACTGTATCCCCGCTCTTTGTCTCTCTCTCTCTTTCTCTCCAACTCAGAGCAAGAGGGATTATTCTTTTTATTCCCAAAGAAACTGCTTAGTAGACCATTCTGGGACTAAGGCGTTTACCACTAGTTATCACTTTAAAAAATAATATTTTAATCTACCTCATTTACCATATCTTACCTACTGACATCCTTCGACTGTAATGCAAATAGACCATCACCAACAATGTACAGTGCAGAGCAATGTGAAGAGACACATTTGAATAAAATAATGACATGCAGGGGGCCGGTGCAGACGTCTTTCTGTCACGAGATCGTTCAGAGTACATTGATACTGTATTGATGCAGGGGGAACTTGGCATGTGTAAAGTCAGAATTTAAAGGTGAAATTCTTATTTAGAATTCAGTTTCACTTCTAAAAATTCTCATTAAAATGTAAATTTATTACTTTCCAATGTATTCATTCAAAACGCATCACCCTTGGGTAATTTCCCATATACGCACTCCCTTTTATGGGGAGCACATGGCTGGGATCCCACAAGATATATCTTACATATGAGCATAAATTATGATACTGTCTCTCAACTGTAATAGGCACTGTTGTTAAAATATTGAGCCAAAAGTACATAACTTGTACAGAGCTTGTTTAATTCCTCGACTACAGTTTTATTCCATCAATTATATAAACCTGGAACAACATTATTATTTCCCACCAACGCCTCACAGACTAATTGGGCTTTAATTACATGTGTGGGCTCAGGAGCGGACTGTAAAAACTAGGAAATTATCTCCTGATTTGTGAAGTCATTTCACCAGATCCTTGTAAAATGATTATCTGCTTGGATGTATCAAGTAACAAGGTATTTTTACGAATATGTGACGTACTTGGTACACATGTATCTGCACCTATTTCCAGCAGTCTGGCAGTCATTTGTGACAGTGGTCACTGAGGCGTTAAAAATTGTTACATGATAGTAAACACAGGGTATACGTAGATACATACATACATGTAGGTAATAGTAATTACTTGAGTAGTAGGCGCTAATTAAGTTTGTAACATGGGTGATTGTAATTACATTATTTTTATTGGGAGAAAAATGGGAAATATAATTGAGGTCAACTTACCTTATTTCTGGTCCTCTGTGAAGTGCTTGTAAGTATCGGGACGCTGATTGGAGGATCCGAGCTGGACAGCGAGTGTTGTGGGGATGGAGGTTCTAGGAATGATTCCGCACTTCTACCAGCAGATCCGCCGGAAATGCATTGACCCATGCACTGCACAAGTTCCACACCCGCTCAAACTATCAACCAATGAGGTATTTTTCCCATCCACAAGTGTACAGTCACTCTTGGAGAGGGTCAAATTCCAATGCACCAACTTCCACGGGTCTCACAAACTCTACTCCGTCGGATCTCCCCAAAAAAAAAATACACTCGAAAGCATTAAATGTTTACCTTCCACTCTACTACGTCTATGCACTAGAATGGGAGTTCTGGTGGAAGTAATATAAAAATGGAATGAGCACAGAGGCCTACTGGGTGCACAAATTACTCTCTAGAATTGGTACGGTATACAAACGGTAAGGCAATTTTGTTTTTTTTTTTGTTTTTTTTGTTTGAAAGCGAGGAGTTTCTAAATGTGATTGTTGGAGATGTTTAGTGCTAAACGTCGTCCTGTAATGGCACACACACACTCTTGAACAACTGCCCCCTTCCGTTCTGTCGTCGGCCGAAGAGTTGCAGCAGACTTTTAACTATGGTTGTTGTTGTTGCTCTTTCACTGTACTGGGATGAATCGCGAACTTTGTTCTTGGGCTGGCGATAATAATGATTACGATTACTGGCAGAAAGGAGCGTTCCCTCAGCTCATACATGAGCAGAGGGTTTTTATTGTAACTGTCTTGTTGGCTCCAACCTTTTGTTGTCAGTTCACCTGAGTCTGAGACCTACACTAACTTTACATATGTATAGTTGATCTGCATCAGGAATAAAATATATCTTTAATGCGTGCCTGCCTACATTCAAGATCTCTGAGACGTCGAATCATTATATATTATTCTCTCAAGCTAAAAAGTAACACTCACTGGCTCATGACTGTGTGAAGTCTCAGTTCTGTTTTTCTCATCACATATATATGTATATTACAATTTTGCGGAATTTCCAGGCGTAAAAATGTGTATTATTGCTTCCTCTCTGTCTCTCTCTCATACCCTGCACTCCTTCCTTCTCTTTTGCTATATCACAGGGAAGAAACTGGAATGAGGCAATATATAATTTCCCCTGTCTGTGTACACTTATTGACATGTACACACGAAATGGGCTCACACTCAAGTGCCGACTCTACATGTCAATTCTCATCGTGGATTGAAATCGTGGCTGAAAATGAAACCACTGGCGTCGGCACTGGCAACTTGTGATTAATAAATATGTCTTCTTAGGTGCACTTGACTTGGACGTGAGTAATTTAGAAGAATTACTGTAATTTTCACCGTCACACATCCACATCTGACCACACTAACCCAGTCTATAGATCAGGACAAACTTGAACGGTTTCTTAGCACACCTTGAAAAGGCTATAGAGTGAGAGAGGACTCCAAAAAGGGGGATAAAAAGCTGTTTTAAAACTTTTGACTGGATCACAGCTTTTCCCGTCACTCAGACCTGAGTATAGGTGTTGTGCACATGTGACCAGATCAAATACCCCTGCATCCTTCCCATCCTACAGTGTATCTCAACAAGACTACGTACATACTCATGAACAAGGGTTATTCCTTACTATGCACTCGAACCTATAAGTAGACGGATGATCCTATCTCCCCGAACTCTCCGACTCCGACCGACTTTCACCCGACACGCACCACTCGGGGGAAATAAAGACTCATGGATGGAGTGTGACTCATAGTCTGGAGAAGTACGCATGGGTTGAGAGTTAGAACATTCATAACTTTCCCAGCATTATTACTTGTACAGGAGACTCTCACTATGGGATACTCCCTATTCAGGGCAGGCTCGCTGCAGGGGCAAGGATCTTTGAATACATTTCCGGTTAGGAGAATGTTAATTTCTCTCCTTATAAGAGCATAATATGTTATTTGGAAATCGAAATCCCTCGCCTTGAGGGGTTCTCTCGTTGAGGGTGTACACTGTAGTGTAATTTCCTTCCTCAAATTTTTGATATTCCCTTGGAACTACCTATAGTCGGTTTAATACTCATAGTCCGAGTTTCACAATCCTGCTGCATTAAAATATCACCAGGAATGTTAAGAGCCCTAAAATAAGTCAATGGATGTGTATGCACGTTGATTGTATGGGGTATAGGTATATAGGAAGGAGCTAGGAGCAAGTGCGACTGTCCTGGTCCTCGGCATTTGAAACCATTGGGCTCCGACTATGTAGCCACACGCGATCAGGGCAAGGTGAATTGTTGTATTTGTTATGTCCCCATAGCAATCTTGATCAAATTGACGTAGCACTCTCCGCTCAACCATATCAAATTTCTTGTTATTTAGACCAGTTCCATTGCATTGCTTCGCAATTGTAACGATGTCCTGATGTACTGAATACTAATTAATAGCAAATCCAGGCTATTTCAATGCTTTCCCACATCCCTTCCAGTCTGGTCAACGGAGAGACGTTTTGCAAGTATGGTCATCTCCACCGCAACCACTAAACGATCCGGTGAGCGTAAGTACCATTTATTTTCTTTTTATAAAAGCATTTCCTGGAGTAAGCTCAAATAGTTATTGTAAAAATAGATACATTTCCAGTCATAATTTTTAATAAAATCTGTTGTTGATTTATCGAGATTTTATGAGGAGACGTGGGTAGAATTACATATGTACTCCTAAGCTCCTTCTTGTGTACAGTGAAATATCGTTGTACGAGATCGGTTCATAAGTGATTTCTCGTCAGATGTGCTCCTTCCCGTAGTGTTCTGAAAAATCCTCCTTTAAGAGGCAACAAACCTCACTGACTTCAATCAATCCCATGCTGAACCCTCAAGTCTCTCTGAAGGCAGATATTGACCTTGCTGAAGTTACAACCAGTTAAGGGGACCTCACTGAATCTGGATGGAATCAAGTTTATATGTAATTATACGCACGGACAATTGTCTTGGAAGCAGTGGGATGAATCTCATGGGACGTGAGCATTCAAGTCTATTTCCCTGAACTCAGGGACAGCATTATCAAGTCAAGCATTATGTACAGTGTGAAAGGGTCTCTAATTTTCGGGAGCTCGGGGGATATCAGTAACTTGAGGATGGTCGGGAGATCAGGTTCTCACTAATTTCCAGTTGATAGGAAGAATACATTGCAGTAATTTGGGGTTGATCCGGAGAACACACTAATTGGCGGCAGGTCGGAAGCTCAGTATTTTTGGCTGTAGTTTGGGAGGAGAAGCTCGGGATACTTCACTAAATAAAATATATCCCATATAGTATGTCACTGGTATATATGTATAGTCACTGGTGGGTAAAAACATTTTTTTTAATTTTCTATTTCTTATTTGATACTTTTGTAATGTTTGTTGTCATACCCTTGTAGTCTTATATGTACCTAGATACAATGATTAGGTTCCTTAGGAGAATGAGAGTGATGCTAAAATCTAAGGGACGGGCACGTGACACTGTCTCATGGGTCACGGAACGAGACACAGCATCAAGGTTTTAGGTACTATTTTCCACTGGAGTGGACAGTCTCAGGGGTCTCGGGACAGAACAATCATGAGACAAGACAATCCCTTACAGGACACAGGGCACGGTGGGACAATTCCTCAAGTAAAAAACGAATCAGGGGCTTGGATAAAATCCAGGACCAGTGGGTTGGCCAGATAAAGCAATAAATTGTGAGACCAGAAGAAGGTATGTGCTCGCAGATGACTCAAACAAATGATTGAAAATTTTTTTAAAAAATATCAAAAATATTCCGCAAAATTTTATTAATCATATTCACGACGACAAACCTTCATGAATAAAAGTTGAGATTTGTTCAAACACTGCTGCTGGCACTGACCGGCTGAGTGCAGCACTCCCGCTCTCTCTCAAGAGTGCAATCCAAAAAATGAATGTTAGTGCCTCTCTCAAGCACTCATGCAAAAATTGAGTGAGAGTGCTTCTTGAACTCAATCCGAAGAAATTTCGAGCTACTTAAGCAAAACATTATTCAAGATTTCGGGGCTAGGATCGCTACTAATGATAAATGAGATTAAAGTCATACTCTAATTTATTTAATTCTGGGAGTAGAGCTTCTAGACAGAATTTAAAAATAAAACAGTCTCTACAGTCCGTTACAAAAATCCGGACAGAGAGTTAAGTTCCGGTCAGGTGGGGTTGTCCAAATTGTTTTTTAGTTTTCAAACATTTTGTCCTCTCTGAAAAAGGAACACAATTTGCATTATAAAAGTACTTACTAATCTTTTACTTAGGAAGCCATAAATTTCTTCGGGATGAATCCAAGGCAAGAATTTGCACTTACAATCAATTTTTGAGTTCATGAGTGCTTGAGGCGGCTTTTTGCTTTCATTTCTTGGTCTGGGTTCGTGAGTGAGAACGGGAGCGTTTTAATTAAAAAATATTTTGAGTCAGCTGCGACGCTGCGAGCACATATCGTCTTCCCGTCCCGCAATTTATTTTCTCATCTTGCCATTCTACTTACCATATGTCCCGCGTTTTACTCAAGTCCCATGGTTCTTTCGTTTCATGAAGAATTGTCCCGCAGCGACCTATGTCCGGTAAGAAATTGTCCCGTGACCCCAGAGACTGTGTCCCGTCTTTATTGGTGACCATGCTCACAATGTCGTCTGCATGTGACCTATCATAAGCTCATTGGAAATGTCATTAATTTTTTAGCAAAATTTCTAAAATTTTCTACTTTTTAATATGAAATCTTTACAAATTCCCTACTCTGCTTCGCGTTTGTAACCCCTGTGACCCCGAATATTGACCTAGATTAATGGTACCGTGGAAATCCAATGGTGGATAATCCTAATCCGTGTGTTTAGGTATAAGACTACAAGTGTATATGACTACAAACATTACAAAAACATATTTTATCAAATACGAATTAGAAAACTGAATAAATGTTTAGGGCTTAACTGTTTTATTACGTCATCCGATTTTCCTCTCTCCTTCTATTTAAAAAAGTATCTCGAGCTCCTCCTCCCAAACTATTGCTAATTACTGAGCTTCCGACCTCTCGCAAATTAGTATGTTCTCCCGATCAACCGGAAATTAGCCCGATCCCGATCTCCCGACCTTCCTCCAGTTACTGAGTTCTGCCGAGCTCCCACCAATTAGTGAGACTCTGTCGTAACATACATATTACCTGTACTTGAAAGGTCCTGGAGTTCTGAAGGTTGTCATCTTGAATGCTCAGTCCACCTGGCTAGATGGGACTTCAGCGGGGTCAATTAGTTTCCATGAGGTTTTATTGGCTGGTTGTAACTTCAGTTAGGTCAATTTCTACCTTCCGCAATGGGGCGAATTATCATATCAGTGAGGGGTAATTTAATGAGCACTCCACATGTGTACGGAGGTAAACTTGGCCAGCCATGGATTTACAGGGCTTTAGAATCGGATTGTAAGGGACGATTTTTATAAAGGTCAGGTATCTACGGTCCCTTGAGAATCCTTTATAATAATTATTGCAGTTGATTTTAGAGTACAGATGTTGAAAGGTATAGGGCTTGGAAATATATTATTTTGTCACGAATACTGCGTACAATAATAATTATTCCGTGTGTGTAAACTTTTTGAGAGTGCATTATTAATTTTTTGTTTTTATTTCATTCAGAATTCCATGAAAAGAAGATAATTAGCAAAAGAAGGTCAGCGGAGTGGGGATTAGTGTGGCGAGTGTTGTGCAATGACGCTAATCAAGAAGGAAAGTTGCGGAGGTCAAAATGATTTCGGAATGACAACTAGGTTGGAGGATACCACAGGGATGTGGTACGTTGATACCGATATGAAAGATCCCAGTGACAATTTCCCTGATGGTTGGGATCAGGACAGAGGAGCTGATCTGGGTGCTCCGTGGGGAAGCTCCAAACCACAGTCGATCCTGACTGACGCTAATGGCTACAATGTTTCCACAGATGATGAGAGTACTGCCAGATGCATTACCAATATCAGCTCAGCGAGCAGTTCAATATCTTGGGCCGAAGATGTAAGGAGTATATCTTGACATATTCCCATAAAAAAATAATTTAGTGCCTACCTCTGCTCGGACTGTCTTTGAAGTGCCGTAAGCCTTGAAGTGGATTTTTAGATTTCGTTCCTAATTAGCAGGACGCTGGGAATGGAATTAATGAACTTGACGTCCCCCGCTAATGTATTGATACCATTATCACCTCTAATCTTCTTTCAAATTGCAGGCAGTGGAAGCGGAGCTAACCCAGAAAATATTTTTGATGTGGGAGGACATTCAAGAAGTTTGTGTGGGTTCAGTGATAGAGAAGCCTCTGGACATGCCCCTTTTGGTTTTTCAAGAGTGTCTTAATTGGAAACGGGCATTCCCTACTCAAGAGCTTTCCAGGTTTACAAGGTGAGACTGGGCTCCTGTTTTTTTTGCGAACATTTTCAGGGATTTATGAAGAGGATTCCTAAATTTAATTGCGTTGATCCAAGTCGAATTTACTCAATAAATAATTCTATTGCCTCATAGCTACTAATTATTATGAAGCGAATGGAGAAATTGGAGTAGGTGTAGATCACAGGCCACACACTAATTTTATTAAAAATTGATACACAGGAACTATTCGAGGAGTAGATTAGGCCCTAAAAGAATTTTTATCGGACGCTTCCAGTTTCGGAGCTTTGAAAAGTCAAAGGTCACGCTCACCTCTTTAATTCACTGCAGGCAGACGTGGGTGTGGCATAAGCAAAAAATCTTACCTTACCAATAAGAACTCAATAATGAAGTGGTGTTATTAACAAATCATGGGTGTAATCAGTACTTTCAATTTTCAAACCTAACCTAACCTAATCAAGATAAGGGAAATTATCGGAAACGTTACTGTTACTAACGTTCCGTTGTAACAACCAATAACCAATCTGAAATGCTGAGAGTATAGATAAGTTTTGAATGAAAAGGGGCTACTACCCCGAACATTACGAAGTCCTGTGAAGCATTTTCAGACTCAATATTATTTTGTTTTTTGAAGTCGATATCCTTCCTATGTATTTTAAATTCTATAAGTACAAAATTATTTTGTATTTACTTGCTTTCAATATGATTCAAAACGTATTTTTACAATAAGTATTTTACTGGAAATACTTTCACCAGCATCAATATACTTGTAGTGCTACATGGAGTACCATCTATGAGAATGTTGTTCCATTCCAGCAATAAATCGAATGGAAGGAGTAAAATTCGTATACCAAGCAACACTTTTTACTACATGAAAAACGTTGATGTTGTTGACGATATCAGATTTTAGATGTAGGCTGGATCATTTTAATTTCTGAACTGAATATTTTATTTGTATTTTAAGAAAATAATGGGCGGTGTTTTAGTTTGTACATATTTTTACTATTTTACTTAAGGCATTTTATTTTGTACTTAATTTTTCATAGATGATCAGTTGTGTACCTTTGCCCTATAGCCTCATTGCCAGTGTGCACACTTAGGCACATCACAGTTTTGAAATTTTTGAATTTTGGAAATTTTAAGCTTTAGATTATTTTTTAATTCCCCACCCCGCCCCCCCCCCCCTCAAAAAATGGCCAAAAAAATATCTTTGATGAAAAAATTGCTTTTCACCTTTCAATTACTTTGAATTTTTGCATTATATATTATTTAATTAGAGTAAGCGTCAGTGCTCACGGAACTCAGGTCGGCGGTGAAATAATAGTATTAGTGTTGATCGTAACCTTTGACCTTTCATATCTCCGAAACTAGAAGCCTCCTGAAAAAAAATCTTTCAGATCCTTTATGTTCTCCTCAAATAGTGAATTTTTGTCGAAATCGCTTTACAGTCGGTGATCTACAGTTACACCGGGAAACTGAACACCTGCTAAAATTGTAACCCGCAAAAGTGAATACATATAAATACATTTGCAAAATTTTACAGGAGACAGATAAAGTGTCTGCGATTATTTTAAGATGAATGATTGAAGTATTTTCATATTTTTTTCAAAACTATATCAGATCCCCCCTGCTCTTGCTGCTTAGCGTTACTTGGTGTACTTATTGATTTTGTTCTCCATAATTTGGATAATTTGTTTATGTGAAGGATCCTGTAAGAATTTTAAAACAATAGTATTAATGTTTGGTGTAAATAAACAGACTAATGAATTGTGAATAATGAAATAACAGATTTTCCCAAATGGAAGCCCTCCCAGTTCCGACAGTACTTGAGAAGGAAGTGGAGAAATTATCACCCATAAGTTCCATGGCGTACGAATCCACTAGTCCAGAGTCCTTGAGCTCCCAGTCCAATTGCAGTACACCGAACCCTGAGAAGAGCTCGTTATTTGTGACTTCCTGGTTGGCAGACTGTCAGAAAAGTCAGAGTGAGTGTGACAGTAAGGATGACTTCGTGAACATGAATGATCTGGAAGCCTCATTACACCTGTCCCGCTCGCCCTTACTAACTGCCAAGGGCCCTTGGGATCTGTCCAGCCAAAAACATATTTACACAGACTCCGAATCCAACGAATATAATCTATACGCAGAGATTCCTCCGGGACATTTGAGAAGTGAACGAAGGGACTCGGGTCAGTTACGGGTGCAGAGACCAATTAGCTCCAGTGTGAAAGCACATCTTTTGACACCCTTGCCCACGGAAATTTCTCATGCCAGGATCTTCCGCCAAGGGCTGAATCGAACCCCACCACAGTTTGACTCCGCAAGATTGTACGATTTTGAACTCTCGGGGTCCTCCACTGCTCGAGTTCCGAAAGGGAAGACCGCACCGGTTCAGTCTGTGTGTCCATCATCGGAGGTCTCATCGAGCAAGGCCCGTAGTTCTGGACCACGACGAACTAACTCAAAGATGCCAAATCCAGATGTGTATCGGAACGGTGGTAGTCGGAAAATAAATGGAGTCTATGATGACAAGGGGGAAGGACATGGAATGCAAAGCTACTCAGGGTCAAGGATGTCGACGAGTGAATCCTTTCAAAATATGGGGAATATTTCAAGTACTACAAAGGTCATGAAAAATAGTTACTCTTCAGGGTTTGTGGCGGGTCAACCCAAGGCTACCAGTTGGTCACGTCATTCCTCCTCCATCCAGGAAAGTTACAGTTTCATGTCCCACAACTCAGGGAACAATCACCCCGGAGGAGATGTGCAGTATATGAAGACCGAACTGCATGAAAATGTGAATGGGAATTTCAAAGGTTTGAACACCCGTCCAATTTTTAATGACGATGAGGGGATTAATCCGACCAATAAGTTACAACCTGTTAGACCCTTTTTGTATTGGCTTCTGGACAAAGTCTCACCCACATAGCTTTTACGTTGATCAAAATATATTTACATGAGGAGTATACACTGCACCAAGCACAAATATGTGTGTCATATCGTAACAAAAAATTATAAGTGTAAGATTTTATGGCAGGGAGTGTGCAGAAAAATATAGGGTTAGCAAATATCTATTACATATATTTGTATGTATCTACTGCTGGTGGGAACCAGTTTGGAGTACATTTACAGCAATTTATTATATGTAGGTACACTTACTCTATTCTATTATACTTTTAAATTTTATGTAATCATATGTATTGACACTTTAGGGCTCAAAGACAATTACTATATGTGTACACAGAATGCCATTTGAACAACTCAAGTAATTTAAAACTGATTACAAACAACATGAGTTTAAAACGTAGTTAGATGTGTAGAGCTGTCAGAAGTTGATCATCTTTGTAGCACGGGACATAGAAACTAGAACTAGCATTTGGGATTGTCTAGCCTGAAATTAATACTATTTTAATATTTATTTTTTTTCTCAACCAGTCACCGTACTGTGTTACTTTATTAAAACGTTGGTAAGTGCGTTTAGGGATCGTCACGATAACTGGTTAAGGATCTCAATTCCTAACTTTATTAATATACAGCTCGTCCTACATATGTACATGCAATTTTGACAAGTATCAAAACATTTTTTAATGGAAACAATTGTGATTCAAAGACTTGAAACTTTTAGAAATAAAATAAATGGCTTGTCGGAAAAAGTTAATTGGTACCTATCATTATATTCCTACCCTTTACTAGTAATGTTTTTTAACCGTTAGTTTTTAATTGTGCGAAAATACATGGGTTCAGGTACTTCAAATAAGTCTTATATACAGGTCCCAGAACAAATACTACGTGACTCTAAATCTTACACGATAAGTTTAAGGATGAAACATGAGAGTTCATAGAACCAATTAGGCAAGTTGAAAATATGGCTTTGGAGGAGTTTCCACGTAGGGCTGACGATTGTCCACTTACAAGTATATGTGATTGTAAGTAGCGATTTGTAGCATTCATATTGTTTTATTGTGTCTTTATACGGTCATGGGGAGGAGATCATAAAAAATGAGATGAGATCAATTCATTGTCATCGACTTAAAAAAAAATCTGGATATCATATATCAAATGAAGACTTTTACGCGTGCTTGGGATTGACACGATAACATGTTTAGTAACTTTTAATCCAAAGTTACGATGAATATACTAGTGGGCAACCACGGCGAAGCTTAAATCTTTGGTGAAGAGGAAAAATGGACTAGATACATTCTCAATTGAAAGCCAATCGTCTACATGACATTTCATAAGTAAGCTTACAATTAGTGCTAGTCAAAGTACAGTGGATTACATGTATGTAGTTTTCAAAGCAGGACAAACTAAAAGTCCGTACTAAATGATGTGAAGCAAGTAGCACGTTTTGCTTTGTATTGGTTAATTTTTCCCGTCCATTTGCTCTTATTTTTAATACATTTGATTAATCAGACCTTTTTGCATTTAGTGAAACTGCATATGGAATATTTTGCATTTAACCCGAAATTCATGTAGCTCATGTTGTCCCTTCATCAGCAATATTTTATAATAATTGTATTTTATGTAATAATATTTAATTTACATGTGAGTACTTAAGGAGAGTAAATAATTCAAGCCTAAGCTCGTCTATTGTTTCTCATATGTTACAGTTAAGTACAGTTAAGTTATATGTAAATACAGGTACTTGAGCAGTGAGAGAGGCCCGAACATGGAAGTTAGAGAGAAAGTGCATCTCGTAATTATTCACTGTCAGTGGTAAGCGTGGTCGAAATGCTTATATAGTGCACTCTCAAGAGATCTCCATATAAGAACATTTTCCAACTGACAGGCAAAAATTGTGCATGTTCACTCATCATCGCTTGGGTATGTTTGTATGTGTGAATGTACTATAAGTATCTGGCCCAATGTCCCAATGCCCACAAAAGTTACGCTCTGGAAATCCATTCATAGTTAAAAACCCACAAGAAATGTTCATTTGCGAAATTAGACTGATTTTTATCCCTTACGTAATGCCACTTCTCAAAATCAAATCAAATCCCTATTCGAATTAACCAAACAGAAATACTTGAATTATTCATTAAGGATATATTCTAACCTCTAATCTTCAATCCTTAAACCTTGAATCCTTCAAGACTTTTTCCTTAATGCAAAATATATTATTCAAACATATCTTCAAATTCATGCTGTGACACAAACACCATACAAGCATTTGCAAGTTTTGAGGTACAGCGTATGTTGTTGTTTGAAGATGGCATTACAGTCCGTTAACCTGCAACCGTTTATTTTAGCCTTCTGAAGAATCAACAAGGCAAAAATGTTATAATTTAGCTGTACGGGATGGCGCTATGAACGGGCGCTCGTACTTGTAACCATTTATAGGTTATAGGGGCATTGTGTTCCATTATTTTCCATTTCCAATCCCAAACTTTGGTCAAACTCGTAATGTCTCAATCAATCCTTCCTTACGACCAGTACACAATTCCTCAGTATAGGAGCACCCTAAGCCCTAAATCCACCAAAATGTGACTCTCGTAACGGCATGTGCTCTTATAAGGAGAGCAATTCACACTTGTTGGGAATCCAAAAATTCGTGCTCCTTTAAAGAAAAAATCGGAGAAGATCTCCTACAGTAAATTAAATCGAGAGGTAGCCATTAATTTTTTTTCGAAATAGTAAAATCATTTCTTGGAATTTGTAATCGCACATTATGTGATGCTTCGTCCCCTCCTCAAAGTATTTTATAATTCAGTTTAATTAACTTAACTCACTTTTCAGTCTGCTGGAGTCAATAATTGTCCAGGAAAAAATGACATTTTTAATTTATCAAAAAATAATTGTAAGGTGTGTCACGCTGATTCCTCCCCCAACACTTTGCTTAATAGAATTTGCTTATTAAAATTAAAATGCATATGTAATACGTACGTACTATACAAGACGTACAGCCCTCGAAGGCGGCTGACCGATTTTCAGTCCAGAGAAGGAATTTGGAAGGTATATGCGGGTAAGAATTAGCCTTCGGACGTATGAAAGGCTTCATGCGGATGATGCATGTGGCATAAAATACAAGGCAGAAGTGTGAACATTGTAAAATATTCCCATGAACTTTCATTCATTAAATTCATATGGGACGACACTGTTGATCCAAATTACTTCGTTTTCAAAATTCATGCACATTTTGTTACCATATATATAATTTTACAATAAATGAAAATTGATGGAAGGCTGACGAAAGGTAAATAATTTTAAAGGCTTCATTCATTGGCATGAAGAAGGAAGGCATTTTTTTAAATTGCCCTTTGAAGGCGTGAAGGAAGGTCATTTCATTTGGACATCTCTGAATGGCTTACTATAGGATCTAGCACTATATACATATGTGTAACTTCTGTAAGTGACCTCCTTATATATAGCAGCAGGTTTTGTACAGAAGCAAAAATATTTGATACATCCCCTGTTCCCTCAATGTTAATTCGCATCATAGCATGTCACTACAAGAATTAATTTTTGCTCCTTCGAGGTCACGTATAGTTCTAAGACGTACAAAAATTGAAAGGTATCCAACCCTACTGTATCCCTGAAACTGAGACCAATTAATATTTATAGTTTATTTACTTACACATACATATGTCTTACGGACCAGCTATGTATAGATCAATCGACTCATTGGTGAGACAACCGACGTTGAATTCGGTGTCAAAAGAACACAAACCCTCATGAATAATTTCGATCCTGAAACAAATCACCTCTTCCAACATGCTTACTGGAATTTAATGCCTTTTTTTTTCTTTTTCTTTTTTTTATCTCAAGTTTTATCTCAAAGTTATGGATACGCTTTCATACAATCACTGTATGAAATATATGCATATTTCCAGTCGTAACTTGGAATTTATTTTAAGGGGCAAATCCAGTGAAAATTTTCTTTCGTAATAGATTGAGCCTGTAAGGCACGCATAGCTAAAATGGAGACAAAAATATAAAGCCAAATAAGTCAGTGAGAAACGAAAGCATGGAGGTAAGAAATCTATGTATTAACGGCAACGAGACATTTATGTACATACATAGCTGGGGAGAGAAAGCATTTGTGGGTTCTTTAATACTTACTATCACTTACAATTAGCTACTGCTACAGCCTACCTCGATGTGCTTAATACTAGGATCCAGTCTTTATCAGCCTACTCAGACACATTAACTCTGAGCTTTTTCTTATTTATTAAGTGTCATATAATTTGCCACCCCCCACCCCGAGCCCACATAAGAGAGTGGCTTATCAAACATTGGATCCCTCCAGTTTGCCTCAAATTGCTTCCACATTTTCTAAAACTTAAGGTTCGGAGGTTCTTTGACGGCAATTCCATCAAACTGTTTTGTGGAGAAACTTTCAAGAAAAATATTTTGGTAACGTCAACCGGGTGGGTATGCGTGCTTCCTGACCGATAAAAACCTCATCATGACCTACCATATTTCCAAGGGAAATGACAGGAGATGTCATGATGCACATCTGCATTCAATCTTTTCGTTATACCTACTCGTTCAAATGATACATCCAGCCCTTAGCCTTTCAAACCCAGCTGGACACTCAGGGGTCATAATAGTAACTTATAGTCACTAAAAAGGAATGTTCAGGAAAGATTTGCGTAAACGCTAACACACAGAGTTCCAATGAGAGTAAGTGTAGAGCTCAGGAGGACTTGTGGTGAGGAGAAAGTGAGCTTGGCAAAAGGAGAGAGTTTTTTCCCCATGTTTCCATTGAGTGAGTGCAAAAGGAGAGAGGAACTATAAGTGAAAGCAAAAGCTGGAGAAGAGACTCAGTATTCACGTCTCGCTTTTTCGCTCCTCATCTCCTGCTTTCCTCGCCGTCATTGACGTGCAACTCTAACATTTAAGACTCTCGTCTCAAGTTGTACGGGGAATACAGAATCCGGTTGGGAAAATTCCATTTCACCATATTATAGGTTTTAGGGGACAATGTCTACAGAGTAATTCCCCTACTACTTCCAACCAAACTCAGCTTTTGTTCTCGGACCCCCTTCTTGAGCTTCAAAAAATTCCGTGAAATACAACGAATTTGAATAAGAATTTGAATTGGAAATAAACGAAAATGCCCATGAGCATGTGATTGTGAGAATATACTATTTTTCTTCAAAAATCGTAGCTTCCACTGGATACTCAATTTATTTTTATTTTCTCGTATAAATCATTTGAGTGGATTTTAGTGCTTTCAAACTTGTACCTAAATTTCCTGCCTGTCCCAAAACTTTGGGCATTCAAATGGAGGAGAAGGTGGATCTCTGCTGAATCCCAAAAAGGACCTAGGTTACAGTCATGAATCATTTACATAAGTTAGATACATAGCCGCCGGTAATGAGTCGGAGTTGTACCTGAAAGGAACAAGCGTTTCATTGTACCAAAAAGTATCAACTGTGAGTGGAGTGTTGTGTGCGTGGGGAAAGTTTGTCACCGATTCCATGCAATTTATTTTAAAGGATTTTACCAAATCAATGTCCTCACGCTACTCTCTGTAGGATGATGGATCTCAGCCAAGAGTCAGCCCTGCGTTTGATGAACGTAAGTCCCTTCATTATTTTTGGAGGTTTTTTTTTTTTTTTTTTCTACAGATTTAGATACTAGGAACAATTTATTTTTTTGGATCCGAATTCAAATAACGTCATTATGAGGAGAGAGTACAAAAAAATTCCCATATATCTGTATTCATGTCCTGCTGTACGTAGAATCCGATTTGACGCCTTGATTGTAACAGGATGAGTAAGGGGATCCCCGCTCGTTTGTGTAATTCTTGGAATACAAGAGTAGCAATACTTTATTATTTGGACGACTCACGAAGCCCACTCTTATTCCTATTACCGCAAATTTCTCACGGACAGACTCCAGTGAAATTGAGAATTATTACGGAATGAAAATGTTTTTTTCCCCCCGGAAACATTGACAGGGCCCATGCATCTCTGGTGATATTTCTTTTCGACGGTGTCCATACTACAGTTAGATACTCTTTCGGATTTGGTTAATCCTTCCATGAGAAATATAAAAATCTGGTTAGTACAATATAAATCTTGTCACGGGGATTCGCTGACAGCCACTCAATTCAGTTCTCTCAACGCAGAGTTCTCATAAAATATAGTATTTCAGCAGCCACACATACATAAATTACACAGGGGCAAATATCCTCTGACATGTTGGACACTTCCCTGGAGATTCGTGGATGACATAGCCCTTTCCGTAGGTTCTTCCCTTAGCCATTAAGTGGACGACTGTTACTTTTACATCCACATAACGATGCGTAATTAGGAGCGAGGAGTACTTTAATTAATCTGTTCCGGCTCTTTCATTCCTTCAAGGTGTCAGGGCTATGATGAAAATATTGTGATGGGGATGATATTAAAATTACATAAATTCCCCTTTCAGTCTTGATAGGAAGATTTCCGAGACAGTCGTTTCCTATTTAGCTAGAAAATATAATCAATTCATAGCTGAGGGTTTAATTATTCCAGGAACGTAATTACGAATTCACGTGTATATTTACAGACATCGGATGCAATCGGGGTCTTGTGAAGGCTCCTTGGAATCAAGTAGATACTTATTCATGGGTCTCTCTGACGCCCGGAGTAAGTAATGGACACCAGCGGGAATTCCACGGACTTGTCAACAGTATTTCTTCTGGATTACTTGAACGACAGTTACGCTCGAGCTGGAACCGACGTTCAAGGAAGCTTCCATGAATCCAAATCAGACATAAGTTCTAGGTCATTGGGATTCGGTATCCCCGACACTTTCATGACCAAGAGAATTGTTCATTATTGTTTTGGAACGCTCCTGATTCTTATTGGGATGGCGGGCACACTGGGCAACATCCTCGTTCTCTATGTTTTCACAAGGTATGTAATCTCTGGCTCCGCATGATTTTGACTAGTGTTTCCGACGACAGTACAGTAGAATCATTTTGAAGGTTTTGGGCTGGGAGGCTATTTCCTGTAATGTATAAGACAGTTCTCAAATTAGAGGTACTTAGAACGGGATCAGCATAAAGTGTGGAATACATTTTTATTACTTCTTTCACATCCTGTAATTATTCACGTCCCATTAATTATTCTAGATTTATAGCCTCACTCCCATACATAACAACTTCATTGAGTCTAGTCAGATGGGGCAGTCAAATTTAATACGGTTGACTGACTCTACACTACTGGCAGACACAAACATCGAAGAAGTAATAGCTCAGGAATGAAGAGCTCAATAGTATATTAACACAGTGAGCAAGACGATAGGACAGGAACTATACATAATTTGAACTAGTTCTGTGTTCTTGAATTTTGCTAAGTTGACTTATCTTGTATCTAGATATTTTATAGCCCCATGTTTTGCATGGGACGACAATTTGACGGCTCATGTTTTGCAGTCATTTCTGGATTTTGTATGTTGGAAGTAGTCTGGCCAGAACGCGCCAGGAAAATTATTTCTTGTTTTCTACAGATACAGCAGTTACTCAAAATAATGATAAGATTTGAATTGCATAATTATCTATATGATGGCCTTCTCAATTTACATTTTTCAAAAAATGAACTGGGGCCCCCAAATTAACGAACGTATTTTTTGCAAAAATATATTGGACGATGGGCTTCCTCTTATTTTTATTGTTTGTGTAGCTTTTCTTTTTTAGATATATTTGAAACTTCAATGGGGTAATATAATAACCAAAAAACCATCCATGCCTTTATGCTAGAAACAAATGACAGGGCTAAGTCGATGTACGATCGATCTCGTTGATCTTATGAGTGCAATTTTGGATAGCATCTCATATTCGTCGGAAATTGAAGGAGTTTGTATAAAATGGTATTTGGACACCAACTGGCCTATGAAGTGGTTTTTTGTAGTAGAGTCGTAAAACTTAAAGTCACTCTGAACAATTGTAATACCTTTTTTACATATATAATGGACATATATAGAAAAGGAGGTTGAAATAAGACCAGTCTGGAAATTAGCTCGTACATATAATATATTTATATGTTATACTATCCAAAGTTAGCTTCCATGAAAATGGTATTTGCTGGATGAATAACTTCCAAGGTCAGCTTTCTAATATGTTCACTGGCAAAATCTGTGGCCCACTGAATCATTTTGTTTTCATGATGACAGCCTGGACCCACAGAACAAATAAGATTTCCCCCTTGAGAGACTCAGAGACCGTAGCTTTGCAAAGAATTGTATTAGTGCAGTTTATGAACACTCAAACTTTTCAAATAATTTTCTATGGTAATCATTCACTTGTGTTCATATCAATATATCATACATCTTATCAGTCATATCAATAAAATGCACCTCCAATATTGACATACTATTCTTTCCGGGGTTTACAGTCGTGGGTTTTTAAGCACAAGCACGCTTGAAGTAACTTTTTATTCCTTTTTATCGAGAGCTAAAATACTCTTTAAGTTGCTCTTCGTGGGACCTAAAAAGTTACATTTGGAATGAATTTTTACTATGTACAATGAAACTAAAGATGAATCTTCCGCAATAGCCTTCCCTTAAATGGAAACATTTTCTGCGCCTCCCGCTTATTGTATCCCATAAAATTAATTTGAAGAAGTTCTCAGAGCAGATAGACGGCTGTTGAAAAACGTGGAAATTAAGGGTATTCAAAGTTTGTCCTTGGACTTGTAAACAGCATGTAAACATATAATGCATATTTATCAAATTAGGATTTAAGTGCAATTAAATTTTTAACTCGAAATAATTTAAGTAAATGGAGTAAATTCTACAGGCTCAAGTTGCCTTTGAAAAAATTGAAAAAAGTTTCTATGTGATTCTGAAAGCCTTTAAATCTGTTTGTCTGGATTGCCAACATATGTATGTCTCTATGAGAAGTTGACGGTATTATTTATACATGACGGCTGTCCAATGTTTCCTGCGTTGCTGTCCTTGTAAACTTAAATTGAATCAATACTTTTCCACGGCATTTTGTACTAACTCCAAAGTAATGATTTCAGAATTACCTTGCTGATGATAATTGCATGCATCTGATACCAAAGGCTGCATAACATTAGTGGAGTAGTAAAATTTCAATGCAATTACTCTGGTTCCCTCAGTCTACCCGTTCTTATACTGTCTGAGTAGAAACAGGCAGAACCAGGATCTTTTATCGAGTCATCAAATTGGTGCTGTGTTTTTGGTTAAAAGTCTTGCTAATGCCACACAACCGCCTAGTTAAAATCGTCTATGAAAGATTAAAATTTGTTAGTCGTAATGACCCTCAGAACCGCCTGAAGGTGGTATGGCGAAACTTTATCCGTGACATTCTGCACAAACATGATTTCGTTCCAGTCTGGGAGTTTCAATCCTCCTCTCCTCTAATCATGACAGTAACTCATGAGACGTTTGTACAAGAGGACCTGACCAGAATTAATTCCTCAACTTCCCATCTTAACTACAAATTAATTAAGAACTATTTCTCCACATCCAGTTACCTTACCCACAACGTACCGCTTGAATTTATAAGACTACAAATATTAGACTAAACTCAACTACTTTCTAAACAACCGGGGTAAAATCAAACAAACCTGTTCAGACCCTACCAAGGATTGCGTTATCCAGGAACATAATGATCGTATGTATGTTTTAACTAGATTCTTGACGACCTGAAACAACATGTCCTGGGAAAATACTTTATAAGTAATTCCAAATCAGAGGCATCATTTCTTTCTCTTTTTAGAAACCGATCTCAGGACTTTATTTATGGTATTTATAAATATATTCTCATAACTGTGCGATTTGAATCAACTTTATTAACTCCCTTTGAAAATCATACTGAACTTTGTAAGGATGATATGAGCGCCGCCCCAAAATATTCCTAAACTGAATACTAATGGCATTTCTGTATAATTACTACATGTAACTTAACTCAAAATCAGTTCTCGAAATTTGGACTTTCATTAGCTATGAATTAATTTTTATCAAATTATTTAAAAACTCCGTCATAAGACGATAAATCCTGAGGGAGGTAGGTAGGTCTTCTAGGCGAAGAAAATAACATGTCAATTCTGAGAAACCTTCAATTAAATTCAAAATTTGAGCCGTGGTTACCGGGACTGTTCGAATGGGGTACTGCACTTAGCTATAGGATTGATTCTGCAGGAGTTACATCTTATTTAGGCAAATCGTCTACAAATTAAATACTAAGTAGAGAAATAATAAAGGGAATCTTATAATGAAAAATAAGTGATTTATTGATTGTAATATAACTACTCTGAAACACACATTTGTAAGTTTTTTCTTGCGTGACGTCCTCAATTAGCTTTCCAGATTTATTGCTTTATTTAACCTTCTTTTTTATGTAGGATTCTTTCTATACAATGGTGGTGTTCATTTTACAATGTCAGAATTTTTCCCAAGATTAAATAAAAATGAAAGCTGGCCTTTTAGAATTAAGTTTTGAGAGGGTGCCGTATCATAAAACCCACCCAAGCGCCTCCATCAATGTGTGTTGCTCAATAGAGGGCACATCCACACTCTCACCGCCTCTGGTGCTGCTCATCATGCCAATAGACTTGGTGAGGACGAAACTACAGCCCAAACTGCTAAATGCCATTAGCGCAGGCATGGACACTTCCCAACCTTTGAACTTGACCGTGCTCAACTCCTTGGCGCTCACAACCAACAGCATATTCCCTACCATTAAGACTGATCCAAGGAACCCCCAAAAGTCCCCCACTAGAGCTGCAACATACAAATGCGCTGCTGTTGTGAAAGTTTGGGCGAGCCAGCGCGTCGTTCTGAAATCCTTGAACTCCACAAAGGCCAGCACAGAGTAGTAGGTAAGGACAAAGCGCGAGTGTGGAATTTTGGCATGAAAATAGCAACCACAAATTGACGCCACTATGAAAGGGTAGAGCCAATGAAGCCAAATACAGAAGAAACGATACACCGTCCCATTGCACATTTTGTTCACAAAATTCCAGTTGAGGTTCGAAACCATTTGGATGGTGTCCCGATCGAAGAGCGTGGAGCGTCCGAACATGAACAAAAACATTCCTATAAGTATTGAGAAAATCACCCAGGCGTAGATGTATACCACGGGAAAGCCATGGAGATTAACTCCGATCAGATCTTCGAACACTCCGTAGCACAAGTAAATATGACCGAGAAAAACGAAGCGAACGAGTTTCTGCGCGAAACGCGTCGCTATAAATTTAATGTCAACGGGATTGACGAAGTCGTTTTCATCCATTTTAGTAGTTATTTTGAGACTAGGGTGATGCACTGCAGACCAGATTTGTACCTAGTAGATGGAGACCGATGCAAAACATATAGATATGTAGCAACGGCAACTCGATCGATTCGAAACGAAAGAACTGAAGAAATGGTGAGAACCGTGACAAGTTGTAAACCACTTGAATATATCTTTCGATAATCCGATTGAATGAGGCATAGCTTTAAGTTTCGGCTTATTCAGTTTGCCGTTGTATTTTAAGTGAATGTTGTCAAATTGAAATTCTTTAGTATTTGCAATTTGCAACTATGCGCTATGCAAGTAAACCTTTTGAGATGCGGTAAAAAACATTATTCAAAAACATTAAAATTTAAAAGCGATAACTTTTTAAAATACAATCTGATATCACGTGAATACGGATAGTTTCCATCGCTACTATGTGTATTCGCCACTATCTATTTTTTAAAGGTTCGTCGACTCAAAATTTAATAGCTTCAAAGGATTTTCGATTTTCTAATGGAGATTCAAAATAGCTACAGGATTTTAATGCTGGGAACCGTGCTGAGAATAGTGCTGAATTCTCGTTCATGATTTCTGGGCAGGCTAGTTTAAGCCCAGTAGCAATATTTATGGTTTGTCCCACACTCTTGTTTGAACAGATTTCCTGGTAACCGGAGCAGATTGGCTAACTTTAGTCTACATTGATTTGTTTTTGATGTTTTTTTGTTAATTGTTGGCACTAACTAGAAAGGTATGTTCATCATGAGCCTCAGGACTTTTCAAAATTTCATCAAAATAGGTTTCCTTATTTGCTTTTGATTTTCTTCTGCTATGTAATTCATTTGCAAATTCAAGTTAGCCTCCACAAAAATTTGCAAACTTCAAATTGTAAATTGAAAATTAAAACTCTAAATTTTAAACAGGATTTAACATAGGAATTTGGAAGTTTCACGTACCTTCAAAAATTTTCAATTTTTCAGTAAAGTAATGTTAATTTTCATAATTACATATTACATTTTAACTACAATACTTCATGTATATTCAGATTTGAGTCAAAATTCGGGTTTGAATTTTGATTCGAACTGAATCTTAATTTCGATTAAATCTGAATGTGGATTCAAAGCTGAATCCGAATTTTACAACAATTATACTACAAGAGCAGTAAATTAATGCTTCTGTATAATTGAAGTAGTCCTGGCTTATTACACATTTGATCATTCCAGTTAAAATAAGGTTAAACCACGCACATTTCTGTAGTAATAATATGCTATATGTTCCTGTGATGTGGTTTCGGGTGTGTAGTTAAAATGCAATATGTAATTATGAAAATTAACATTACTTTACTGAAAAATTGAAAATTTTAGAAGGTATGTGAAGCTTCCAAATCCCTTTGTTAAAACCCGTTTAAAATTTAGAGTTTTCATTTTCAAATTACAGTTTGAAGTTTACAAATTTTTATGGAGGCTAACTTGAAATTGCAGATGAATTATATAGGAGAAGAAAGTCAAAAGCAACTAAGGAAACCTATATTCATGAAACTTTGAAAATCCCTGCGGACCACCTTGCTTGTAAGAACACCACCTTCCAAAGGAACTGGCAAAAACCCAAGGGGTTTATAATTTGGTCCGATCAAGTGTTCCGGTGTGTTCCTTAACCACAAACGTTTATAATCCTGGTCTTGGCTAGCCCGGCATAAATTTCGAACATACAGTTTAAAAAAGGTCCAAACTTTGGAACAGCCCAAAAGTGTAGATCATGAGTCTGGACAGGCTCAGCTCTACAGCATTTACATGGCCCTAGATAAACAACTAGTTTTGGATAGCTAGCAATGCTAGCATACCCATTTTCAAATTCTTATTGGCTTAAAGTCCATTCCAGAGCAGTGTCTGTGCTAACATGCATTTTTCTAGCTGACAATCATTGCCGGAAACCCTAACCCATTTTCTGAGGAGACTTATTGGCTCACATGAGATTGACTCAATGATCCTGACAACACCTAAAAATAAATTGTGTTGGCATACCGTGAGACGCTCAGTCCAGAGATCACCTTAACATCCAGTTATATTTTAACCGTAGAACTTACTTTACGTCGTTGACCGCTGGGTCGACAGTTTTTGGACTACGAGGATGAAACAGATTTTTAAAAATCTGGAAGACAATTTCCTAGAAATTGCTGATTTTGTATTTTTTTAGCATCCTATAAGATTCGGAGGAGAAAAAGGATTTATTTTCATGGATGTATAAAACTGTAACTGAAAATGTATAAGTATACTTTGAAAGAGTCTCTTTGTACATACTTGTATCTCTAGTATATTGCCATTACAAGTGGATACGCATTAGGAATAGCATTCCCACTATTTCAAGCTTTACACTGTCGCGCATTAACCCCACTTACTTATGTTTTGTAGGTACAGACGTATGAGAGGGGGTGGAGGGCCTTTAATCCTGAGCTTAGCCAGTGGAGATCTAATGGTGTCTATATGGCACTTTATGCCCGCCTATTCATCATTTACGGAGAGATGGTCCTTCGGTGATTTTGGTAAGTTTGTGCCTTCTAATTTGACTTAATTATTTGACAGATGTATTTATGAGTCGGGTGTGTGGAAGATATAAATTCATGTGGGTCCTCATAGAAGTAAAATAAACCCCAAATTGGGAATTCCAATACATAGTGTGAGTAAAACCTGTAGTTCTTATGTGAGTCCTCGTTCCTGTAGGAAATCATCGAACATAAAACACACTGCGGCAGGCTCAGTTCTTTTACTACCCAATGTTTATTGCATTCACAGGCTGTGAAATTTACGCTGCTTCCGTGGGCATCGGTGGAATGGCATCTCTTATAACTCTATCGGTGATTGCGGCAGACCGTTTTAGTGTCATTATGGGAAGGCCACTGCCATGGTTATCCGGAAAGAAAGTAAAGAAGCTGTTTTTATTCTTTTAAATTTCTAGTGTATGGTTTCTTGAACGGTTAGAAAGTCAATAGTCCATCGACTTGTTTGCTAACCGTCCAAGTTTTATGGGCATGTCGGGGAACTACTGCATCTGTTCACAAATGTAGTAGAGTTGATGGCCTCTAAAAGTGTAGTAAATTAACCTTAAATTTAAAAATTTCAACCTTTCAAACGCTCTTGTGTAATTGTCAATATTCTTGAGAAGAAGGTCGGCTAAGAATAAGTATCCAAATGAGAAATATGTCTTTAAAAGCCAAAGGGAGACTCAAGGGTTTTAAAATCCTTCAAAACACTCGCTTTAATAAATATTGCATAAAAAAAATAATATTTTGTGATGAGACAAGAGAGAGAGAGAGAATTTTTACTATTTTAATCTTGAACAAAGTGTGCTTCTTGAGGGGTTTGTGAGTAAACAACTTTTTAATTATTCTGTATTAGAAGCTATAATGGGGGATGCTTGTGTAACTCTTAATCAAAAATATGCCAGCTGCGATCTGCATCCTTTCACATTTCCTTTCTGAAGAAATTGATGCAGGATTTACTCGAACGAGGGGTATGGAGCCATCCTGTCAATTTCAGAGTTTTTGGAATTTCCTAATACCCGACAGTCTATGTGTATGTACATGTAACCGTGCAGAAGAGACCTTCTGCAATTACATTCAAACTGACAACGTGACATTCAGCGGACAGGAATAAACTGAAGGAAATAGCGGGGTGAGAGATTTTCGTGACAACTACAGCAGGTCGTCCTTTGTAACGTTAAGTTAGAGGATACCGCTAAGTCACGACTCACACTACAGCAGATCATATTAATCTCAAAGTTTCTTAAAAGATACGGCCATAGAAAGTAGTGTCAATATGTGGCTAAAATTATGTTTCACATCAAAACTCTTTGAAGGATCGTATGTTTGACGTGGTGTGTAACAGTTCTCTCTTTAGGCGTCATAAAATAGTCCAACCGTAAGTTATTAAGTTGTCTCCCAGCATCTTTCAGACTTGCCCTTTCCACAGTCACACCTCATCCTCTGCCATATACCTTGCCGCACGTTTTTCGTACCCTGTATGTACCCCCAGATTTCTCAGCTCATAATGATCCCTGTAACATAAAAGTTTGAAGTTTTTGAAATGTGTAACATTAATTTTTGAAATCATGTCCTGGGTATGATGTATACATATGTATCAATGGGCTCCTTATAACTTTTGAAATGACTGCAGTCAGGAAATGCAGGATCTTGTAAACTTTACTATCTTCGTACTCAGAAAAATCGTGTGGAGGGTGGTGGTGGTGGTGGTGAACGTGAAAGGAAAGTAGTGAGCTTTCTCCGTCTTGATCGATAACACGACCCAGCTCCTGGGAATAAGTGGTACAAAAGTGCAAAAACAAGTACAAAATACCAAACACACATCAAGGTTCAGGAAATGTGCATCATGGATGGAACAACTCACAAAAGAAACTTCTACTATGAAGGAACTTTGATGCAGTTTCTTTTTTTGATATTTTTTCTGCTGCTCATGAAATTAGCGTTTCCACGCTGTTGGAGCGTCTTCCACAAAATCGCTGTCTTCTATACGCATCCTGAATAATTTACTCAATTATTTTATTTTCCCTGAGTTTTCTCTGGAGTAGAACCTACCATGTGTAAGCACTTAAAAAAATTCCTAAGCCAAAAGTTCCGGGTCAAATACAAGACACAATTCTTCTGCTTTTTCCCTTTCAGAGGAAATATCTTTCATAATGCTAATGACGTTTTTAATTTTTGTTTCTTTCCTGACTCAGACCTCTTTTGTTGAGTTGGGTCGGGGATTAGTTCATTCTCAGATGGAATAGGATGAACATTCTGCTGGGAATTTTGATGAGAGACTTGGTTTTTGGAACTGAATAATAATTATTAATTGCATCAAGATAGCAGGAGACTCCAGGAAGTAGCAGAAGTCTTTTGGTATTAATTTTTGATTGGGCCGAGTCGTGTCTGAATTTTAATATCAAGCGCCGAGACTCTAACAGTATACTCTAACTAAGGCATTATACGACTCGGTTTGTGATATGGATGCAATCTTTATTGCTTCCTTGAAACACAAAAATCGTAACAAATGGGGTGTGTAGATATTATGGTGTTTCCGATTGAGTACAGATACAGATGAAATATTCCGGCACAAATAATAATAATTATTATTACCAATGTGTTGGGAGCAACTGGTAACTGAGGAAATAAAACATGCAATGCATACCATTGGCTGGAACTCGATATCAATTAAGTTGTCAGTGGGAAAAGTTTGTGCTCCCCCAGAGACCTACAATGTGAATCTGGAGCCCTCCCTCGGAAACCAATCTGTTGGAACCTTACAACAAATGTACATCAGGTTTGGGAATACGTAAAAAGTAGCTACATTTCTTTTGAAATATGAATTCTTTCCAGACCTGCATCTCAATCTGGTTCTTCTGCCTCATCTTGGTGACTCCCCCATTCCTCGGCTGGAGTAGGTATGTCCGGGAAGGTCTTGAAACGTCATGTTCCTGGGACTACACAACCAGAACTTGGAACAATCGAACCTACTATATTTTTATCCTCTTCTTCGGATTTGTGGTCCCTGTGTCCGTCATATTAGTCTCCTACATAGGGATCCTCCGCATAGTTTGTCAGCACTCCAACACAATGAAAGGTGTTACTCGGAACGGGATCGTTCACAATAAAAGGAGACCAACCAAAAATGATCTCCGAACAGCTCAGGTAATCTTGGGGGATGAGTATATAGTTACTAATTTTGTATTATAAACATAATCATGGGTTTGAGTGACAAAAAGAAATGGTCTCGATGCATTTTCAATACGAAGCAAAATGATCTCCACACAGTTTCTCTAAATGCAAATAATAATAATTACAATAAATTATTATAAATAGAATCATAATAATTAATTACATTAAAATACTTAACCAATTGTGAAGGGAAGAGATGAGCTGTCCTCATTAAAACATTGTCTTTGAAATGACAGGTGATCCTAACAATTATAGTGTGTTTTCTGATGTCCTGGACGCCGTACGCAGTTGTGTCTGTGGTGGGTCAGTTCGGGGACGCATCGAGCTTAACCCCTCTCGGAACAGCATTACCTGCCATATTTGCCAAAGCCTCAGTCATTTATAATCCCATTGTGTATGGATTATCTCACCCCCACTTCCGCTCAGCTATTCGAATGCTCAAAGCCCGTCATTTCCCTAATGGACGACATTACGGTCCCCACGACCGCTACCACTACCATCCTCCAGGTTATCATGGGGCAAGGTACTCCACGGGGAGACGCCACATCGTCGATGGTAATGTCCGCTTTACAGATGAATTCCAGAAAAATCGGACCAGTCGTCAGTGTGGACTCTTTGGAAGACACTCTGAGTCCGGGACCTGCAATCGGGACCAGGGAATTTCTCAGAGGACGTACTGCTCATCCCGAAGCAGTGTCACTGACTATCCACTCAATCGAAAAGGATGGATAATGACCCAACAATACTCCACCGGCATGGACTCAGATGTCCTTACTGGTCGCACCTGCACCGCCGGCAATGACGAGCTTGGAGGACGTAAGCACAGTTGGCATTCCCATCATTACATAAAATGGCATTGCAAGAAATCAATTACACTTCAAGCTTATAGCTCATGTAATTATTGACATAAACCATTAGCTAATGGGTACGTATCTGGGTGACGCAATTTATTTTATGCGTACAAGATGGTTCTTTCACCAAACCTTCAAATATCATTTTTATGGGTTCCACAAGATAAGAATCTTCCTGTCGTCCCGCTCCACTTCAATTAGATATGTCATTTGGAAACTCATATAGTCATTTGCGACTTCCTATAACTAAAACACTACAATATTGTCCAACTCATTGACTTTGTCCCTGAGTTAGGAGTAGTTGTGTTTTGTGTTCCAGATCCTCAAAAAGTTCTCTAAAAGTAGTAGATCAAAGTTTTGTTTGTCAAGAGTACTATAGTTCATTGGTAATAGAGAAGTATCAAAAGTGAGATTGGATTCATATCTATGCTCTAACATGCGGTACTTTGGAAACAATCCTTTCCAGAGGGATTGGATATTGTCAGTGAAGAGGGAAAAGGGTGGGGGGAATTCGAGGGAACTAGTTCGGCTCGGATTTTGATGCAAAAATAATGAACTAATGACTTGAATCTTGTGTTCATTTTCAATTGTCTTTCAAGGAGACTTGCAAGTGTGCTTTTAGTTACCCTGTAATTACGCCTCTTTCATTGTACCTCTTCACCGGTGGTATGTAGATACTTGTGTGGAGCTGAAATGACTTTCCCTTCCCCTCCATTAGTTCCCCTTACTTTCCCAACAGCGCTCTCCGATATGCACATTATATATTTTGATGACTCAATTATTTTAATGACTTTTGGAGGAACACATTTCTCCGCCCAGTCCTCAAAACTAGTCGGATCCGTCATATACAAAATTTAATTCAACGGTTAACAAAAACAGTTCGGGTCCTGAATAGAAAGTACTTTCTTATGATAGTGGAGAGCCCTTGTAACTTGGAGCGTCTCACGCTGGCAAATTGATTATGCTTGTAGATATTTGATGAGTCAAAGAGTAAGAGTCCGGGTGTTTCCCTTTTAACTAGATTCTATATGTAATATGTGCATTACTTTGCAGTGTCTGAAATGAATTCCGTCGCACAGTCGGAACCTGACTTAGTTTCTGATGAGGGGTTGGTGGAATTGCCAGACTGCACCAGCATGAGTACCTGTTGTAGTTCAAGAAAGAAGCAGCTCATCCAAAAGTCCTTTTTCCGAAGTGAAAATTGTTTGGAAAACCTTTTAAAAGACGATTGTACGGAATGCACAAGTTTGACGGGGGACGATGGAATGGGTCCAACATCTGTAGCAATGAGCTCGGCCAAGGCAGTCAAGTCCCACGAGTTTGACACTAAGTATGGGACAAGTTCAACCAGCCGCGGACTCATTAGCACTAATAAAAGTCCGGAGTCACAGTTCAGGGGGAGTCAATTGTGTGAGACGGGAAAGACGTGTCAAAAGTTGGATGGAGGGGAGAGGAGGGGTGTTGTGAGGGAGATATATTCCACAGCTGGGGATCGAACAGGTGACCACCTCAAGGAGTCAATGAGTATAGAGAACTTCGTGTCATCCAGCTGTCGATCGGCAATTTGTTCGAGTAATCCCAGTCCCCGACTCTACTCCTTCCGTAGTGTCGTCGCAGGTGGTCATCATGCATATGCTCGTAATGATGTTGTGCTCCTCAAGAGAACCAAATGTGTCACGAAAATTCGCAGGTGTAAAGCTCAAAAAAGTCACAAGTATTCCATACAGTGTAGTCCGCTCCTCATGGGGAATGGGCGGAGGTCACAGACTCGGCATGATAACCTTCTGTGTCAGGATCAACCCAGAAGCAAGTCCACGTCATCCAAGACTGACTGTCTCTGCAATGTATGTAACGTCCGTTCTAATTCTAGGAACTCCTCTCAAAAGTTCGCAGGTGGTCCTAGTGACTCTGACCGAGTCGGTCCGTGGACCAGATCCAAAGATAAAGAAGTCACAGGATCATTTGACTTCCGAAATACAAATCCTAACCTTCAACTTGGCAGGGACAGTGTCAGTGATGATTGCAAAATACAAAGGTGTACTTATCAGACTCGGGGAGAGTCAAGTGCTAAATTTTTATCACATCCTTGTCAAAATTCCAGTCTCGACTCCTCCTGCATCACCTCTAATAGTGAGGATGACTCTGTCGCTGTATTCGAAGACGATGAGCAATCCTTCTACGATTCCGTCGTTAACTCTCCTAGCAACTTAAGTGGTGAGGAATATTTCCTTCGGGATATTTTTTTACTGTGAATTATAAGGGTATTGTTTTTTATTTTTGTATTTGGCTTGGATCCTGTAATAATTGCAAAATCAGCACTCATGAGCAGTTACTACACTGTATCCAGTGTACTTTGCAGGAACGAAATCATTTATCACAGGGTTAATTGTTCTTTGTTATGAGAGCATGCCATTGCATTGTAAGAGTCAAATTTTTGATTTATCCGCTCACTTACAATGGGTCTGAGTGGGCTGTAGAGTCTGTATATTCTTGAGTTCGTTTTTTTGTCGCTATTTTATGAGCTCTTCAAATTCAGAGTAAGTATTTTTGTTCTGGATCCAGTAATTATTACAAAAACCTGGAAATATAATAAATGCTTACATTATTCTGGATACTTTAATACAAGTGCCTTGAGAACTATTATTGTTAGAACTATTTGCAGGACATTATTATTCGTATTTTAATTTCGAAAACTGTTTTATTATCTTCTAGAGCTGTTCCGCTCCATGAGTAGCGGGAATTATGGAGCCAGCAGTGACAGGTCCCTGACAATGCACAATGACTCCGTACGAGAGGTAGGCGGCCTAACTTTCAAATACTAATCATTATGAAAATATGTAATTATCTATAGATATAGATGCAGTTAAGAAATAAGTATTCTGGCAGCTAGCAGCATAAATCATGACAGAAAAAAAAAATACCCGGAAAGCTCGTTTCCAACACACGTGCCTGAGTCAGATCCAGGAGAAAATAAAGTGGTAATATATATTCTTGTGTGAATTAAGTCATGGGTAGAGACTTGGAATTCGGAATTAAATCACACTCAGGCTCAAGTAAATAAATAAATGACAGCAATCACACTTTATACAGTAGCAATTCCATTGAGTTTGATTTGGAGAGACTTAATGGAACTCCATGTACATACTGCAGTGACAGATAGAAAGGGGAACTTTGACGAGCTGTTCGTGTCTTGAACATAACTCCGTCCCAATAAACCAGAAAGTGTTGGCTCAGTACAGGGCCAAAATAAAATTGCCAATAATGGCTACGTATCGGAATTGTCCGCTGGGCTTGTGTTGGCCTTGTAATGGAAATGAGCATTAGGAAACGTAGTGGTTGTTTCATGTTTCCATCAAGTGTATAACCCAATGGACCGAAATTGGTCCAATGCTGGTTGCGTTTCGGCTGCCGGTAAAATACCCTTACGAAAATATTAAACACGCCTGGCGTGTGCCGGCAATTATCCGGCACTCCTCCTTGTCTCCACCTTCGTATTTAAAATAAAATATTACAACACTAATTTTGTTCATTTAAAATTTTATTATATATTAAAGTGCATAGCATCGTGAAATCCAAATTGTTGTAAAATAATGTATAATCAATGTAGAATTTCGAAAGTCAATGGTATACACAGAAACACATTATCAACATCATACATAGGAAATAAAGCGCATTTTTGCTTAAGTTCTGTAATAAGAACTTTAACATTAGAAGAAGGATCACTACAGCAGTAAATTGATAATTTTCTACTATCAAGCGGATATTCTGGTATTCCTGTAACATTTTTAAAATATTGACACTCAACAATTCCATTCTCAGCATCATCAAGACAGGTTATTTTTAGTACTTTTTGGCCATGGGTCAAAAAACATGAATCCGATTCATTAGTAGCGAGCAATGTACTGTTTAGCATATATTTATGTTTGCGAGACTTTAATACAAACCCGGATTTTACTGGTATAGATGAAAATGTGCGATCTGTTTCGCAAACCCGGTTTACAATTTGCTGAACGAAGTGTTTCTTCGATTTAATCATTTTTTTGATACTTTGCATATAATTTTCAAACCCGAATGCACTAAAGTTATCTAAGCTAGAAAACTTTAGCGCATCGTCAGGTAAATGGAGTAAGGAATGTACATTATAAACTAAAAATTCTGGTCCATACAAAGGCTTACACTGGGATACAAAATTAAAAAGCAATTGCTTTGCAACTGAGTTAATATTGTAAGGTATACATACATAGTTGTAAGAAGTGTAGTTGTAAGAAGTGATTTTAGTCATGTAATAAAATTGTTATTAGTGTTAAAGGTCAGCTCTAGCTGCGTCTAGAGCAGAGTAAAGAATCCCTGACGAGGGACTTCTCACGCTCCACTTTTGGACGCGTCTCATCTTATGAAATGATGTAATGATGTATGAATCACACACGACAGTGTTAAAGTGTGTGCAAATCTTATTTGCGAACTTCAGTCTTAGACTGAGAGTTATTCCTTTCTGTTTGATTTTTAGAATCCTCTGAGATTCCCCTATTGTTCTATTTTTAAGTTTCTGAAGTTATTGTTGAAGTAATTATCATTTCGTTTTCAATTTCATTTTGAATAAACAATCAGCCTTCGGGTTGTTTCATTCAATAATTCTCTGGATTACATTTGAGACTTTTATTAATTGCTTTCATCCAATTAATTACATTTTTAGCACGATTCATAGTTAGTCAAGTTTGGAAAGTTACTCAAATAGAGTGACCTCATCTTGACCTTAATATGGTGGCCCATGTCAAAGACTTTTCACCCGTTTGCCCGTGAATAAGTCACCCGAATAGCTCTCAGATTAGGCTCCCCGGGTTAAAAGCGCAATAATTAAGCAATAAGTTTGAGATTTTGACATTCATTTGCGATTGAATTTTAACATGAGGTTTGTCTAACGGTTGATTTTATTCCCGTCTCGAGAATTTTTTTTTAAGGACTTGTAGATTGCAACTACTGAAGTCAGGTGGCCCAAGTGGCGACAAAAGCTGTCTTGGACTACCCCCGATTCTACTCTCCTGGCCCACGAAGGTTCCGAGGATTGAGTCATACTAAGCAGAGGATTTGCCTGCCCGTACAAGATTTTGCAGAGGATTTGCCTGCCTTACTGGATTTTTGCAGAGGACCTTTACCTGCTTTCAAGTTTTCCACAGAAGATTTTCCTGTGTGTGTTGTTTTGACAGAGTGATTTTCCTGTCCAAGTGTTTAAATGATTTATTATTTTGGTCATATCAAGACTTACTGATGTTTTACTGGAAAAAGGTACGTAAATAATTATGGTTTTTTATGTCTGGCTCAAAACAGCCTCCAAAGAAACCCCTTGCATCTCAGTCATCAATTTCACCTCCGCCTCAAGGGCGTTCAACTCGTTCAAATTCTAACCCTGATATTTTAGATAAAGATCAATTAGCTAAGGTTTTAAAGGCTGCTCGTAAGCGCCAACCTGTAACTACAGTTTCCAGTAGCACAGCTCAGACTCCTCCAACTACTACAACTGTTCCATTAATTCCACCCCTTAAAACCAAAACTACTAAACCTACCCCTAGTGCTAGTTTTACTCAAAGTGCTTCGCAGAAAAATGCAAAACGTGCTTCTCGTAAATTTAAGATCCCACCTCCGGTAATAAATTTATGTGATTTATTTCAAGAACCTAGTGGTTATTTTTCAACAGTTTATTATCATACGAATAAAATGGCGACGACTGTTCCGCCTACGATTGTGATTCAAACCCCTCCAGCGAATTCTTTTCTTAATTTTAAGAAAACTAATCAGTTTGATCCGGCGAATCATGATGTTTTTGATTTTATTATGGATTTGGAGCGGATTATTGGTTTACTTAAATGGGATTGGGCGGAGTTACAAAATAATCTCCCCAATTTATTATTGCCTGATCCATTTCTTTGGCTACAGGGTGAAATTAGACGTGCGGGTTCCACTGTAGTAGATATTCCCACTATGTATACAGCTCTTCGAGAGAGATACGGTAAAAGCCGTCAAGTTTATTTGCACCAACTTAAATCAAAAGTTCAGGTAGAAAAAGAGTCATGTGCAAAATTTTTGTATGCTATGGATACACTTTGTTCCCGTTATGATGCAAACATGCCCGTTGCTGATAGAGTGGCTTGGGGCATTTCGGGACTACTCCCAAAATACGCCCAAGCTACTAGCGGCTTGAGTTTTACAAGTATCGCAGCCCTTGTTAGATTTTGCGAGCATCGTGAATTTCAACAAGAAGCTACTCCCATGCCCGATACTACTGCTAAATTATTAGCTTTGGAAGAACAAATCAAAAAGTTAACTACATCTGATGCCCCACATGCTCAAGTTAACGCATTAAATGGTAACCCACCTGCTCAACGTAATAATAATCGTCGCGGACGAGGCGGTGGTAGAAATAATAATAATGGTACTCCTCGTAACAATAATAATCAAAATAACGGTAATAATAATAATCCCAACCCTGCTCGTGGGCTCCAATGCTATAATTGCAACAAATTTGGTCATTTTGCTCGCGACTGTCGGTCGGGAAATGGGCAGCGGGGACCCAACAATCAGAACCAGGGTCCCCAAAACAATCAAAATCGACAACAATTCCAGAACCGCAACAATGGTCAACGGAATTACCAAAACAACAATTACCGCCGCAACAACAATTACAATCCCAACAATCGCCAGAATGTTCAAAGAGTGGAACTTGCTTTTGCGCCTCCTCAACAGGCTGCAGTTCCCCAGCAAGTTCAAGCAAATCCCACTCTACAGTCATACCCACAGATTACTTACCCTCTGTAAATGTATTAAGTGCTACACATTGCCCCTACATCATGTGCTATTTTACCTCAGTGACAATTGATGCTTTAGTTGATACTGGTGCTACACATACATTAATTTTACGACGTGCAGTGCCAGCTGAGTGTAAAATTTTACCAGGCCCTCCCTGTCATATTATGACCGCCGACAAAACCAAACTTAAAACTTCCAGTGTAGTAACTTTGTGTTTTAAATTAGATAATATTAATTATACGACTACAGCTCATGTGTTGGATACTCTCACCCCCTCATTCATTTTAGGGTGTGCATTTCTCAAACAATACACATTGGTTGTAGATGTTAGTCGTAGTATTATGTATAATTCACAAGTGACCCATTATCTTCGTAGTCATGCATACAATGAAGTGTGCTCAGTGGAATGTGGATGTTCCTTACCAGTGAAGTCCTTGTTTACCATTAACCTTCCCCCTCGACGTCAAATGTACATTCCAACCACAGATATGAATTCCACTCATTCATGTGCGTTCATTCCCAGCCCTACAGTAGAAAAACAACTTCAAGTTATTTTTCCCCCTGTCATCAACCATAATAAAAATGTTTTATTGGCTTCCAATGTGTCTCGCTCTCCTCAACTTATTGTTGCGGGCACAATTTTAGGTTACTCACAACGGTATGAGTTTGTTCAAGCCCTCTCTTCTGTCCCTGTTATTCCCTCTGAAATTAAACCATTGACTGCTGAACAACTTTCAGTTATCAATATTAATTCTCAACTTACCCCAGACCAGCGTCATGCTATTATTCAACTTTTAAGTCGGTATTCTTATCTTTTTGCATGGAGCATTAATGATTTACAGGCTTGCATTCTCCCTCCTATGCGTATACAGTTGAACTCGGATGTTCCAGTTCAGTCCAAACCGTATAGACTTAGTCCCCTTGAACGTGAAATATTAAAAGGTGAACTTGACAAACTCATACAGGCTAATATTATAGTCCCGTGTGAGTCTTCCAATTATTCAACCCCAGTGTTTTTAGTTCGACAAAAATTAAATAAATGGAGATTAGTGTGTGATTTTACAAAGTTAAACAAAATCACTAAAGATGAGTTATTTCCTCTTCCCCGTATTGATGATTTACTTTTTCAGCTCCGACATGCAAAGTATTTTTCCCCCTTGGATTTATTTAGCGGCTATTATCAGGCTCTGATTCATCCTGATGATAGACATTTATGCGCTATTATTACAGAATTTGGTATATATATGTACCTCCGCGTATGTTTCGGTCTCAAAAATGCTCCGGCCTATTTTCAAAAATTAGCTATAGCAACTTTGGGACGCTTACGCTATACACATGCTGTATCATATATAGATGATATAATTCCATACAGTCGTGATTTTCCTTCTCATTTAGTCGCTCTTGAATTAGTTTTTCAAGCTTTATCCCGAGTTAATTTTCGACTCAGTCCATGGAAATGTAATTTTGCTATGCAAGAACATATTATTTTCGGATTTTATTTGACCCAACAAGGATTAACAACGGAACCGGCTAAAGTGGCTGCTATAATGCGCCAGCCGAAGCCCAATAATTTAGATACTCTTAGAAAATTTTTGGGCACTATAGGTTATTACCGAAGATTTATTTTAGGTTTTGCTCAGATTGCAGCTCCATTGCAGAGCTTACTCAAAAAACATTCTTTGTACCATTGGTCCAAGGATTGTGATGAGTCTTTTGAAAATCTCAAACAGGCCGTGTGTAAAGCCCCTGTGTTGAGACATTATGATGAGAATCTTCCATGTTTATTGTACACGGATGCGAGCAACCTTGCAATTGCAGGGATTCTCCACCAACAGTTTGAGGATGGAGAGCATCCCGTTTATTATGTCTCTCGTGCACTCACTCCTACGGAGAAAAATTGGAGTGTCACTGAGAAAGAATGTCTTGCTGTTGTATTTTCCACGAAAAAGTTACGTGAATTTTTATTTTTAAAGCCTTTTACAATTGTTACTGACCATCATGCATTATGCTTTTTAAAGTGTCAGCGTGACCCTACTGCTAGACTTACAAAAATGTCTATAATATTACAGGAATATAGGTATGTGATACGTTATAAAAAAGGCTCTCTCCACAGGAATGTGGATGGCGTCTCCCGTTGTCCATATGCCCTGTCTAGTGACACACAATCTGAGGAGGATTTGATTTTACCTGGTTTTACTTCCTCTCTCATTACTCCTTTTGATCCGTTAATTAATCCTGACGACTTGAAACATGCTCAAGCTATTGATCCTGTTTTGCAGAGATTATTAACAAAAAAGCGCTCAAAAGTTACTTCGAATAGTGATGGTGTGTATTTTATTCAGTTTAATCCTAGGCAACCTAATTTACTTTTAGTTCCTAAGGCCTTGATTCCCACATTATTACATAATGCCCATAATCATCCCTTAGCAGGTCATCTCAGTTTTCGTAGATGTTTGGCAAGGATCCGTCCCTATTATTGGTGGCGATCCATGACCGCGGACACTTTCAAGCATTGCTCACAATGCCCCGAGTGCCAAAGTCGCCAACATCAGACTCGTCTACGGATGGACAGTCTTAAAATAATTCCCATAAAAATCCCCGCTAGTACTTACGCGATGGATTTATTAGGCCCCTTTAAAGAAACACCTAGAGGTAATAAATATGTATTAGTTTTAACAGACTTGTTTACAAAATGGGTTCATGTTTCATTGCTTCCTGTCAAAGATGCTGCGAATGTTTCCATGCATCTCGAGCAATTTATTTTAACTTTTCCAGGCATGTCCACATTAATTTCTGATGGTGCCGCTGAATTTAAGTCGGCAGTTGTGCAAAAGATAACACAACAATTTAACATTACTCATAATTTTAGTGTGCCCTTTCACCCCCGGTCTCATGGAGCCGTGGAAAGAGTGAACCAAACTTTAGCAATAATGCTTAGTAAGTTTGTTTCCGATAATCAAGATAATTGGGACGTATATGTTCCATATGTAATTGCTGCTTACAATACCAGTGAGCATTCGGTTACAAAAATTTCCCCTTTCCAAGCGTTTTTCGGGCGCCAGCCTCCAGCTCCCATGCTAAACTCGATCCCTAATTCCCTTTTAAGTATTACTCAGTTGAGTCCGAATCAAGTAAAAATTATGCATCAGCGAATTGCTCAATTAATTCGCAAAGCTCAGATTCAGGCCAAGGAAAAGTTTGATGCGCAATACAGACCCTTTGAATATAAAGTTGGTTCCCACGTTAGATTTTACTTACCACAGCGTAAAGTTGGTCTTTCCGATAAATTACTCTGTAGGTGGATAGGCCCCTATACAATTGTAAGTATAGATAAGAACAATAATGCTGAGCTAGTTTTAACATTCCCTTCTCAAAGGTTGCGACCTAATGTCCGGTGTCATCTTTCACAGCTCAAGCTTATAAGTTTAGATTTAGGTAATGGTATAATACACCCTGAGTATGTATACACAAGTGATGACCAAGATGAGTTTAACTCTTGGCTCAGTCATTTTCACTCCTCCGACTCTCCTGACATTTCCACTCCATCATCATCTTCTGAAAGTGCGACTCGTGTTCCAGTTTTATCGAAAGTTTCGTCTCCATCTAAACTCCCACTTCCGGTGCGAAAATCTCAGCGATTGATTGATAAAGCCAAACGTGTATAAATTTTTGCTATACTTACTTTAGTTGCCCTACTGTGTCGTTTTACACATGCATCGTCATGAATTCTTCATCCCCCAACTCTCCAGCACCCCCGCAATATCCCACTCTCCAAGGCCAACTGACTCCTATGACTACGCTGGGAGTCAGGCCAATTTTCAAATTAGGAGAGAACCCTTGGTCGCAGTTAGCTTCGGTTACACTCCCTACTCCATCCAATATCCCAGTTTATTGTCCGGTGGCCGAGTGTATTGTAAAAATTTTTCCCCTTCAGTTTTCGGATGCAACTGGACAAGTCATTGCTGCAACGGATTGTTCAGTTCCCATCTACTCCAGAACTTTTCGTCACGTCGCCCTGGGACTTGTATTACCCAGTGCTGTGCCCTTGCTCATAGATCAATTGAGAGGTGCTTATTGTGCGGCAGCGTACCGCCAGGCTATAACATGGAAACAATTGTTGCATCAAATGAGGGATTCCCCAGCGGAATTCGTTCTGTCCACTCCAGTGATTTTAGTGGACCCTCAAATCCACATCGAAGTTTTTACCCAGTCAACACTCGAGCATCTCAAGGCAGTTCCGAAACAACGGAAGTTGCTCCCTACCTCGAGTCCTTTGACAAACGCGAAATATCATTGCCACAGTCGCCCGCCTATTCAAATGTCAGCTCCGAGTCACTCGCGAGCTCAGTTTTTAGTAGTTCCGCCAGAGATTCACCCCAACCCGGTACCTCCGGCGTGTCAAAATTTTTCCACCCCAAAAGTGACTCACCCCCAGTGTCAGTTCAAAAACCTGTCATTAATCCGACCCGCTCAAAGCGATCCAATTCGCGTGCGGAACGAGTCTCCTGCATATCGCCTTCCCTCCTTCGAAGTGCTCCGTTCGGGACTTCCGTCCACGACAGTTTCTTCCACAACGAGCATGATGAGCCGGCCTCCGCCCTCTTCGGAGAATCCGCCTCATCCCCGGGAATTATCGTCCCACCTTCCGGGGACTCCTCAGATGACTCAGTCACATATGTCTCAACAGTTCCTGCTAAACGACAGAGGAGAATTTGTGGCCTCTCCACAAAGTTCACCACGCTCTGTGTTTTCTTCCTCATCTGCTCCGGCGGAGCGGCCCCACTGCCCCCGCCCGGAGGATGGAACAGCTTACCATCCCTCACACATGGATTCAGTCTCTCCAAAATGAACAAGCAACAGGCTCTTTCCAACCAAAAGTTGGTAATTCCTCCTCAAAGGTCAGTAAGTATTAACACGCTTCATTCTAAAGTTGCCCCAAATCCTTTTCTCACTGACATAAATAAGAAAAAACGTGCTAATGCATTAAAAGTGATGGCTCTTGGAGCCGGTTTTGTGCTTGCTCCTCCCGTAATTGCTAAAGTGCTTGATTTTGTGCCTTCACCTTCTAATACCTTCAATCAAAACCTTCCTCCTCATCAACTTCTCAAAGAAGATGTTACTAGTGCGAGTGAAAGTGTTAATTTCAGCCCTAACGTGACCTTGTCTCCCATGGAACAAGCCATACAAGATTTCAAGCTACTCCAACTCATGATGATTGCCGACCCTAAAACTTTCAACCTTGAAGACGTTGTAAAGTCCACCAAAGTTACACCAGCCCCTCCGACTGCACAAGAGCAGTCTTCGAAACTTCCAGTCATCCCTGCCGTCATTCCAACCCCCCAATTTGAAGTTGGCCTCGGCACTGGTGATTATAATTTGGAATTCAGAATTTTCTCCATAACTGGTATTGTTTTCTTTACTCTTTTTGGTTTACTTTTAATCATTTACGGTTGTTACCGTTACCGCCGCACTTCTTCGCGTCAACACGGACACCTCCAGCAGGCCGTCTTCGTGTCAACTCCTGAAGAAAATAACAACGCCCAGCATCCTGCTCCCGTTGTTACCTTCCCCCGTGCTTATTGAATTTCATCAATAAAGTGCCTTGTGTATATAAAAGTGTGGTGTTAAAAATATTTTTAGTCAGTGCTTTTGGTACTTAGAATTATGAAATTAATCACATTGTCATAGTTTTAAGTGGCTTCCGATTGTGAGACAAACTTGATAATGTCTTCCTTGTAAATTATCAAGTGTAAGTATAGATGAAAAATACAAAACCAATCTTTTGTCTCTCTTTTTCTCTTGCTGTAACTATCTACTCTATCATTTTCTGGTTTGTACTTTACAAGTACTTATTATGGTATCATTTTGACATAATTTTGGCCATTTATATTTTATTCATGATAAAATTGTTCACATTTTGAGGACAAAATGTTTTTCTCGGACCCCGGGATGTAAGGTATACATACATAGTTGTAAGAAGTGTAGTTGTAAGAAGTGATTTTAGTCATGTAATAAAATTGTTATTAGTGTTAAAGGTCAGCTCTAGCTGCGTCTAGAGCAGAGTAAAGAATCCCTGACGAGGGACTTCTCACGCTCCACTTTTGGACGCGTCTCATCTTATGAAATGATGTAATGATGTATGAATCACACACGACAGTGTTAAAGTGTGTGCAAATCTTATTTGCGAACTTCAGTCTTAGACTGAGAGTTATTCCTTTCTGTTTGATTTTTAGAATCCTCTGAGATTCCCCTATTGTTCTATTTTTAAGTTTCTGAAGTTATTGTTGAAGTAATTATCATTTCGTTTTCAATTTCATTTTGAATAAACAATCAGCCTTCGGGTTGTTTCATTCAATAATTCTCTGGATTACATTTGAGACTTTTATTAATTGCTTTCATCCAATTAATTACATTTTTAGCACGATTCATAGTTAGTCAAGTTTGGAAAGTTACTCAAATAGAGTGACCTCATCTTGACCTTAATAATATCTGGCAGATGTGCGTTGGGGCTAACAAGAATAAATATAGATGCCTGAAGCAACAGAAAATGGTTGTATAGAGGGTTCGGTAATACGTTTTTAAGACAAACAATACCGTAGTACAGCAAAAATGATCTGAACTCTGCAGCTTTAAAACGGTCAACCTCACGAAGTGAACGAGGTTTTCGCGCAAAATTTATTGGGGTGAACACAGCAAGTCTAATACCCAACACGGACAGCAACTTCTGTGTTGACATAAATGTGGTGACATGCATATGCAAACATAAATGCACAGCATTGACATATAAATAGTGCAGCCAATGAAATGAAGAAGAAATATGTGGGTAAAAACATGGTCATTTTTAGCGGGCCTGGAGTTTGAATGAAGAAGGTTCCAGCACATAATATACATAATTACTTTGTCAAGTTTTTCCCGCACAACATTTAGTAACTTGCATATGTCACGACTTGTGCTGACACAAGGCTCACATATCTATGTGAGAACTTGTGCAAGCCACCTCCCACTTATGTCAGTGTACGTACGAACGCACAGCATTTCTGTGTCAAACATATGCAAGTCAGCACAGATTTCGTGCTGTCCGTGTTGGGTATAACCAGATTAGCCGAAATGGAGTCCACATGTGAACTACGAAGCCTAACTTTTAACGAGCCTTTTATCCACGTAACAAGTAGTTTTCGCATAACGCCTAAGCAAACAAGATGCATGTAATCTAATACAAACTGGCTAACCATTCCAACTGAAAGTGATACTAATGGTGAACCCCCAACATGATGCTCCTCCTGGGTTTGTTTCAAAAAACTCTCATCAGTACGTAAATTACAATTTACTTCAGGAAAAGTAACCCTTCGTTCAACCCAGTCGCCTTCCTGCTCACATTTCTCACACGCAAAATATGAATTATGGGGTTTTATACGCTTTAGAAAACTACGCGCAGGAGCGTCAGCAGCAAAAAAACTAATAAAAAAATCGTATTTGACTCCATCAACAGTTATACCCTCATTTTCAAGTTTCTGGGCCTCAATTACAAATTTTGATAAATAGTCTTCAAGAGATTTTGGTTTGCTCTTCCCTGAAAATATTGAAATTAAAAATGGTTCTTGACAAACCGACTGATTCACAATTCCCATCAGGGGCCACACTTGTTGATTGCTACTTTTGCTGATTGGTAACCCATCACAACCGATCGTAACACTGATAAAATTTAAACTGCCATTGTCATAAAAATGAGGTAATATGTTTGGTTTGAGTCCTGCTATTATTCTTGAGTTTATGTGCTCTTCCATACCAACATAAAAATAATCCCCACCACCTATATTCTCTAAAGTAATATTTCGGGGAGTGGAAAGCAACGTTCGACTACATAGTGGTAACTCCATTAAATGCGGTTTGAGAATTTTTAACAACGCATCCACTGCTGTATGAGGTACCTGGTAAGAACTCGACCATTTTGCAAGCTGCACGTTAACAGATACTTTATCCTGTGTTTCAGAATCAGAGGTATTACTACTGGTTATTAAATCAGAAATACTGTCGGTCAAATCAGGATCGGTAGTTTGCGCATACGTTACTACTTTAGAAAGGTTTTCAAAAACGGGTATATTGCTAGTTGTTTGTAAGTCTAAAATATCTACTTCTGAATGTAATCGCTCTGTAGAAATAGTTGCTAACAATTGTGACGCAATTTTAGCACATTTACGTCTTTTGGTTCTACTGTTCATAAGCATATTTAATTAGCAGGCTGATTTATATCTAATATTATAATTCCAAAATAGTCTATGCACTATTTTCTTCCAAAACCTTTTTCTTCTGACGCTGCGTTCGCCCTCCGTGTCGATCACCAGATCCCAGAAGCCACTTTCTTACAACACGTTCGCACTGAAATTCAGTTGGTATGGTATCTTCAGGTTGCTTTCGGACTGCAGCTGTAGTGTAAGTAATGTAAAATGTAATCTACATACTATATAAGTGATGCATGTAAATTGTACACAATTTCAATCAAATTTTGATAAAAATCAGCTATTTACCTAATATACATTCCATAAGTGCGTGACCTTGAAATTTTGTTTTGTTATTAGCTCCAATAAAATTTGAAGAATTTGCTAGATCGCCACCTATGACTCGACTTAAGATTCTCTTGACAAATGTATCAGTGTCCTCCCCACCAATTCCTTTCAGGAAATGTACCTAAAAATTGTAAACAATATCATAGAAATTAGTTATAATAATTTATATAGTTAATTTAGAGCGAATTTAAAAAATACTGAGAAAACCCCAGGGCTAATTTTTGGACATTATTTAATTTCACGCGACATAATCTGCTTACGAATTTTGCTTTGTTTTCAGTAGAAGTCAACCATTGATGCAATGCATGGAATTCCTGAGAAGTGTTGATCGGTAAATCGATCCCCGGAACATCGAATACTTCAAAAAGCTGGCTTGTATTTTTTGACGTGATTCGAACCACTTCTGCTAGATCCGTAGTTATATTAGCCAGTTGACGGATCACAAGTTTCTGAAAATCTGACATACAAATTTAGTCAAAGTAATTATAATTTACACGTATACACACGCAAACAGTACATATTGCATTGCGGAAGGTAAAATACAGTTATAGTGAATAAATAAAAATAATCTATATACTTTTCTGGTCTAAAACGACCTGATTGATGGACGCAAGTATTTGGCTCAAGGCAGCGTTAGTTTCAGGCGTCTGGCTAAAGCAAGCAGAGCTAACATCAGCGTATGAACCACTTTCGTCAAAATTGAAATTCACTTCAGTAACTTCGGGTGCAATAACGACCTCCGCTTGGGGAACATCTTAAATAAATACTTTAGTAGGTTAATATAATTTAATTTACAAGCATCCCATTCAATGTTAGTTTTTAACTAGACGTCACTACACACCACGATATTAGTTACTTACTTTGATCAAAATTATCAAAGATGTTACCCAATTCAACAGGAAGTGCAAAGGAAGCACAAGTTGTCGCTGCCGGAGCTGATTTTGCCAGTACGAAATTGCTGCTACCGGAAGATCCAGCAGAGGAATTGGTTAGGACTGAAGCAGTAACATTTGTTAACTCTGTTGTTGTATCCACGGGTTTCTTTGGCTTCCTCTTGCGAAGCTTCCGGCCGGGCGTGTTTACGTCCTCCGCCTCTGTGAGCTCAATGTCACTATTTACAACTGGCTTATCCAAAGCAGAACTAGCCTTTTCATACGAGTCTGAAAATAAGGTCAACTTATTGTTGATAAATTAAACATTACTGACCCAACTACTTACTGCAGTAAACAAATTAACCTAAACTCAATATAAAAACTATGAAAATGAAAATACTTAACTAAAGCTAAGTACATACCGGTTCCGCACTTAATTTTGCAGTCATATACTTTCCATTCCACTTTAGGATACTCCAGCGGCTCCACACATTTCTGCACTAAATTAATTATTTTTGTATCATCTAAGTTTAATGGCCAATGACACTTGCTGTTATTTTCAACAATCCAATTTGACGGAACAACTTCCACCGCGTTGTCCTCGAGGAATTTTACAATATAAAATGTTGATTTCATTACTGACGATATGGTAACTTTATGAAACAACAGCGTGCACATTCAGACCCACAGTAATTCACCGTTATTGAAACAAGTCATGGAAGAAGGCACGATGCAATGCTACGCGGCATCTCCTTCAGTGATGCAAGCGAGATGGCAATCATATAACGGTCCGGCAAAGTAATGGCAATATAGGCCCTGCTATGTAATGCCTTGAAAGGGCCAATATGATTTTGCCAGCAGTTTGGCATTTAATTTCATGAAGGCAAAAACCAGCATGAATCCTACATTGGGCCAATCTGGAGTTGCCTGGAAACATCCTTTAATGTTTAAATTAAGTTTTGCCGTTATTGGTAATGTAATGGGCCAGAAGCATCTATCTGGTTGCACTATGGCATGCCATTATAATTTTCCTGCCGATGTGTAGCCAGCATTACCGGGGCGAAAACTGGAACTTACCAAGAGCTCTGGTTTATTGGGGTACTTCTCCTGTCAAAGGAAAAAAAGTGAGGACGGGATATCATGCTTGTGAAAACAGAATCCAGAACAAGATTTTCCCCAGTATTCAAATCTATCCCAGTTATGTTTTCAAAATAGAGTGGAATTTTTTTCTCCTCCATACAAGAACTAGTCAGAGTAATACTTATGTAGATATCCCATGGCACGTGTGAATTTACCTTCAGGGACTTGATTCAAAATTCAATTCAAAATCCCAAATTATTCAAAAAATGCTCCTTTTATATCCCGGAGGTGACGGAGAGGCTGGAAATCGAATTTTATCCAAATCATATCTGGTTCTGGAAAATCTATGAGTGTAAATACTAGTGCAGAGATCATTGGAAGATTCTCATTTGAGAGCTTACACCTTACATTTTAATCTGTAGACAATTCATATCTACAAGAACCCATGCGCTTACAGTCTACACAGCTACTCTTCCATTGCGGACTCGGATACTTTCCATTCCTGCAGTTAGAAGAGGCTGATGATGACCCAAAAGTATTGGGGATTTTCAGGGTATCATGGATCAAGATTTCCCTGGTAAGATTATGTCAACCCTAGCTATGATTGTGAGTGGAGTCCTACCTTGAGATTTATTTTCCTTTGGTTTTATCCACTTGCATGTCTAGCGAAACCGTGAAAATACTATCCCCATCCAAGAGTCTGACTGTAAAGTAGACGTAGAAATTGAAACGAAGAATGTAGAGAAATGAATTATTCATCCCGCCAACCGTTCTCAGGGATTTTTTTTCTCATACAACGTATGTATGTATGTATACCCTTCCCCCAGTTCCAGTTCATCCAGTAGTAACACTAAAAATCCCTAAGTTTTAGCAGAGATTGCGAATTGGAACTTTTAAAAGAGGAGTGTATACTCTAGTAATTCATACTTTCAGTCTAATTCGACATGAGAGAAGGGAAACAATTGGATTACACATTGGCTCATTCCCGACAAAATACTTTTACACCATCTCCTCACATGAGTTGGTAGGAAATGTTATTGATTTTCCAGGGAGCTATCAAACAACACGTGGGTACTAAAACCATGAGGGGAGACACACATAAATATTTATTTTTATTTTAACACTTTAAAACAACTCTTACCTTTGAGTCCTTGAGACCGGAATTATTAACTTGGGAAGATGATATTTGACTTAAATTAATCCCCATGAAATTTCCTGCAAAGGCAGTGCTTTGAAATATTTGTAAGAACGCCAGATCTTCCATGATAAAATGGAAAGAACAGAAATTCCTCCGTTCCCACATCTCCTCTTGTCTCCCTGTATGGGATGTTCCCAGAAATAATAATGTTCCAAACTAAAAGCTATTATTGAGCAAATTGTTAAGAGCTGTGTTCATCATTCTGTAAGAATCTCAATAAAATTATCCATAATGTTTGTAACTTTTTGTAGATTTTGTGATGGGGCCTCCAAAAAAGGATGCGGACCAATAAATATATTTCAAGTTGCAGGAACTGTCTCAGAAGTACTATAAAATTCTAAATGGATGTCCCTGGATCGGTATGTTTGGGAGGGGACAGGCTTCCTTATCTCTGGACAATTTTCTGCAGTTTCTACTTTCAAAAGTCGTCTGTACATGGTAAAATTAATGGACCGTAGCATTAACTATAGTACCATCAACTTCAAGACTTACACCTGATTCACGTCAAAAACTGTGTTAGGTTCTACGATTGCAATCACACTTCACAATTCTTCCTGTCACTGGAGTTGACATCACACTTCCATAGACATGCACTATATTTTTCCCAATGCATCTTCAAATATTTAGAAATCCCAAGGAGCTTCATTAGCGTGAAGATCAGCATTGGAGGTCCCCATTATGAAAATTGCATGTGTGATATTAGTCCTGTAAATTACTGGGTGAGTAAATTTGATCAAAGTACTGAATGCAAATATGGTGTAAATAAGGAAGGAGTTTTCCTGGAAAGCCTCCCAATTTTTTTTCGGCCAAAAACGTTTTTATTCAATTCTCGACGCTCTGGGAATGTACATCCTTGGAGGGATATTTTTCATGAATATTGTTTTCTAAATAGTTTTATTCTTATATGTATTTGGAGTGTACGAACGAGTGAGTAGGGTAAGTGACAAACTGTCCCAGCAGTGAGTAGTAATACCATTACGAGGGGAAGACTTTTTTACAAATAAGGGAGGAAAATATACGACAAATATTATTTACTTACTTGGGAGGAGGAGAGAATCCAATTTTAGCTTCATATTTAGTCATCTCTCAAGAGCATTAATGCTATCGCTCATCAGTTTTATTCCCAGTGAAATGAGATGACTAAACTAAAAATGACAACGCCTGGAGACAAGGATGGGGAAGAAAAGTCCATATTGTCGGTGAAGAGTCAACATGGTCTGGATATATTTTTAATTAAGAGCAAAGTGGTCTACATTCATTTTCAAGAAAAGTAAAATTGTCTATTTCCTGATAAAAATAATTACATGGAAGTAGTAGATACATGTAAACAATCCATTTTGCTTTAAGAGCTATAACTCTTAAAGTATAGTTTAGACTATTTTGGTTTTGATCGAAATTACATCTAGAGCCTTTTGCAACGTCACTGACGATATTGCCTTTTCTCTCATTTCACATTCCCTTCCTCCGCTTTCTCCTTCTCCAAATAAAGACAAGCACTATTTTTCGTTTGAAGGTTAAGGTCTGGTGTATTTTCAGATCCTGCAAATTTCCTATAATGGCACTGTAAATTGCAAGTGTGTAATAATTACCTCAGTTTGACACAAAACTAACGTATCGTATTTTTTGGTACCTTTGAATTTCCCCTCTAACAATTCCCCTAGAGTCTCAAAGTTCTGGTCTGGAATTTTCCATAATAGTACGAAGCACTCGGTCTGTTTTCTCCTTGTCACAATCAGTAGTAGGTGGATAAACGTAGTAGGGAAATTAAGTATGTTTGAATGAAATCTTGCCTCAAATAGATCAATTGAATACCAAGGAAAGGGATAAAAGCGAGCGCCGCATTAAGCTAAATTGAACGTAAGTAATTAGGTTGGATTTTAATTTATTTTACCCATGCTGAGTGTATCGTCTTGGAAGAGACGCAATGACATAGATGCATTTTAGATTTTAACCAAAATGATCTCCCGGCAGATCCACTCAAAGTAGAATTATCTCCATGCACCATACAGTGTAGTGCATTTTAAGTTGCATCTTTTCTTCCCATTCATTTCCATTCATTCCCGAACTACTTAATCATTTTATAACTCTGCATCTTGGTTGGGAACTGTGCATTTACTCTGATAAAGAAATATGGACTGGATGCATTTTTCAATACATATGGGGAAAACTTTGCGTGGCTTTTTCCTTAATTAGGAAATGAGTCTGGAGCCTGATGCAGCTTTCCCTAAAAGCAAAATGAACCAAGCATACACCCAGCAATAGTTAGTTTTACCTTTATTATCAGTCCTAATTCATTAATACCATTATCACATTAAGGATTGCATGCATCAAATGTGACCCTTAATCTAACTGCATTACAATCTCTGTGATGTTTTTTTTAATTTAGGATGATTTTATTTGACTTGGTTCATTTGGCATCGGAAATCTGAATCCCATTAATTTCAAATCCGACGCGAAGCTCATATTTAAATATTTTAAACACACGGAGCAACTATGTATGGATACATATGATTATCATCAAAAGAGACTTTCAACCCCTGAGATGGGAAACTTACTGGTTTTAAAAAGTTACTGTTGAATCTGCTCTTCCGCCCCTCCAATCCAGAATCCCATAATTGAATACCCGAAAGGATTTGAAGATAGGAAAATGGTTTTGGCGAGAGAAAGGTTTTATGCTACCGTGCACTCCATAATTGACTGGAAGAGGTTCAAATAGCTCCTCATGACCCTGAACATTATCGAGGACTATGTTAAAACCATTAAGGCATTTACATCGGAATGTTAATAGGAGTGAGGAAAGGTTAGGATAATAGATAAGTACAGAGACACCATCACCGCCGTTCGATATTTATTCGTATCCAATGGGCTCAACTATGTACATATTAGCTTTTCCCATGGCCTTGTGTATGTATGTAACCAAAAAATTTAAGTCTCAAGTTCAAGTTTCTCCAAGGTTTGAACTTCCATCGAAAAACCGTTTGAGCTGCACACCATGTCGCCTTATGCATAGTCTAATATAATTCCATTACAAGCTGAGAACTAAATGTTTCTCATTATGTGCTTCTTTTCAAGTTCAAAGGAGTTTAAAGCTCGAGGGTGTATAGGAACGAGTGGTAAAATTCTTCTTAGAAAAGGTTCCCACTACTGGTTGTCGCCAGTTGTCGGTTTCACGCTCATCAGCATTTAATTTTTCGAACCCCCCTCCCACGACGTTACATTGATAAGGATTATACTTCCCGTTTTACAACTTCAAACCTCTTCTTTCCCTTCCTCAGAAAGACTTCGAATTTCTTAAGCCCCAATCAGGAAGTCCAAATAGTCAGGGAGTTTTACAAAAGGTTTCAAAATGAAGAGGTTCTTCCTAGGTATTTCTGATAATGAATTAAGTCACACAGTGCCCCAGAGAACCTTGTAATGACAAAAAATTGAAACGATTTGAAACATTTCTTGATGAGTTGTCTTAGAATCCATCGCCAGCATAACAGGACATCCTTGAACAGCCCAAAAATTCCTATTCTCACATCACCCTGGAACTGATTCAGAAACATCAGATCAATTAAAAAAATATTATGGAATATTGAATTTAAAAGTTTCTAGAGATTTTCGAAAAGCTGTAATCAATGCATCAAGAAAAATAAATTTGTGTTGTTGTCCCCTGTGAACGATTTCTTCAAGACCGTAACGTCAGGGAGTTCCAGAACATTTCGCATAATTTTTTCGAGCATTTCTTTTTAAGTAGTCTGGGAAAAAACCTACTTTGATGTATAGTTCTCACCTCTCATTTCATAACTCAGACTCCATCTTTCACCCACACCCGTATAAATGTACGACTCACAATTCCAAGACCCAGGAGTTCCTTTCTTAGAAAAATATTATTTTATTTTTTTGAAGGTTAGAATTTTCTCAAACGTATGAAATACTCAGTGGATTTAAATTTGGACTATTTTTAACGAGGTTCTCCATGACAGCCTAAAGTCTTCACCATTTGATATTTGACATTGCCGCAGTAGCTGGAAAAGTTTCGTGGGTTACATATTAAGTAAATACATATTTCAATGGAGAACTGGACGGTGGAATAATATCTTTGTCTCATCCCTAGACAGATCATAAATATGCCTATAGAATGGGTTCTAGTAAAAACAAATTCCCACATGTTTTAGATTCATTGACTTCCAATAACGTTTTTATCCTATTGCTAACCTAAACCCCCTTATTTGTTTTTTAATAGTTTGGAAAAATTAAATGTTTTATTACTTAGAATTTATAGTCGTAGCAGCTTAAATCTACAACTGGTTTGTAGAATTTCTAATCATAGAGAATTCGATCCATAAAACGATAAGAAAGTGAAACTATAGAAGTAATTCTCCAGTAAATATAATTACGTAAAGATGTAATTTCCTCCTGTTGTCATATTGTGCGTTCCCCTAGGACGCTTAGAAAGTTTTAGCAGTAAATACTGTTACTGTTCTAACCCATTGTTTGTCAAGATGTATAGGGGCAATCTCAGAGGATGATGGAATAGTGCCGAGACAAGAATAACAAATATTTGTAGCTTGCATACATCAGCTGTATTTTTCAAACTGCTATTACAATTAGACTTGAAACCTATATGAGAAACGTGTACCTGGAATCTGGAATGAATAATGTATTGAACTGAAAATCTCAGATTATAGTATCACAGCAATCCTTTGGAAGACAAGTGTATCTCGACATTTACTTTGTATATATCTGTAGATATAGAGATACATAGACTTATCATACTTTGAGCTACTATACTTATTTAATAATAAGGTTGTGTAATATTGTGAACATGTGATATTCTTTGCCAAAGACATTCATTTGTTATTAGACATTGGTTTATTAAAAATGTGCCCATTGAGCTCCAAATTGCAGGGGTTGACGTGTACAAAAAATCATTTCAATCAAAAAAGTACGCTGGGTCATCTAAAACAGACTTCTTCAAAGCTTTTTACTACGTAGATCATAGCTATACATTATGCTCTACAATTATTGCTTTATAAAAGTAAATATTTGATCTGGCAACGACTGATTGTGAGCTTCATTGTGTTTAACAACTAAGGATATAAAAATATCAAATAAGGAACGTATAAGGAATAAGTACGAGTAACGACGGGAATCCATGCTAAGAAAATACTCGTATCTTTTAGTTGATTAATAATGCTGATAGAGACATTTAACTTATTGCTGATAATTGAGTACACATATAATTATTGCAAATAATGAAATGGAGACTTTTATTCCAAAGTCCGGACAGTGTATTTGATGAGCTGTGTCAATAATGGGAAAACATTATCTTTAACCACAATAGGAACAAATAGTCTTAGTTTATAGTGAGGTGCTGAAAGGGAATTCCCAGGCTCGACTGCCCCTGACATTTTTAAAAAGTAACAAATAAGAGCTCGGCCTGTTGAGTTTAAGTACATTACCATGACACTTCAGGACAAGACTTCGTTGAACCGCATGCATGTTCGATTACAATTAAATGATCATTTCCATATCCAGTGAATGTAAAATTTACGTTTTGAATTAAGTGGAAATTTAAAAATTATTACATATAAAATTTTCCATTTACTCCACAACTCCCTGTTGTGGGCTATGCTGATCTCTAGTCTATTTAACTTTCCGCGCTGTACAAACCACAGAGAACTCTCGCTATAACAGCACCCCTGACAGGATCAATGCTATTTTACTCTTACGTACAAATGTGACTTGACTGCATGTGAAGAGATTTAAAATATTAAAATCAACCCAATATTTTTGCCCCTGAAAATGTTGAAATAGGGAGCTCCTTAAAGGAGGGTCCCTAAAAGTATGGCCAAAAGAGGCCAAATGGTCTACGTGTACCTGCTTCTGTACAACACTTAGACCATTTTCCCTCTTCAGCGACGATATGCTGTGGGTTATGGAAATTTATAAAAATATTCTTGCCACAATAGAGAAAATCCTTGTACGTACTTACCGGTCTGGAATATCGTGCAAAGCCATTCAAAATACACGGTACTTGTTGTCAATATACAAAAATAAATTCATTACGCAATACAGTAAAAACGTAATTCCAAGTAATTTGGTAGTTACATTTTCTTAAGATAGAAATGAAAATAAAAAAAACTTAGGGAGTTATCCAAAACATCCCATTACAAAATACTGTATGTATTTTAAATATAAATTAATTTTGCTAAAATACCTAATTATTACTTCTCAGTACCGAATAATTACTAACTACCAAGAATTAGTTATGCATGTAAAGAGTTTTAATGAGAAATCGAACTTCCGGAAGTTCTTTTAGGTCCTCAAAAGACCTTAACAGGTGGATCTAACACTACGGGATGAAAAAGTAGGAGGACTGTGAGACATGAGAGCTGATGAGAGTCTCAACCTGCCCCAATAATAAAAATAGGCATGTCTCCACCCACAGGAGCTACCTCAACCACACACACACACACACACACACACATCACCTGTCACATATTAGCGTCACCTAATTTATTCACTTTTTCATCCCTGCGGCCGAGATCATTTATCACAAGGGTTCTCTCCGGAATTCGGGGTTGTAGACCTCGCTAACTCCAGAGGATCCGCTAAAAGGGATAGTCAGCTGCTCTGCGCCACTTGCGTAGAGCTACCAAACTTGGCCACAGAACTTTTGTGGCCCAGGTTATAGGATGACCTACCTTGGTTCTGGCAGGGGATCACTACATTATAAGTATGTAGAAACTAAATACATTATCGGCTCTCATTTACATACTCCTTGTCTTTCACATTTATTTTGCATGGAATCCTTGTCCACCTGGTAAGGTCCTTACGAACTTCACTGGGTCCTCGTGATATGTCCCAGTTTGGAACTTCGGGCTGGGACGGGATTCTTTGCATTAATTAATGGAGGATATTATTTACATAGGTAAGTACTTATTTTAGATTAGTTGCTATGTCTAGTCCGTTTCTGTCGTGTGTTAATAGCTTGGCTCTGTGGATGCTTTGGCTAGTACGGGGTTGACATACAATTGGGGCAGGCTAGGTAAAACAAGGGTACCTATTAACATATCGGTTAAGTAAGTAAAAAATACAGGTAGCCCAATCCATGAGCTCACCTTAATTACCATTACCCGCAGAGTAAAACATGCAATTTTTGTTATCTTTTGCTATCTGGGGGTCAGTAATATAAGTCCAAGGAAGATCTTCAGCTGCAACTAATATGGATACAGAAAGCTACTGTATTTAGAAAAGCTGCATGGCTCTGATAATGCAGTAGCAGCAAAATATATACATACATACACTGCGCTTCTGAAAAATTATATTAAAATGAGATATCCTTTTATAGACAAAAATATTGTTTTTAATAAAAGATCTTCCTGCACCCGAATCCGTTATATTTAAGCAGTATTCATCTATAATGTGTAATAAAAATTCTTTTCAAAATACTTTACATCAGTTCCGATTCCCAATCTAATTGTATATATAAATACTGGATATCCTACTGGAGCACAACCTTTACTCTCCGGATATTACAATGTGACTATAGTTGTATTTCCATTTCTAGTCGGCGCAACATATACACAGGTATTTATAGATAGATACATATGTACATCTATAATTGTCCATAAACCCAATGATTTTCAGTTTTTATTACGTAATTTAAGGATTATCAAATATAAAAATAAATCACTGGGTATTTGTTATATGTATTGAAAGTGTGAAAGATATGTATGTACCTGTTTAACATGTATGTACAAATGCTCCGTCTCTTTACATTGATTCGAAATATGAAAAATAAAATCCTGAGCGAAATAAAATGACATTTACAAACCAATTTGGTGCAGTAGCTTTATTTGCTCCTAACCTCAACGTCCCGTAGCCACGGACTAAATGTGTTTTAAAATCAATAGTTAGTATGCCTCTCAGTACGTCCCCCTGTTGAGTTTTCAGGGCCTGTAAAAGTTTTGGAGGAAGGCCATCACTGTGTATAAACATTTCCGGTAATGACACGTCCATGGAAATAAATGCAAAACTACTTTCGTGTCTGCTTCCAAGGACGTACATACAGCAGTTGCCCTTCATCCCATACTCAAAAATGCGTCGGCTGGTGATTATATGGAACAAATTCCAGAAAACTCAGACGCAGCACTTCGAAAATAAAAACAAACGGATGTTAGGATGGAAGAAGAGCTGGCTAGTGCCAAGCTGCTGCCTCAAAAAGGAGATTCATTTTGAAACCATGTTGGATCTGAAAATTCCAATGGATGTTTGTACAGACCTCATAGTTCTAACAGCCGCTTGTTTGCTGTTTACTTCCAAAGAAAATAAGCTACCCCCATTTCTATGTAAGTATGTAAATAGCCCTGGAGTTGTGCAATGCGACAAACACCCACAATCAACTTAGATTAATTACCTGTTAATAGGAAATTCACACCTCCATTTAATTTTTTTTGAGCTCAGGGTGGACTAATTATATGCACAGAAATGCATCCAGGAATTATGTCATATTATATCACCCACGTCGGATTAGAATCTCAATTAAGCCGAAAGCAAAGTATGTATGTTATGAAGCATAATAAAAAAAAAAGCATAATGCACAGGTACTGTCCCAGGGGAAAAATACCACGTGGAACTTATCATAAGTTTCCAGTGCAATGCATCACCCCCTATGTATTGTATGGTTCTTCAAATGGAAACTCGGTCCATTCAACTTGTAAGTCAATGTCAAGGGAAGGCTAACATATTTGAGAAAAGCGGAACGTCAATCATGCCTCAACATCAAAGATCTGAGGAAGAAAGAAATTTCTTTCTCAGGAGGAAGATCCTGAAAAGGAAGATAGTGCCACTTAAGAGTTGGGAAGATGTGAGGATTCCCAGGATGGTGGTCGAAATGCATGGTCGGATTGTGCCTTATCACTCTTCCCAGAAATAGCCTCTGTTCCCACAACTCTTCCTGCTGCATTTAGCAGTCAAGAAAGTCAAGGGCTGAGGATTTACATGAGAAAAAATGTTGGTCCTCCTACAAAGGACAGATCGATGGGTGGACGCGTGCCTCAGTGAAAAGGAGCTTACAGGATATCCAGTCAGATTACTTGTACTTTCAAAAAGTCAACTGTTCCGCATTAATCTGGAGCAGAGCATTACATTTGTTCCTTTCACTTTCAATTGAACGGGATTTTATTTCGGGCTCTGGATTCAAGAACAAGTTACTAATACATTCATTTTACATTTTTGAGTAAGGCAATTTGGTTTCTATGTCCTAGCATCATTTCCGGGATTTAAACGGACGCCCTAAACAGTTGAAGAAATCCAGTGTGAAAATAATTCGGTAGACTTTAGATTCATTGGATTTGTCAAAGAAGGGAAAAAATTAATGCCCAAAATCGTGGCTTTAGAGCTTGAGCTTTTCTAGGATTAAGTGATACTGTCAACTGTGAAAATATTTTAACAGCCATAGGTTCTATTCTAATAGGATACATATCGGCAGCTTTACCGCCTGCTGGAATCTAAACGAATCTAAACGATAGGGTGGGTCTTCCTGAATTGAAGACTCAGCTGAAGTAGGATCTGTAGAATTTTTTAAAAAACAAACATGCAATTAATATTGGAATATAGAAGCTTTGGGCATCTCATTCAAACTGAGTGTCTTGGAAGGATCAAATAGAGCTGGAGTAAAAGAACCGGGAACTGGCCTGAGAGGACCAATTTCATTGAAAAAAAAAACGAATTTAGTACACAGGCAAAGACAAGACGCGTGTAACCAATCCTTTTACGGATGAGCAACCACTCACGAAAACCAGAATGAAGTTGAGGGAGAACAGAATATTTTGTAGGGGTCATATCCCCTCAAGTCTCATTTTGCAATGGCTCTTATTCAATGGGTTGGGTAAATTGTTATTTTTTAACCCCACGTATACGTTTTGAATTCAATATCTTAAGTGACTTCAGCATTTACACAAATCATTATAAAACAAAGAATATATTATACAAAGTTGGCACGTTTCTTCTCGAGGAAAATCGCACACATCAGTTTAAAAGTAGTAATCCTTCGTACTTTCCCTTTGTCAGCAACACATACAAGCACAGTCCCTTTCAACAGGCTTATTTGGAACATACCACCTCAGTTGATCATTGACAAGAGATTTCTTCTGCTGAGCTCCTTTCTCTTCTATACGTAAGAAGCAATCTTTCCCTTGGTGAGTTCAGTGCCTTTACTCTATTACATTCAAATCATTTCCCTAGCCCCCGAGAAATGAGGTAGAAAGCTATTTGATTCCCTCTTGTTGGATGGAAATCTTCCCGAGTATCTAAAATTACTTCAATGACCTGAGCCAATATTTGCAGCCTCATGGACAACGAGGTGGATTGAACTCATAGGACTCTTTCCCGGGAAATGGGAATCGTTGTTGTGGTAAATTTTACAGGTGTTTCAAGTCACTGTTTCAAGTTTTTAGGTCACTGGAGTCACAACAAAAGACATTACAAACAACATTGTCAAGGAGGGTTGCACAAATAAGGCAACCGGAGCAAGAGCGAGACACTTGTAAAGGACTACAAATGAGTCTTTCCTGCGAAAATGACATGACCAATTAAAAAAATATTTGGTTGGGTCAGTAATTATGGCGACTCTGTCCAATTCATTTCATTAGCATACGATTTGTCACGGCAGTGACTAATCGCAATTGTATAGACATATGTACATACATCTCCAAGTCAAAATACTGTATTTAAATAACGTTTTGTCTAATGGAGTTGTGATTCCGAAAAACTTTTTTCCAACATTTCCTTGCCTCGGAGGAAACCATGGTCCTGCATCACTTAATTGGTTACTCTATAGCGGGAAATGTTGACCAAACTCAATGATATAAATTTTAGAAAATTTTAAAGAAACCTTTTTTACACAGTGGAGACCCTGGATACTTACAACCTCACGGTTAGTACCATATGCTAGAGGCAGGAAAAATATTTAGTGGTATCCTGAACTTCCCCATTTAAGTATTGGTTTTATGTAGTTTGTTTCCACAGGAATAAAACATTCCTTGAACAATCTAACTGTTTGATGACAAGTATGTATTTCAAGATTAAGCTGACATTCCGTGTCAAAAATATTCTAGATATTGGGAGCGTTGCTTCACTCAGATTAGATCCCTCATATTACTTCTATTTCAATAATCCAACTTTTGTTGTAGGCATATGGCAAAAATGTTTCTTCAAAGTTTTTTGTAAGTTTTATCAATTGCAGTCCGAGTTCAAAACGGTACAAGTAAATAAAGAAACACAATAAGGGACAAAATACGCTGGATTTCTAGAGGTGAACAATCTGAGACATATGCTTCTTGAGAGATAACCTTTCTTATCGGAGTTTGTCAAAGTCGAGTGAAGGAGATTCCACACGTTACGTACGATAGATCCAATCTATATCAGTTCACTAAATGTCACGTCGTTGTGTTTCACTATCACTGTCTTCTACGAAGCTTCAAATTCTTCTAGTTGTACATAAAAAGTAAAAAGTGATGATTTGTTTCTACACAAACTCAGGAACCTATGTATATACATATACACTTTTTTCTGAAATTATTTCAACTGTTCCTGTCTCCCTGCAACTTTTGGACTTGCCTTTTCCACGCCTCGTTTCTTGTAACTTTCCCGCACGTCTGGGGTCCCTTATGTTTAGATTTGTCTGCACGGAGATGTGTTTGGCAGCAAATTTTGAAGTCCATAAAATTAGCTACACATGATCGTCAAAATTAATTTGTTTTCAAATTTTTGTAATTTAGAAAAATCTATAATAAAGCGCTTTTGAAACTAACCCCGATTTTGCTTCCCTCCTTTCAAAGCTATGTATGACCTATTGGGCTGACCTAGGTCGATGTGGGTAATTTTGAAAATTCTGCACAAAAATTTTCTGGAAAATAGGGAATAATTAGGTAATACTTTCCGCGTAGCTTCTGTTTTTAACAATCTGGTCATTTTTGCTGGTTGTTGTAACGTTGTAACAGGCGGAGGCATTCTTTTGAGGTATCCGTGCAATATCCCTTGCTCAACTTCGAGGCATTGAATTACCGTCAGTATTTTCATGCTTCAATAAATTATCAGTTTTAAGAAAGAATCTTATGACAAAAATTAACTCACAGGGGTACACTGAAATGCACCCAAATATTTTCCTCTTACATTCATAATGTTCCTACATGGGGATCTCTTATGGCACACCAGCGCATTGTAACATTGTAAGATTCACGAGCGAGACACTATAATAAGTAACTAACCCAGTACGCTCAAAACTGGTTTCAATAAATACAACTCTTTATCTGTTATTATTTAAATTCTGATCATCCCCGTCAGCAAATTTATTCCGGATGCATGTAGTTCAAGGAATAATCAATGCATCTAGAACAGCAGGAAAAGGAGTAAAACTCCCCAAATTATTTTTCTTCACAGTTCTAATTAAAATTTAGGTCCTTATCACACTATTAAACCACATAATACTATCTTATAGTGGCTGTCATTAACTCTCCCATTTGCTTTTCAGTCCTTCAAGTATTTACAGCAATGCACGAAACTGTAAAAAACACACAATGTCATCCAGAAATTATCATATGCCCCTAAATTGTAATAAAAAATATGAGGAACAAAAATAAAGGAAAAGAATCCTACCTCCTCCTTTTCCTGTACTTCTATTGATCTCATCTCCCCCAGCGTTTTTTTTTATCATTATTATTATAATCAACGCATCCGCTTATTTCCAGCACAGCAATCCCGGGCCTTACTGATGGTGTAGTGGTTCTTTGTACACAGGCAGCATTTTTCCATGAGTAATATATCAGATCGTTCCGTTGGGTTGGCTAATTTTATGCTATCACAATAATTTCCAAGTCAATATACATGTAAACATGCAAACTTGGACCGCTTCGCTTATGACATAAATATACAAACTCATGTCATGCATGAAGCTCGGCTGGAGTCATTCATCTGACCACAAGGCACAGACTTGACATTGCCGTTGACGACAACGTACATGCACTCCCACTGATAGTTCTCAAATCAATGCTCTTCCTCCGCGAGGCGAGAAGTCCCATATTTCGTCAGTGTTGATCTTGCCCTGTCACATAGATAGAGTGTCACCTCCAAGGTATTATCACCAGAGTTTTGCTACAAGTGTACAAAATTACTACACATAAAATCAACACATCAAAAACCTTTAACAAATATCATCGCATAAAAACACCGCCACTGAGTAAGGACTTACGCAAAACAGAAAATGTGACTGGTGACGGACTAGGAACGGATAATTACAATTTGTGCATAGTTTGTTTCTTGAAAGAATTCAAAATGATTTTTAACTTGTGTTTGAACCTTTCTGTTCTTCTTCTGGCCACTAATGTGTTTATCTTCGCTTCTGCCGAATGCGGTTATGAGGTAAGGGAATTAGAAAGGCACAATTTATATCATCCAATGATTCCCATTAGCCTCAACCTCAACTGTTGTTTTGTTCCTATACTGAAACACAAATAGAATATATATAGTTACACATGACAGCCAATAATATTAATTTAATAGGCATAACGCAATTTATAGAAATTCCAAATTAATAACAAACACCCCACGCTGACGTCGAAGGTAAATTCCGATAATACCCCATTACCTGTAATAATAGAGTGAAGTTACAATGATCATTGGTGTTACTGGATGAATGTCAAATGTTACAACAGCTTACTCTGGTGTCGTTGGAAATCGGGACTCAACGATGAATCACAAATCGTGAAATCGTAGTGGTCATTAAGCGTCAGCACGTCCATTCTCTAATGTTCGTTGTGGTGTCCCATTTCGGATGCATCGCGGAAGTCGTCAGCCGACAGGGTGTTTGTTACTATTGAAATACTTATAAAAATGTAATTGATAGGCACTGAATATTTTACCTTACTTTCAGTGTTTGACACGATGTTTTTGGTTTGCTGTTATTTTGACCTAATAGTGTAATAATTATTGGTAAAAGTGGTCGATTTAGCCAGGAGGATCAAAGTTGATGGCTCCAATAATTAAGGATACTTAAATCGGAACGGTCAGGGAAGAAAACAGTGTTTATAATTTGACATTGTATAAAGATTAGTGTTATATAATTTGTTAAAAATACGTTGCAGAGTTGTCCAAAAGGGAAAGAAGGCTACTTAAACATCCATCTGGTTCCTCATTCTCATGACGATGTGGGTTGGTTGAAGACTGTTGACCAGTACTATTACGGTGGTAAGCTCCCCACTAATTATTACTCTAAATTGTCACCGATGCATAAAAATGTCAATAGCTTTGAGTTTCGAAACCCTAGTATTGTAGATATGCCGACAGGGTAACATTATATAAGGGGAAATTGTGCTTTGTAAATTACAGACAAAAATGGAATACAACTCGCGGCAGTGCAATATATCCTGGATTCCGTGGTTTCGGAACTTCAAAAGAGTCCGGACAGGAGGTTCATCTATGTGGAAACGGGATTTTTTTGGCGTTGGTGGACAAACCAGGATGCGGATACCCAGCGAGTTGTCACAAATCTCATTAATACTGGTCAATTAGAGTTCATCAGTGGTGGTTGGTGCATGAACGATGAGGCAACGACCCACTACAATGCAATTATAGACCAGATGACCCTCGGACTGCGGTGAGCTTGTAGTCATATTAGCTTCCATTGAAGGTGTGGGATGTAGATCGCGTTCCAGCTCAGCCCAAATTGTAGCCGTTAACAAAACCAAAACCCACGTCTGAGTTTTTATTTTGGTCCACTCCAGCCCCCCCTCCCCCGCAAATATTCCCACAAGAGTTCTTCCGACTTGTGACTCACCGAGCGTGACATTTAGTGGTTATACTTTTATGCTTACCTCTGCGGTGACAACTACGTTGGTTGCCTTGTGTCGGACACTGATACATTAATTCTTTGGGACTCGTAGGTGTCATAAAATGGGACATACACAGAGACATGTGCTCCGCTTAGCATGAAGACATTAACTGAGGAAGGCAAGCAATGGCTGGGGACTAGGAACCTGTCACTTGTCTTGTCTTCCAAGATCATGAGCTTATTGTCAGGTTATGCATAAAGGGTAAAATATACTGCAATTAATATATATGTAGTAAACTTTTCCAAGCGTACTGAGGGTCGAGGTAGTGTTTTATTATTTTTATTGCCTTGCTCATATAATAATATCGACTCAAGACCGAAGTTTGTGTGTTAAAAATATGATAACCCGGAACCTCCCGTTACCCGACGTTGGAAATTTTATTGCTACCCAAACAGTGTATGTACCGGTCAGGCCAGTTTAACGGTACATAACATAGGTTTAACGTATGAATGACTATATTTGGGAATTCCGAACAGTGGACTGTAAATACCAGTCCGAAGCATTAGCTTGTATCGAAATCCGATGGTATTGTATTGACTACTGTGGTTTCTCAAAATTTCCATCACCGAACTTGCCTGTTCTGTCCGTGGACCGAGATATGGTGTAAAAAATTAGGAATATTTGCTTACGGTTATTCATACAGTAGGATATCATTTATTTAGCAAAATTTCAATCTGCTCAAGTATATAGTGCATATCACTGCACTGTATGTCGATCTCTCGTTGAGTTTGCAGATGGAAGACATGCCATGAAGGGGTACCTGGGAGTAAACCAACCATGCGAGTAAACCAATTTTGATGGAATTTTGAAATTCCGGGTGCTATACCTGAAATGGAATGCTTTTGAGTAAGCATTGGTTAGTGTCTAATTTTGAGTGAATATTCATTGAAAGGAATCTTCGAAGTATCGGAGGAACCGGCGCAGATATATTTGTACAGGTATATTCCGTGCTGACAACGTGTATAGTATGGAGAATGGAGCAATAGTGCTAGGATGCTGGGAATATTTCGGTCCATTTCAAAGTGCAGGACCATTCCCTGTGGTCTATTCCACATTCTCGGATCAAGGAATATAGCCCAGATTTCCTGGACCAAACATTAGTGACTGCGAATTATTTGAAGCAAAGTACCCACAGCCATCAATTCGGGCTAATTTCGAGTTTATTGGTCTAGTCCTTGTCCTTATACAGAACCGGTCCTAAAGGTCTGGTCCAAAATTTTGGAGCAGAATCACTGGTCCGGCATAAATTTAGAACAAACCATTTCAACTGACCCAAGCTTTTGGACCAGACTGGAACAGACCCAGCCCTATGGATGACAAAATCAATACATGTTTGTGAAGCAAACGAAATTCTTTTATTTCACTTTCACTGCTGTGGGCATCGTTATGCAGCATCAGTAAATATTCATATAACTACAGTGTAACAACAGCCACGAGCCAATACAACTACTGATTTGTATGTCTGGGAACGTGTGCCTAGGGTTGGGCATACCGATATAACGATACGATATTATCGTTAATATCGTCCAATTTGGAGGAACGATATGCTACGATAATTCTCGTATATTTCACACGATATATCGGGCTACTTTAATATCGTTCTAAGAAGGTAGAATAGTCAAAAATTGCATACTGTGACCATCTGACGTATTTCATGCCCTAGAAAGTGTCATCTGAACCAGAAGGAGTGGTCAAAACCGTTCAATTCAGTTCAGTAAAAATTAATTCATTTCATTTCAGTTCAAATTTTTGAATTTAACTGAATCGAAAACAACGGTTTCCGCATGTAAACTTAAAGAATACGCTTTCTAGACACGAAAGCAGTATTTTCCAAGTGCACAACAGAAGGAAGTTAAACTAAGGGTACAGATCGTTACTGTTAGGATCTGGACAGCTTGTAAACGGTAAATCTGTTGCTGAAATTTTTGGGGCAGAATGAATCGTTTGAACTTTGAAGGAAAACGATTCAATTTAATTCAATGTTATGAACTGAATCAATCGATTCAGTTTCATCTTGAATTAAATCGAAAAATTAGTGAATTGAATTGAACTGAACCGAAAATTTCCAATTCAGAATTGGATTAGTCCGAGCACTAGAAGGAATGGTTAAACAGATATTTGGAAAAATGAATAAGTGAAATTGAAGCATTATTTTGGCTTATTTATATTGCTTATGTAACTTTTAATAAATTAAATACTTATTGAATACTTTTACTGCTTAATTTCATTATTATTTCAATTTATATTGTATATCGTTTTTATCGTTCTACCATATCGTTATCGGGATTATTTTTGTGAACGATAACGATATTAACGATATTTCGAAAGGCAACGATATGACCAACCCTACGTGTGCCTAAGGCTCTCAAGGTTCTGTATCCATGTAAGTACAAGACTCAGATAACACGTTGCTCCACTGTTATCATTTAATTAGGATGATCAGGATTCATTTTGTTTAGTACCCCGGTCATCTATCCAGCTTACCTGTGAATCTCTCTGGATTATGGTTTTACCAGCATGCTAAATACTCGACAGGTTGCAATTGCTATTGCTGTGAAGAGTCTATGTTTTGGATTTCATGCTGAGTGAGCTGTTCTTTGTAGAAGAACTATCTCTCTGGAGTGGTGTGATGATACTGGTGATGCGTGAATGGATTTACTTGATTCTTGGTAAACCAGTAATAATTGTTACTATATGTACGGTTCTTTTCTTCCATAAAACGAATCCATACAGGGACTCTTGGAATTTAACCTGTACAAATATTTCGTACAAGTAGTACTGATCACAACATATGAAGGGAATGCGTGTCGGTTTTAAAATATAAATAGAACGGGTATTGTGGTTACAAAGCGACAGGATATGCCCGTGTGGAAACATCCCGTTCCTTTTCAGCAATTCGTTGCAGGGTAATTACTCTCTAGTTACAAGGGTAAAGAGTACACGAGCATTTTCTCTACAGCAACAAAAATGTTTTGACAGATTCCCATGTATTATTAGATTTTCTCCTTACAAGAGGATGTCATTATAAGATCTTTTGATGTTTTTAAGGGTATTCTTATATTTATATAGAGCGAGTGATCGGAACAAATATTACGAGTTAGCATACACATTACGCACACTCGTTTACTTTTCAGCATTTGTCGTCTCTTTGAAACAGAAAAAACGGAATTACATCAAGGGCATCATGCAGAATTATATACAGTAATTTATTCAAGAAGTGATGACAGCGCTATAAACTAGTATTTGAAAACTTGCCGTTAATTTTCCCCTTATTTTCATTTCATCATGTGCGAAGTCAGCACGTCTCATCATAAGCAGTGTGACACTAGACTGGGGGTACAATTTTTTTTTGTGAGCTGGTACTAGTTAGAAAGAAATTACAAATTGACCAGACCAGCATAATTGAAATCCGAACTGGCCCAGTTCGTATGGGGATACCTACTAAAAAAAAGTACATTCCCTACTCGGTTAAAAATTTTGACTACGTACGTCCGGAGTCACGGCAATTGTAATAAAAACAGTCAAAAATGAGAGAAAATAGGCTCGTTGAGTGAACAGGGACGGCAGTACTCCTGCAACAACTACAACTGTGACTGTGAGGAAATTTGTGAAACGTATGTCTTGCAACCGTTACAATTAAATATGGTATTCCCACAATCTGAGCGTTGACTCTAGGGTAGAAAACAAGCCACGGAGGAGCTTGTTTTTTGATTTATAATTTCGGGGTTACGTAGCAAACGTTACTTCTAGAAAGCAGATGTCTTTGTCCCACAATTTTGAGATTGCCTGAAGCTGGGCATCCCAAATGTTACGTGTACCTTTTTACGTGCGAACGTAACTTCAGAGCGCAAAAACGATGAAAACGGTTTTAATTAATTCTTATCCCTAGCAAAAATCACAACATACTTATGTTTTTTTACATTTAAATTGGTTTCAGTGGAATCCATTCTTTATTATATATATAAAATATTATATATATATATATAATTATATATATATATATGATCGCTCAGAGCGTACTCCGTGCAAAGCTTTGCAAGAAATGAAAAATAATTATGTAATGAAACTTAAGATTGTGATTTTTTTTTCGACTAGGTATTTGAATGATACTTTTGGGAAATGTGCCCTTCCCAGGGTAGCCTGGCAGATTGACCCCTTTGGCCATTCCAGAGAACAAGCCTCATTATTTGCTAATATGGGATTCGACGGATTATTCTTCGGACGCTTGGACTACCAAGATAAGTTTTACCGACGTGTCGGGAAGAATATGGAAACAATTTGGAGCGGCAGCCCAAATAATTTGGGTAATGATCTCATTCAAATGACCCCTGACTGTAACTTCATTATCATAGTGCCCCCATAAGACCTGCACTACTATTATCATATTGGCCAGATGGCTATGGGTTAGGTATTTCCGTTGATTGTCTTTCCTATCCTCCATTTACCCGTGAGGATCTTAGCTTAACTATCTGTGCGGTTTTTGTAACAGTCAAGTAAGTAATTATATGAGTCAGTCAGGGATATTGTATTTATTAAAGACATATGCATGTGCATGTAACCAAACGGACAGGAAATCAATTTAACGCTTTTGGGATTATTCATATGTTATCCAAAGTAAAACCTAAGGGTCTCGATAAAGCCAAAAGCATTGTGTGAGCTGATTATTTTTAAATTAATTATTATTTGAGATTAAATAGCACGGATATTCATGGATAAGAGAATTGACAGTTTTATTCATTCCACTCCCAAAAAGAGCTCATGCGGGCCCGTCCTTATCTGCGTTAAGGATGGAATTATGTTTCAGTACTAAACCTATGGGCGTCGTGCATGTAGAATAGGAGGTAGTAAATGTTGTGATACCCGTGCTGATCTAATATGATGTTTCAATTGTAGGAAAAGATTCTTGGCTATTTTCGGGAGCTCTCTTTAATGGCTACAATCCTCCAGATGGCTACTGTTTTGACATATTTTGTGGGGATGATCCCATTAATGACGATCCCAAATTATTGGGCTACAATTTAGACAAAAAGGTAGAAGATTTTATTCGAATAGCTCAATATTGGGCGACGCCTTACAGAACTAAAAATGTACTTATGACCATGGGATCCGACTTTCAATACATGGCAGCTTATACGTGGTACAAGAACCTGGATAAATTGATCAAGTAAGCCGTTTTGTGGGTATAATCTCCTATATGGTGCTAGCTGGTAACTCATCCACACTTAATTTAATTTATTAAGGGATTTCGTGATCTGGAACTACCAAGTTCCGAGTTGCCAGATCATGTAGTATACTTGAAATTTTATGACAGAGGAAGTTGTGGCAGGTCTTACAGAAGATTTGATGTATCCTCAGATACTAAAGTACTTACTTTAATGTTACAAATGCATGCAAATGCTTACAGAAATATCTTGTGTGGAGGCCCTTGTCTACATCAATCTATCAATTTGTTAGCTGTGTAATCCCAGTGGGAATATGTCATACCGCCTGACCTCAAAGGGAAAAGGAAAATAAACTTGTTTTGAGTAGACTTGATGAAATGTGTACCTGCCGACATTGGCTAGAATAAATAATTTCTCTCTGCAATACACAGTCATGATTTTTATTCTGCTCCTCTTTTGATTTTGTACAGGCACGTAAATGCCCGCCAGTCTAATGGATCTACTGTGAATTTGTTCTACTCCACACCCTCCTGCTATCTCCAGGAAGTCAACAAGGCTAACCTGAGTTGGTCAATGAAAACAGATGATTACTTCCCATACGCGAGTGACCCCCATGCCTTCTGGACGGGTTATTTCACATCCAGACCAACTCTGAAGTACTTCATTCATAAGACCAACAATTTCCTCCAGGTTTACCACCGAGTTTTGTTGAAAATTATGATAACTTAATTCAACAAAAACACTTGTAACATGTGTTCCGATTTAATATAATTGTACAGACTTGTCAGCAACTTTCATCCATGACAGATGAAAATGGAGAAACTCTAGATGGTGTGTTTAAGCTGGCGGAGCCCGTGGCAGTGAATCAACATCATGATGCTGTGGCTGGAACAGCCAAACAACATGTGACTAACGACTACGCACTCCGTATCAGCATTGGAATTCAGTCATGTGAGAAAGTCATCAGTTCTGCTCTCAGGTAAGAACACCCAGTCAGCTGCGGTTGTTGGAGCAATTCTTTTTCTCTCTCCCCTACTGTTCCCATTGATCTTAAAAAGTACGTTCTTGTTAATTTTGAAAAAATCTTTGGTCGACATCCAGAAAGATGCCGTAACTTTCAAGTAAATGTCATTTTTACAACCTTTTCGCCTACGCGTTGAGTAACAAGGAAAAAAATTCAATTTCTTTTTATATGCTCGAATCAAATTGGAGCAAAGCTAACATTTCTTTTGTTTGTATTTCATCAAAATTATGAAAGATTTCCGATAGATATTTAATTTATTAAGGGATGCCTTGTAGGGTACGGACGATCAAAAATAGCCACAGTGGCACTCGTTAATTTTAACGTACATGCTCAACATAAGCAATTTCCTGCAGCTGCAACTTTCTCCTTGCTCAAGGGGACAGCAAGTAATGATTACTGACTATGAAAGGTAGTGGACCGGGTCGGCAGAATGTTCTAGTGTGTGTGTACTTCATATGGTCCACCTTGATGACATTCAGTTGCATTTATTGCCCAACTTGATAATGCACCGGGTACTTATGTGGAAGTGGCGTGAAGGTAACACCCGTTAATTTTGCTAGCATAAGCTGATTGTCTGGCACTATATTGTAGTGTTTAAGGGAAGTGGATAGGTAGATAGATACCTGCTATCAAGTAAGAACATAATGTATGCAGAAATTCCCTATTCATTTTATGCAGCGCTTTTTGGCTGAAGTATAGAGTATACTATACTCATGGAAAAGTCGGTCCTTCTCGGGATAATGGTACTATGAACCTATGCTTAAATTGGTTGAATAAAAAAAAACAAGTCGTTTTAGAGTGATATCACACTACTGTTCCTTTTAAAGTTCAAAGTCAAGGCATTACAATAACACGTGTGTTGAAAGTGTTCATTAATCCTGGTGTCATATATACGTCGCCTAAAATTTTGGAGGCCAGATGTACGACTACTTTCTCTGCGAAAAATTTCACACTGGGGATTTAAAACAGAGCTAACTAGTTTGTGAATGTCGAGATTTGGTATTAAGTCTATACGATTTCAGTGATTGCAGGTTGGGCAAAGGTACATTAATGAACAAAGTAATGGCTTATATACCTGACTTGAATTTTGGAAATGTCAGACGTGAGTGCAATACAATCTCAGAATCAGATTTTTGAAGAGAGACTGGAAGATCAAGAAGTTTAGCTTAGTATGCAAAAAATCAGAGTACCCTAGAGTAAATATTTAATGATGAGATCATTGAGAAATCCATCAAAGCTTTAATTGAGGATTAAGATAGAAGATTGGGATAATGTTACTCATTACGATTGCAGTAAAATCCAAGGTACTCAAGGGGCTTCAGAATCTCCATCGTCAAACAGGATTGATGACGAAAGTCTTAACAACTCTTCAAGAGTTCCGAATGATTTTCAAGGTTTCCAGTACAGAGATGACGAGTACGAGTTTTGTCATCTGCTTAATATCAGCGCTTGTGATCCATCTGAGCTGAAATCATCGTTGGTTGTATCTGTGTACAATCCTTTGGCTAGACAAGTTGTCAATTCTTATGTCCGTTTACCCGTTTCAACCCCGGTTTGGCATGTGGAAGGTCCTCATGGTAAATCAGTAGTCTGTACATCAAATTGTAATTTCAGCGTTGGGGAAAAGAGTGAAAGTATTAAAGTAATTTTCTTTCTTGTATGTACCTTTCAGGTGACGTTTCAACCCAGGCAATACCCCTTCCAGAACCAGTTCTGGATATACCAGGTCGGATTAGCGCGGCTCAGTATGAGCTAATTTTTCCCGCTGGAGTTCTTTCAGGTTTGACGGTAACCAATTTTAAGCTGACCCGAGTAATTGACAATGAAATTGTCCGAGGGAAATTCCAGCCCATAATTCAGAACTGGGAAGCTGCTATTGATGTCCCAGTTGTGCTGAGCGTAGAAAATAGTCGGAGACGCTTTTTGCCGAAAATGAGCCTCAGCCCTCCAAATGAAGACTTCAGCATTGAAAATTCTGTGGTACGATCTGACTCTGTGTAATTTTAATATGTAAAAGGCCAGTCGGACATCAAAGGCTGAGATCCTGGGTTGAATTTGCATTCTTTAAATGATACAGAGCGTGAAATATGCTTTCGTGTAGGGTTTAACATGTGAGTTCGATGGAACGACCGGATTAATTCAGAAGATTCGCAGAGGAAACAGTGAGATTCAGCTGTCCCAAAACTTCTATTACTACCATGGAATGAAAGGGAATAATAGCGATTTTGACAGCAGGGCTTCCGGCGCGTATATTTTTAGACCCAATGGTACATCACCAATCCCTATTGCACAGAAAGTCAAGTATGAAGTTTACAAAGGTGAATTCCCATTCAGATACTTTATTTGTGTGTATTTCATTATGAACACATTTATATTCCATGAAATTCTTTCCTTCTGCGGTACAGCGTATGTTACCTTGATATGCCCCAGAATTCTAATGTCGAAGTTTAAAGTTTCAAAAAGGCTTGGAAATTATTTTGTCTTACATATCTCCTGCCTGCATATGTTAAATATATAATTCGAAAGCTTTGTGAATAATTCCAGAAATTAAAAAGAATTTTAAGTAATTGGAAATAGCTTTAAAAGTTGGCAAGCAAGTTGGGTAACATTTTCTAACGGGTCTAAAGTTCAAAGTAAGCCTTTCGAATTATTTTTAACCACTGTCGTATTTCCTCTAATTTCTAGATAGCACTTTTCTATACTTTCTAAAAAACAAAGTTAAACAAATCTGTGATGTGAGTAGAGTTTTTCATATTTTTATAACAAGATTCTCACATTATTTTTGCACTTCAATAATATGCTGAAACTGTCCCTTAAGGTATCTGCGGAAGGAGCTAAATGCTGCTCTTATTACGAGCAAATATGCTTCAAAGGAATAGAGTTGGTAGAAATGGTAGAGTTCCTAAAATGTAATGTACGTACAACTGACTATACGAATAGAAATGCTGTTGTAAATTTCATGGTTGTCCCCCATGAACGTATATGCACTGTAGGTAAATTTTCAGCCTAGTGTCTTGAATGGAATGAAGAATATGGAACAGTTATGTGCTATGGGGAAAGCTGATCAAATAGGCTCAAAAGATCTGTCTTCTCGTAGGAGTGTCTTGTTTCCTTAAGAATATCTTCTAGCAAAAACAAGCTGTTAAACACACCACTCGTACAGTACGAGGCATAATCATCTGATAATACCTTTATGGAGTAGCACTATGAAAGTATAATATTGTTTATTTACTTTATTCCTACCCTTATCATAGCAGTCACGTATTCTGCATTTGCACACATGACTTGGTGTGAGAGCTACAACATTTGTTACCTCGTTGCCAAGCACGGTCCCACATGTCTCATAATTTCTCGTCGGCACTCTAACCGTCCATAAAAATCATTATGCAGTCTGGTGGTGCGGTGGTTGTCAGGTTTTGCATTTTCACGTCCCACCTTTGACTGGGTTAAGGAGGTGTTTATGAAAGGTGAAAGTACATACACAAATGACTTTCTATTGTGAATTTCCTCAAGGCCTGGAATCTCTACACTGTCAGCAACAATGTTATCATGAAGTGGCAACGCTTGCAAGTTTCTGAGCGATACACATCTCAAACTTGTATTGTATGCTCGGATGAAAAGTATGCCTCGCTAACTTCTTTTAATCTAAAGAGTGTAGTTCCCCCTTGATGCAATTATTATTTGTAAGGTGTGGTGTTTGCCATGTATTTTTAAGGAGCAAAATGCGGGCATGTCATTTTTGGCTTCATGGAAAATATGTACGGGATACAATATTGTTTTTAGTAGCAATTTGTTTCTCATTAAAAGTGTGAATGGAATTCGCCCCTTTCAGTTATGCCTGAAAAAATTACACAAAAATTCATACATTTTTATTAAGCTTCCGATCACGTGCTCACGAATGTCTTCTCTCTAGCCCCAATGGTAGGAAGTGTCTATCGTGTTCTACAACGTGTTATTACCTGTAAAAAAAAACTCGTGCAATAGAGAATAACTATAGACATGGACTTCTTCCAGGGTGTTTTGAAGGTCATTGCTTGTCTTAAAATTTTAGAAACAACGTAAAAGTTAACTCCGTATGTTTCTATTACTCAATTTAAGTGCATTTCATCATTTGAAGTTTATTAGATTTTGAGATTTGCTCATAAACCCATAATTTAAGTAGAGGGTTTGTTTGAAAGAAATCCTGATATCTCCCTGTCGGTGAGATATATCCCTGGAAGTAGCAGTTTATCCACATACCACATGAAGTTTGTACACAGATATAAATGTGTACTATTTTGTGTGTAAATAAACTTTTCCTGACACTGAAATTTAGTCTTCATTACATATCTTCAGATTTTATCCAATGCAAAGACATACATAATTATATATATCAGTAATACATACAGATGAGCCGCAAGGGTGAAAACGCTGAATGAGGACATTCTCTTGAAGGAAGGATTTTCAAATGAAAACCTTTCTTTATTGAAAAGAAACTTGCTGGAAGCTTATACAAGCGATAAGAGTTCTTTCTAATCTCGTCGCCAAGTTCTGCCTTTTCTTTGTGCTGTCATGTAATTTTTTATTCCTTTTGTTGGAATCCCACCGAAAATGTGTTCTGGTATGCATTGATCTAAGGAAACGATTCCAAGAACAAAAATGAGCTTGTGGCCCTTGCGGCTTTTGAAGTTTGCTTTCACTACTCAGATTTGTTTTTACCAAATCGTAGCTACTCAGTATTACAGTATGACTACATTCATAGTTTTATTTTCCAAGACTAAAATAATTTCTGATTGACTGTCTTTTGCCTACAGTGACTCCTGAGTCTCGGAAATTCTTATAGAGGAATGAATTCCAATTGTTATTTTTTGTCGTGATATGGACGAGATAAATGAACCTGACATCAAGATGGTCTATTATCTGTAATTACAGGTGAACATGTGACAGAGGTACGTCAAGTTTTCTCCGAGTGGGTAAGTCAGGTAATTCGACTGTATGACAAAGCTGATGCCGTTGAATTTGAGTGGCTGGTGGGTCCTATTCCCGTCGGGTATGATATCATTGCTTCAACCAACATTCCTCTAACATAACAGCCGGAAGTATGTACTGCCTAGCTCTGTTGTTACCTATCTGAGTGTATTGCTTCATGTATTTGCAGAGATCACATCGGCAAAGAAGTCGTAACACGCTACTCGACGGACTTGAGCACGAACGGCACTTTCTACACGGATTCCAATGGTCGAGAGATGCTTCGCAGAAAAAGGAACAAAAGACCAACTTGGAATTACAAAGTGAGTCTCCGCTGTGGTATAGCAAATGTTTTGTACTTTGTATAAAGCAATTGTATAAATTTACACTCCAATACATCCCATACTGTATTAGTATCTATTGTTAGACTACTAGGTGGTAATATATCTAAAATTCGGATATTTTTTGCTAGATTCCTATTCTGTCACTAACATTTTATCAGATGAAGAAGAGTAAATATCTATGAAATAGGAAAGTAAAAGGGTTTCTTTTTGAGGCATTATAAATTGAACAATCTGATACAGCAGTAGTGGTCGGTTTGATTACATTTGAACTTATTTAAACTTATTTTGATAATTTTTCCTATTAAATGCCCTCAAAGATGTTTAATTTTGGATATTAGCAGTGATTTGTCTATTTTCAACTTCTCTGTGAGATCATGTCTTCCATAAACCCAAACGTTCTAAATGGTTAAGGTTGAATTTGTACGTTTGCAACTTCCCTTATGTTCATATTAAGAGTTCCAAAACTAGTCTTAAACTATGCCATAACTATAACTGTGTATTACCTCCCTTCTCTTGAATTCGTGATAACGCCGTTAGAAGCCCTTTACTTTTCAATATTTCAGCCATTTTATTTAATAATTTAGTAAGGAATGGAATGGGAACCCTTGGTGTCTTCTTCGGGTTCTTCTTCTCTTTCTTTTCTTTTATTTTGAAGCAGAGAGTCAGTAATTGGAGGCTGGCGATTTGTTGCGGATAAATTAGATTGATTGGGTATGTTCTGTAGGTTAGATGAACTGAATTTTAGACTCATTCTATTTATTCGTGTCGAAATTACGCTTGACATGTATCCGTTTCGTTGTAGAATATTTATATATATAATTATATATCTTTATGGCAAACGGGAAAGCTATGATCAGTGAAATATCAATAACGGAGATTTTGTTTGATTGATGATATGATTGCTAATGTAAATATCTGTATGTCTTTTTCGGTATACTTTGGTCTTAGTTGTATTATCATCTTGTCTGTATAGAAACATCTAAAAAGGTATTTGTTCATTTGTTTCCACTTCTGTTGTAAATTGGATGTTCAGATGGAGTTGATTGATCGTGTATTGAAACTTTTTTTTATTGATCAGTGAGTTTAGGATGAGTTGTACTGTTTGTTCATGAATCAGAAAAGATTACATATGATTGCATAGCTCGAAGTTTTTATATTGCAGATGCATCTTCAGCTCACCTAGACTCTATTGTGTTTGCTTGAGAACACGGGCAAAGTAAGGTGGCAGGGTTGTCAGTTTCGCTTTTAACAAAGATTTCTTTGTAGTTTTGCAGGAGTTTTGTAATACCTTTGATATTACGAACCAACATGCAATTAGTATGACAATAGTTATCGTATATGTGTGTAATTCGACTCTAAATTATCTCTTATCTCACGCGTAATTATTCTGTGTGGTATTACCCACACAAATGTATTTTTAGAGCCGATGATCTACCTTCTGCATATTTTAGTTTCGTAACTGATGAATTTGGTTTTTATGGCATGCCTTTGAAAAGGGAGTCCAATTTCCACTCGGTGAAAAAGCAGGAAACCCGACTTCGCCAGCTTGATATTAAACTACATTAGGTTTCCTGAGAACGGTATGTATTTTTACAGGTATACGAGCCCGTAGCAGGAAATTACTACCCAGTCAATTCCAGGATGATAATCACTGAAGAAGAGAAGCAGAACAAAAAGCGAAAGACTTTAATCCTTTTGAATGATAGAGCTCAAGGAGGCACTTCAATTAATGACGGAGAACTGGAAGTTATGGTAAGGTTCTTGAACGTCCATTATTTTGCCATTACTTTGCACTGTTTCAAAGTCTTGCTTCCAGCACACTACAGTAAATGAATACAACATGTACCAAATGTTATCTTTAAGCGCTTGACTAATTTTGTATGGTTCTCAATTTGCAATTCAATTTTGTACCTTTCTTAGATCCACAGGCGATTATTGTTCGATGATGCTTTCGGGGTTGGAGAGGCCTTGAATGAGGAAGCGTATGGGACTGGGCTCGTGACCCGTGGCAAACATTGGATTGTATTTGCTGGAGATACAACAGGTTTTTTTTACATGACTTCTTCACTTTTATTGTTCTTATTCCGTCTGTTGATTTTTTAATTTCAAGGTGGCTCTTTGGTTTGGTACATAACATAAGTCAGTATGTAGGACATTGAAAATATGTATATTCAAAGAGGGCTGACAGCTGACACAGTTTTATGAATAAGTAAAAGTAAACTGCAAACTCGTGTTCACAGTTACAAGTTTAAGTAATCTGACTCTTTCAACGTTTTTGTTTACTCAGGACCAACTAGGCTATTATTTAATTTAGCTCGCCCGTGCCAATTCTTGTTTGTCAGTTTATACTTTAGCCTTAATAAAGACGATGTTCTCTGATGGTTTTGCGCAAAAGATGGGACCCTCTGTAAAGCAAAGAATGATCCCTGTCAGTCGTGGTGTGTATCAGCATACCCCATCCTACTTATTCCTATCTCGTAACATGGGATCTCCGGTAACTTGGTTGTCCATAAAAATACTAAATTGTAAAAAATAGACAAGTAATCTCAACTGTTCAGAATTAAAAACACCATTTGAACACCCTGTGTCAATACAGTGGTAAAATTACGGTCCTATGGACAGATCACTATATGTAATTGTTGAGTTTTTACAAATTATGATTGAAAATACTAAAGCACTAATACGTGTTGATTGAATAGCTGAGCTCTTAGATAACATTGTCCTTTTTTATTTAATATTTCCTATATTAATGTTATATAACACAGTACAATAAATAACTGGAAGATTTGTAATGTATAGGAACCCGTCTCATTTTTAGTACCCCTCTCGGAAGGCCAACAAGGCTCATCCTTTTATGTACTACTGTACTACTAGCTAAATTCATCTATCTTCCTCCTTGATTTCATTTCCGCCCTGAATTCTGGAGTCTATTGTTTAGTTTCTCAAAATCTGGCTTCTCTGTAGTAAATTGGAACCAAGAGGTATTTTATTTTGCGGTGAAAAGTTTGGGGTGTAAGGAAGTTTAGGTAGGTAATTCGAAATCGTGATTGGGCAAGATAATACACAATGAAGTATTTGATCCATATGTATGTATATTAACGACTCAATCATCTTTTATAAAGTTCGTGTAGCCGAAATTCTTGTTGCAAATCAGGAAGCTCTTAGCCGTGAAAATAATCTTGTTCACATAAAAGCGTAATCAAATGAGGTACAGAGTCCAAATACAGTGTAACCCTTGGTCCGTGTAAAGTAAAGATTTCGGTAGGTGTACACGGAAGGGAGATCAGAAACCGTAAGGTTTGCACTTTTATGAGGGACACCCTTACAAGGGCACTGTAGTCTCAAAAATAATTGGAAGTGTTCCCGTGTACCGCAATGTTAATGTCTCACCTTATAAGATCATGCCATTGTAATAATCAAATTTTGATACTTTTAGGATTACTATTATTAAGTTAAGGGAAAGGTAGACATAGATTTACGATTACGGTATATTGCCAAAAAAGTTTTCACATCTTCTTTAGATTATTAGAAGATAGTCGTCCAGACGTACGTTGAGCAGCTGTACTAATCTGTCGGAGTTTGGCTGATGGTAGTTTCGTCATGGATACTTTTAAGTAACACCTTGTTACTGGAACGTCTTTTCTGTAGATGTTTTTTTTTCTACTATTGAATCTCACAATAAGAGCAGATAGTATTTTACAATCTACCAGAAAACTTTATCTTTTACGTTCGTCTTACTTTTAAGTACTATTAGTATTGTCCAGACGTAGATACATTAAACAGTACCTACATTTCCATACATAGTTATACACAATGGAGTAATGAGTGACTTTATGCTTCAAGTTTTTGATGGAGATAAATTCAGAGTTGATTATTTGTCGAAATTATGGAATAAGCTTGAAGAGCCGGACAATCTAGAGAATTGCAATGGCAAGCCAACCTTTCATTAGTATTAACTTTTCGGCAAGGCAGCCAAAATTGATCTCAATTACTACAGCATAAAGTTGAAGTCTTGAGGGAATAAAAACTATTCAGCGGAAATAAAAGTAGATCGTTCTTACTAACCACGTTATTCCATAATTAGCCAACGGGATGTTTTATGATATGCAGGAATTTAAAATTCCTGCTTTGTATTCTTCCTACAATCAGTACTGAGAATCCTGATCCTGCAAATAAGAAACAGTCGGGCTCAAAAATTGAAGTGCAGACCGGCATTAGACCAAACTACAAAACGTTGATGTATTGATCCTTGAATTAAAAGAAACCCGGGGGAAATTTATAAAGCTGTCTATTGAATCTCAAGGATCTACTTGCTTTTTCTCCGGGGCTCCCGTTCTGTTTCTGATGTTCGAGAGGGTATATATGTACATAGATAGTATGTTTGCTTTCTTTGGTATTTCTAACATGAGGCATCGCAGAGGAATTGAAAGAGCAGTTGATTCGCTGATTAGCAGGAGTTTTGTCTTCACATTCATTGGGTTTTTGCTCTCAATTATTCGTAAGAAACCAGATCTCGGGGGGATTCAACAATATGCTGGTTGTGTTTTGTCTATTTCACATGGGTTGGCGTAGGGTTGGTTCTGTGTTTTGACGTCATTGGAAATGCAGAAGTAGTAGGAATGCGTGGTGTGAAACGATGGTTCCGTTGGTGATTTAATCAGCCTCATTTTTATTTTATATTATGGGGCATTTCCTTGTACTTACCTTTATACTTTCTCCTGGGAATTGCGTAACCATTTGGTTCATGTTGTACAGTATATTGGATAGAGAGGGGCAGCGTGAGAATTCGGTGGAGGTCTTCATATACAGACTTGACCACTTGACTTGCTGTAATACATGAAGAGTGACTGAAGAGTACTTATAAAAGATAGATGTGCATTACGCATAATTTGAATCTAATATAACAGCGTTTATTGATTTCAATTTTCGTACTAATAACTGTATGTATAGCGAAATATTAAAATTACTGTAAAGTTTAGAACTAGGTTATGTATGTACATACATACAGATGCATGTTGATGTGTGGTGGAGAGTGGAGACTTCCCCACCTCTGCGAATATAATTATTTATAGTACTATAAATACGAAGGTTACAAATTATTTTTAGATACAATAATCTAGATTGAAATTTTAATAGGTGTTCCGGCTTCAATTCACCGCCCTTTGGCACAAGAGATTTTCATGGATCGAATTTTGGCATTTCGGGACTCCACTCCCGCGGATGAAATATATTTATCCGGAGCGAATGTACACACTTCGGAAACTTTGGTAAGTACTCGAAGGTTCCATGTATAAAGCTCCGCTTTCATTGTAATACTTATAAACGCAGAACTTTATCAAAATGGAAAATGTTTTATTTAAATTCTTCTACGTCAAGTCAGTAAAACATGGAATGTGATTACATTTACATTTCAAGAATGACTCTAGGAAGGAATTAAATGTTGATACATTTTAAAGGTCAGAACAGAGATCCCTTTGGAAATACTAGAACCTTGAAACCCGTTAATTTGGTAGAGAGCAATGAATAATGTATACTGAGCTTCCCCCATGGTATAGGGAAAGTTTGGAAGGTGTAAAATAAAGAATTTTGTCGTACATAAGTCTTGTATTGATTGATCAAGTGTGTAAGCATGAACTCTTCTGATTGTTGGCACAGTACTCCAAGCTGTCCAGAGTTCTTCCACCGAACTGTCATCTTCTGACTTTGAAGAAGCTTGCTGTCAACGAGTACTTGATTCGCTTCGAGCACATTTATGAGAAGAACGAAGACAAGGACTTATCCACCGGCATTGTCATCTCTGTTCAGGTTTGAAGTTTTACATAATTGCTACTTGGATGTGAGTTGAAATTCGGAGTATAGTGGGCTTGTGGGACTTGGATTGTCATACAGGGCTCTGGTTTGAAGAGTAGCTTTTTGTCAATTGGTACATTGTACTATGTGCCCAAGCTTGTTCGTGGATTGTCTAAACCTCCGATGAGATGAGAATATCATCTTTGTTTTTGTCTCTGTCCTTTGCGATGGCATTCGATAAACTTTTTTATCAGTTGCATCTGCATAGACTTGTCCCGTGAACATCCATAGTTCTGTTTGCAGTATGCAAAATCTTGCAGCTAAACTTGGCCTTATTGACTGTGTTGTGTCCCCAAGCTTGGGAGAACCGCAGAATCACTTTGCTTGTGCAAGTTGTGGATTTACATTATTCCAGGAAATTTTTCGATTTGAAACATGTATCTACGTATGCTACAGTATTCACAGTACTAGTATAATCCTTTTATGATACATGTTCTGCATGACTATTGTTGGGTGTAATTATGCATAACTTGACTGGAGCCAGCAACCTAAGGAACCAGCTTGTTGGGTCATCTACTTCAGCCTCAAGTCTATTCTTCTCAAATATTAAACCTCCTGGGTATCCGTTCAGACAAAACCCATATTGCTTTCAGTCTTGTATTATGTAAAACTTAGGTCCATTCATTATGAAGTAGATGTGAGATCGGATTTAAATGAATCGTATCTTTGTAATTATGGTACATTCAGATTTGTTATATACCCAAGCGGGCACTTATGCAAATATCATAGTGCTTGAAGCTAATACGAACTGCATGCAAAAGGTCTCAAAAGTATTCCTTTTACTTTCCGCAGGTGATTAGCTCTTAGCTGATATGATATGATATGTATGTTTTACAGACCCACTGTCTGCAACGCTAGCGCCTTATTGTTACCTATTTTTCAAAGGGGTGCTTCAAGGGGAGCAACACAAAAAATCAGTTACGTATTAAAATTTAAAAATGGGGGCTTCAATACATAAGGGATTATTTTTACTTGATTTTTTTAGGGGTGGGGACAAAATGCCCTTTTTTAGGCGACGTAATTGGTCAATGGCATATTAAAAATTCTTGAGGATTTAAGGGAATTTTGAAGGCGGTATATAAAACAACCAATCTTCTTAAAAAGGTACACCATATAGGTAGGTGTATACAGATATTCAGCTCTGAAGCTTGCCTTCGATTGGAGTACATTAGATAGGAAAACGCTGACTTTTTTTCATAAAGTTACCACTGTCGGGTTTATTTCTGTAGCATCTCGGAACCGAATGTCCAATTTGAGATGTCTTAACATTTTACAAATAAGAAAGCCAGCCTCACAGTTGTCCATGGTGACTTATTTCTCAATTTCCTCAAGTACGGAGTCTCGATCCAGTTTCATGCATTAACCAATGCGTGCTAAAAACTTTTGGGGGAAGTCGCGAAACTTTCCAGATGCAAAGGTTGAAATGAGTTGTCTTAACGCGAACATCATGGGTCGTGACAAAATACTTTCGGCTTTCGGTGACAAACTACTGTGCGAGCAAGTGCTTGTGGGTTCAGGTTGCGTCCTGCGGCTTTAAAGGGGAAAATGTAGTATGACCTCGGAGCGGAGCTATCACATTAGTTTGACTCATGAGCATGCTATGCACCTATTGAATGCCTTAATGCTTAGTAGGATGAGGATATAATTTTATTTCGGTTAAGCCACACAAGCCGATAAAAAGTATCTTGGCTCACAGCTCACCGAGACACATGCCTCGTTTCCTCTAAAGACACGTTAATTTCACACTAGCAGCTTTTACTAGTAGATATGCATGTTTATGTTATACTGACAACGCTCTCGCACTAAGACTATTACCTCTACTACTTGCAATTTCCTAACATGTTTTAACCCTTGTAAGTACATACGAGAACTTCAATTGAGAATGCTGTTATGCAGGAACTGGAAGAGGTGCTCAAGTTTAAAAGTATAAGAGAAACAACCCTGGGAGGAAATCAGTGGAAGGACGAAGCAAAGCGCTTTCAATGGAAAGTCGTAGGAGCTCAAGAAGGACTCAGTGAGGAGAGAAAAGCTACTCAGACAGTCGACGACAGTGCCTCTACAAATACTTACCATACTCTTGAAGAATCTGCTGCCAAGACTATTACGCTTTCACCCATGCAAATCCGTACTTTCATTTTTACCACCTAGCCAACCTTCCCATTGTGATTTCCAAGTTAAGCATTTGAAGCAGATTTGATAATCCTGTTTCAGTGGTCATATTGTAACAACTCTAATTTAAGACGTTTTAAACGTACCTTTTAGTTATTTCGTATTACGTGCACCTCCTACTCTGTGGGAGTAGGATATGTACTTGTTATAGCAAATTGTATTTGCGTTTAGCATTATTAATTATTATACTTGCATTTTGCAGACACCTATTGCTCTCTGTTTGTTTGACTCAAATATTTAAATGTCTGTAAATGAAAGGAAATGTTGAATTTAAAATGACGGATAAAGAAATATACATTGGGGTGTACAACTCCGTGTTTTCAAGCTGGGATTTCCAAAGAGATTTTGGCATTGCCTGTCTACTGTATAGATATTCGTACACGAGTCTTGCTCCTTCTATTAAGTACATGTACACATACGACACGACCCATTATGCGTAAATAATTAACTAGTAAAGGTACCAGGCATACATAATATTATCAGCAGCATATGTAAGGATTCACTCCCTGTTTCAATCTTCACGCTTCCTAGAAGTGACAGCGAAAGGTAAACTCGGGACCACTACGGCTTGCGTAAAGTGCTAATAAATATGCATCGTTTTTTTAAATAATTATGTTCATAAGACAGTAAATCTCTGGTCCCTTGGAAGTTGCATCTATCTCATGTAGAAGTTGGAGATTATTACGTTTTCTTGTAGTTATTTCATGGCATGACGGTTACGCAACAGCATCATAGATTATAAGGAGGCTAAGAAAATTTACAAAAGGTGGTGTGTAATACATAAGAAAATAGCGTTAGTGTAAACAGTGTTTTAACCTCGGGAGACACACGAGGTTTTAAATAAACAAATTTATCGGTTTTTAAAATATAAGTTACAATTTGCGCACTTTTGCCATTTTAAGAGTAAAAAGGAGGGGGAAATTTGGTAATGCCCTAAAAAAGCAACTATCGTGCGACGTCCCACCTTGAAAAATGAATATTTCTGAAATTCTATTCTATAAAAATCTGAGCAACGCGCAGATTTTACGTCAGCGAGCACGTTGGAAGCGGAGCTTTAGTGGTGTTGCAATCTTTATATTCAACGTGCAAAATCAGAAACTAACAGGTTGTGTCTTTTGATTGGCTGACTCATGTAGTGGTAGGATTAATGTTAACCGCACCTGGCAGTATAACATCTGCGAGTCATGTTTGCTTTAGAAGAGTTTACTATTGTGGTATCACCAGTAGCGTCTCTTTTTGGTAATAAATAACAGTGCAGACTATTACTAGGTAGCACAGCGCCTACTAAATAGTCCTCAGAAACTTAGATGATAAGTACCGTTACATTTGTGCGTGTCAACCAGTACTGGATGTCAGCATGCTTTATTCAACAATCCCAGGAACTCATATTATAATAAAGGTATTGCTTTTATAAGTCATACAATGTTATTAATGCTTTCCCCTTGCGTCGTGGTAGTGTGTGGTTGGTATACATGCAGCAGTAAGACCTGTCATAATTGTAGGTGACTCACAATCAGTACATCCGCAGTTTATTTGTGTAAGGGGTAACGTATTATGCATATTCACGACTACGTGTAGACTAGGGGCCGTTCAAGTATCACAGGGTCACAATTTGACCGATGTGCGACCTTTTAACCAATATGTTACCTAACGCATACAGTGAAGACAGGTGAACTCATGGGACGGGACCACCCAGCTCCTGTTATGGCATGATATCTGAATGACCGTAAGATGCGACTGGCTGTGAGATTATGAGCATAAGTCCCTTTTGTAGTACGTTGATTACGTTGGTGTACATACGTGTTTCTAAAATAGGGGTTAATCCCCCGTTAGTATATATAGTGTGGGCAAAATTGTAGGTTATGCTCAAATTTTCAAATATTTTGTAGACAATTGTATGTAGCCTGCATATTTTCAGGAAAATATTCTGCGATTTGTGTATGCTGGTAGTAATCAGTATGTAGATACAGAAAAAAAGGTAGGTACTTAAGCATGAAAACGTAGGTATGTACATATGTATGTTCGAATCTTTGGTATTCCAAAGCGCTGAATAAAAGCCCCATCTAGATTTTATTTCACGTTTTTTTACTTTTATTTACTTGCTACAGTGCAAACGATTTCAATTCGTTTGCCCTGATGCCTGTAAATCAGGGTTGGCAAAAAACCGGCTTTTATCAATAAAGGCCAAACCAGTGGCAAGAAATGGTAACAACCGGTTTTTATTGGACAGTGGACTTATTTGGATAGTATTAATTATGGCCATTTTATACCAACCTATACAACAGGTCCGGGCCGGTTAGAACCGGATTTTAACCGATAATAACCAGGCCATTTCAGACCACTTGGCAACCCTGTGTACGTTCATGCTTAATATTAGCCAAACCGGTGGTACGTTTTGGTTAAAACCGGTTTTTATTGGACGGTGGATTTATTTGGATAATATTAATTACGACCATTTTATACCAATCAAAGCAATTGGACCAAGCCGGTAAGAACCGGATTTTAACCAATAACGGCCAGGCCATTTCGTGCCGCTTGCCAACCCTGCTGTAAATCTTGATCCCCTCTAAAATAACAAAGCAACAGAAATTGATTTTTAATGAGTAGCACACAAAAAAATTGCTGAAACAATATCTGAAACTTTTTGAAAACAAATTTTAATAAGGTAACTTGAACATGCACATTGTCAACTCTGTTTTGTTTATTTTTAAAGTAAGAGTATTGTAAATAACTTGTAGGCTTCAATTTATGCATGCATAATTTCATTTTAGTTTGCAGGTAGGATTCAATGCCGACAAAGACGTATGTCGGTTGTAGGTAGGGACAAATCTCGATAGTGATTTATGTAGACTGGTATGCCGGCTCTACGTAAGAATCTAAAAATATGTAGGATTTAAGGTATGCAAATATTTTAAATTAATAGATGAATCCATTATATGGCTTTGACTTATTATTATAACGCAGCAACGAGTTTTATTGATCTAGGTTACATTTAATCTTGTTAACAATGTTCAAAAATGTTAGCAAGACTGGGGTGTTTTACCAAGTGTAATACCAAGTATATTTGACCTGAAATCATCCAAACCTTGTCGAATAGTACCTTTATTTCCCTAAGGATAGAATGAAGTGCAATACCCCTTTCGAACCGACGTGCTAACCCGGAATCAAATATTGATTTCAAATTACGGGTTTTCAAAATTTTGACTACGAAATTTTGAAAAAACCGCCAATTTTGACTTATTATATCGGAACACCATCATTTTTTTGGCTTACTTAATTACCGTACGATAAAGTTCAATATCTCTAGGAATCGTCTGAGACTTGCCACCCCCTCAGGACTAACAACAACCGAAATTTCGAAATCCTTTTCGAAAATGGGCTGCATACTCAAATTCACCAAAACTTCAAATGTATTTTCACCAAGAAGTAATCATCTGAGACTTGGAACACCCTCTCACAACGAATTGTCTTTCAATGAGGTTGATGAATACATTATACATTCTTACTCATTGGTATTGAAAATTTAAGAATAAACACATTTTGGGAGAGATTGCTAAATTCGAAAAACCGCAATACAATTTGACCAGATTGTCTCATTTCGGTTAATAAAATCTCATTAAGATGTTTAATTGCTTTAAAGACCAAAATTGTTTCGCCCAAAATCCAAGCCGAAATTTGGAAGGGGTATTCAAATTCACCGATTTTTTATCAAAATTTCACCATATTTTGCCGAGAAGAAATTATCTGAGGAGTTGACCATCTTCAGGGTAGGTCAGGTTACTTGATGGTTAGGCCTTTGTGAATATTTTCTAGCCCTTTTAGCCATTAAGTCTAAAATGCTTATCCTCTCAAAGAAATTAACATCAATACGTTTGCGTGGTGAACACTATATTCAAGTTACCTTTTGTATAATTTGTGTAATTATATATTCTTACGAGAAACTCAAGTGTCGGGCCAATTGAAATCCTCGGGATGTACGGAAGCAAGGGTAATGCAGCTGTAGGGTAGCACAAGCAAGTATAAATAGGTGATTTACTCTTCTCTTCAGCAATATCACCGGTAGGTATAGAATGCTAACTACAGCATATGTTCAAAAATTAAATGAGTAGGTCTTCAACAACAATTCTACGGAGACTATGGTGTTTATTTAAATAATAATCAGACAAATCCAACAAAATTTCAGCAACAGTAAATCTATACGGTTTTACCAAAAATAGAAGAAAATACTCCACAACAGTCCAAGAAGTGAATAAATTATTTGTTTGTGGTTCTGGACATTTCCTTATATATCGTCGGTGAAGAGGCAAAATGGTATAAGTGCAATTTCGATTAGAAGCAAAATGGTCTACTTGACTTTTCCCTTAAAGGCAAAACGGAATAGTTGCAATTGCAAGCCTTCATAAAAGCAAAATGAACAATATGCAGTTTTCACTAAAAGCAAAATGGTCTACATGATATGTAGTTAAAATTCGTATTCTAATTACGCTGCTCTCATTCGTTTCTGTATGTAGACCATTTTGACTTTAATCGAAATTGTACTTAGACCATTTTCCTCTTCACCGACGATATGTACATTTATAGAAATTGCCCAGACCTAATTTACATTATTTTAGGAGGCCCAACTGGAGATTTTAATGTTGTTCCTCCAGTGGTGGTTGGATCGGTTCATTTTCATTCAATTTGAATTGAATCGAAAAACCGATTTTCGATTCAATTTGCCCCAAAGCAACGAATTGAATTATAAATCAAACGATTCAAGCGCAAAAATTTCAAAATTTTCCTTATGATATTGTAGTGTCATACATATTGCTATATATATTACAAAGGGTATAGTAAAAGCTACGCTAAAATAACACGTTATGGTATACTTAGTATGTGGAATATGCAAAGAACAAGTACCCGTGCGCAGTCGAAGCGGTTTTGATGAATTGTTTGAATTGCAATTCACATGTGTGATTCAGTTCAGTTCAATACCACAAATCGAATCATTCGATGTGGCTTTGCTGAAAAATGGAATCGAAATACTACTCCTTTCACAAAAAGGACAAGCTGCCCAACATGTTAGTTTGTTTACCTTTGGGATGTCCACCTGAAATCAGTGGATTAGCATCCACACTATTTTAGTTGGGTCTCCCTGTGTAAACAAATTACCAACTATCTGGAGTGACCGTCGTTTCATTACGGGAAGAAACGGTGGTCACTGCAAATCTCTAATATTATCTTTAAGCGTAAAATGCTGAATTTATGTATGGTGGTTGCACATGTAATGCACAACCGTCATAAAAATATATTTCCTATACGCAAGGTTGTTGTACTATATATTGGAGGAGGATATTTTGGCCTCAGAATCCGTGAAAATGTTGCACGTACTGTGACTCTTTTCTAACAATATTTGTATATTTCTATGTCTTGACCCTTGCATTTTGTGTGACCTATTTACTAATCTCAATATGTAATGGTATTATTTTACCATTGTTTTTACATTTGACACCGACAAGATGTCAACACTTGTAAGTTGTTCTAGTTCAGACAAATTGTATAAATACAGCTAGTGTATTTGAAAAGGGGGAGACTTGCAATTTACCCAAAGCTTTGCTCACGTCGCTCTTTTCTTTGATTTTTTTTGCCATTTTTTGATTGACAAGAATCCTCAAACCTTTTATTTATCACTTATTTTTTACATTAATAAACAACTACAGTTACTTCGCAAGTATTATAGAGCAAAGTCCTAGTTCTCTGTCAGTTTCTGCTTTATTTTTTACCAAACTCAAACATTGCCATAACCCTTTTTCTATTGACATACTCACAATCACAATATACTGGAACTTTATTACCCCACTAGTGTAACCGTACAGTTCAGAGATCATTTACAAGATATTTAATTGCAAAACATCAAAAATCATGTAGTCAAATTTTAGTGCGATATTCAAAAACATGGACTTCTCGACAAATATTCCCACTATTTACGAACGTTGGATCTAGCGAAGGGGCTTGTTTTTTTTTTCAAATATATTTTGGTATTAGTACTACCTTCGCTTCTAACTCAAAATATCGGCCACATGAATTTTATTGGATGTGGGGAGGAAGAGGAATCTTGAGCAAGCGCTGCTCGTTTTTATTCTGGCAGACATTTTGATCAGAGTATTTTTAAATTATCTGTACTTATTGCATTATAATAATAATTCCCTTCATCACCATTTGTATCATTTTCATAATTGATATAAAATTGCTATGCTAAATGCGCACTTGAAATTACAGCATGGAGTCGACACGAATAATTTCTCAATTCTTGTAATGTCGTAATTTACCCATAGGGTTTACTACTTTGATGTACTGTTTAAAAAAGCACTTTAAAATACATACATTATTTCTTAGGTATGTCATGGGTGTGTAGGGAATAAATCGTATACTTTATTATTCCAGATGAATTCCGTAATCCATTTCTTAATTTAATTACTTCAGTCCAGAATTGGTGTGCTCCTTCTAGTATACGATTGTGTTCATAGTTTTTGTGGAGGAGAAATTACGAAGTTGCCTCTGCCTATAGATTGTAGGTCTCCGCGTTGTGTCTTGTTCGAATGTTTACATATGTACATTTGACATTCATATTATGCGGAAGCGATCTTCTAAGCCTTTGACACAAGGATAAGCCACTTCATTGGAATTGTTATATTGCTTTGTACGTTGATTCGTGGAATATTTAGTTTCAGATTCTTAATGAACTTACAATTAGTGTCCAGCTACCTATGTCGCGTACTGCAGAAATCTTCTTTCCAAACATGAGTTTTCAGTTCGATGTAGAGGGCGTTTTCAGTTGTTATATAGCATGTCTTCCACGTCTGTGTATGTATGTGGTCTGGAGGTCTCTTTCACAGGCTGAACTTGTCTGGATGTATTCTTTAGTGATTTTTATAGAATTCGTCCTCACGCTGTACGGATTTGAATAGTTCACTCTACTGTGATCAAATGATCCCTTCTTCGAATTCCTTCCAAAGTTTGTGATATTCCTTTGCCATTGCCTTGACATTGTCACATAGAAGAGTTTTGTGTATAGTTGTGATTATGCCTTTAGCTATTATTGCTCTCGTGTTACCACATGCGTCGGTTGAAGACATTTGTTATTTCTTCTACAAATTCCATTCCTCGTTGTGGAAATCCATAGAGAGGATTCATGTTACAAGAGTATTCTACAGTCGTATGGTGGTGTCAATATCATGGAGTCTGTTTGATATATTGGTGCTTAGAAGTAGTTTGGTTGTAATGTCGTTTTTGTACAGAGTTTGTCGCACATGAGGGTGAACCTCTCATTTTGGTTCCAAACTCCACCTAAGTATTTTTTGTCTATTTTGATCACATTGTGGAAGAATTCCATGGGTATTATTTTGGTGTAGTCCAGGTTTATGATGAGATTGTGTCTACTGAAGAATTCGCTCAACACTCATAATTATTTGCTTTTGCAGGACTTCTGGGGTGCCTGCAGTAAGTAGTTACTTAGGTCAGTAAGGGTTTATAGATGCCATAATCCCCAATGGTGAGATAAAAGTTGTTGATGTAGCTAGTCCAATTTTTTCCTCTCCTTGGACAAGAGACGAGATTTTGGAAGTAAATTAGAACTTAGGCTATGACAATGGGCATCAAACATCGGGCATGACCTTCCGTTGGTAGCAAGTCCCTAGTGTGCTCAATCAAGATAGATTTTGGCATGTTTCATCAATAATAGGTGTTGGAAGACTTCATAAGCCAGGTTAAAAATATATAAAGGGGATTATTTTACTAGTATCTTTATTACATATGTGCTTGCTTCAAATGTACATGTGTTTCCTTTTTACTCCCAAAATAAAACCACTTGCACATCCGAAGCAATCCTCTCTTCTAATTTGAGCGAGTGGATAGTGATAGTGATAGTTAAAGTGATGGTAAGAAACAAATATTCGTGCGCTCTAGACGCATCGAAGACCATAGCACTGCGCAGCTAGCTATTGCATGTAACTATTTACTGTCATCCCAAATTACATTTGCCTTGCTGAGCCAGCATTTGCTGGATGTGCAGTGCTCGTCTACCTTAAACTCGACGCTTCTTGGTAGAATTGGTGAATGGTAATTTCATCCAGAGCTGCGTTCAAGTATAACTTGAAAAGTTCAAGTGCGTATCAAGTTCAAGTCAAGTCAAGTGCAGACAATTTTGTAACTTGAAACTTGAACATCAAGTTCAAGTGAAATTATAATTTTAACTTGAATTTTCAAGTTCAAGTTCGATCAAGTTCAAGTTGATAATTTATTACTTGAAAGCAAAATCAAGTCAAGTTCAAGTACACTGAATGGAAGTACTTGAATAAAACTTGAATGTAACTTGGATTTTTGTCACTGAAGAGCAATGTAAGCATTGTGGAATTAAAGGCATTTTTGCATCCCACTAAAATAAATACTGAATGCGAATCATTATAATAATAACATCTTTGAATTTGTTTTTATTCCATCGTCATTAAAGTCGCCTCCACGAAGCCCAGTGGTCGAGATCGAGAATAATTCTTGTGTCCTGTTTCCATACTTCCATACAAAGTCCTGACGTATTGTTTTATAAGGATGTTCTTGATACTCGGGGTTCTTGTTCCATTATAAAAAAGAAGTGATTATGAGTTTATTATTCCCTGTAAGAATGATTTCTGCTGATATTAAACATGATGGCACAGATGAACAACAAAAAATCGTATAAATAAATATTGGTTAATCAAAATTAACGACCACAAATATTCATGATTATAACTGCTGGTTAAACTCACCAAACGATTGCAAGATAATAAATGTGAACAGGCCAATAATATGATTGCTAACCTGTTAACTATATAGAAATTAGACTACAATGCTTACATTTATTTGACCGTGTATTTTAAACGTTTTAGCAATTTTAAAGTAAAGAATATCGTCCGCATGCCGTTTAGTTTATCCTAATTACGGTCTAACCATTATCAACTATAATAATTGTGGACGAAATTTCTAGTATGGTTTATTCATTTACGAAAAAAATACTTGAATAATTGAGTTCAGGTACAAGTTCACGTTCAAGTCAAGTTATGTGTCCAACTTGAACGTCAAGTTCTAATCAAGTTCAAGTTCTACAAAATGACCTTGAAAATCGCGTACTTGAATGCTCAAGTTGCTTGAGAAACTTGATTCATTAAGTACAAGTACGGATACCTCGTTTAGTCAATTTTTCAAGTTCAAGTCAAGTTATCTAAAATAACTTGACTTGAACGCAGTTCTGATTTCATCCACCGAGCGCGCGCATACTAATTATGCAGATCGTATAAATAATATCATGGAAACAGAGGGACAATGCCTGGACAGAGGCAACTTCGTAATTTCTCCTCTACAAGAACTATGAACAAAATTTTAGAGAAAGAGCACACCAATTCTGGACTGAAGTAATTAAATTAGAAATGAACTACAATAATAAAGTATACGATTTATTCCCATGAAGTGCGTATGACATAATGTATGTATTCGTAAAGTGCTTTTTAGCTTTTTAAATAGCACATCAAAGTAGTGAACACTATGGGTAATGAATGTTACGACATTACAAGAACTGAGAAATTATTCGTGTCGACTCCATACTGTAATTTTAAGTGCACATTTAGCATAGTAGTTTTATAACAATTTTTCGAATTATGAATGGTGATGAAGGAAATTATTATAATGCAATTATTAGTACTGGCAATTTGAAAATACCCCCATTTTTTCACTTACCCTCAATTTCAGCTCAGTTTTGGTCCGACAGACATTTTGATCACGGTATTTTCAAATTGCCAGTACATACATTATTTCATACGCACTTAAGGCGAATAAATCGTATACTTTATTGTTGTAATTCATTTCTAATTTAATTATTACTTCAGTCCAGAATTGGTGTGCTCTTTCTGTAAGACTTTAGGGTACTTTGGACAAATGTGTACTGTAATCAAAGAAGCGGGGCCCTTGATCTCGTCTACTACTTTAGTTGAATCTAAACAAATTCACCGTCTTGTCCAATTATATACAGACGTATCTCCAGATCAAATCCTAAATCGTACTATTCGTTCCCAATAATTAACTTCCGTAACCAATCAACTCACGGCTCCCTCTCAAACGCAAAAACATAATTAGTTGACCTGATCCGGCTCCAATATGTAACACAACATGTTTTAGCAAATTATTAAATTGGAATCATTTGTGAACATGCTTATAGGGAACACTTTTTATGAATAACTTTTACACTAGGGTTATCATAATTCCCCCTTATAATGACGTTAGGAAATGTTACAATAGGTATTTTTAAAAGTACTTCGCCAGTGCCAGTGTATATATTGAACAAATATCTTCCTCACAATTTGTCATTATGGGCAGATAGAACGTTACCAGTGTACAAATCATTTGGAAGAAAAACGGGAAAGTACCTCAAAAATGTATCTTTGATTCGAGGGCACTCTAACGGGGAAAATTCTTAGCAACTGAACGAACTCTTTATTGTTTAAACGCAAACTATGTATGTTTCCTTGTACATGTGTCAGGCTGGGTACATAATATATATTGCCTGCAATAGTCAGATGGGGTACGATGTCATTCCACAGGAGTAAGCCAGATTATATATTTTTGTGAACATCTCGTTTTTCCAAATGAGTAAAATTTTTAGATTACCTGAGATGCAATCAGTCCCTGGATACTGCACATCTACAGAACAATATTTTATATTTTTCGCAAATGATTTCCATGAAAAAAATGAAAAGGGGACTCATATCTGAGCAAGGTGGAATATTGAACAAAAATTCACATATGAGGCTAAATGTTGAATTAATAATAAATAGTCCGGAAAGGAGTACCGTTATTCCTTTTGATTGCAGATCTCAGCCTCAGGCCTAAAGTTAAAATCCTATTATGTTCGGAAATTTATAATCGCTCTATGGTGTAGTTATGGTTTAGTTACTACCCATATACTCTATTATTTTTATCCCCCTCTACAAATGCTGGTCTCCTCAATCCCGAGAGTTGTGCATGAAACAGTTTTATTGATGCATAGGAAGTTTTATTAGAACCTGGGTGACCACTATTGGGCTCATAAATCATTTCCTGTTTTAGGTTGCCCGAGCTTTGCTGTTGTACTTACATAGGTGATACTTATGCTAATCCAGTTGATTGTAGGAAGTTAGCATTGATGTAGGTAGATTTTTGTAGGAGCTTTTGTATGGAAACATTAGGGATATTTACCTTCCTTCAACCACTGCATTAAATGTGATTGCAGATTCATATATTTAAGGGTGGCTAGACTTTTTTTTCGTAAAAATAAAATATCACTGTCCTGAGTTTGGGCCCCAACCCCATTAAATAAGGCAATACACGTTTTGTCTACTTTTCATTTCAAAGTTTTATTGTACTTGTAAAAATTATGAGATTTTAATAATTCTTAGGATACATTTTTAGAGCTGGTAAAAAAATGTACGTGTTCCAATTCCTATTGCACTTCCATTGGACCTGATTACAGAGTATATTTTGATATATTTTACATGAACGAAGGTGGAGCCTGGGCAGCCTCATTCATGAAGAGAATGAGTAAAGACAAAAGCTTTGCTTATTAGATCGTTTTTAAATAGATCAAGGAGGGATTTATATTTATTTGCCCTGGTGCATGTACGTATATGTTCGACGTTGCCCCAAATACGATGGCATGAGGCAGTTGTAGAAACACATTCTGAGTTTTGAGGTGACTACCAAATATCCGATGCTGTCAGGTCAGGGTGGGCGATATCCTCAATTTTTTAAAATTGACAACCAATCTGACTGAAATTTGAAAGGATTTTATCTATAAATATACGATACTGCGGGAAATTTTGGGGCCGCGAGTGTTCCACATTCAATGAAAAATATGTTCGTTACATGAGCAGTACTAGAATATTTTTAATGTCATTATATATATATATATATATATATATATATATATATATATATATATATATGTGTATGCCCACACTACCATTTCCGAACATTCAGCATGGAGCTACAGCTACAGGTCACTCCTACAGGACAGTAATGTGATGTGATTGTAACGTAAGTTAAATCAGTTCGGTCACTGGTGCGGCCTGAATTCCCAGAACTTTTGCTCCTCCACATATGTACGTAATATTACTGTAAGCTGTGGCATACCCTATGGTCATTGGGAGCAAAGATGGGCGTTAAGGAAGCGTCAACAAACATCAAAAACTAACGAGCCAGTGGTTTAGCCAAAGGTGATTCTTCTTCATTCCAACTATTAGAATTTTGGCCCTCACTTTTATTTTCCAGTAACGTCATATTCCGATTCTCAACATCCCAATGACTAAGATCCCTCCCAATGAAAATCCCGCTTTAAGATAAATCAAACTATTCCAAAAGACATTTAACTTTTCTTAACTACACTCTCTGTAGAAAGGAATTTCCAGGAAAATACAGTATTACCTCCTCACTAATCCTGAGTTCTCAAATACTATCAAGCATCCTTAATGTAATTCCTTCATATTTTTAAATCATAAAAGTTAATGTAAACTCTGTCTGACACAATTGTGCTCTATGCATTCCAAGAATACATTAAGCAATAACCTGTAACATCCCATATCTCCAAGACTAAAAGTTTCCGGGTCAAACTTACTTCAACCCGGTCACCCTGGTGGACTGAGGTAGTCCAAGATCCTATTGGCCAGGTTCATAACCATTACCAACCAATTACAGAATCCCTGACATCTCGGCACCAAATCTAATGCAAAAGGAATGGCTTCTTAGACTTGAGCCGCTCTGTATTTCCCATAATTTGGCCAAAATCCGAAAAAGCCTAGAAACCCCTCCAGATGTTCCTATAATTATTTCCCACTTTCTTAAGACCACCATTTGAAATAAATACTTATGCGCATGTGGCCAAACCGGTATGATATTTATAAGCAAAAAAAAAATTCACACTAGAGTTCTTCAAGAACCAAGTCTATCAAGTTCATATACTCCAAACTTTTAGAAACTTTTAAATACTTTAATTAATCAAACACATTAAAATATAATAATGGTTTCAACGAATGATTGCTCAATCACCAGAATAATTACAGAGTTAGAGTTCAATAGAGCATTACAGTTACGAAATAAAAATAAAAGTTAATTAATAAATAAAGAATAATAACAACAATAAAAAATTAAAATAAACATAAGTAACGGACACTTGTTACAAAAATTAGGGCTTTATGTAAGGCATATGCTCCAAATGTGGACGTGCCCAGCTTTGAGGGGACGGGGAAGCTGGCAAAAGTGAAGCAGTACGGCAGAGCTTTTAAGTTTTGCGGTATTGTTTTTCTGCTGCAGTAGTGTGACTGTATGTGGTGCTGTAGTTTTGTAGTGTACTGTCGTACTGTGTTGAGTGTGTGTGTGTGTAGTAGTAGTAGTAGTTCCTTTAACGTACGGGGACAGAACACTTATTAAATGAGCCTATAGTACCAAAGAGCAACGTTAAAATTGACTCCTGCGTTTTCTGCATGAACGTAGCATATGTGTTACGCATGTTTGTTGAATAGTTACTCCGTGAAAAAGCGTTCTCACGCCTCAGCCCTCAATAACCATCCAGTGTGGACTGTACTTCTCTGTACGACGGAGTCTTCTCGTGGTTAATGTAGATTCATTTATTTTTTCGAATCCTTGTTTAATTTAATGTGACACTGATTCACATTTGGCGGAGCCATCTGCCCATGTGAACACCCTTCGCTTCATCTTCGTCATTATTTGGTTACTATTTCCGTGACCTCACTTGCTTATCCGGTGGTGCTCCAATCCAACAATCCAGCAATGGAGTTTCAAAGTCTTTCCCCAATCCAATCCAATAATAATCAAAGTGTTCTTCTTGTTACTGTTCCAGTTAAAGTTCTACCCCGAGTGTACCCGTCGGAGTAAATTTTGTAGGGTTGGAAAGAAAAAAGACTTGTGAGAGATCATTTCATTTGGAAACCTGTTCCTTGTTTACTCTCCATTGTGTCGGGATTTCGAAAACTAAAGACTAGTGTTTTGAATGGAAATTAAATCAAGGGGTTAAGAGGGAGAGAGTTGAACCTTTTCAAGGGATTTTGTTTACAGTTTTTATCATTCATATTATCATCATGTCATTTTATGGTGAGTGTCATATTTCATGTGCTTGTTTGTTTTTAATTGTGGGATGATTGGAAGTGGACTAGGACTGGAGCTATATTGGATATGTATGTATGTGTGTAACCTGGGGGTCTTGAAGGAATGTGTGGATGTGGTTGGGTTGCGGGATCGGGATGTGTTGTGGGAGGTTTTGGAGCTAATGACGATGAACTCTTGTTTGTTATTTTAGGGTCGAACAGTCAAGGGAATGGACCTCCAGCACCTGGTCAGAGAACATCAGTTCAAACTCATAATATACAACAGAATCAGTCTGCCGGCGTTGATGTTCTTCCTTCCCAACTTTTTAATTTCACACAGAGTCAACTTCAGTTCCAGCCTGGTGGTCACAATTTGTCATTTTCGGATCCTAATAATCCTTCCATGCAAATGCAGAATATTCAGTTGGCTGGTGGGGCTCCACAGCTACTGTTACAGCAGCAGCAGCAGAATTTCCCTAACTTGAATGTGAACTTCCTGACGGAGCAGATGGGAGTGGGACAGATTTTGCAGCCTCCCAGTGGAAATCAAGCTCAATCAATGTCTATGCAAAATTTGATCACCCCGATGTCAGTGGCCTTGGGTGGTGGTGTCAATTTTGCTCAGTCGGCAAATATACAAGCTCAGTCTGCAACATCACAAGCATCGCAGCAAGCTAAACAACGTGTTTTTACTGGAACTGTTACCAAAACTCATGATAACTTTGGATTTATTGATGAGGAAGTCTTTTTTCAAATGAGGTAACTAGCGTAACAGCGACAGTGAAGTCATCAAAAGTGACGTAGTTTATGAACAGTCTTGTATGAAATTGAGCAAGTTGAAAATTTAAGATGCATTTTATACTTTCAGTGTTGTGAAAGGTGTCGTCCTTCCCAAGCCTGGAGACCGAGTGTTAGTTGAAGGTCTGTGTACTTTATTTTGCCTATTATGGATTAATTTCATTTTTTGGAATGTGCCGCAGAGCTGGAAAAATAATTTGCAGGCGGTGTCCTTATTTCTTTGTAACTGAACAGCTGTTCAACGCCACTCTTATGTAGCCCGGTTATAATAATTTTTTTTATTTTCGAGTATTATTTGTAAGTGATACATCACATGGTATGTCACAAGTAATTAAGGAATAATCTGGAACACAGCAATGCCCAGTCGATTGCTGGGCCACGTTTACTAAACTTGACAGCAAACTTTGACAAGGCCATGGACCCCTCAGAGGCCCTTTTCTTTCTTGAATTGTGTTTTTTGTATAACACCGTACAATTTATACAATATCACCAAATTTATTAGACTACTGAGGGGTTCATTTTTGAACGTAAGTAGTTGTTGGCGTTCAGAAAGTTGGAAACGTAGGGAAGTATTGGATTTGATACAATATTGCATTTTATTTCAATGAGTATTACAAACAGGCTTTAAAAACATAAATGATTTTGGCATTAGTTTGATGCTTTAGTGTTTGACATTTCTTACGCATAAGTACTATTGTCCTAAAATGAATAATTTATTGTTACTCCATTGTTTTGAGCAAAAAGAAGCGATAGTTTTAGTTTTATAATCAGGAAAGTGGTCAGTGAGAAAATGAGTATAAACTCAAAACGAATGTAAGAATGTAAACTCTAAGCTAGGAGAAGTGAGAATTTGAAATATCTAATTTCAATTTTGCCATTTTAGTCAATTTCGATGCTTCCATCCTTATTGATGTTATAATTTCATTTTATGCCTGTTATTTCAGCGGATTTTAACCCTGCAATGCCTTTTAAATGGAATGCGACACGAGTACAAATAGTGAATATTGGAGGTTTAAACAGCAGCCTTCCTAATATGAACCTCAACCCTGGAGGGAAACCTCAGTCACCGCAACCAATGTCGCATGGATCGCAGTCAGCATCAATGCTTTCTCAGCATTCCAGTGCATCATCTGCAGCCAATATGCTCAATATGAATTTCAACCAGAATCACAGTGGTAATCAGAAGAACTCGCAGTCAGCACAAAATTCCCAGTCTGGCCTAAGCTCGTCGGGTCACTCTCAAGGACCTCAGCAGTCACAGGCGGGCAATCCTCGTTATCAGTCAGGCTCAAATCCTGTATCTATAGTTTCGAATCCACACTCTGCTTACGGAGTGCGCAACAATTCTCGCCCTGAAGATAACTCCCGAGCACATCCTGGAGCCAGACCGCAACGGGCAAGACCTCCTCCTCCCCCGGTCAGTGCACCTCCTCCACCTATGGTATCCTTGGCCTCTATGGATCCGCACAGTGTCCCACATATCCAACTTCCGTTGCCTCTGCAGTTACCATTGTCTGTCCCATTGCAATTACCATCTCTTCTGCAATTAGATAGGGATGTTGACAAGCTTGATCGCGAACGAGATATTCGGGACAGGGAACGAGACAGAGACCGGGACCGTGAAAGATTGGAACGAGAAAAGGAGCATGATCGAAGAGAGAGAGAACGCGAAAGAGAACGAAGTCTGGAAAGGGAGAAGGAACGGGAGAAAGAGCGCGAGCGCGACTATGAGAGGAAGCGAGAAAGAGAGCGTGAGAGGGAGCGTGAAAAGCAGAAGCGATTAAAAGACGAAGTTAAACGCGACAGGTTTGTTTAAGTACATTTGACATTATTAATGTCATGTAAGTCATGTAAAGTATTGCAATTAGCAATATAGTCTAATAAGTTTTTGTTCCAGGGATAAGGATCGGGACAGGGATAAGCGTGACTCCCCTGCAAGAAGTATTAGAAATCGTAGTCCAATACAATTAATAAGGGAAAGTAGGAAACGGAGCCGCAGTCGTTCAAAAGGACGAGATAAAGACAAGGAAGTTCGCGACAGGTCCAAGTCAAGATCTACGTCCCCAAAGCGTTTACCCGTTGTCCTTCGGGACAGGCCCACCCCTCGATATGGCTGGGAGTTACCCAGGACTGCACTTGACGTGTAACGAAAATTCATTTGATCTAGCTCAAATCCACACGATAGTCCTGCAGGTGCAATATAATCAGGCCCTAATGCTTTAACGGTTTTATATAGAATTGACGTCAGTGTCATGGAACTGAAGCGTCGGTATAGGAATTTGTACATCCCATCCGATTTCATCCTAGCCAGGTGCTGTTGGCAAGAAACATTTCCTCTGCATCATCCAATGGAATTAAGTCCTGCGTGTCCTATTCACATTTTTCGAAGACACACTGAAAAAATTGAGCTTGCAGAGGTTTCCTTCAAATTAAAATCTAAGGAATACGATTCTACACCTGTTATGTTAAACCCTCCGGATGAAAATGAATCGTTAAAAGTGAAGGTATTGTAACTTATTGTTTTTGTGTTTCATTGTAATTTGTTTGATTGATGTACTGTACCTACATGGTTGGAAGTTGGCTTATTACAAAACCTAAAATATTATGGTACAATTTTACAGGTTGTATTGCTATCTTTGCCAAATAAGACAACCCTGTATCGGAAAGCCTGTGGTCTGGCTGAAGATCCTTCTGATTCTAGTCTACAACATCCTAATCGTTTAATTAACTTTGTTGTTGGCACAAAGGTACTAGCGATACGGATGGCAGTTGCATACATTGTGGATTTATCTATGTAGTAGTGTATTTATTAATATGCATTTATATCAATCTGTTGTAGATGGCCAAAAATGAAACCATGATTATCGGTGGTTCATGGAGTCCTTCCTTAGATGGACCGAATCCCGAGTCTGATCCCCAAGTTCTGATTCGAACAGCCATCCGGACCACTAGAGCTCTCACAGGGATTGACCTGCGACGCTGCACAAAATGGTACACTTATGATAGAAAATATACTCAGTACGATCTTTTGTTTGTCCTTAGCTCATGTGAATGCAACGCATATATACTTATTTCTTACAACTGAGCTCATATTATTATGAGTTAATTTATTTCAATCCTTTGTCGTAGTATGAAGTCAGTTCTCTACGTATGAGAGATCTGTATGCACAGATTCTTTAGCCAAAAAAATTTCTGTTGCGCGAAAGCTCTTGGTGTTTCCACACGTTATACTACACTGCACTTGTTAGTAATTAAAAGAATTGTACTGGAGAAGTAATTTTATTATTTTCCTGTGGGCGATGATCATCACCCCGAGATGAGTAGAACAGCCGGGATCGGGATCTATGATGACGTGCATATAGCTTTGTGTAACTATTGATTTACGAGTCGTAAAGAGGGGTCTGGGCAGTTACGAGAAGAGAAAAGAGGTCGAGGAGGGAGTAGTGATCACCGGGCAATGTCACAAACTTTCAAGTGTTTTTTCGTTCTCTGTTCTTTCTGACGGAAATGTCCACAGGTATCGCTTTATGGAGTTGTACTACCGACGAGGAAATGGCAATGTGGAAACAGTCATTGTTCTCCTGCCCAATATATGGACAGCCCTGCCTAGTCGGAGGGAGTGGGAGGACATCCAGAAGGCGTACAAACAAGTCTTCGTTGGGGCCGATAGCAAGGACAGTAAGAGTCCTGCAGAAGAAAGGAAAGGAGACAACGCAGCAGACTCATCACCTCCAAACTTCAGTCAAAGCAAGGATCTTCCGATGGTTACTAATCCCACGGAGGACGATAGCAGACCTAATCAGACCAGTTCAGTTAATGGTAACTCATCCGGAGCAGATCAGTCTCATGGAGAGCGGGACAGTAAATCTGAGGGCGGCCCTAGGGTTCCATTCAAGTCGGAGGTGGCTCATTTGCTTTTGACAAACCGATCATAAGCTCTATATAGTTTTTATATTATTGTCTAGTTCGTAAGACGTAGTGGTGACGGTGACAGTTAATTAATAATAGCTATTACTTCTTCGAAATTGTCTGTTCAGTCCTGTTTCAGTATAATTACAACAATTAGTGTATCGTCGTATCTGCATTGTCACTTCACTCGTAATGAAAAAAGTGTCATTTGAATGAGCGATGCAGGTTGTGACATACTTGGTGTACTATATCAGCTATACTGAACCTCGTTAAATATTATTAGCTATATATCTGAGTGCATGTTTTACGGACGGTAACTTATTATTTGCTTCCCCGTAACAACTAACAGCTTTGTTTGTTGCCAGTTCTTGTTGTAAAATACCCTAAAACTTAGTCAGGTTTATTTCCCACATCCCATGCTGGTCATGTCGTAAATTGGATCTCTGCAAATATGTTTCTAAATGTACGCCAGTATTTTTAACATCAGAATTGCTCTTTCATTATTTGTTCGAGGTCCCTCCAGAGTGTGAGGGCATGTTAATGTACTGTATATATTGCAGGCTATACATAGTATCTCGGATACAGCTCTTGTTCTCGTTGTTCGCTTTGTAATTGGCCATAGTAAATATTTTGCGAGTAATTATCACTGGAATGTATGAACTTTGTTGAGTGAATTCAGTATTTTTTGATTTATTAGTTCAAAACTTACATATTAGTGGTGAGGAGAATTGGAATGATTCTAGCAAACCCTTACAATCTCCAGTTTCCCTTTGAAAAACAGTTTACCCTGTGAATAATTATTGGAAACTAAGCAAGTCTTTACACACTTTCTTTGTTTTAGTTAAGTGAGAAATTTTATGAGATTTTGCTTTTAATCAATCTAATGGTTGTCTAGGCTGAACTGGAACAAGCGAGCGTCTCGGAGGACAGCGATCTCAAGTCAACACGGAAAAAACCGGAAGAAGATGATATTTATGGAGATCTACTTCCAGCGGCAGAGCTTCCAATCACCGATGATTTTGATCCAGGAGATTTAAGCATTAAAATGGATATAGAAGAGCAGACCAGTACTGAAATTTCTTCTACTGAATTGGCTATGGAACAGTCTAAGCTTATGGAAAAAGAAGAGGCCCCGCCGGACACCACAATACAAGATACGAGAATTCAGGCGGGAGCTGTGAGTGCTAGCAGTACAAATTCTGCACCACCTGAGACAGCTGCTGAGGAGCAAGTCGGTGGAGCAGACACTCCTGATGAAGCTATAAGTGCCAACCTTGTTGAGGAAGGGAAAGGTACCCATTTTAGCCTGCTGGATCCGAAGCATATGACGGTAACAAAAAAAATTGTTTGAAATTAGTTTTTAAACAGTATCACCATTTGTGCTGTTTCTTCTGCAGTCAAGTGACGCTAAAATCATTGGGTTCTATTATAGGTCCAAAAATTACGAGAAGAAATGGAACTACGAGGAGCTACTACCAAAGGGTTGAAAAAGAATCAGCTGGTCACCAGATTAGCCAAGATTCTCAAAACGGAGGAATCGACGGAATCCACGACCAAAGTGATGGTTAATAGTAAAAACGATTCGGAAGAAGGCCTTATGGACGAGTCAATTATTAATGACGAGAATCCAGACGATATGGAAACTGAAGAGACCCTTGTAACAACCGGTATCAATGGAGTTGATTCTGTCCACACAACAGAGCCCATTAAGCTCAGTGACAGTGCGAGCACTGCAACTGAAATTAAAAGCAAATCAGAGGGTTTGTCCCGCACGCTTGACGAAGACTCCACCGGAGTGAGCTTGTCGCAAAAGTCGGATGGGCGGGAAATCTTAGGACTGAAAATCGAGGAGGACTCTGTTATTCATGAGTCGGGACAACACGATCCAGAATGCAATCAGTTGGATTATGACTGTAATAAATCAGTCCAACAGAATCGGCTGAAGAAAGCGGGAATTACATATCTAGTACCCATTCTACCTGAAGGCACTAATGAAAAAACTCGGAAAGTATGGGAGAGACGGTACTCTTTACCTAAAACGCCCAATTTACTCGTGCATCCTTCGAGAGAAGCAAAATCAGGGATATTTGACTGTAATCAACACAGTCTAAATACACTCAGGTGAGTCACAGGATACCAGTAAATGCAAAAATGCTTTTTAAGCTAATATTTTAACAATGCATTAATTGTTGCATATTTGATTAAATGCAGGGATTATAGACTAGCGGACAATAAGGAACAGTCCTTTGAAGTTTCATTGTGTTCAGAATTTTTTAACGAAATGCTTCAACGGGATTTCGCCTTTCGAATTTATAGGGAGCTTGTATACCAAGCAAATACGGTACAAAGATCTTTAAGCTTAATAATATTTAATATTGATTTTCATTCTAGTACAAATAATTCTTTTGATATTCTTGACTTAATGATTCTGATTAATTATTAACAAAAATTAGGAGGACAAAGAGGAAAAAATTTCGACAGTTCCTGTGGTCACAAAAGATGAAAGTCCAGTAAAGAAACGAAAAATATCAACCTCTTCTAGCATTACGGGAATTGCAGCCACGACAAAATCGAAAACAGTTGACCCCCACCTGCTGCTTGCCTTTATCTTCTTCGATCATACTAGGTGTGGGTATATCACAGATTCAGACTTAGAGGACTTATGTCTCTCCCTGGGCTTGGGCTTAAGTCGGTCTCAAGTAAGTTGCTACTCATTGTCAATTACAGGGAAACGCACCAGCTCTCAATACAGAAGTTATTTCAATTGAAAAAGTATAACAACCATACCGGTATCGAGAGTTTGTAATGTTGTAGTAGTGTTGGTTTTATACTCTCGTATATATTGTATACGTATATACGGCCTTCACCATGTTCTACTGTACTGTCATTTCAGGTACGCAAGTTAGTTCAGAAGGTGTGTACGAAGGGTAGCTTACACTATCGAAAATGGACAGACGTTCAGGTTGAAGACGGTGTGGTTGTCGCTGAACCTCGAGATGACACGCAGAATTCAAGTTCATCGCTTCTATCTCAAGGTATTCATGCTCGATCATTATTTTTACTGTCAGTGAATGTAGTTGCTTCTGAGTTATAATACGTGAATTGTTTATTGTATATAGGAATTAAAGCATCCTTGCCAACTTTCGGAAAGGCTAAACTGTTACTAGATATACAGGATATTGTTATTTCATCTGAGGATGGTGATGCTCTGGCAAAAGAAACCCAGAGTCTCCTTGCAGCGTGTGACTCCGATCCTAGTTTGGTGGACGTCACAAAACTGAGGGATCAATTAGAGAAAAATGAGAAGGACAGAATGACTTTGGACACAAACATTAAACTACTGAAGTCCTCATTAAGTAAGTTATTTACCCAGAGCAATAAGATTCATTTGCTGTTACAGTTGTGAACACAGTGCAATTAACGGTAGAGTGAAAAGTATCGGTGTTTAAGCAGTCACAGCATATTGCATTAATTATTTCTTGCAACTTTGCAGAGTAATTATATTAACATTCTTGTTTAACTTTATATTTGTAAACACCAACTGTTTGTATAACTTGTGAACACCAAGACTTTTGGTTTTTTGTAAACACGAAAAGTATTTGACTTTTGTAAACACTGAAAATCAAATGTTTGTAAACAGTAACCATAGGTGCGATTTGTAAACACCAAGCGTAGGTCACAGTTGTAAACATCCATTGTGTAAGGAAAGTATTGTTGCACGTGTAATATTTGTAAACACAACTATAGAAAATTTTGTAAACAATATAGTGCTAAGTACGAAGTTGTAAGCACAGCAGTAGCTTCTGGCAATAGAGTATGCTGAGAGTTATACCTAAATAAAATACTGCAGTTATAAGAAGCATTTGCATCCAGACGACAAAATTTCAACGTTCAATGTGTTAGCTCGTTTACTAGCGAAAACCTATTGAACGAGTTGTAAATGCTTGATAGGAGGGAATTTAGTGAAATGCAGATTTATTTTAAAATAGTTAACATCTCCTCTTAAACGACAATTTTACATTATCACAGATATGTTGGATTATTTGAGAATACCAGCACCGTGTATTAGAATGTTCTATTACAGATCGACTGACAGAATTTTTGCTTAAATATTTACACTGTATTGTACACGTTTTCAAATTTAGCTAAATAATATTACATTATTATGTACCACATTTGAAAGTTTATTAATTTTATCTGTATTTAGATGAAACCAAAGTTCAAGCATTAGAACTGAAGAAAGTAAACGGTGGACTTAAGGACGAACTACTTCGAGTCAAAGAGACTGTAAAGAAGTACGAGACAACTGAATCGTCCGCGCTGGTGTGTAAAAAACAAAATCAATTTCGTCTAGAACGACAATAAGGGTATGTAGTGTTAACACCTTAACTTTCTTTTCAGAGTGACCTGGATGTATTGAAGAAGGTTACCGAAAGGTTCATTGAACGAGTTAAAGATTTGGTTAAACTCCCAGCTGTGGCAAACAAAGAGAAAGACTCCAAATCGAAGGACGTGGCCAAAAAGGACAAGGTGGAGATTGACAATGATAGTTCCAGCATGGAGTCCTAGTGTGTACTTAAAGAGTTCATTCCTTGTAAAATATTATGGACGTCATGCACCGATGTAATTGTGTTATTGTCAGATTGATTGTGAACAATCTTACTGGGGTAGCTTAGATAATTTATACACATTAAATGAGGACTTAAAGCAAAATAAACAATATTAATTATTATATAATCGATTGTGCTTTTGGGAGTTAGTAGTTATTTTAAGGGAGTACTTATGAAGATTTTCCCTTTTGACCGGACAAGAATGAATCAATTAACAATTTTTATAGTAAATAAACTGACTGACTTTTTAATCAAAGTTATACATTTTCATAAGTAATAAACAAAAATTACAACATTCCATCCCGGTATTGGAATGTCAAGTAATAGTACAACATAGTGAAAATGATGCACGTTTGACCATGACTAAGTACTCGATAGATGACAAAGTAAATCTTTTATGGTTTTAAGAATATCTAATAACTCTAATAAATCTGTCAAATTCGACAGTTAACTGTGAATCATTATAATTATTAAAGTACAAATTTAAATACGATGGTCTTAAGATATAAGCTTAAACGTCCACTGACACATTGTAAATATTAAAGCAATTCAAAGAATATTGAGATCTTCATCTTTTAAAGCCCACTCGTTCTGAGATAGGAATTCTTCAATTGCTTCCCTCAAGGCTAAATTAGTTACCAGCTCTTTCTCCGTCAAGGGTTGCCTCGTGGTGGGGTCAAAGTTGTTTCCCCGTCGTAAGTGCTCAACAATACTACGTCTCTCATAAGTGATCCCACAAGGGGTTATAACGGGATCTCGCATCAAACACAACGAAATCTTGCAACACATGTATTCTGGCACTACATGCTTTTCCTACACAGAAAATGCAAACCATTAGTAATCATAGTAACGCAAGTGAAAATATTTACTACTCCAGCCACCCAGCTCCGAATATGGTCAGATATATCCTCAATATTTCTGAATCATTTGACATTAAATTTAATTATTGTAAGGACTTAACTACCTCTTTGAAATTTCGCAGCTTCTCAAAAGCCTTGGTGATCCATTCCAGCAATTTCTGTGACTGGTGTTCCTCATTAGAGATTTGTTCTTGTAGGACTTTCTTGGAAACTCTTCCACTGGGCCTCCACCTGCTCGTAACAGGCGTATCTTTAAGGCACTGAATCTGATGGGGAAACAAGAAATAAATTATTCTTGTAGTACAAATTACGACCTTGCGTTTCATCATCTCAACTTGCCATATGCATCAACGTAAAACACCTAGAAGTCTCCAAATACACACATATTAAAACTACAGGCAAATTTTAGTAGATAATTACCTTACGCTCTGTGTCTGCAAGTACAATATCCACTAATCTGGTCTGCAAGATAGCATCCCCCAACTTCTTTTTCTCCTCCGATGTCGACAGTTGATGCTGGCGCCAGTTCTTCAGCTTAATTTTGATTGTACGCTCAAATGTCATCCTGCTCACCCTATTTGTTAAAACACACAAATTATTATATAATTATTTACTCCATTTTATAGGAAGACTTGAAAACTTCATGTTGTTCGACTGTTAACTCAAACTAAAATTATACACCATACCCTTCTTTCTGACAGATTCTGAGAGACTCTTGAAGGTGCCAAAGTCCCTTATCGTAGGATCCCAGCTCGCAGAGGCACTGTCCCAAGTAGTAATGTGCCTTTATATACTCCGGAGATAGCTTGATCGCTACTCGACAGTCTTCGACAGCTTCTTCAAACCGATGCAACCTGAAAATATCCCCAACAAAATTTGTCACGCGTCTCTGAAAACTTTAAAAACTCTTTATAAAGGATTCACTATAGGGACGGAAGATTTTTTTCCCCCATAAAAACTACTCCCTGTTAGAGTTCATTTTGTAAACATTCATTAAATGGATGGCACCGGGTCGGGGCACATTAATCCCATCCCTTATTAATTTCCTATAACGAGATTTGAGGATATGTCACTCATTATTTTCTACATGACCCTTTATCAATTAAGTCACCTCATGAAAGTGTTAGCTCTGTTTGCGTAAGCCGTCGGGTTATACTTGCAGCTCTGGATACTGGCAGTGTACATCTCCACGGCATCATCATATCGACCAGCCCTGAAGCAGGCATTTCCCAATATGCGCAAGTGATCTTCATACTCCGGGGTTGACGAGTTACAAACAACACAGTACTCTTTCCCGCATTTGGAGCGCCGCTCCTTCCCTTTCCGATTAGTCTCTTCACGTCTGCATTGAGACGAGCCTTTGCTACTGCTGCTACCCATCTGGAATCTCGCTCAGGGGAAGAATTGACCTGGAGAACATCACCAGATATTAATTAACCATAATTTGCTCTATTTTTTGCATGACCTCGAGGTAAATTGTCCGATATTGGAAATCTACATTATTCCTCCTCAGTGTTTTGAAAGCGCGAGGGAAACTCTCGTTAAGAAATTCTAAACGAAAGGATTTATAACACTAGCGATAATACTTCCCTGATTGTTTTTGAAGCAAACGTACCTTTGAATTCAGATTTACAGTAAAATACAAAATTTTTCAAAAATAATGATTAGCTCCCGAGAAAATAACTTACGCCCAAGTCTGCTCCAGTGTGGAAAAAATAAATAAATTATTATGCCAGAGTAAGTAAATGTGATATTGGAAGCTGAGTTGACTATGCCGGAACGCTGGGGCAACCCTTGCCAATGACAACTTCCTTCTTATTTTGAACTTTTATTCCTTGAAATTCCGAATGACATAAGAGACCATCAACTTCTAAGAACATTTTCCGGACTACAATAAATAAGACACTTTCATTGGTAATTTGACCATCCTTATCTCATTCCATTACCTCATTTTACATTCCGTATGGTATATCTCGTTAGGAATTTGTTCCTAATCAAAACTATATCAACTATCATACATAAGTATTTGAACTAGAAGTACATAATTGTGAACATTCTTGAGGAATTTCGATTGTAAACAATCGACATTAGCAGCTACTTGAGACAACTCCTCAAAAACTGCACAGTCTAAAAGCAAAATGAACTAATGGGGCATTATGAGTCTACTCTGTAACATGTACCCTTCAAATGCATTCCGTAAACTACTAAAGGGACAACATGGAATCAAGATTATTTTGCCTAGGGCCTAGTCTTAAAATGTATAGCCGTATTATTTAAATTAAAAATATATTTATCATTAGGTTGTGAAATAGGAGCATGTAACAATTATGTAACAATATACTTTAATAAAATATTCCAGGGTAGTTCTTTCAGCACTTTTAAATTATATGAATAGTTTGTGAAGCTATACTTTGATACCTACATCATTACTACTCTTGGATTTCGCAAGGAATACTAAATTACAACAGTATCATTAGCATTATATCAATAGGCTTTGATGATTAGCATCCTTCACAGATCGATAGTACGACATATAGAAAAAAAGATGCTATCAGCGCCTAAAACCACCTGTCTACGCATAAAAATGTGTCAAATAGAGCTAATAAAAACCCTTAAATCCAACCTGAAATTATAATATCATGTATCTAATAGAAAACAACAAAGTTAAGGATGTCTGCCGATGAAAAGAAATATCCATACGCTCAAGGACAGACTGGCAGAAATGAAATATACTTTTTAGTACTGAGGAAAGTGAAAGAATTTTATGGTTTTTGTCCCTCAAAAAACAGATTTTTTAGTCCTTTTAAAAATCCTTTCTTGCTTATATGTATAGAATTAGTGAAATACAAATAAACTTGATCCGGGCATACGAGGAAAAAAAAGTGTCGGCACTTTTAAGAAACGATTCTGCTAGAAAAATAAACCGTTACCGCAGAACAACAAATTTTAGCTGGAATGATATAAGAAAAACTCAACCGCACTAACAACAAGCGGAAAAAACAATGCCTCAGTAATTTTAGAATACAAGTGTACTTAACTCTATACAAAAAAAGGACAGGGGCTCTGTGAACATATAGAGACTAAGTAATCTAATTATTTATCTGAAGTGTCAGTCTTTTATCATTAATTATCTACAAAATTCTGGAAACTTACAGTAAGGGTAACTTGAGAAACGGGAATTTGTGACTTACGAATTTCGTAATGTACCCTCCACCACAGAACACACAGAAGTCGGGAATTTAAAGTCCTGGAAGACACAACAGAAAATAGGTCACACCTTGTCAAGGAGCATTTGCAAACTGGAAGTGGAGCATTTCAGATCATATCTGAGTGGAGTGTAAACAAAAACCAAAAACGTTTCACATGAGGATTGAGAAGCAGCTGATTACGATTATACCGGTATCTGGATGCGGGCGCAAGTTTGGACTTGATTATTGCAAGATTGTACAAGTCAACAGGTGTTTGATAATAAATTGGATATTATATACTGCAAAGATCAACCCAACGCCTCTTTTTCAATGGTACCGAACTATTCATTGGTTGCGCTGAGAGTTTTATCCGCGCACTTTGCTGCGCATGTGTCATCCAAACGTTTTGTTGAGCTGAAAGGATTTCATCGTGAACGAACTTCGTTCGATGAAGTAACACCGTTTCATTACCTGCAATGTGTAAAGATCTCTCCTTCATATGAAAATCTCAATACGTTCTTTGCCCTTTACAACTCATTCCAGTATGAAAATAAATTTTGATCGTGTTTTGTTTTGAAATCATTTTTTCTTTATTTCTCAAATTGTTTGCGGTCTCCACAATGTATGTACTATCGTGTTATTTATGATGTTATCACAATGGGCAATCTGAGACAATATATTTAACCCAAAGATTCTACTTTAGCCAAACATTTTAGCCATGTTCTTAACTTGGGTCGTATCAATTCCCAGCATTTGAAGGAACTTGCAAAAGTAACCGAATAATTCGTTCAACCAAGAAAAGCACGGACCGGACATCAGTTTCTTCAAAATCATGGGTCCTTTTGAGGACAATCGCATCAATGACTGAAGGTTTGGCTCTTCATTATTAGGCCATAGGGTGCTTGAAGGGATTTCAAATGATAAATGTATCTCCACTTATTTTAATGGTAAAATACCGATGACAGGTCCAATGCTACTATAATATTTACCTTTTAATGTGGGTTATGCAGGTACCGCTGACATGAAGATCATTATCAGCTTCCACAGCTTCAGTTTTCAATTTTCCTCGGGTCGCAGCATCACATTGCTATATATTAAAAAACACAAAAATAATATATTTATGAGTTTAAAATACCAGTTTGTGACCCAAGCAGGGTGAGAAAAATTGTGTATGTCATCTCCTACTCACCTGAAGAGCCACCAGCAGCACAACAGCTGAGAGTACCAAAACCACGGAGTTTTTCATTTTTGGAAATTGAAAGTTGTTGAAGAAACGACAGTAGTACAATGTTAAAGAGCGGGACACTTCCTAACCTTCCAAGGCAAAAAAGTGTTTGCAAACTGATACTTTCCTTCTGGTTTCGGACGCATTTTATAGGTGTTGGGAAGAGATTTTGGAGTATTGCTTAATATTAGCTGATTATCATCAGGCCTATTAACATGGATTTTGATTTCAAAAGTACACACTGACCATTTTCTGACATAATTCTGGAAAATTAGGGAGAGACACGGAACCCCCTCACGCATGACATGGTCAGGAGTCTTGCCAAAATGTCCTTTCAAAGTCTGAGGTTCCGTGCCCCCTTTCCCCAAGGTCAACACATTATAGTGCCAAGACCTGTCCTTACTCAAATTGAGTCCCACAATTTTCATGGAGTTAGCTTGGCACAGTGCTTTAAAAAAAATTGACTACAGTAAATTGTAAATAATTGGATTCCAATTTTTGACACGCTGCTTAAGTGTATCTGCTCAAGTTCATGGAGAAAATAATAATAAGTCTATTGTAATCCGCATGCTAAACGGCAGCTTTATATTTGAACGTTTCCATTCCTTCTACCATTTCAATATTTTCTTTTGGTTACAGTTTACAGGGTAACTTTTGTAGAGCCATTATGACATAATGACGTTTGAACCACTCCATTAACTGCATTTGGGACATTACATTCCAAATCTAATGTTGGTAGAGACTATAGGGTCAGGTCAGGATGGAAACATTTTGGATGAAATTCTATTCCAGATTGAAGCTGACATCTTTTCACATTGCCAGAGCAGAAAATTAGGTCACATGGTACAGAAAAAAATCAGAGAAGGTACTTTTTTTCTGGGATAATAATGAGGGCAATAATAGAAGAAAAAAGCATAATTTATAAAAGTATGAATCCCCCTTCTCGGCTCGAATAAGACTTGTATGTCCTGGACAAGGGGGAAATCCATTTCACATGACGAGTCTTTTAAATCAAAATGTCCTTCAGGCAATTTAGAAACAATTCAAAATAAATATTATTTGATAGGGATGAGTGTTTTTCAGGATTCCTTCCACTACTTCTTATGGCATCTACTTCTTTGCATACACCGAGGCAACTGATTTTGAGGTATATGATGTCACTGAGGAAACAAAGTTCGCTGCAGTGCTCTCTGTCTACAAAAGCACCCATAAAGACAAACTTTGGCTGTAATAGTTGCATGCTGTTACAAGGAGAAGAATAAACATTGTGATACATAAAAATAACTTAAAGTAATTTCCTCCTTCCTCGCAGAAAAAATGATCTTGTAAAGGGATTTAGAGTGAGCGTACACTGTACATCCATGAACGTTTTTGAATTAAAGCTACTGCCTCGAAAAGTTTTAAAATGCATTCTTCGTCATTTAATCCGCGTCCTTGAAAGGGTGAAAGAATTTGTTGGCATTACAAAATTTTATTACCGTAGTCAGAAGTGCTAATGGGAGTAAGTCAAGTTGGTCCAAGCGTACAGACATTCAAACACATATTTTCAAATTAAAGCTCTATTATTATTACTCATCTAGAATTTTGAACACTTACATACATACACATACATACACACACACACCGTCAGTTCTGATGACTGAACTGAGGCTCGCGTGGTAAACGAAATTCATTAAAATGGGATTATCTCTCCCATATTAAAGATACACGCGCTCCAGATGAATTTAAAAGAGTCATTGTCAATAATAATTTTTTTTGTTACGCTACATAATAGTTGAACGTTGAATCAACTATTAGTCTTTTGGAATAAAGTCTAAGCATGAAACCGGATATCCGTGATATACTGTTAAAATTGCTAATACAAAAGCTATGCCGAGATATATTTGTAGGCTTTAAAAGATTTTTCTGCTTTTATTGGGGGTCCTCTCCAGTAATCGACCTCAGTCCGAAGCAGTTCATTGCCAATCAGTGCACAAAATCCGATTGAAAGAATGAACACTAGTATTCGAGTTTCGTCGGTTCTGTTCCTGGCATTTATGTTTGGAATTTACCACGTACGTTTGTTTCAGAATTTCAGAAATTTTTGACGTTACCTTAATTTACGCAAATATGGGAAATATTTTCAAAGAAGGACTTTTTTTTCAACATCAGGTAACAGGTGTTCCAGCCAAGTTCAAGTACACCACTACAACAGCACCGGAAACTGAGTACGATGATGAGGAGGAAGAAGAAGAGAGTAGTGATGGTGATGGGGAATCTGACGATATTTCGAAACACATTACCCCAGAGTGCATGAAAACACTACAGAAGTAAGTTTTCTGGAGTTTAAGCAAACGATCCTGCGGAATCCTGCTAATTTCTCGAGGATTTATGCAGTGCTCTTATGTACATGTACATCTTTAAACATAGAGTGTTTCCATATTAAATTTCCTTTCTACAGACATAAGGGGGACTTGGAGGCTCTGCAAACTGACAAAAGACCAGAAACGGCTGAGAAGCTTCTTCAAACTTTGGCCAAAGGCGGTTGCAAGGCCATGTTGGATTACATGATGAAGAAACACTCTCAGAAGCAGTAGTCATGAAATGCACTGAGACCAACACTTCCGTTAATGCCTTTACAGTATGGTATAAATTTAAATTAACAATATAGGCTAAAGTAAGCATTATATTAAGCACACATGTATCTGATGATTGCTATGCCGAGACTCAACCGTGGGGTTAGCATCTGCTAAGACGGTCAGTGAATAAAGCATTTCTTTTTCTCCCATAAAGTGTAATCAAATATTACTTCAAAATAGTGTCTTGTTATGATGCAAATACCAAACATACATGGTATCCATCAAGATGGGAGAGAAATAGCTCTTATTGTTGAAGATATTGGCGCTTTAAAGCTGCGCTAGCCACATTTTGCACTGGGTCTAGTCTAGAATAATTAAAGCATTAAATACATATACGTTACATTTTAAAATATCTGGTTCTGCGGATGAGAACAAACAGCACAGCGGTTTGACTTATCGTCCATGACAAGCTCTCAGACATTTTAGTTGATTTCTGGGAGCTGCGACATTTAGTCGAAACTTATTACAATTGTTAGACTATAACTCTGACAATTGCGTCTGTATTTTCATAATGTCAAAACAACAATCTTACTATTTATAGATAGACCAATTTAACTTGATATGGATTTGTTAATTTTGTGGCAAATTTTTATTCAGCACAATATTAATTTTGTGGCAAATTCCTATTCAGCACAATATTAATTTTGTGGCAAATTTCTAATCAGCACAATTTTAATTTTGTGGCAAATTCCTATTCAGCACAACGCTAATTTTGTGGCGAATTCCTATTCAGCACAATGTTAATTTTGTGGCAAATTCCTATTCAGCATAATATTAACTTTGTGGCTAGTTCTATTTCAAATCCCGTTAATTTTGTATCTGAAGCAGCGAGGAAAGTACTGGGAGGAACATACATTTATCGTGTGCAGTGCCATTCACCCAGGTTACAAAAATTGTCTTAATGAAACTGGAAAACAAAAGGGGGAGCATTTTAAAAGCTTCCATTTTCATCGTCTCATCCATTATACTCAAATACCCAACAAAAAAAATCAAATAATTCGTTAGGAATAATATGCTCGCAGCCCACAATTAAATGTTTATGATCAAAATGTGAAGTTTAAATTGACGTAATTTAATTTAAATTTAAATTGAATGAGAGCTCCGAAATATGGTCAGGCTAAGGTTGTGGGTTGTGGAAAGGCACGACTCCTCCGACACGACAATGACACACACAACTGAAATCACAAAGCAATCCCAAAATCCACGCCCGCCACCATATACCTACACTTAGAAACTCCATATCTGGCTCATATATAATTATATATACAAATACAGACTTAATAAATATACCCAAGCTCATGGGATAAAAAGTGTCATCAAACAATATCACCATAGCTTTCCTTCTCATTGACTGTAGCCTTTTGAGCTAATTCTGGCACTCAAACAAACCATCATTTTTGACATCACAGAGAAGCATGGAAAGCTCATTGGAAAGCCAAATTTACGGATTAAAAAGTAAGAAGGTTAACAAGGTCCCTACTTTAAAATACCTTGTGGCCCAGTCAATCGACGCCAATGTCCCAGCCCCGGTTCATTCAACCTCTACCAGCAGTCAGAGTGCCCGTGGTATCAGAGCTAAACCCAAGGAAAATCTAGTACGCTTGGACCCTACTCTTGTTGCTGCAACAAATAATAATGTTGAGGCCCGAGTCCCAGTGGTCCCCACCAAGGATGATAAAGATCCAACAGAAGGTTCAGGAGATATTTTAAATTCCTCTTCAAAGTATCTTCAACCGTCTTCCGAATTGGACATATCTCAATTCCTGTCCACAGCCTATGAGAAAGGAGCTGAATGGATCCAAGCAGGAGCCTCCATAGCACTCAATATGTTCAGGTTTAATGCATTTTCTATTCATTTCCAGTTTTCTTCACGCTCTTTAATTTAGAAGCAAAAATTTGTCAAAACTTCCCGATTTTTTCCCTGCCATTGTTTCCATCGTCAGTCTCTTCAGGGGTAAGCCCAAATTGTCCCAGTGCTTTTTCTTACGAAGTAAACCCCAAGGGACAAAAATAGTGTACTATGACCTATGACCCTGATAGTTGACGGTCACAGTATGTACCTACATATGTATAAATACTTTGACACAATAATGTGTCCGGCTCTACTATGTATATGATTCTGCATTCACAGTGAGGAAACTGATCCTACAATTACAATACCTACTAAAGTACATAAAAGAGCACCGGTTGTCAAGCAAAGAAAAGCATCAACCAAAAGGGAGACTACAGAGATCCCATCGTCATTCCTCTGTAAAAATCGTCATCCCAATGACCCCGAAGAGCCCAGTAAGTCCAAACTGAAAGAAGTGACATTCCAGGAACAACGCTCGGCTCAAACCTCAGCCATAGAGGCAGAAACGGATGACACAGCCTACTACAATGGATACTGTGCCAGAGTTCGGGGTCAAGGAGTCACTCTGGATGCAATATACGTGAATGGGAGTGGGCCTTCAAATAAGTCCCTAGAAATTAGGATTCGACTTAAGCTCCCCCCTCCCGAACCAGGATTGTATGGCCAGCTGACTCGAGACTATTGTGGCCGGGATGACAAGACCCTTCATCTTAGATACACTCATGGGTCAGTGGAGGGTACTGTGGACGTGCTTTGTCCTCCAGAAATAGATCCGCACAAACTAGTCAGTAGTGTGAAAGACAATTTCTTACTAATCACATCGCCTTAAGTTATAAATAATTATATGTAATTATATGTATGCAGAGCTAGGGCTTAAGAAAAAATGTTTTCATTTAGGGCTTAAAAAAGCAATGTCAAAAGACCTTTCGGCTCTGAGTCCAAATCCCTTCAGTCACTTTTGAAGCTATGTGTTCACTAATACATCAAAAACAATACTTCAAATAATAGCCTTCAATTTTTTATTCTCCGACTCATTATTGTACGATAAAAATATTAATGTTAACAACTACTGTTCGCTTAGGATTATATAATAATTTTTAAAAGCATTACCAAGATGTACCTGCTCTGGATCGATGAGCCAAGGCTTATTTATTTTTGATTTGGTACATATATCTTGTTAGTTCTTGATGCTACACGTAAAAAGGCCTACTAGGTGGATGCACTATGAAATCATATTTCGCCAAGAGTGCTGGTTCATTCCTGGGAAAATGTCGACCAATTATTGTTATACTGTAGATTTGACTACGTGTAAGGAATGGTAGAAATCGAGGAGGGCATGCAACTTACATAAATAATGGGCTCTTGGCTGTTGCAGTTGCGAAATGCGATGTTGACGATTGATTTGTTTTACTGGAGGGTAAACGTTTTTTATGGAGTTGTATAACTGCCCAAAAGAGTTCATAGTATGTACATACTTAATAAGATTCTTATTTCAAATTGAAAAAATTAAAATTCTTTCCAAGTCAGGTACTATCCGAGAACATCCTGATGGCTTTGGTTGATTGTAATGGTTTCTCGAACATCTATGAATGCAAATCAATCAAATGCAATCACTCCTGAAGCAGAAAATTAAACAAATACTGTTTATTCGGAAGCATTATTAGGATGTCCTTCATTACAACTGAAAAAAACGAGCCTACAATGGTAAAGAGATTTGTCATGATCTAACTCTGACAAGAATTTACTGTCTGCCACGAATTTTTCATAGAAGGTTGGTCTCCTGTTGGAATTAGTAATGTCATAAGGGACAGTGAAAATACGGTCAACGGTCCTTTACTAAAATGTTGGCCTTGTTTTTTTGTGCCTCCGTGAAAGAAATTATAATGTCTTCAAATACTAACATAATTATTATAATATAGCTCATTATGAACGTAACGAGCAGTGCATATAAAATTTGCTCCATTGAATTTGTTCAATGAAATGTACATGAATGTACATGTACACAGAAAAGAAATATGAACTTTACATTACCCCTTAAACTTCCTTAATTGAGTACCTGGAATCCAGGATGTTGCTCTGACTATGGGAAGTCCAGTGCTGCGATCGGGTCAAGTAATTTAAAAACTTGACCATGAACTTGACTTGACCATGAAACTTCAAGTAATTTTCAAGACATAACCTGAACTTGATAACTCGCGTTCCTGTAATTACTTGACTTGTCAAGTTCAAGTAATCAAGTAAATTTTCTAAGACCCGAACTTGATCAAGTAGTTACAGTTCCAAACTTGCCTTGAACTTGACTTGACCATGACTTGAACGTGACTTGAACTTGATAATTCAAGTTAAGTATCACAAGACATAAAACATGTCCACACAATTTTTTAGCATACATCTGCAAATTATTTCCGTCGGACTGAAAACCAAAACGCATTCAGAAAACAATTTTAATACTATTTTTTATTTAAAACCATTCGCGGACATCCTTTAACGTATACTGAATACAGTAAAAGTTACGTATAAAGGATAGTACAATTTTTAAAGGAATTTCCCTTATAAGAAACATCTAACTGTGTAAAATGTGTAAATGAAAGTTGAGGTCGTACAAATTCATCCCGCATATCGATTCATTCCTTATAAGCTGATCTCTTATAATGGACCTTTACTGTATATCTGACGAGTATTATATGGTGTCAAGTTTTATTTAATGCTCATATATGTATGCATACATATGTATACCTATTTGAGCATTCCCAGTATTCTTAACTTAATATTTAATAAAGTATACTAGTATTTACTTGTATATTAAATGATTTTTGTAATGGGCAATCCAAGCTCATTTTACATTGAAAATTATTTACCTAAGTTGAAACTAATAATTCTAAGTAAAAATACGGATTATCAAGATAATTCTTTCATTTCATGGAGACGTTACTGCAACAACTAACAACGTCAGTTAAACAAAACCTCTATAAAACGGACTCTGGTTTTGAATTTTGCTCTTTGATTTATAACATACGCAAACAAAATACCCTGCACATGACAAGAAATTAGCTTGTGATTTTGAAATTGCTTCCGTCCTTTATGGCATTTGCAATCTAAAATTACTTGAACTTGACCATGAAATCTCAAGTTCATTTTCAAGTTTTTTCTTTCCATTACTTGACCCTGAACTTGACTTGGGGTTCAAGTAAATTTGTCTTACTTGCACTTGAACCTGACTTGTCTTAGAATGTCATGGTCAAGCCGGGTACGTACTTGAACTTGACCCGAATGATTCAAGTCAAAAACTTGGCCTACTTGAACTTGACCCGAACTTGAACTTGACTTGAAAACTCAAGTATTACTTGAACTTGTCCGCAGCACTGATGGGAACAAATTATGTTGTCTTCCGTTTTTATGCATAATTAACGAAATGCGACGATCATGTGTGACAAAAGGAATTTCCTCAATTACTTGTCATGTATGCTAGTACCACATATGTATGTTACTGATGGGATATCCCAGTCGTATGCTATCGGAATGACCCGTACGATATTATAATAATTACATAAACATGAATTGTTAATAAAGTACTGGGAAAAATAAAAATTGCTATAAATTTTAGTGTAAGTTTTAAAGATAGTAATAAAAACACCGCAATATATGTAAATACTATTGCCATCATTATATTATGTATATTAAAAGGCAGAATTTTCAAAAACAGTATCCACTGCATTTATTTAAATGAAGATTTGATTAACAAAGTGAGTGCCGTTTTTCTTATTTCCCTATAATATTTGCAATGGGGCTCAAGAACTGTAGTGGAAGGAACACTGCTTACTGAACTTTTCCATAAAGATAAAAAAAAGAAGGGGAACACAAATATTGTATTGTATCCTAAAGTTTGGGAATGGGTGCAGGTGTAGAATCCAGTACGGAGCCTGAGCAGTGAGAGAGACCATTTGGGAAGGGATTTTAATTTAATTTGCCCCAAAGACGAAACACAGCATCATGCACAAGAATCATTTGATCTCCTTTCATTTCCAAGAATTGATAAAAGTTTATTTACAGATATACATACTTTCGATTAGTTATAGTCATGTTATATATATAAGGAAGTACTTGCCGAAGAAATACTGACTGACATGTAAGTTTTAAAGTGCTCCTCTCTTCTAATACAATTCTTCACCTGGTCATTACACGGCATTATGAAATCTTAGGAAAACAATGAGTTGTGACTCACTACCTCATATGGACAGAGACAGCTCCCTAGGAATACGTAAAGTATGACATCACGGATGAATGAAACGCTATTTATCGGCTCATGGGCAGAAGTATCTATTAATTACTAACAACGAGGACTCTTTACATATAATTAACAACGAGCGCAAACTGCAAATCAGTGGTAACATAGGCGCACATAGTCCGGTCACATTACCTAAAATGGATCTACTACTTACTATTAGCAAATGTATATAGCCGTATAGCGTACAATATAAGAAGACCATGGATTTCAATTAAATCTCAATGCGTTCAATTAGTTCCATTGGCTCGAGTTATCATTTGGGAAATAAGTTTGTCAATAATTACTCGTAAGAACTGGTGCACACTTAAAATTAATAGAATTATTTATAGCTATTTATACATTATGTCACGAATGTTTAAAAGCAAAAATACGAAATGGCCCTGATGATGACACACATTTTGAGAGGTCATTTGGCGTAAAGGGAAATGTCTGTTAAGCTTATGTCCGTTCAGCTCCCTTCAAAATTCATCCATTTTTTTTATACGAAAGTACATTTTTCCTTGTTCCTACCCGACACTTGGAAATCTTTACAATTTGATATATTTCATACACGAACTTCCACATTCAAACTGGCAACCCTCCACTCTCGAATTACGTCACACAATCTAAAATAGTTAAAGGCATTTAAATTCCAAGTACATCTTAATTTTTGTAAGAGGAGCAACTAGCTGTGTATTAAGTACATAAGTGTAGGAAAATGGTCTCAAGGTAAACGCTGAAAGTTTGGCTTTCGCTTCATTTTAAAAACAGCAAAAATCTCCGCCAGCACATCTCATATACTATGTACTTTCTCTACGTTCAAAAGAGTGTGGTTGAAAGGAACTGCAATGACAAGGCTTCGGCTTTTTTTTTCACAGTATTGACAATTGGCACTGACAAGAAAATTCATTGTAACCTTGCACAGCAGGCAGGCAGACCTAAGGTAATAGCTACAGTAAGTATTTATAAATGTGGGCAATGAGGAGATAAACGGTAATTGAAAAGCTCATTCTTCCATGACTGGCTGAGGCTGAAGACGAACCCTCATAAAACTGAATTCGACCTTCCACTCCTTGAATGATGGGGCTTCGAGCTTCTATGTATTTTATTAGCATTTCAGAATCCAAAATCCCTAGAAAAAAAAATTTATTGTCTCTTAGCCAATCCCAATCTCGAGTCAGGAGGAGTAAAGAAATTATGTAATGAATGCTGTAGATACAATTTAAACTGCAGGAGCAATGGTATTGCTACTCCATAGGATGCTTGGCTCATACAAATATATAAACGTTAAACATACAGTATAACGTTGAACTCTCTTGTCAGAACTGATCTGAGCAATTACTCCAAATTATTGCTTTCCACGTACCATTTTCATGATGCTTGATGATATTGTTTTTCAAAACTTGAAAACCATCTCCGCCCTTGACAATGTACGTAGGAATCGCTAGTTTATAGACCTCGTCCATCTCAATGGGAACGTAGTACGGGACACGACACTTTTTACACAAAACTTGCAGGGATCTCACACGGGATCCTTCTGGTTGACTTATATCGTACACAACCCGAATTCCTGAAAACAAAACACACGTCACGAATGAAGATATCATGTTACTCCTGTCTTTTCTACTTAGCACTTAAGAGCTCAGGACATTACGCTAACAGAGAGGAAAAAAGTTAAAGGATTCACCAGGTAATTCAATATGCACATTATTTTAGAACAATACTCCAAATTCAAATATTTTAAAGAATTCCGAAATGTCCTATAAATGAAGTCTCTCCCCACATTTAAAAATTAGGATCGTGCAGTAATGTCATAATTGTACCCGATATTTGGAGGAATTTCCCAGCTAAATGAAACCCAGCAGGGTCATATCCTTCCACGGCAAATTCAAAGGCTTCCTTCAAATGCTGTCCTTTGATTTCAATGAGGTCAATAGTATTTCTGAATGGGAGGACAGTGAGGACGTCTTCCACACTTATAGACCCATTCCTGGACTTCTCATCAATGGAGACTCGGATTCCTCCACCGTTCATCACTGCCATGGTCACATCAGACCAGTAGAGTTCATCCGGTGTCTTCAGGTTCTGTTTCCATTCATACAAAATTCCAGTGTCATTAAAATGTGGAAATATTACCCTGTCACACCTGTGTGGGATCTTTTTATGCTGATTTGTTTTGTTGATCATGCTCCCATGAGTAGATACTAACAAGTGAGACTCACCGCATAGATCATCGCATCCGTAACCACATTCCCCATGTTGCATTCGTGGAGTCGACATTCCCTTGATGTCCCATTGAGAAAAACATGCGTTTTCCCAACTTCCTTCTTCATCTCCTCCGTCAAGTTTTTCCCCAAATCCGCCAGCTCCTCCAGAATAGTTTGGTCTGCGGTTACCCACATCATTTAGGGATTTAGTAAAGACAAAATGGGTTTGTTGATTTATTATATAGGTCATTAATAGCAATGCCACCACCATAGGATACAATCATCCGGGTGATGCTCTCAATCTAATCACTATATAAATGACAAGAGTAATCACTGGAATGAGAAAGAGTACCTTGTGGGATAGTGTGATCCATTAGAATCGGATTCCCGGCCCAACTAGTGGCTTCCCCTGCCTCATTAAAGGTGACGTTGAGATAACCCAGATATTTTCCAAATGCATACGCCTGAAATCATGACAGTCATTGAGGAGGCTCTTTCTTTCCCAAAATAGAAATGTGTTCCAGGTTCGAAACTAAATCATGAGCTTACCTGAACTACCAGAACCTTCCTCCCGCTGCTTTGAGTCACTATGGTGGGGTAGTCTCCGAGGGGCTCTTCAATATCCGGTTGGGCCCCATGGTAGAGAAATGTGTTGGTGTGTCCACCCACGACCACATCAATAAGTGGGACCTTTTCCGCTATTTTCAAGTCCACGTCGTAGCCAGCATGTCCCACGGCAATGAGAATTTTGACACCTGAGTCGTGGAGCCTTTGTGCTTCTTTCGTTATAGACTCGACCTCATCGTTAAATATTAATTCCCCGGGTGCGGAAATGGCCTGCGGAAGCATTGAAGTAGAACAAAATAGGTAGTTACTTTTTTGAGATCCTTGTGGATTTTATATATCCCTTTTTTTACTTTTATATCATTATTCTTCCAAGTATCTGCTTGGGAGGGAACTCCGTCTCTTACCATAGTTTCCGTCGTTGTGAATCCAATAATTCCAACATCAACACCTTCGTATGGAACCACAACGGATTTTTTATATTTCCCCTGAAATCGGGGCTCCTTGCTGTCATCAATATTACATGCTATGACTGGGAATGTGGCCGCTTCCAGAAATGGCACGATTCCATCAATATTGTCATCAAATTCGTGGTTTCCGAATGCCTTGAATTCGTTGTAGAGAATTATAGTCAATAACAACATCAAATCACATAATCATTTTAGTACTCAATACTTAATACATAATATATACCACGCACACAAGGAAATTATTGGGTGAGTCGTGTCTCGTACAGCTTCACTGCAGAGCATTTTTCTTTCTCATTCCACTGTCGGGCACAGTTGAAAAAACTGTCCCCTCGCACGTCAATTTTTCGCATGTGTCATGTCAGACTTTCAATAAATATCAGGAATTACACCAATAGAAGTGAATTCTCTAGTAAAAAATTCTAGAGACAGTGTCGTGATTTAGCAGCAGTTATAAAAGTACACAAGGACCCCAACAATTTCGAAAATAATGACAAACATGCGAGCAGATAATAATGCTATTCTAGTGGCCTGAAATATGTAATGCCTCCCTACTTCCCCCGCTTCCTTTCCATTTGTAAAATCCAATAATGTCCACACAGCCCAATTATTTGTTAACTATACATTAGGAGTGCCTACAAAAATGGAATCCGAAATGCAATACTCGATCTGGCAACAACACTCCTAACAATAGCTAATAAATTCGCAACAAATCTAAACTTGTATTGTGCTTAACTTCCAATACAGGATCTTTCAATTGACCCAAAATTCAGAATTCAAAAGAACTTCCCCAGCTGTCAGGATTTGTCATAGTCTATTGAATTCTATATCTTCCACAATTATCATCTCCTCCAATAAATTATATTCCGAGATTCTCTTGAGCTAGACTGAATGTTGAATTTAAAAAAAAATGTTCCATGACAGATGGTCCTTATTGACGGAATATTTCCCCTTAGAATGATTGCATGGCTAAGGAAAAAATGATCGCGACTGAGATTATCCTGAATTCAAATTATTGTAAAAGCTTTCCCTTCAACGCATCTCTACAGAATGTGAAACATTTGGAAACCTAATTTCCCTGACTAGCCCAAAATAGTCTTCGATTATTTACAAGAGGGCGTAGGTCCAGAATTCAGAATTTGAGGGATTTGCATAAGATCCCAAGCTTTTAGCTAATTGTAGGGTGGAACATCCATCACCCAGAGATAAGAAACTCCCGAGAACCTAATGACTTTATTGTAACATCCTTTTATCCTAACTGGAAGAATCCCTACCATGAGCAATGTGACACATAACTACGCCTAAAAGATAAGGAATTTTTTTCTTCCAACCTACTCTTACGTGGAGACTGCACTACAGTTACAGTGCTACGAACAGGAGCACAATTTTTTGAATGACAACGACAACAATATCAGTGCTCGAAAAATTAGATTACAAAAGAATTCAATCCGCACAAACAAAAAAGTAAAAATTACCTATGGATTTTTTACTACAATCAAAATGTTTATATTCCGATGACACAACTATATGTCCAATTAAATGGAGATACAGACATTTGACAAGCAAAATCTGATCCACGGATTCTTGACCAAGGACTGCCAACCTGTTTACCTTCATTGAGGATGTTGTGCTCCCACCGTACCTCAATGCTTGTTTATTTACGTGACTTTCGGCTATGTGTTCACACTTTCCTCAACATTTCACATGCAGACAAGGGAGCTACAGAATCCAATAGCCTTAACTAAGCTGATGACTACTGATAAGAAGCTACCTATATCCCATGACATATTTGCATCCTCCTTTTCTGCTCAAGTATGGCAAATTTTGGTGTTTGGGTCTTTAAAAAAAATTGTGTTTAATTCAGAGGAGAGTCCAAGAAGCGACATAAACTTCCGAGATTTAATTTCACATTATCATTATGAAATCAAAGTTAAAATGGTCAGTGAGTACAGGTCGGATCCATAGCTCCACAACTAATATATGACTGTGATAATAGTCGTAATTGCTTATCGAAGACCAGAAAAAAAACCGGTTCATTAAGCAAAGGAAAACATTTGAAGTTATTAAAACTTAGGAAATAGTAAATTCATGGGACGGCTTTTGTCTCCACTGTTTTTTACTCCTCACAATTCCCTGCCTTGTGAGTATCCTCGACAGAATTTTGAGTGTGTTTTTTTAAATATTTTTAATGCCATTGTTTCCTATAGAATTGGAATAATTACAAGTTGTCATGCTACAGTCGTGACAGGCACAAAAAATAAGGATATTATGTAGTCACTTACCATTGCGGTGTGGTTGAGAATGTTAACATACTTGGAGATAATCTTCCATTTGTAAATCGTGTACCAGATCGTCCCCTGATAATAGTCCCCTCCAGACAAGTAAACAACATTTGGAATTTGACTTCGGAGCTCACGGACCTACCAACAATAAACACTGTGTCAATACATCAGTCATAGCTCATATAAGTAATGTCCAATAGCTGAGGTATAACCTCAACATCTCCGGAAGTCAACTTGGTATTATTCTTCATTCTCATATTTTACCCCAACCCAGACACATACATACATACATAAGCAATATCACAGCTCCGAACAACATGCAGCAATAAGATTTCCAACGTACAGTAATTTTTGTTAGTACTTATATGCTATTGGAAAAAGCTTCATCGGGAGAAACTTGATACTCATTATTATTGTAACACTAGACACACGACTGGGTCTTGCGTCCTTCAACTAAAATTTAAAAAAAAAATACAAGAGTGGAAAGGGAACAAGAGGGGCAAAGATATGTAATTATATAAATTAGGATGGGTATGTATATTTACGCTGTATGGGTAAATGAACTGATGCATGGGGAGCAATTGTGGTTGCAGTAGTTTAGCATTCATAAATTGATATTACATTAAAAAAAAGTAGTCCTTACAAGAACAAGAATAATTGTATATATGTAGTTCTACTTCCAAAACGGGCTAAAATTATTTTACTCTAGAAATGATATGGAGCTAATTATTAGCTGTCATATATTTCACATGAGATGACGTTGTACCCTGGAAATGAGCATCTACTCACCCTTTGATATTTTTCTTACCGAAGTCGTTTTTAGCTTGCTATTTTTTTCATGCTTATAATAATTATTACTACGTTCAGTATTTCTTACAAAACTGTAACTACAAGTCCAAGATAAATATAAAAGTCTAGACCAGTGAACTATCTCCCCCCACCAAGAACCACGACGTATGTACATCCATGTATTTTTAAAAATTGAATGTAATTTTTCCAAACAAGTGAGCACTTGCAATTTACACTAAATAATTATTAGTTGGTAAGCAATCAAGCAAAGTATGAACTAAAACCACATTGAAGAGGATGTTTTCTAACATGTTCCATTGCACTACATCTGCATATAATTTTGCAGCTCAAAACAAGACCGTTGCAGATTTTTTTCAAACATTAAAATTAATAACTGCACTATGGAACGTAAACTGAAGGCTTCCGAGAAAAAGTAGCTCCAACGACAGCCCCACTACATCCTATATTTTGAAAACATTTCCCAAAACCTCACATAACGTACCAATATGCTAAACGCCAGAGTTCCACATGCGAAAAGACAGTCGAAAAAAATCAATAATTTACTGCTATATACAGCAAAACAAAAATCCACTGAGTATAATCATCGAGTATTTACAGAATAAATGCATGGAGAAGTGGAACGCTAATGGGATATGGCAAGGAAAGGGAATCTTCTGTTAACAATTAAGCAATGCATAAATTGTGTGCAACAGTGCATAAAAATTATGTTTACTCTTTCCAGTAAGCTATAGAAATTTTGAGGGATATTCCCTGCATCACAGTAGGGAAGCCCATAGTGGATTTTTCTCTTGTAATAATTATTTCAGCCTCAATAATTTTAAAAATCCAGTGGATTTTGTAGCTATATGTCATGAGGAGATAAATCAGTTTTTGTTTTCAATTCTTTCGTATATGTTACTCATCTAATATGCCTCCACCCATATGTTTGTACGTACATATATAATTATGTTACGCCTGGTTTTAAGTTTCCCGAGCTTTTTATTTCCCTGTAATATCTAACATCATTATTTTTTTTGCTTCATTTATTTCTTTCCCCAGTGTAGAGCAAGAAAAACCAGATTGAGCATTCTTATGCAGGACAACTCCCGAATGTTAAAAATTCCTAAAACAGGTTACGATTCCTGAGTAAATAGTAAACAGTACTTATTTGAATAAAAATCTCCCAGTGAATTGATTAGCATACATGTGCGTTCAGGTATGTCTGATTCTGGTGAGGAAGGGATCTTGCGGGAGAAAGTGGATTGTATACTTAACCTATGGTGCTACAATTCTATTGGAAAAACAATTTTTTTCTATTGCACCAGGTTCTTGGACAAATGACAAAATCCATTACATTTAATTACATTAGGTTTTAATGTCGTAATAGAAACTTCATTGCACATAAAGACAAGTATGCATGCGACCATATCTAAGGAGCTATCCTGTTTTAATCTCCGGCTTACTATTCTGCTGGCCAAATTGTATGTTTAAATGTTCCCAGGAATACTGTCCCATATTTTTTCCCTATTTCAATTAAAACTTGTCCATGAAGTGTTTACAAAACCCAAAGAAATAAAATGTTAGGGAAAACTGCTTCAAAACCACATTAAATCTTTATACGCGGAGATTAAGTAGAGCCCGCTGGTTTTTGTGAAAATAAAATCCACAGGGCACTCCCAACGAGAAACATTTTTGAGAAGTTGCTTTTAAAGGTTATTCTCTCCCCTACCCCTTAACTCATGGAGGATCAGGCAGCTATAGACTATTTCATTCGCTCATTCAGTAGAAAACTTATAATTTGTCTTTGGCAACCTCAGCATTTTCAAGTTCAGGGGCCAAGAATGTAAATCACCATCAAATTTATTTCGAAAAAGAGAAATTACTGTAGATTGGTTTATTGGGACTATGCCCTTACGAGCGAAACAATGTCGACCTTGTATGGAAGAAATTCTTTAAAATTTTCATTGAACCATTGGCTCTAGGCTACTACGTTGAGTACTAGAAACAATAAGAGTCAATTTGATGGAAATATTGACTTGTAAATGAAAATAATGAGTGAGCTGCAAAGATATAGGTTTTTTCCGAGGTTGTTGCTGTATTTTGAAAAATTTGGTCATCACACGCGAAACTTTTTATCGGTCTATTTGAAGGACAATTTTCCAAAACCATTTCTGCAGTTTTTATTGTTAGCTTGGATCCTGTTTTGTGGCTACGGTTTACGGTCTACTCTAATAGGGATGGAAATATTATTCCTAAAAATGTTTTAAGTATAATTAGGTATATGTAATATTTAATTAGTCATAGTTAACTTCAATTTCCTTCGAAAAACCTGAGTTGGAAAGATGACTTCACCTTTGAAGCCACACTTATTTCCCTAGGTCAGGGAAGCCATTTGAGAAAATCAGAAGTAGGATTTGCTTCAAAATTAGGATATTAAGTAATTCCTAGCTCATTTCCTTCTACAACCTATGGACGGCACGTAATCATTATTTCAAGTTATGGGGAGGAAAAGGTGCCTTGGTACTCTGAACATATTACGTAATTGCCCATAATTTACAATTTACACTTGTGCAGTGTTCATAAAAATAAACCCTTCAATAGCCCCATATACATACATGCACTCATATTATCTTAGAGGCTCCTATGAATCTGAAACCTATGAATGTGCTTCGTCTCTATAGAGTCTGACAGTGTTGGGGAGGGCCAAAACTCATTTGTGAGGGACTTGCAGAACTATTCCTACATATAGGTAATAATTACTAACAATAAGTAATGTGAGTCTCAGTATATGAGGGCACATTAGACACGATAATTTTTAATAATAATGAACAACTCATAACCAGGAATTGGGCAGCTCTCAGGATTGTGCGGAGCATACATTATAGAAATCACATAAACTACACAATCAAGCCTGACACTCCATCAAAAGGACATACACGTTACTTAAAAATACAGTCAAATGTGAAAGGGACCTATTTACTCATTAATTTCACCATTAAATCACGATTCCATGATAGGACCAACAATGCACTTAAATTGATAGGGAAGAGAATTGCATAAGGGGTAAAAAGTACGTGTAGAAAATACACTCAATATATTTTCTCTGACTAACTCCTACTTTTGGCCAGTGACCTAACGCATATGGTATTTATTGTAATTATTGCACATGTGTGATAAACTTTATACAATTAATTCTCCAGTTTGCCTGACCTTCTTGCCGTTCCCATGCATAGGTGACCACTCACTGATGCGCAGGTTTTTTCAAGAGGCTATATTCACGTTGGAAACTCCTGCAATGATTTACTAATGTGCGGTTGATTATGTTAGCCAGGAACTTTGAGGGAAGGAGTCATCACGTAATAAAGTATACAGTAGTCCAGGATGAAGGGGGGAAACAAATAGGAATTATTTAATGACAACTCATATTCAGCTAACATTTACTTAATAAACTGTTCCTTCTGACGAACTGCAAACCTAGCCTTTTTGAACACATGCCCACTCCTCCAGCTCCACCGGATATAGGAAATCAAAACAAGTATTCATGTGACTATGTAAACTGCACAGATAATTATATGTGGGCTGTAAATAATTACGTGAAATAGTTGAGGAACCAAACTGGGAGAAATTACAGGCTATTGACAGAGGCGAGTGTGTGAGACGCGACTGTGGCGGATGAGCATGTGTTGTGCGAAAAATATTCGAGTATAATAATACAAAAGTGGCTTTGACTGGCTTTTAAGGACGACTCTACAGAAAATGACTCTTGCAGAGAATTGAACAATTATTGCATTGGAACAAATCTGGGCTACGCCAGACTCCGAACTACTCATATCACAAAAAACGTCAATCACAGTTCAGATCAGCAGTCTCTCAGAATTGCACCCTTGTCAATAGTTAAAAGTAAATACGCCTGCTGCGTGGATTTTTACAGTAGCGGAAGTCATAGGATCAGAAATCCCACTATGCAAAAAGCTTTAGATCAAAAGAGACACACTTCCAAGAGATTCGAGTTATTTAGAAATACTATGTGTAAAATAAATGTTCCTCTTTAAAAATTATAGCCACACACAAATAATATCCAGGACAGAATGGAAGGAATTACCTTGTAATGTAATCGAGCAAATCCCCCATAACATTTCTTACTGGCGGCATCTTCATCCGAACACGACCCACTGAATTTACTAGTTTGCAAAAATCTGGAGTGAACATCATTCGTATGTAGAATAGTTAACGTGAGATCCTTTGCCAGGGCTATGGCCAGCCAGCTCGAGAAAAACGTAACTAAAAATGAGAGTGCTAAAAGTGCGGAGACGGGATCCTTTTGCCGCCACATTTTCCCTCACTATAACAGGGATAGTCACCCAACTGACAAGCTCTCGAGTCTTTTGCACGTCTGTCTGTACACACACTCTAATTTATTCCTCGTCGTATCCTCTACAACTCTAGTATCTCCCAGCACGTAATCTGCAAGAAATAAATGAACTCACTTGAATTAATTATTCTCTCACGTTGGTTTTTACACAGTCTTGAGGCTCTTGAGACCTGAGTCTCATGGTTGATGCTACACAACTGGAAAATAAAATGTAAATCCACTCAAATTACACCTCCCATTCTGTTAATTTTTTTTTTCTCTCTCTCTCTCTCTCTCTCTCTCTCTCTCTCTCTCTCTCGTGACGAGGCGCACAGTGCTAAAATGACAGGACGAAAGAATTTTGTAACAAGTGTTCTATTATCGCTTGGACGTGATTTCTCGCGTCCTCCTCCAACTCGCTCAAAATAGATTTACCTGAAGACAAATTTAGGAGTGTCCAGGAGGGTTGAGCAAGCTTCACAATCCTGTAGTCACAAGGCAATTATCACTAGGATTTATTCAAAGAGGGAATATACTACTGTGAGGAGAATGCAAATAGGTCCATTTAGACAGATACTGTCGTCTCCTCTTGCATGTGCTTTCCTAAACTGCTTGCACGCAAATGCTCCGTCTGACTATATAGCAACAACAACTACATGGGACACCCCAGAGTCAAAGCTGCTGACTGAAGACTGGCAGTAGTCTGTTAGGAGTACCGCAAAAAGACAACTTTGTTGCACTTATGTATCTCCCAGATGGGAAGGCCCTACAACCCGTCCCACAGAAAACTCTTTACTATTCCACAACTCTTTCCTTCCTTTCGGGTAAATGCATAGGACAATGAGTCCCAGTCTCTCAATTTCCTGTAACTTTCTGATTGCTTCAATTCAGCCCTCGTCCTTATTCAACAACTCCTACATATACATATGTATACATATGACATTTTAATAGAAATATCGACAGGGAAAAGATAATAGTCAATCGATCCTCTAAACTACTAAATACTTCATCGTGTGTAACGTACACAGGGATATACAGACTATAGTTACTGTGTATAATCCTATATACTAGGAGCTCTAGAGTAATTTTTACAGCTTGATATTACATATCTACTGCTATAAATTTCATTCCTGAGGCTTTTCTAAGCAAGTCTACCCAAGGCTCGTGGAGAGTCAAAATAAACTTAGCGTATTGGAGCCTAATGATGGGAGATTAATCTTCGGAACATTTTAAAAAAAGACGAAGGACCCGGGGTAATAAATTATGAAACAATTGCTTCGCAAAACTTCTGCGGGAAAGTGTATCGTTGGGTTTTTACATGATATTTTAAAGTCTTTTGTCTCCTCAACCGTCAGATTAGGGAAGGCTTGTGCCAAAAAATATGACTTTAATAAATCTATCTTTCCACCTCTTACCAACTGACTCACACACTTATTAACACCATTCAGGAACATTAGCCCATCGGACGTCTAACCTACTTGTATTTGACACAATAAATTTGAGGCGGGAAAATGCAAGGTTATTAAAACCTCTTTTTTTGCACAAGAATCTATATCTTGGGAGGGATGGAAATACCGCCTCATATTTCAGGAGTTATGGATGATCATCCTCCGTAAATAAAATAAGAAACTTTGGGGCTCGTCCATAGGCACAGGTGTGCGGAAGATCTTAACGTAGCTAATTATACACACACACCTCAACATGTATACTACATGTTGAGGTGTGTGCGACTGATAAATACTAAAATCCCGACGTAGTTTGATTTTGTATGAAAGTTAACAATAATTATTGCTCATGTAATTTAGTAATTGACTTGTCCGAATACAAGAATTACTATTCTAAAGATTAACAAGAGTATTTGCTGAGATGTTAAGAGTTCCGTGTCTTAATGCATTCTGTTACAAGCGTTAGTCATCATTGCATCTTAACCAGATCAATGTACTAATACATTTCATAATACTTGCATTACAATAATAATTATTACTATGAAAGTAATATTCAATACTTTTGCTATTGTCAAATAACTTAAAAATGACAAAAAATAGCTAAATAAAATAATTTCACTGTCTTCAAATAAAACTAAGAGCAGTAACAATTTATTATTACTATCTAGTGCTACACAATAGCAAAACTGTGCCATTTCACTTCTCAACAGTACATATGTGTGTGTACATAGATCCATTATCATGTCTAGAAGGATGAAGCTATTGGGGAAATTGAGTAAATTACTGAGGCCTGGAAAAAAACGGAGCATAAGCGGCTTTAAGGTAGGCCTCCTTCGATGAGGATGAGTTTTGAGTGATTAATCAAGCGAGAGCGGACCTGAGTTAAAATTTAATTTCATGCCTGCCATTGTAATTGTGGATTATTACCAAAAAATCCCATTGAAGGTTGGAAGGGCGTGTGAAATTAAATGCTCGTGACGAAAATGTATTAACATGTTTCCTTTAAATGATAAATCTCCATTCTTAATTCCCAGTAGGATTCAATTTTTGAGAGGGCTTTTTTTTTGCCACAGGGGAAGAATCCTCTTTCGTATTATTTCCCCCATTATCTGAGACTCTTGAGATTACAGCTCAAAGATATCAGTGGGATGTGTGTTGTGAATCCAATTATGCAAAATAACATTCTGATATGGTGGCTCAAATGTAAACATTTATATACTTGGGCTTATGGGAATTTTCAGATAAAAATAAAAAGACTCCGGCAACCAAATATTGACAGGTTTCCCTGAGTCTCTGTAGGGAGATTATAACGCAGTGATACTGCTGATTTCATAAGTGAAATAATGGGTTACTGCAGTTTAATCTGCCATGCAAACCAAGATACAAGAACCATAACAAGTGAGCACCAGTTCTTTTGTACACAGAGTGTTGTTCCGTCTGGTTATATCTGTATGTATGTTCCTGCGATAAAACAATGACTGACAATGACTACACACATACATGGAGTTCTTACACAGGTCCTAACTAGGAGCACCGGCCAGGAATTGCTCATTACAGAACCCTGTAGTACTCTTTAACTATATCACTTCTGATTTTTAATGAAGCATGAATGATCGTGTATACACACAATGAACCGCAGGTTATGCGTCTACTACAGCGTAACAAGCAAATGGGAGTCGTTGAAAGTAAGCTACAAAAATAGCGTTATTCAATTTCAACTTTTGTCAATGCGTTAGGAATGGATATAAATGATAAGTGAGTCGTGATAAGTATGCAACTACTGCATGTGGCTAACATAATTTTACCTCAGTAGCTGTATGAAGAAGCTGTGTGTTATAGAACTTGAGAAAATATGTAAGGCTGAAGGGATTATGTGACAAGCATTTATTACAAACTGAATGGAACTCCTTCATTAGCTTCATTGACTCCAATGCTAAATTCATGCCATTCCTTCTGTGTGCAGGGGATCTAGAATCATTTGCTTCCCCTCTAGCTCACAGGAGAGATGGAGTCGTATTTGACGTAGGAACGTAATTATTTGATCAGCCAGGTTTGAAGAAAATTTTGTCTGGATTCCGTAAAGTTCAGTTCATTGACCTGAGTCAATATTTGGGGGGGGGGGCACGAAAGTGAAGCAAAGTCGGAGTTTAGGAAGGATTTCAAAATTAAATATTTAATCGGACACAATATGCATTCAAGAACACGTTTTGAGGCTTGTTTGTAGGAAATTTTGTGGCCTTTCCAGAGGGCTACCTGATGGGTCCCTCCTTCCAGAATTCTGGGCACGATGGGTAAAAGTAGGGAGCCAGGTGGGGGAAAATTCAGTCTCAGGAATGAAAGTGAGGAATTTCTGATCATACATTTTAGCATAAACATCTGATCATTGTAGAAATTTGGTTTTTTGGATCTGTCGAGGGAAAATTAATGACTGCGTTGAACGTTTTTCATGCGAGGCACAACCATTGGAAAAATATTCCCAAGCACTGAGGTTGTAACAAATTGTTAATGATTAATTCGAATGTAATACAATTAGTGGTTTCGAAGCGTTGTCGCCAGGAACAATATTTTTGACTTTTTAAAAATATATGGTGTGGGGATTGACAATGCTGTTGAAACCCTAAAAAAAGTGCAGGTTCGTTACCCCTGTGACCCCAAAATGGATCCAGGTCAAGGAAGTCAATTTTAGACAATTTGGGATAAAGAATTTATAGAATGTAGGTAAATCAAATCTCGCCCCTCCTTGATGTGGGCTTGAAGGGGGCAGGGAAATGATTCAGGTCACCCTGTCCATAGCCTTTCAAATACTGAGTCCACGGTCCTGCATGCAAATAAAATCGATACTTTGGTTGCAGTTGAGGGCAAGTAGTCACATAATAGTCTTACAAGTTACAAGCAAAATTAATGTCTTGTCACCACACTGCCATAAAAATAAGTTACCCATTACTCCTCACAAGTTTAAATACAATACAATAATCTACATGCAAAATTAAATGAACTTGTGGTTTATGCGGTTCTAAAATACACAACACAGTCAAGAGACATTTCACTTACTCTTTACCTGTCATCTCCTCGTGTACTAAACAATGGGTCGAAATATATGCTTGTGAATTGTAATTAGCCAACTAGTGAGTACATATAAATGTACCATCCATCATTTGCCACCATCATGCTATAATCATGGGATGGGTTTGACAACAACTCTCAGGATAATTAGATATTACTACACCTTGTTGATATTTCATTCAATCAGCAGTCTGTGTACATGAACAAAAATGAACCATCAATATTTCCTCCAAGTAATCAATAAACAGTAGGGAAAACAGTAGTGAGGTAATATCTACAAAAAAAAAAATTACGTGATTCCAAATGAGCATGTTTCATTCCCACTCCATAAGATTCACTTGAGGAAAAAATATGTATCCTTACATGTTGTCCAGGGAGAGTCAAAGGAGCTGAAGTACTTATTGATGATTCAATTTAGTACTTGAGTCAATGTAATAATTGAGTGAATGTTTTTGACTGATTTGGAACACAACTTTTGGCTGAACTTCTGATTGACTTAACATGTCCACACATGACGTCAACTCCAGAGACTTACAATTATTAGAATGCTGAGGCGGAAATACAACACATAGGACACGATACAATTTTATAAATATTATTTACATCCTTTAAAAAATCTAATATGTAACTATTATTATGTTTCCAACTGATTAATACAATTTACAATATTATTAATCCACTTAAAATAAGGACTCAAAAAAAAATGATTGGGTTTCTTCTGAGGAACTATCAGAATAAGAATTTCCCCCCCTGATCTTCCTTCTGAAGCTTAAAACTGATGGTAAAGATGCCCGTGAGGGACTGGGAAGAGCAATTCAGATCCCAACTGTCATTATATGTATATAATTAGTGAAATCCCGACCTTGGCTCTGCCTCTCCCACTCACTGGCATATGTGTAATTTTCATCCCATCCATAGGTAGGTACGGAATGTGTAATTGACGCTTTCAGAGCAGCATGAATAAGGGACGTAACCAAAAATAATTAGGGAGCGGGTTAATCCATAGCTCCTGCTTTGATAAAAATAGATAAAAACGGGATGGAAATGTCAGACGGCCGTAAGGACAAATGACAGTTGATTAATTCAATGAAGGAACAATTATTAGATCCGGTTTCACCGTCAAAATCATATACCCAATCTCCCTGCCAAAATTCCCCGTTATTTCCAGCCGGGCAGATTAAGGCGGGTTGTTGATATTGCAAATGGAACTGTGAGCAAATATATACTCCCTGGAAAAATACGACAAATTAGCGTGAGTCAAAAATGTCCCGTCATTTTCCACTGGATATACTTTCCGAGGGAGTAAAGCTCATTTCTCGCTTTTTTTTTTTTTTTTGAATTCCCGAGAGACTTTATGAAAGAGTTATTAGAGAAAAGCAGTCAAAATTATTTGGATGATATCGTATTATCTCACATATGTAGAGTTGATGAGTGCTCAATGGCACATACTTGGGCTAATCCTACTACAAAAGTGAGTATCCACATCTTCAGAAATGTGTACTTGGGAGACAGACATACCTTCCCTAATTATATGTATGGGTGTAGGGAGTTATAAATTGGTAGGGAAATTTTTAGGGACCATTTCAAAGGACAAAGGTATTTGGCACGTAATATTTTGATCCTTCCGAGTCGAGCCAGCTGGTACTCATTAATATAATTGCACTCACACATTCTTGACCGCCCTCCCTAAAATTTATGACTGAAATGATGTACGAGAGGCGTATAGAGTCCCAATGGAGGAGTCCCAACTCCAAATAAAATATCAATAATTAGTTCTCATTGTTAATCCCTATCCATGATTTTGGAATACAGTACTTACCACTCACACTATTTACATCCCTGGCACAGATCTAGTAAATGTCCTCGTCCGAGTCGTCCCAGAGACAATTTACAGCAACCCTGTCTGGAAATATATTTTGGGGAGCCAGGTTTTCAGAAAAATGTGTGTATAGTTCCTCAAATGTACATGTATCTACAGATGTAGGTATAAATTTAATTATTGTATTTTAGTTTTTGCATAGCGTACAATTAGCAGGGAAATCCATTCATTAGGGGAAAGGAGACTTTGACATTTGTTTCCGTATCTCTCTAACCATAAATTGTAATTAGGGAAATATTATAATATGTGTGAATGCCAGCAGATTATCTTACGAAATTTGCTGAATGTCAGGGTTTCAGTTGTACGTATCTTACCCCTCTCGTCCTCATTAATTCCATTGCAATGTTGAGTCATTGGATTGTTCCCTTCCCAGCTTTTCCTTCACGGTCCGGGGAATGCCCTGATTTTATTTCTCATTTCCACACCCATTTATTTCTCCCATAGAGCTGTCAGACTCTTCAGTAAACAATTATGCAAACTGCTCTGTCAGCGTCTACATCCCAAAGGGTGGTTACTTGGTTACTTTCGTGCCGTGTATTGGTACACACACTGTTTCAGTATTATATGGATATATCTACACGTATGTAAATAACCCTGTGGAAGTTCATCCTAGGTCGCATGGAGAACATAAATTAAAATGACAGCTAAAATAAATATATTTCCCAGATCAATACGCTCCTCATTTCTTTTTTACTACCAAATTAATGTGAAGCAATCATTTCGGGCATAGATTGGACCAACTTTGAGTCATCCAATGGTGGAAAAAAAAAAAAAACAGAAAATGGAATGAAATGTTTGATAGACCCCGATTTAACATATGAAATATCCAACTTTATATGGATACTATAAGAAATTACGGATGGCTACATAGCCATTGACGTCATATGTAGAATATAGCAAAACATAAAAATATTTCCTTATCACAGCAGAAGCTTAAGAAAATTTAATAATTTATGCTCCTTAAAGATTGTGTTAAGTGAATGGGATCGAGTAAGGCAAAATAAAATGTCCTGTTAAATAAATTTGGGGTGGATCCCAAACAAAGTGATGTGTTTTCATTGCCACCAGATGCTCATCCACTCTGACTTCCGACTTAAATAGCAGCACGTGTATTCCAACCACCCAAAATGTGCATTGTGATGTACTGTGTACAGGAACGTGCCAACTAGCCGACATTCTTCAGCTTCAATAAAATTACATTTTTCTGTTTCTGTAAGCTCCGTTCGTTTGAAGTCATTTTATTTAGCATTGCAAACATTCGAACAAAAAACCAAGTCAGATAATCCAACTCAGCCTCAACAGTCAATTTCAATACAGAATCTGTCGGATAATTGTATATATAATTATAACTTGGTCATTGAAGCTCTGATTGATATTGCTAAGTAAATATATGTTCTGTATGTATTACCGGAATTACTAAAACATCGTAATAAAATCCCTACATTTTCCTTGGAAACTTGGAATATGTACACCAAAATAAAATTTGCTTGCGTGCACTTGAACATTTGTGAAGTCAGCATTATCACTGCGGGATGATATTGAGTGAGTTTTACTAAAAATTGAATGATCTGTAATCTGCAGCCAAACTTAATGAATTCTCAGGACTTGGGAATGTCTAAAGCGGTTCTACAAATATATATGACTATTGGCTTCCCTTGAAGAAATAATAATTTTAAATAGTAATAATTACTGACATTGATCCGGTTATGACAACTAAATATCGTTGTCATCATTTGATTTGCTCATACGTTTAAGAAGCAACAAAGGTTTGATTGTGTCCTGAGAGATTTGTAAGAAATATTTAGTTTCTTAATGAAGATAAGCGTGTGAAATTGAGAGAGTGTTGCGGAGAACATCTAGCAATTCTTAACTATTTATGAGATTCACAGTTAATGTAATAAAGTTGTCAGATTAAGGCGTCTTTCCACAGAAGTGAAAAGCTCATTCAATTTTGATTTGTAAACTTATCAGCCGTAAAGAGTCATTCATTTCTCACTCGTTATAAATGTCTTTCTATTTAGTTTATAATTTCGTTTACTCTCTGTAGTGACTGCAGTGGTTGACAGGTTCAATCCATTTGACACTGAAATGTATGAATTCCCACCAGCTGTGTGTAGTTAACATCCATAATTGTCAGGGAGGATAGTTTGCAACTTTGAAATGTATACTAATCGGAACAGCTCCTATCTAATTTCAGTAGAGGAATCCGAGCGTACAAATATTTCACTGTAAATTGGGGAAGGTGGAACGAAATATGGGAATGTCTTAAATTAAAATGTTAAAGCTAAAAGCTGAACTAAAATGATAGAAGTTCAAATCATGTCCATGCCATGTGGTCAAGGTAGCTTTTAAATAGTTTTATCAAATATTAACCCTACCTTATCAAGCCAAGTTCATCCCCGTTTTATAAGGATTATGACCGTATGTTCAATGTGATTTATGAGAATCAAAAGATATACGTTGGTAATTAAAACGCGTGCATCAGTTTTTTTTATAACATGTCACTTTATCTAAACGTGAGGTCTAGGCTTTAAGTAGTGCGGCTTAAAGAGACTTTCAAAAAGCTTTGCCCTATCCCAATGTAGCTACAGATGAATACAGTAGTAAAGGTAAATAATTTTTGTGTAAATATTACTTTTCATATAGTTTGTTCAATATTTTGTTCGTCCTTGTGTACCGACTTTTGGTATCGACAATAATGTACAGGTTGACCAGAGTCATGACCGTCTGACCCGTATAAGAGAGTGACTAATAAAATATTTGATTCGCCTGGTTTACAACAAATTTTTGTCTGAGATACTAGCTTGATACTTGATTGATTGATCTGGGAGAATGTCTGGTGTCAAATGTGAAATAAAGTCTGAATTTTTGAGGATTTCAAAATTAACATTTTTATCATTGGCAGACAAATTTTTTTCAATATTATTTTTTGTCTCTCGGGTGTAGAAAATTTTGTGGGCTTTCCAGTTAGTAATATGATACGCCCTCTCTTGAGAGTTGTGGACATGATGGATTAACATAGAGAACAAGCTTGTAAGAAAATTCACCCTACAGGAGGAAAGTGAGACATGCAGGAGATGTTTTGGTTACTACTATGTAATTTGTCATGTCGTTGTTTTTCTAATAAAATGGCGTTGATGTGAAGACACTGAGTTTGTAGTAAATTTTATGGAGATGTGTTAGCAGTTAACATCTTATTCATTATCCCAAGTTGAAAATTACTGCAAGAGGAGTAAAAAATGTGATGTAAGGTTGGCAACTTTTTGAATCAATTCATAACTTGACGTCACATTTCGGGGGGGGGGGGGTTGTTTCTAGTTCCGCCGTATACACATATATAATGTTCTAACCAGGTACAAGAACCTGCTTGATTAAATAGTGCTAATGTCAAACATGTAACAGGAATCAACATTGATCTTGCTGAATACAATCGTCAGTCTAAAAAATATTACGACGTGTGAAAATTTTACGAATTAAACCATTTTGAAAAGCAGATGTGGAAGGCAATAAAAACTTTAACGCTGTTGCTCTTCCCGACTGAACTTCATCGATCAACCAGGACAGGTTTACACTTTAGGTAAACAGGCCTTCATACGTTCAGTAAATAAAAGATGCACAGTTCTAAGACTGGAGTAATTATATATTGGATATATATGTAATTATTTATGCGTTTACAAAGCCGTCACGTTTAATTTCTGAAATATTGTCTGACAGACTGGAGGTTTTTAATTTGCTTGAGGTATGTGCTTTCTAATATTAAGTCATCTAAATTTTTAAGAAAAAAATACTTTAAGTGGTACGAAGAAAATTTTGATAACTTGACTTGCTTTTTGGTACTTTCTCACTGTCTCACTCCGTTGTGACTTAATGTATAGAAAGTAGATACACAGGAAAAATGTGCATATGAGCAAGAGTTTCTGGAATGGGCTACGTTTTAAAATTCATGCTACTAGGAGAACAATAACCAGTTTTGTACAAATGAGCTTCTTAACTTCCAATGACTAATCAGTCTTCAGTTATTAAGATAGCTATGAAAATATCCCCAAATAAGATTCAGGACCAATTGCAGTTGCTGTGCAGTGCTCGTATACTTATACTTGTGGCGTATTTTAATACCCCTGAAAAAATCGTTACATAGTAGGGATCGTACTCAAATGTTTTGTTCTCTATTCGATCATTTTTGAATCTGTCAATTTTAGATCGTTGCAGTAATGTGATCAACACCTGTATATGAGTTATACACTGCAACTTTTCTCCAATTAAAAAAAAAATGAAATCATAAAATTCGCGAACCGTCGATTTTCATTTCTAATTATTCCAATCCATTGTAGTGTAATCATGATGTTAGGAAAATAAATAAGTTTCGGCACGTTGTGTGCATCATTCGAGATACTTTAATATATTCATAAAAAGTATTGTTGTTTACTCGGTACGTTGTGTTTGCGTCAAGTGGGACTGCTATCGAGATCCTTAATTTCCACTAGACGTCTGTTCACGGCTGAATTCGGTGGACATGCTCGGGAAGTTGGCAAATTCTCAACCTCAATCCGCCCGGCCGTGGTTGGAGGGGTCGCTACAGCAGGGTCATCCATCAGAGGAGCTATGTGACCTCTCATTCGTCCCAGGAAAATATCTCGACCTTTTCCTGTTTCAACAGCACTTATCATGTATTTGTCCAGCCGTCTGAGCTGATTTACTGATGCAATCGTTTCAGCGCTAAATAAATTGCAGTTGGAAAATACTTTGTTTACAAACCATATGAATTCCAAACAACATGATTCAAATAAATATTGTATCTTCGACCCAACCACTCTCTCTCTATAAGGGACCATATGAGCATTGCATTGCTTTTGCAAGTCTTTATAAATTCAGTGGGGATCTTATGTGTATACGTTTTTGCAATATGACAACAATAAACACATTTATCTAACCGATATCGAAGGCTTTCTGCAATCGGATTTCCTTTCAGGATCAAAGTATGTATACTAGGAGAATGCGTCAAGTAAACTGTTTCCGTGAACCGGCATATTCGGTTGTTGCTAGATCAAAAAAATAAAATAAAATCATTCAATGGTAAATATTTTTTACGGTAATTCCACCAATAATTTCTAGGATTTCGATTTTTTACACACCGGAGATTAACATATTGGAGGTTCACCAAACTAGGTAATTCACGCAAGGATGCAATTTTGTTTCCACGAAGGTGCAGCACTTTTAGCATGGAACTTTTATGCAACCCTCCTACACTGACTAGCTGATTTTGCGCCTGCAATATCATGTTTTTTAATGCATGTTGGCTGAAATTATAATGTTGCAAAGGTAATTAATGATGAAATTTCAAAATATATGGTGTCATACGGCATACAACTCTTCCAGTCGTGGCAGTTGCATGGGTTTCAGAGAGGTCAAGTAATTGCCTCGAACCTCCAAATGAGTAACATTAGGAAAAATGTAGCTGGACATACCCTCGAGAGAACTTAAAAGATTTCCTGCCGTGAGTAATCACATTGCCTATTATTGATCGAAAATATTTAAGTTGTATCGCTGAAGAAAAAGGTGCATGTTTGTTGTACGGTACCTCGAAGATTTAAATGGGTGATAAAATTTGGCAAAAACCCTGCGATTGTTCTTAGCTGGTTTTTGCTTAAATTCAATATCTGCAAAATAAATGGCTCATCATGTGCGTGTAATAACATTTCTCTACAAAAATAACCACATACCGTAGACATGTAATTATAGGAATTTCCTGTTAGGGTAGTATATATTTCGTACTTTTAGATGCTTCAGCATTGGTATGCTTTTTGGAGATTCAATGCAGTTGTTGGAAGCGTCCAATATTTCCAAAAACTCAAGCTGCCCCAAGGGGGTCAAATCAGAAATGCGGTTGTTCCGCAAGTGTAAGGAGCGCAAGTGTATGAAACTGCTTAGAATGGAAATGTCGTCAACAAGCTTTCCTTCAGCAACGAGTTTACAAAATGTAAATTTCCTGTTAGTCAAATTTCGTCTCAGATCGGACAGTCCACTGGTGATCACATCCATTTCTAATGTTTGACCTCTTGGTGATGACACATCGTGTTTTGCAACTCTTTTCTTTGTGATGCTTACTTTGGTTAATGAGACTTGTTCGTCTTCAGAACCTTCTTTTTCACTCATTTCTTTTAATATTTTTAATTTGGAATCGGTCTTGTCGTCGAAAGATATATTAATAACTTCGTCGCCCATCCCTATCCCGGCTGATTCCGAATCTTTGTCTATATTATTATTGTTATCTTCCGAACCTTGACTCGTTTTGCTTATGGGCTTCGTCATGATTGGATCGGCGGAACAACTTTTCTGCAACAACTCTATGAGAACTAGTTACTTTGTACAAGATAACGCCACATCCTGAAACCACTTTAGAAATGTTGGTATCGATGTTTACGGCATAGATGATACACAATATTCTGGTGCGCATGCTCTGTCTAAGAATTTATAAGATTTAAGAAATCGGTATAAAATATCGGATTTGCTGCTAATGAGGAATGAATTTAACTTTCTACCCTCTGAACTGAACTAAACATTCTGAAAAATAACATGAAAAATAATAAATTTCAAAAATTTATTATTTCATGATTTTTAATTTCAAATACAATATCGTTGGCTAAATTCTAAATAGTACCACTTTCATTTCCCAACGTATGCTTTTTAAACGGGTTAGCAAATAAAAATGGTACTTTTTAGAATTTAGCCGACGATATCTACCAAACAGTTTACAACTTTTTCAAGATGCCATAGTGCAGTGAAGTCATTAACCTTTGCTTGATAAATTTATGATGCTTAATTAATAATTTAATAAAAGTAGATATTGTTTCTCTATAATTTAATTTACTGTGGGATATTCAAAAATATCTCGATAAATATTTCCACAATCTCAACGTTGGACCTAGAAAACATTTTTATGGTGGACAGGAAAAATATAAATCTGGCAAGAATGTATAATTTTTATTGGAATTTTGTATATTCTCCTCCCCAGGGTTTTGCAGCCACAAACGGTAGGTATGCACCCGAAGCTTTTTAAACAATAACGAATACGAATACACTGTCTTTAAAACCATGTAAACCTTAACAGGCCCGGTTGGAGAAGTTTAGCGATCAGGAATTATTACAAATCAGTAATATTTTTTTTTTCGGAAAGAAATACGGTGGTTTCTCGACATCTACCACCGCATATCATCGTGTTGGGAGTTATTGTTAGTTTTTTCAGTGAAAACAATATTTGCATTCAAATCGGGTGGCTATACTGGTTACTCGTTACATTATTAAAGAAACTACCAAAAAATACCCAAAAAAATTACATTTACACTTATTAAGCCGAATATTTCTGTGGCCGTTGATGAGTTTGGGTTGTTTTCCTTTCGCATGTTTTGAAGTTCTTCTCAAGTTTCCAGTGTATTGTATTTCCAGTGTCTCTGTTTAATAATTTTTAAAAATCTATTTAGTTCTAATTTTTTAGTAATCATAAAAACCATATTTGAGTATATACAACACACCAGATATGTTTCCAATAACAAAATATATCGAGTCTAGTTTAATTACAAGAAACAAAATAATTTTGTAGATGAGATATCAGATATTTAAAATTCAAATTATGCAGATATTGAAATGCAATAAATAAGAATCAATTAGAGTAACTTGTCATACGCATCTATGTAAATCTCTAATCCCTACCTATACCTCCAACCTCTATAATAATAATTTATTATTAATTATTATTATATATGTACTAAAGTATCGCTGAGCTGAGGACTTCAAAATATTAAGTAATAAAAACTTAGTTCTTTAGTTATTTACTTACTACGAAAGAACTATACATTCCTAATAGCCAATCAGCACCAACGACTTTGTGATAACAAGCGTCATTAATAGTATATGCACTGGAGTTGGAAGAACAGTTGAACAGACATGGCAGAACCAAATCTTTTAAATGTGTGCAACTCAATGTGCAAGGCCAATGGGCCAAAAAATGGAGTTCCAGATCATCAGCAAGAGCAATTAACGTTTACTAACTCCAAGTCCGATCATACCGATTTCTCAAGTTCGGCAGGTGCACCTGGTAATGCGAATGACTCCTCGTTTCATGATGCCCCACTATACAGCGGGCTCTATAGTCCAGGTCGTCCGGAAGAGTTCCGTGAACTTGATCTGCAGTTAGTGCATATGAATGAAGAGTTTTGTGGTCGTAAGGAGTCCCATGAGCTACACCTTGATGAAGTAGGAGAAAGTAATCGGTATTATAAAACGTAACGTATTGTATAACCTCAATTAACGGATAGAGATGTTTGTGTCCCTAATATATGTATGCCATCCACACGATATATGTACAACCAGGTCAATGTTCATTCCGGTGATTTGTCACTTTCCCGAAGTTTTTCTGATTCAACTGATTACAACATTATTGCATTTTCGTAATTAGGTTTTAGCGTTGCTGCTATGTATATACTTAGTACAGTATTCGTATTCTAGATTTACCCCAATAATGACACATGAGTGTTTCCACTACACAGGGTTAAAGAAAACCCGAAAGTAAATTCATACTATTTAATAATAATTAATACTGTGACACTAAAAGTATGCTAGAAACATTGATGGAGGTTTTAAAACTTATATTTTAATTGTAACTACGATAAGGGATTTTATATATAGTGTTTCGAGTTACAGAATGGTTGTCTAGATTTGGTTGGTCACAAAACAAATCTAACATAGGATTAGGGCATTCACCATCGTTTACTTTCACTTGCAAATATATATTAAAATTAAAATTTTTGCTTTCCTATAGTGTGTACAGTACTCGCGGGAACGTTGACCCAAGCTTTCCGTACTCATTCTGTAGATGTTAAGTTTGGATCAAGCATTTACAGGTTGACAGAAAAACTTCTAGCTCCCCAAGCCCATGCAAGATGGGATGGTAACAAATAATCAATTTCAAGTTTTTAGTAAATATTTGTACAGATATCAGCCCACTAGCATTGTTGAGCAAATGGGGGCTAAAAGGCTTCTCTTCTCGCTACCTCGTACAATAAATGTGAATAATAATTATGGTTGTGCAATTAGGCAGTATTAACTTTCACTAACAATAAGTCATATCTGTAATTATTACTTTAAAGTACCAGCAGCGCAGCGTTTCTAATGTATGAAGCAGTATTTTTCCTTGTTACATGGTACTTTTTGTTGTCATATGTCGTTCATGGTTTTATTGAAACGTAATTAATTTTCAATTTACAAATTGTACTGTCACATGTTACAATCTTGTTAAACTGTAAAACGTTTATGGATCTTCCAATAAGAATAGGAAAGAGATTTATAATCTTACATATAATAATACAATTACATATAATCTTTATAAACGCAATATTCTTATGTAAAGACAAATGTTATTTTGTAGTTAATGAAATGACTTTATTTAATGCTTTTAAGGAAATACTAATCTTAAAATTGTTCCGTTCCAAACACCTTCACGTTAATCAGTATTTAGGGCCGAAGTGAAATGAAGTTCCCTATTTACTGTGATCGTCGTGATTGTGATATCTGCCTGTCAGTTTTTTTGTTATCCCGGTATCGAACCAATTTCCCTAGACAATGCAAACTTTTTACAGTAACACATTACCTAATCAGTAAAACAAGGATAAAAGAGTAAATTAGTAGGAGAGGAGGAAAAAAGATGCAATCATAAATAATTAAAGTTTTTCACCATACATTATTTTATTTGGTAAGCCCTGCACAACTGACTCTGTTAAGTTTAAATAGTGCTATGCTGATCACACACATTAAACTGTTCGCAATTCTTTTAGGGATGAGCTAAACTGAGGGGTTTGAAAAATTAAAAACTTTCAGAAGCCAAAAAAGTATACATTTCATTGACTGAATGTTTTTTTGTTCATTGATTACATTGTAAATGAAAAAAAGAAGTTATAATGAATACAGCAAAGCAAATATTTACACCCACACCCACGGCTTCTTTGAAAGATTTTTTTATCCCTGTTCCGTGTGGAAAAGCCGTTAGGAATAAGTCCTACATTTGTACTGAGAATTTATCTGAGATTACTTGGGATTAAATGATTTCAGTTCCTTTTATGTACTTTTTTTTTCTAGCGTCATATCTCATGCTTGCCTTAGGGATAATTTTGGTAACTTTAAAACAGCTTATTGAATGCCGACATTAAAATTTGATGGAATAAATTATCTAGGGTCAATCCTTTCTTTGACAAGCGTGCTCTTGTGATGTAGTGAACTTCTGTTACATACATACATGATCACTGTAGACTTGATACATATCTCAAATTAATAATCACGACCCAAACGTTCAATAAATGAAAGTTGTAGAACTCAATACAAAACTCTAAAACTTAGAAATAAGTTGTTATTGGAATGGAACTACTTTTCAGATATTATATATATATATGATGTTATGAAAATATCTACAATTTATTAATAACAAACCATAGCATGTCATTTAAAGCGTTGGAGTCCCGAATAAGGTAGTGAGGGTAATTGTGAGGGTTGCCCCTTCTAGGGTCAAATCCAGAGGGATGACAATGTGCATACCGTGCTCTCCATCTATAACAGCAACCTTAAAAGCAGCAAAATTTAGCTCTTAATTTGGAATTCCCCATGTTGCCCCAAAATGTTTTTTTCCTGTTAGCAAATACTCTTATATATATGTATGTATATAAGTGAGCCTTATAGTGAAGTATTTGTACCATCCCAAAAACAATGGATCAGTCACTGTCAGTGTCAGTGACTAATGTTCGGGTGACATTCGACCCAACTGGTTGTCGTGACAGTAGTGTCTAGTATGTAATGGGGCAACCAATAATATGAATTTTGCAGCGTAATGAAGCGTCTCTCCACAATGTTCTCCCCTTCGCAAGACTCGATGGATAAAAAGGCAGTTCTGTGTGGTCCTGAGAACATCAGGCTGGGTGCCGAAAACCATGACAAAAATATTGACATGGCCAGTGCCATATATAGGTAAGTACTTACGCAGTATCTTAAATAAAAAATAGTATTAAAAAGTGAATAGCGTGATCATCGCATAGCAGGGATCTGTCAATAATTATTAGAAGCAAATAACCGTCGACATAACCTCATTTCTTGAATGCAGTGAAAATGCTGTAACAAAAGAGGACAATCTGAGTTATCACGGATACACAATCCGGACAGAGGGTGCTGACTTGTGCGGTTCAAAACATGAGCTTAACAACGCCGTGACAAATTCCGTACAACATAATGTTATACATACGTAAAGAGCTATTTTAATTTTTTTCAGATGCATCAACTCTGTCATTTTTAATTCCGACGGAAACAAATTAAGGATTATAATAAACACAGCTGAGTATGAACAATATTACCGTGGGACAGTTTCTCGGGTTAAATCACAGCCAAAAATTATTTTGGATGAGGATAAGTGGACGATGCTGTACGGTAGCTACGATGATGATGGTCTTGGAGTTGTAGAAATCGAGGTACCTCCTGGAATATCTGTGAGAGACATACAATGTGAGGGTCCCAGTCAAGGTTTGATTACAATAGATGTACCCCAGAACCGAAAATACGTTACATATTGAAAAGTTTGTAGGAGTTGACTTCCTTAACTATAGCAATCACACATATTAAAACTTCAAATTCATTGAATTCTAGCCAATACTAGCCCGTTGTCAAATTACTCTGCATCAATATTTCATATGTATGTATGTATGTATATGTATGTATGTATAGTTTTTATTGCGTTTTTCGTGACCGTAGTCTACAACACAACATTTTTACAGAATTCATAATTAAATTTCATTCATTCATTTCGAGCCCAGGCTCTTTCGAGGAGGGCAGACCGTAGGTAGTTCGCAATCTTTTCGCAGGAGCTTAAATTGAATTTTAAGAAAGATAACCAGTTATGAGGATTGATAGCCTCTAAATTGAAGTCACCAAGGTAGTGCTTTCGTAATGGTGTGAACACAGAACATTTGAACATAAAGTGGAAAATATCATCGAATTCAAACTTATTACAGATAGAGCACAATTCGCTCGGGAAGAATTTATATATCATTGAAGCAAATTTGAAGCGTTGAGGGAGGTTTGATTGATTTGAGGAAAGCCTTAATTGAGCTATCAGTCTTTTTGTGTACAATGGGGACGCGTAACGAATGTAATGTTCAGCATGGCTTTCGGTTTTGTATTTATGGTAGATGTTATTGTAAGAAGATGCACTCGTACGCGTTATGTCAGTTTATAAGAGAGTGTCTTTCAATGTACTCATTACAATGGGTATTGCTGCATAAGCCACTTCCGGACATTGTAGATCCCAGATAAAAGAGTAACCTAGTGATTCAAGGGCAGATTTCACTGAGCTTGACCAACTATGATCCCGGAGCAGGGACTTCTGATAACAGATTTTTGCAAGCCTTTTTTCACCCATTTCCAGCAGCCTGCACCACCATTGAAGAACTATCTTAGTTATATTATAGGACAGGTGTACTTGTCCAGTCTCAAGGCGAGTGAGATATCCAGGTGTACAGTTTGGTAAGCTCAACAGATTTTTGAGGAAGAACTGATGTAATGTTTCGAGGACTTCAGCACACTGCAAGCCCCAGAGGGAAACCCCATAGAGGGAAACAGATTTTACGAGGGATCCAAATAGTTTGCATCTCGCCTTCATCGAGTCCGTGTTCTTTCCATAGATTAGACTCCATGCTGCTCGGAGCGCAGCTTTGCCTTTATTGACCGCGTGCTGCGCTGTTTCACGAAATGACCCGTTAGATCTGAGATTTACCCCCAAGTATGTGAATTCTTTCACATTCTCAATGGTCACTTTGCCGTATTTCCACACCTTGGTGTAGCCTATTCTGCCAGATTTGGAGAAGATCATGATCTTCGTTTTTTCAACATTGACACGTAGTTTGTTTACTTCGCAGTAATTTCGCAGGGCTTCTAATTTATTTTTTAGACTCCCTGGGTCATGCGCCAGTATTGCAGTGTCGTCTGCGTATCCCAGCGAATGGATGAAGCACGTTGACGAGAGTTTCACCGGGATGCAGTTGCGAGGTGAAAATGCAGCTTCGAAATCATTTGTGAACAGGTTAAACATTAGAGGAGAAAGCAGCTCTCCTTGGAGAACTCCACAGTTTATGTTTATTTTCTTAGAAAATCCCTTTTCCAACCGAATTATAGCCCCTGCATGCTCGTATAGATTTTTTATCGTTCTGACCATTTGACCACTGATTCCTAAGTTGAAAAGTTTAGACCATAGGATATCATGCTCTACTGAATCGAAAGCTTTTTCATAGTCCACGTATGCGACGTATAGCGCCGCTTTTCTGTACAGAAAATCGTTCACTACAATATTTCATATTACTTGAGGGTTTAGGATCTTTAGCTGTAGCTACACACTAATAAGCAATTTCAACAATGTTACTACTACTGTAGTTACTACTTCTACATCAAATGAAAACGTTAAGAGCCTTGTGAATCAAAATATTTTGTACGGTTTTATTACGCAGTTTTTGTATAGAAATACAGATTCGTAATACTTTGAATTACATTCACATGTAATAATAATTAATGTATATTGCTTTAAGAGAGAAAACCTACCATGCACAATTTCAGGACTAATTATACCGTCCTAAACAAACTCATTCGTTACCTTTTACACCCAAGGAGAGGAGTTTAGTCTTGTTAAAGAATAAGGAGAAATTATGGGATAAAGGTGCTCCATAGTGCAATGTAGCTTTCCTATAACTTTTCCTATTTCTGCTTTTACGTCTGAAGACACTTGAATAAAATTCATTTCGGAGCTACGATTCCAGAGAAAAAATAACGCGTTCATTTTGTTTAACTGTAACTTTAAAAGATTATTAGTGCAACAATGGCTATTTAATTACTAGGTTGCACAACCGATATCAGCACGAGCAACATCTCAAAATTGATTCCATGTTTACACAATACATACGTTACACTAACTACATTCGATTTACAAAGTTTGGTGGTCACACTGAGTTTACGACAGTCAGGTTGTGTAATTTACATATTTGGTCATAGAAAATGTCAATTTACTGGAAGATTTGGTCTTATGAAGACTTAGAAATGGAAGAATTTATATTACATGTAATAGATATAATGATTTATGATTTAATTATTGGTAGTAGGTCGCTTTAAGGAAGTTATATCTCTTCATTACTTACACGGAACATGTTTCAATGCTTTATAAACTCTTTATTGTTATTACTAAAGTACAATACTGTATATTAGTATTCTCAGTGCAGTGAAAGAGTCTTACAATTAATAATCACGAAAAATTTCAGTGATAGGTTAAAGTTAAAATCTTTGGCACAGTTGAAAAAACGTTACTATCAGCAAAGACTTGAAAATATGGTATACCATAGCACATGTAGACAAAATCATAAAATATATTTAAATTCATGACATTTTCAGCAATAACAACGAGGAAATTTTTTTTAGAATAGTAAAATATTATGCTAGACTGTACTTGAATGTAAATTTAAATCTCAATTTGTCTTTTAATTCTAAGAAATTATTTCAGTGTATATTTCATAATGGAAACGTTACAAAGTACTCTTGTTCGCAAAACAAACTATCAACAGCTACTTATTTACTTGTGGTGCTCTGGCATATTGTAAGCCATACCGCTTGCTTGTACAAACAACATCAAATCTAGAATCGTTTTAAAAAAGTAGTCCATTTGTAACTGCATTAATACTTCGTTTGCGTTTGTAAAGTCTAGTTGTAATATCTCACAATAATTTCAGTTTTAGTTCTAAATTCACGAACTTTATTTTGGTGTCAATGACAGACTAAAGATTATCTGAGATTAAAACAGCTCGAAACATTTACACACGCCAAGCTGCCACCTATCCAACTCGTTTAACATACCTAGACTACCTCCTAGAACTATAGAAGTAAAACAAAATACATACAAAGCGAGTGTCATTTGCAACTGAATAGATATATACCTGTATTAGAAAACAGTCACAATTACTCATTTTATTTTACTCATGCACAAGTCGTCATGAAATAAGAAGCAGCTGCAGGTTCTTAATTCGGAATGAATGTTCAAAATTTCACAATTCCCTTTTATGGTACCACTACATGAAACTATGAAAAAACCTTGCATCATCTTCGTTTTTAATACCTACACTTGTAATGAAAGAACGTAATATAATACAATCCTTAACTAACCTCAATGTATGTTACAGTAATAAAGTACACTTTTAGTAATAAATTAGCTACACCTCCCCTGTTTCCAATTAAGCCATAATAAAATTAAAATGCTATATTAAGCCAATGTTACCCTTCCTGAGTTCAACATACTTCCTACACAAACTGCTGAGTACCTTGTAAACCTATTAATCATTCTATTCTAAAAATGGAATTGACAAGATGTTAAAAACACTTATGCTAAACATATGTTGGATCATGCTCAGTTATAATTTTCGGACGACTTTCTTGGAATAGGACGGAATCTTGTAATGTTCTTTGAACAGCCCGAAGTCCTTCATCTAGTATACGAGATATAGGTGCATCTTCAGCAATGTTTTCCATTGAAACTCTGTTCCGAAGGTGAATTACATGGTCGAGAGATTTTCTTAATGCTTCTACGCTTGACGAGGCCACATTTAAGTTTACTACAATACAAAAAATAAAAATTAGGGCGTGTTCTCAAAACCTTTCAGACAAATTCAAAGGAAATTCAGTGAATACAGAATCTAGCAGTGTTGAGTGATTTTCACATTAAAACAGTTTAATTTTTTAACCTTTTGGGAACAGCGGCATACGTGAATACTGACGAACCCAAATTCACGATACAATGCATTCATATTGTGTTGTAAACACACACAAATACCACAATTAAACACTGATGATCTGATCATACTATAACTGAATTAGCTTGATTTGAATTTGTTTACAATGAAGACCACATCAACTTTCCGAAACTAATGACATGGGTTAAACCACTGAGAATTCCCAAATACTTACGCGTACCAACTCACGCAATGCATATGTTTTCATGTTTAAACTTTATACTTACATGGAGCTTCATCCCCATCACCTTGACGCACTCCAGTCACAACCGCCATTCCTTTGGCTATACCAGCAACTTGCTGAGGTTTTTTCAGACTTGGTGTGTTCATTTTGCTTCTAGGAATTGGTGTGTTAATTTTTGCGCTGCCTATCTTCGACAAGTTTTGTTCACTAGCTGAAACTCTTAATCGACCATCATCTGGATCTCTAAGATTTTCTGCAAATTGAAAAAAAATCGTCTGAAACAAAATACTTTAACAATTAATGTACTGCGGTCTTTTTTGTACGCATACTTATTACATTTATGATTCCCTTTAGTATATATATAATTATATATTCTCACTGCATTTATGATTCATTTAGTATGTATTTTCTAATTGCATTTATGATTCACTATCATTCGCAGTCATACATGGAGAGCTTGGTTACACTCATGACATACCTTGAGAGTAGGCGGAAACAACATTAGGTGTTTTTCTTCTGGACTTCCCTTGCGAACTAATTGTTTTAGACATGTATGACGGGGTTATAGGCAAAGATTCCGGTTCTGAATCACTCTGAAAAACACATGTTATTTCCATGTACTTTCGACCAAATCTTGCAGATCATGTTGATTTTAACGACAGATTCATATTCATTCATAAAATCATACCGGCGCATGATGCAAAAGAGTAGTCACAGAGGTACTTCTTGTTAGTATATTCTGTGGATCGAACACACCAGTAGTACCATTTCTACTTTTTTCTATAAGTTACAAAAAAACGGATTTGAGGTACGCAGTCAATTCAACAACCTAATTATTTGAGTTTTGCTCTATTCAAAGCTAAAGGTATGTAAGTTAATGTCTTGGGAATCTACATATTTGTCTTGGTTCTCTTGTATAAGGAATAACTCAGAAATAAACAGGTTCACTAACTACACTAATTAAACTTGCTATACACGGTGCAACGAGTCTATTATTTTAAAACATCAAAAATATAGTTGTAAAACCAAAGCCAAAAACCACCTCACGGTATCAAAGTGAACGAAACAATATTACTTTACGGTCTAGATACTGGAATATATAGCAGCAGAGGTGCCAAAAGACATAAAAACACGATTTAAACGCTAAATAGTACTTTAAAAGCAAAATGCAGTAAAATCCTTTTTCCCAATAATTCAAAAGTAGTAGATCCTCACTCTAGCATTCCACAAACAAACGACTACAATCACTATTTTGCATGAATAGTTACAATAGAAAACAAAAACAAATCAGGTAATGACCGTTGCGATGCCTGTGAAAGGATCGTTTTCGTCGACCGGACGGTCCATTAGATCCATTAGCGTTACTAGTTGAGGATGAGTTTGGCAAAAAATTTAGGTCGGAGAGGGAGCATGCTCGTCGAATTCCATCTCGACCAGAATTTTCGTTATCAACATTTTCGTCGTCTGAGTCATCCAGATACTCTACGGTACACATCACAATCAATACAATGGAAAACAAATCATGAACAAAATCTCATCAATTGGACATCAAATACACGTACTCGAGCGTACAAAGAAATAATCACAATACTTTCAAAAAATTGCAAATGATCATGCAATGTAAAGACAATGCAGAAACCAAGAAGCTTATGTTACAGGTTATAATTATTACAGAAATATGCAATATACGGTATCAATTCTGTACAAACCACTATATCGTGTAAACGAAAATTTAAATGCATCAATCCAGTACTCATGCATACATCACACATGCGGCTACAGATACGGGATAGTGAATCAAAACGTGTTCTAATGCAATGGTTAATGTGAATTTCAGGTAGCGTCTAAAATGGTGCTGTCTGGTGGCAACTTAATTAATGCTAGCTGGTAGTACGAGTTAAGCAACATTTCAAAGTCCAACCTATTTGTGCAATGTGAAACCTGGAAGGCAACACTGTTTGTACAATTTTATGCTTCCTCAGGGAAAATTTGGCAGTAGTAGCAGTTACAGCGGTAGTAGCGGAGAAGGAATCATCAGTAACACTGGAAAAATCCCCAGAACGAGGAGAAAAACAAGGGGGTGAAGCGGCAAGTTTGTTATCAGTGCACTCGACATTCGTAATTGGGTAACTCAGACTAGCTGTGGTGTTAGTAGAGGATAGTGATGAGAGAGAGGACAAAGAGGAAGAGGTAGAGTTGCTGTGGTGAAAGGAAGTCGTAGCAGGACGAACACAAGAAGATTGACCTTCGTCATCATCGTCATCGTCCGGTCCGTCATGGTTTTTTTCAGCTTGCGAAGCGGTTGTACAAGTGGGAGAAGAATAAAGTGGAGGCTGCTTAATTACCGGCTTAGTGCGATTCAGAAGAATCAGGGTGCTCAGCGAAAATACTACACAAGAGTCAAGTTACAATACAAATAAAAGTACAATTATGTTGTGATTTATCATTTTAGTCATTTAACGTTTCAAGTACAACTTGATATAGTTATTCTTGCTACCATATATTAATAGTTACTGGCTACAATCCAATGCTCATTTTGAAATTGTTATTCTAACTAAACCCATTTAAAGCTATGTTAATTAATTTGTCATACCACCATATTTACGAATCATAATTGTCTAATATATCAAATCGGGTCCCATGTGATAGCTACAGTATTAATAACTACACACATAAGCAGTATCCTAATTGATAGCATGTGGATTTTTAGATCAAAACTACTTCAATAAACGAATCTGTGATATTGCATCACGCTGAACCATTTATTTAATTATGACATTTCAATGATCAAAATCATCTCCTGTCATTTAGAGATACGATATTAAACTTGATCTATTACTGACCTTTTCCGTAACCCCGACTCAGATCATGCGTGGACTGACTCATCGACTTGTACCCAATCTGCAGAAGGATATTCAAAATTAGAAACTTGTGATACGGTTTTCTAATTAACGCACATTGGACGAAATCATAGGGTTAATAGACAATTATCAACTCACACTTTGAAGTTTTTTACGTGTTTCTTCAAGCCTTTTTTCTAGCTCCAAACGGCTTTTGGAGATTTCCCGATTTTTTGCCTTCACTGATAGAATTAGCTCCGCATTCCGACTTCGGACCACATCAAAAGGATGAGGAGCATTAGGTGATTCCCTGAAAGCAGCAATGGGTTTGGAAGATTTCGATGTTCTGGTAGAACTACTTTCGTCAGTGTCGGTGTCGGAGCGTGCTGGTCGTGTTAACTGGATTCGTGGAACCTCGGAGGCTTCTCCATCAGTAGACTTATTAACGTCGGAATAAAAATCAGTCGATTCCTCATCATCCCCCTCCTGCAAATAAAAATGTAAAAACGTGAGTTTCTCGTATGACTTCACTCTCTGGGGTCAGAGTCGGAAAAGACAATTTTTACATCAGTATCCTACCATATAAATAAATATATGCCCTTCAACTGAAAAATCTCGATGTCCGAATCATACCCGACAACTTTAAGAGATTATAATAGCTTTATCCGATCTAGTCGGGTTGAACTAATTTTACAACTGAGCAGACTGGAAACGGGTCAGTTATCAGATCCCACACCCAAATATACAAATTTTATGTCTACAGTAAAATCTCTTTATAACGGCCGCTTCATAACGGAATTCTCATTATACCGGACACATTTGTTTATCCCCACTCCCCACCAAAAGTAGTGTAAGCATATAATGTCCGTTATAATCATATAAAGGAATACTATTTATACCGGATAAAATTCAAGTTCCCTTGAGATTACGTTATAAACAGATTTTACTGCAATTTGTAGGATTTAACATATTTAGATCTTTAAGCAATACTCAAGATAACAATGTAATGTCACGAAAAAATTCGAAAATCTAAGGTTACATTTTTATGTCCTCCGTTCAAATACTCCTGCATATATGTACATATATCTAAATACGTAACGCCCATTCGTAGGCATTGTACTGAAAAAGTAGTTGCTAACCGGATATAAACTACGAATCATTCTAACACTTGTAGGATATGATATGGAGCGAAACCTTGGTCAACTCCTCAATAAATGTTGACATTGATAAAACTCACCACATCTCGTAATATTTCCTTTAAACTCTCATCACAAGTCTCGAAACTATTTTCCCGACTGTTCCCATTGCCATCTTCTGTTCCAGGAATTACTGAGCTTTCTTTGCTGCTAAATGCGGATGATTCTACAGAAGAAAAAGCCTCTACGCGGGTTTCCACTACCGAAAGAGACGCTTCTTTGGGATTATTTTGCGGTTTTGCAAAAGGAACAGGTACAACTGTGTCGGAATTGTAAAACGACTTTATTGTCATTGCGCCAGAGGCTTGCTCTACCCGCTCGCTCCATTTTCCCTTTGGTAGCGGTAGCGGTGCAGGTTTCTTGGATTTGTCCGGTACATTTGGTGCCTCTCCTTTGATTTGCTTTTTCGCCCAGTCCGGCAACTGACCAAAGCTAAACCTAAAAACAAAAACCAATAAAATATTTTCCCTAAAATAAATAGGAATTGTAACACATATAAATCATAAATGCAACAAATATCTTCAATATCAGAATTATTTATATTCTTAAAGAATACCGCGATAAATTACTTACCTATAATCTGCTCGGACAGGGGAAGAAGGGTTGGTGGTGGGAGCTGACACCGGAGCTTGCTGCAGTGCCGGAGAGGAAGACGTACTTATTGGCTTCGTCGTTGTTGCTATTCGCGATTTCTTTTCACTCATTCGTGCTTCCATGGTGACTACCATCTCTCTCGGGAGTGCCCAAACAAAAATACAAGAGTCACCTCCCACGGACATTAAGTTCTGACAATCCGGTGTAAATCGAAGTGCCGTTGCTAGCTCTGAATGACCCAACTATAACATTTAAAATGCACTGTTTTACTACTACAAAGGACAAAACCTTGTCTGGAACAAATAAGAAACGTGGAAAAGAAAATCGAGAAACAAAAAAGTGATTCAACTTCTGACTCTTACCAAAGAAGCTACGACATCTCCTTTGTAATAATCAAATATTGTAATGGTTTTATCAGTTGAAGCAACTGCTACGAAGTAACCACTTGGATCTAATGTAACTTTGATGATAGTTCCAATGTTGGCATTACTGTTGTTACTAACACTTCGCAAAGTTTTGCTGTGTTTACCACTGGAAACATTGTATACCCGCACACTTGCATCCTGACAAGCCACTAGTACATGCTTGCCGCTCGAGTCTGTTTCCAAATCAAATAACGGAGTTTTACTTGTAACCACTGAATTGACTTGAACTTCTACATTCGAGGAAAAGTCCATATGCATAGCAGCTTTTAAAAATGTCCTTTCGGTCAAATCATCGGCATTATTTATAAAATTTTTCTTAAAAACGATTTGCCGGAAAACTAAATTCTTGTCCGCTCCACAAGAGATCACCTGCAGGCTAGGCGGACTGGTTCTTTCAGAGAAAAGAAACTTAACACTTGTGACAGAGCCTGTGTGCTCTTGCAGTGATGCTACTTTTTCGATTTCTTCATTCACATTGTATAAATTTACGGATCCATCTCTCGAAGCCGTGGCTACTAAAGTACCCTTTACGTCCATAGACAGAACCTCCTCCTTATGAGCTTTAATTTTGATCAACTCATTCTTGGTCTTATTACGGCACAATCGAAGATTTCCTTGACGATCTCCACAGCAGACGAAATTAAACCCGATTCCCACACATCTCACACCATTACCATGAGAAATGAAGAGAGGTGAGTCGAGGTAGCGGGTTGATATGTACTTAATGTCGAGGCATTCCTGTCAAAAATATAAAAACGAAGCAATCAGCATACTTGCGCGCACATGGCCGTATATGAATATATTCATTGTATCAATACAAAATAAATCGCGTCTGCATCTGAAGAAAGTACTACTAGTTTTACTTCCGTTAAATGGGGGAATTATTTTAATTTAGCCATGTCTATATTGTTTCTCTTCCTAGAATCCAACTTACATACTTACATTTGAGTACAAATTAGCTTTGGTTTGAGATGTAATGTCCCACGTACGGACGGTGTCATCATTTGAGCAAGTGACAAACGAGGGCCATTGATAAAACGAAGAATTTCCACCAGACCCAGACGACAGCGACGCAGGAACAGCAGATGGAAGGCCTCCGGCAAGGGAGTTGCTACGGCCTGCTGGTTTTCCCATTGCAATATCCCAAATGCAACCCGAGTGCCAAAGCCAAGAATGGGACAGTCCCACCTACACAAAATAAAAAAAAATTCTTTCATACAATTCCTATTCATGAACACGTTCGTTCGCGTCCTCACTAACTTGCGTCCATAGTTTCAAATACCACAAAATCCTTCTTCATCTCCGCCAACACTCTTAGTCAGGTCATTACATACTGAATAGATTAACAAAACTGATGTACATATCAGCAAAATTCAGAATTTGTACAGAGAGTAAACGCATCGTCAATCTCATAAATTCTCTTTCTCTCGCCATTACGATGGAAATCAGTAAAGCTGAACTTCGCTGCTCTGCACGTCAGCAGAGCTTATGCTGTAATGAGGTATACTCTATCAGGAGAATTTTCATCCCGATAAACGTATCCGAGGGAGTGTCACTCAAATTAAAAATGTTTCTAGACAGCCTCTTTCTTCTTATTTGGCAGGAGTTACAAGTGATTGATATGGGCCCTCCGGGGGTTGGATATAACAGTGCGTAGATAACTAGTGCAGGTTACTACCAGTCACAATTTTACGGACTTACAGAGGCTGAGATTTTAAAATAGCGAAGCGTTTGCAATAATAATAAGTAATGGAATGCACTAAAACGGTTTAAGCAAAGTAGGTGAAAAATTCCTGAAGGAACTTTTACCAAAATTCTCCAAAATTAAAACAAATTCGCCTCACCCTTTTGATATCTTGCACATCCCAAGCATACATAGAATGATCGGCGTAAACAGCGACAACCTTCTTCCCGCCTGGAGCTCCAATTGCTACAACATTTGGAAATTTGGAAACTGGAGGATGTGAAGATAGCGCTGTTACATCAGTAGCTTTAGCAATCTGTATGAAAATTAATTTTTCAGCTCAATTTTTTTCCCATCACTCTGTTACGGAAACTACCAGTAAATTAAGCTCTTGTTTACACTTCCACCATCTAGTTCGCTTTGTACTACACATTTTGATATTGCTTTAGTATACTATGGAAATGTAAAATCATGATCGAGATCATTTAAATTTGATAACGCATGTAAATTGGCTCATTTAGTATCATCCATAACGACAAAGACGTATCATTGTTCCTAAAACTTGACGGTAATGAGCTTTATTAGCGAGAGAACCAGTTTTTGGACTGACAACACAACCTATTATCAATGATAGTAGCAATTCAAATTCCACTTACATCGACGCCAAGATGATGTGGTAAAGGAAGAGTGGCGACAAAGTCTAGTCTACCTGCTCGAAAGCAGCGAATAAGTCCCTCGGCACAACCAATAAAAAGCAAGTCATCATCCATAGTCATACACAGGGCTTGCTTTGTCTAAAGCAAATTAGAAATATTTAACAAATACACAGTTAAATTAATTATTGTTATGGTGGAATGGTCATCACAATGTACATTCTGTCAAACAAACGGACTATGAATACTGAAATAATAAAATCACCTTAAGTTGAACCCATTTATCGAGGAAGCGTCGCTCATCAAATTGGCACAGAGTTGAGGAAACAGTCCCATCGAAATTGGCGATTGCGTAGGTTGCTACCCCATCAGTTAATACATCACGAAAGTCTGCATTGGAATGCTCACTTCCGAGTATGGCTGGTCTTCCGGTAAGAACGCATTCATTCTAAGACAAAAAAGTAAATCAGAGAAGGCCACAAAATTTACTCCATGAACTAATAATTAAATTCACAAATGAGGACAGCAACTCTATTACTTTGACAGAAAGTAAGAAACGACTTGGGAAACTCATAGTACAGAATTTTTGTACCTTGCCACATTGCAGGTACCAGAACTTTAAATGCCTGGTGCCACCAGTCACAAAATAGTTGCCATCGGGAGAGAAATAAACACACGACACTTTACATGCAACGGAGCTAGATGCTAACTTCCGACCTCGACTGCTATTATTGATTCCCGTTGGAGTACTAGCGTTGCTCCCATTGCTATTCCTACTGTGTGCACCACTTGTGGAGACGAGACTTTTGTAGTCCCACACTGAGACCACTCTGTCCGAACCGACGGTGACCAGCACGCCCAATAACGTTGACACGGCCTTGAAACAAACCAAAACATGAATTACTTAGACAATTTGTCGGGAATATTCGAAGCATGTTTCATTAACTAATCAACAAATCATAAACGATAGCACGATACTAGCTAAACAGTGAATCTTGATCTACTTATAAGCTAACATAAAATCTTACCGCGCAAATAACATTTTGACAAGGTGAAATATCCTTTACTAGACCTGACTGCCAGTTGAATACACGGAGAAAATTCGAGTCTTCGGAAGCCACGAATAACAAGGAGTTATTTTTTAACTGAAGAGCACTGACTGATTTCTTCGTCTCTAGAACAATATGGGAAACTACGGTCCCACTGCCGGCATCCAGAAGCACCACGGTGTTGCTACATGAAATAAAAATTTTTAACGATGTTATTGCCAAAATGCCCGATGAAATAATTCATTCCGTAGTACATAGACTACTTTAACCCAAGCTCCATATTTCATTTCTACATTCATCATTTATAAAATTCCTCACCCAGCTGGATACGCAATGAGACCAGAATCGCAGTTGAAATGTGCATTGGTGGTAACTGAGATTCCTAATATCCTTTCAATTCGTATCTGTAACAAAATAAATGTTTCATATAATCGTTAACCACAACAGATTCACATTATTTATGTTCCGCACCTCCTTCAACTGGACAAAATTCTCCGAAATTCGAAACAAAATACGTAGAAAATCCGTCATTCATAGCAACGATTAATAATACGGAAATAACGGGAATATCTGCATTCGCACAGTACACATTAAACAGTGAATAAACACTTCTAAGCGTAGAGTAAAGTAATAGATATCAGTTAAGGATCGACCTCATGAAAGGAGCAATAACATTAGTCTTGCATAATCAAGAATCTAGCCGCTCTATATGACTCGGTTATTTGCTAAACAAACTATTAATGGCATAACTGGCCGGCAACGACATTTATCGATCACTGACTCTGAAAGCACAGCAAACAAATTACCTTTACCTTGTAATAAAATATCTGAACACATATATATAATTAAAAACTGCAATCGAAACCCCAGAATCAAATAAACTTGCTTTCCGAGCAACTTCAAACCCTCTAATCAATTTCTAATTTCCTGCTCCCATGAACCCCCGGATCCGGTTTTATCTCCATCTAAACAACCACTTCTTCTTACCTTTTCATCATTCTCTTCCATTGGTCAGAGCTGCTGCAGCAGATCACTGTCTAAGGCCGTTATCAAATATAACGTGCAGTTAATTATTCTTCCACCCTTGTTGGATTTAAATTCGGACGAGTTGTCATCATTCCTTTTTCAAGTTAGCCAAGTCATCTCACGTAATAAAAACACACGGAGAGGCTCCACCGATGCAATCATCAAAACCCCAGCTCATTGGTACGTCTGAAAAGGTTAAATTAATGTCCAACAAAAATTACTCTCCCAAGTCGACCCTCTCCAACAATACACCTCTCAACTTCCAAACTCAACCGATGCCAACAAATTACCTCCAACTCAATACTCCTCAAATTAAACACCCAAAAAAAAACCCACAAATTAAAATCACCTCCGACTTTGACAACCAACACTGAAACATGTGCCTCACAATTTGTATGATTTCTTCTTCTATATGTCTACAATCCCCAAAAAAGAGCACAATAGAATTTAATTTACTACTCACACACTACCACTCCACCACACACATAAACTCCGAGACTTCCTCCGACTACTCGTAATAAGACAGAACATCTATCACCCAAAACATCACATACGTCCAAAAATACAACTTTTTAAGTACAAAGTAACTCTCCTCCAAAGGAGCTACTCCCCACTAAATGATTTCTTTGGTTGACAAATAATAATTATATATTACCGAAAAATAATATATTTTTAAACTCAACTCCCTCTCTTACTTCACTTTCATTTCAATACACAAAAACACACTCACTCACGTCAATTCAACGGACTAAAAATCCTCCTTTAATGAGAAAGCACTGTAATTAAATTCCGCCATGAAACGATCTGACCCGGAACAAACGTTCGGCTTGAACTTGATCCTTGGATTTATGTAAGTAACTACACCAGAGATGCTCCAACTCCTCAAAGGAAATCACTCTTGTAGTAGTAATAATACTAATAAATTATTACTAATTCACTTTTCTCTATTTACTATTATTTCTATTGAGTACTCTGACTTTCACACAATTCAAATTTATGAACTTCGTCGTCACAATATACATTTAAAAAGAAAAAAATTAATAATAATAATACACTGGACTCCTCAACCCCTAAGTACTACTAATCTCTACATGAATTGTAAGAATGATTATAGTTTAAAAATTTGGCTCCGCTAGAATAATGCTAAGAGGACTTGAGGGAGACCGGAGATTTAAAAACAAAATAGGAGAATAATAATTTTAATAGGGAACAGAACGGAGTTGCTTGGAGGAGCCGTGGTTGTGTGTGCCGTGTAATAAGTAAGTACGGAGTAAGTATGTGTGCGAGTTTGTGTGCCAAGTGCCTGGTCAAGTGTGAATATAAAAAAAAAAGTAAAGTAGGCAGATTCTCCCACTCGACCACCATTGTCACAAAGTGGCAACTTTGGAGCTCAGTTTCATCGCAGCTTTTATTTCATTCCATCATATCAACTTTTTCCTCTATTTGTCTTCTTTTATTCATTTTAAAGTAGTCAAATGGGTAACAGTCAAATTTTTCCAATCTGGCCTCCAAATACCATCCTCTCTCATCCTTTTTACAACAACTTATCTCACTCAAGCCTTTCCCCTCTATAGATATTAAATACTTTAAATTTAATTTACGAGACTGATTTTTTTTGAACAATTTTTTTTTATGAACTATCCTGTCGTATTTCTCTTCCTACTGTAGTATACAGTCAACTCCTATCATCACAGCAGCCCTAGACCCTCTAAAATCTTTTGTAAAGGATAGCGTCTTTTGACAAAAGTCTTTTGTGACATGCTATTTTTTCCAGGCAAGACCAAAAATCCTAGCTCTGGGTACACCCAAAGGAAATGCGGATACTTAGGGAGGTTCAAATAATTACCCCTGTAGTAAAATACCATGTTATAAGGATGCATGAGAGGGGTTAAATAGGCAGAGTTACTGTATATTATTATATTTGGTATTTAATATCGTACGCAGTCCACGCTGGTATTGAGGGATTGGGAAGGGACGGGGATTCTGTCCCCTGTCAAAAAGCTCCTGGCTTTTGAAGTACTTACCTGGGGTTTTTTTTAAGCCTTGGGCTATTAATTGATGGTGATGGGGAGTCGTAAATCCCGTCCATGTACCAATAATTTTTTGTGTACAAATCTGTGGGAGCAGGAGCTCGGTATAGGTGTGAGAAGCACTCATGGACTCCTGATCTTGAGTTTTGTGTCACTCTCACTCTCACGGATGTTCCAAGTTTCAAATTCCCTTGGAGAGGACTTTTGGAGGAGTAGGAAGAGAGCAGGGAGTCAGGAGATGGGATGTTTTCCCAGGGATATTCCCTTCTTGAGTAAATTTTGGGGTTATTAGATGGTAATTGTTGTCAAATGAAACTGAGGAAGATGAGATGTAGTCCAAGGATGGGTTCTGATGGATATGTGTGGAATAGACAGGAGACGTATGGAATGATATATTTTTTTTTGAGGGGGGGGGAGGTGGGGGAGGGGGATGGGGAAAAACATATCAATGGATCAGTTTCTGAGCTGAGGATCGGATTTTGAGAGTGATACGGGAAACCAATTTTTTTTTTTTTGTGTTGCCTAATCAGCACGTTGCACTGTATCTGCTATTCATCACACATCACACATGCTGTCTTTTTGCTCACTTGGAGGCTGTTGTGAGGTGTCATGTCATACCAGTAGTGACTACTCTGTGGGGTAAATGATACTACTGCTGGTACAACACCATGTAAAACTCTCAGGAGGGCTGTGTCTCCACGTGTCATTTTTTTTTGAGCCTTTCATATATATTTTGCCCAACATTCCGATCTCCTTTACTTCCAATTGTCAGTTTCATCAAGAGTTTTTGTATTATGTGTTTTTGCAATTGAGGCAGTAAGGCTTGACTTTTTTTTTCCTGAGGAGCTCCGTCAGGCCTCAGTTATTGTAGCGTTAATTACTGACCTAGGAAATATAGCTGTGCTATGAGAACCACTTGCTGGTGTATGAAACTCGTATTCATTTAATTTTGGGAGGTATATTTCTGATGGAGGCTCGAATGTTCCAAGAGAGAGAGAGAGAGAGAAGGTTGGAGGACTTATGGAATTTGTTTTGGGTACTGGGGTTATGTGAACGATGGGGTTTAGAAGATACCCCAGGTGTCTTCAGAAACGTCTTTTAAGGTCCATGAATATTTCGAGGGTTGCGAAACATCATAATTATTAGGACTATTATTAGATAGTATTGAACTTAAAACCACGGATTTTATGAAGTGGCGAAATCCATGTCCGAATTATAATTAATAAACTTAAATTACATTTTGGAAATTTCGAAGATGATCGAAAGAACAAAACAGTCTCAGTGCGCGCGCGAGCAGTAAACATGAAATTATCCGATGGAAGCTCGAATTTCGGGAATGAAAAAGAATTTTAAAATATTAACTGTTTAGCAAGCAAACATAATGCCTGCAATTTATGGTTATTAGTGTAAGTAGGGTATGTCGATTTGAAAATGCCCGGCATTTTGGGCAACTCGCCCGCCCAAAATGCCAGGGCATTTTCATTTTAGGGCCAGGGCGGCATAATAGGGCATATTGGGCAAGGGCATTTTGGGCAGAATCGTGGAATATAATAGAACAATCTATACAATTTGACAATGAATTTGAAAATTTCTTTGTAATTTTGGAGAAAAAGCGTGGATGAAACCGGTTCAACCGGTGATGAAATACGTTTGGATACCATAGGTCATATTGAACATTACAATTTGTGAAACACCTGTACAGTACACGATACGGCTATAAATTAAAATATTCTAGGAATCATTTTTCCAAACTGCAGACGATGTAAAATTAACTTCCACCATCCTGGGAATATTCACATACCCCTATGCATGTATGTATATTACTGTGATCAGAAATGTCTTTTCGGTTAAAATTTGAACCCATACGGTAATGGTAATAACGGTAATTGTTTTATACACCAAAAAACTACAAACAACAATATTTGGGGAACCCGGTTGGAGGATGTATATTGGTTTCTATTTGAGCCATTTTTGGCTGATCGTTGCAAACTGCAGACAATAGTGATGTAGAATAAAATGAGTATAAAATTCAGCTACATCACCCATTTAAATTTTAACTGATCCATTACCATCAGATTTTTACTTTAGGAGTTCGTACTTCAAAAGAAAATCGAACTTCTGCCCGCCCGTCAGTGACGCATTTGTGAATTTATTTCATATTATTGTTTACATAGAAATTTATTTTCATAGGAGCGATAAATGATATCACCTCATGTCAATGAAATTAAATTGATTTGACTGTTTTTGCCATTAAAATATACGCGCATAAGCGAATAACCAGACATTCACATTTGCAACTTTTCCTTGGCTGCGCTTTCATGCATTTGGATGGATACTCCGAATATATGCTAGTAATCCAATTTTGGTGCTATGAAAATGCCCAAAATGCCCAACTTGCCCTGCCCGAAATGCCCAAAATCAGGGCATTTTCAAAAGCTGCCCACATGCCCAGTTTTTGGGCATGTGGGCAGGCATTTTGGGCATTTTCAGCTGGGCGGGCAAATACTGCAGGGCATTTTCAATCGACATACCCTAAGTGTAAGTAAAATATAGAATACAAGACAAATTTTGTGAACCGCTTGGCTACCAAGTTGTCGGCCAGCTTGTGCCTGCAATTTTTTGATCCCCACCCAATTACAGTTTTGGGTATTTTCCGTTTTGATTTTTAACGGATAGGAGAAAAGGGACCTAATAACATTATTTGATGCGAACATTTTCTGAAAACTTTGTCAATTTTTCCTACAAATTAGGGAGTCAAAATCCTGCCAATGTTGGTAGATCTAGTCCACGTTTTAATCGAAATAATTTCTGGCAATTCTAACTTAAAATACGACTTCGTCGCAACGATGTGAAAAAGATTAAACTTTATGTTCCTAGCAGATTTGTTTTGCTATTGGATTTGGGTTCAAAATTTAAAGCCTTCTGGTGATAGTTTGTTTTTGCTTGACCGATCAACTGCAGTATTTACCAATCTTAGACTGTCCGGAAGTTTTGGCACTACTACTGCTTCGCCTAACAATGTCGGGCGTTCTCTGACTGCAACAAAACGAAAACAATATAAACATGGATGAGCAAAAAATGAGGAACAAAGCGAGTAACAATAACGTAACGAACAACAATCAAAAAGGACTGACAATTACAGCAGGTAGTGCGATCCCGCCACAAAAATAATTGTTACACATAATACAAACACAGACAAATATCGGAACTTACCTCCCATTAACCCCACCCCCCCCCTCGCCGATGACAACTCAACAAACATGAGCTCATCACCGGTAATAATCCGACGGGAGTAATAGGTCAAAATAGATTGGGAATGTCTCACTGACAATGAATGCCTCTCAACCTCCCGTGTCATTACAATGACCTCAATGTTCCCCTGAGTTTTTCTTAATCAAAGATTGCAGTAAACTTTATGTTACAACAAATATTAAACAAGTCTCACTCAACATAGGAGAAATGTTTCTCTTACAATACCATGATGCTCTTATAAGGTGACAAATTTAAATTATAGTAAATGGAAATGTACATAAACAATTTTGCTCTCAGTTGTAATTCCACAGAGTGCTTCTTTCTTATAACCGGAACTCGCCTTGTGAAGGTGGAATTTAATAATGTGCTAATCAGAGACAAGGCCGAATTGTAAGCCGATGCAGAGGTTGGAGAAATCAAAGAATGGTAAGCACAGTGATGCCTATACTTTTCCAGTATTAGAATCCCTAATATGTATACGTTGTACATTAAGCAAATGTAGTTGGTACTGGATGGAAACTCTATCCTAAAGTTTTGTGAAAAATCCCAGGATTTTTTTTAGAGTAACATTATACTTGAAATTCAGTTGATGCTGAGAAATAGACCGAACTTTTTCATCCTGTATGACTGACTTGATCATGGGCTTGGTTTTGATGAAGAGCTTACTCTCAAATGGGGGTCCGCTGATCTGTGAGCCATTATCCAAGTTTTTATGTCAATGATGATGTCTTGTTTTGTAAAAGCGGAAATGTGGCGGAAGTAAGTACAAATATAAAACAGTGGCCCCAAACAAAGGCCGTCATAAATTATATTGGAGTAAAGCAAAAGGCAAGGTGAGGGATGAGGGATGATGATTCGAGGAGTACATAAAATACAAGCCCACAAGATTCCTCAGACTTCCAAAAAGCACTCACTGGCAATGGCTTTACGGCTACCTGTCCGGTGAGGCTGATGCCATATGTATATAACTGAGTATCTACATGTTCCGTTCGACAGACACATAATCTGAACAATGGAGTTTTCTCACTGCCTGAGAGATTTGTCATTCAAGTAAGAACGAACAGAAATAAATAAAAGGTTTGACTTATTTACGTGCCGCTACTTTTAGATAATTTTGGCGAAGACACCGCAGGACATGTCACTATATTTTCTTGTCGTTCCCTTTTGAGTCAAACACCAACGATACACTCAATCTGTGTACTGAGTCAGACTCAAGGTAAATGAATTTTAGGACTGCATTTTCCTTGTGTTCTTCACTGATTTGGTAGTCTCATTTCCATCCCCCCCCCCTCACAACCTCATATATATATATACATAGCCATATGCCTCTGCAAAAATAAAGATAAATACCAGGTTGCCTCCATTTAAAATGTCAAAAGTATTCTGACATGAATTACTTCCCATGTGAGGAGGGTTATGTAACTCAGTCAGAGCTCTCCGGAGCCCTCCTGCATCCTAATCTGTCAGCTGCTGACTAAATTGGTATCGCATAGGATAAAATTCTGGGATGCCTAACGCATGATGCAGACAGAGTCATTGAGGCTGTACTCTTCCGTACTTAACTCACTTAATCATATCGAGATTTATGACCTTCTGGAGTGCACAAGACATGTATCTTTGGTAATCATGTATGCAGCTCACAACACACTACGTAGGATTGTTTGGGTAATATACGACTGCATCCGTCGCACCCGTCTCCCTCAAAAGAACAGAGCGTGAGATTACCAATGCTCCAAGTTTAAGGGGGATTCTTAATTGTTCGTAAAATAATTATCGTATTCGCATGACCTGCAAAGCAAGAGCGTCTTTTGGGAAGCTATATAGTGGTCCTAGCACACCTCCATTTGTCTGCTTTTTCAAAACCTCAACAATGGCCAGATTTTTTCTCACTCTTAATTTAAAAGACTTTTATAGAACGGTTGTAATTTTAGCCCACTGTGCATACGGTTTTTGTATCTGCTCAACAAGATATCTGAGACTTTAGGGCTAAATAGTATGACGCTCTGGACGGACAATACCATGTTGACAATAGAGGCAAGCCTTTGCAGACGTTTCATTCTACTAAACTCATTGTTAGTCTTGTCTTGAACAGCATTACATGCTACATACATGTAGTTGATCGTGAGCAATACACGAATCACGAATGCACAATTTTGTTTTCTTTTTGAGGCACAACAAGACTGCATTTGCTTTTATGTTATTTCTATGACTCTCCTCCGGAGAGATGGTTCAGTTTTTCAAGCACTTAAATAATTATTATGGTTGCTCAAAAAGCCTATGTGATAATAAAATAAAACGAGTGTATAAATGCTTGCTCATTGAACAAGCTCTACCTGTGTAATTGGATGATCCAATGATTGTGTGATGCTCTGTATCTTCAGAGATACATAGATATAGTTATACGTCTGAGGCAGGTACATAATAACATAAATTCTCACCGTGTCCTTAAAAAGCTGCGCTTCCAAAAAATGTACGAAGAAGAACTTGACGCGTAGACGTCTTTTTTTTCCAACATTTCCAAATTACGTTCGAATAATCGACTTCATCGAAATCATCATGGATTCCCTAAGAATCGAACATCAGTTAAACTAAGGAATTTGCTTTTGACTATAAGGTCCTAGTCCTTGCTGCTCCTTAACCTGACGAAAGGGTGATACTGTATGATGCACGCAGCTCAACTCTAAGATTTGTAATCTTCCTAACTATAGAATCAATACAGGAATAATTTGGACGTGCAGACATGTCCCTAATATCATCCTATGGGAGACCAATTCAGAAATGTTTGTGAATTAATTTCTAACCTAAACTCTCTCTTTGTACTGTTTGCCTAAAAATTTTCTACTCGTCCGCCCTTGTAATTAACTTCCATTATATGAATTGACTTTTGAATAAATTTGTGGAGCTTCGCTTTATAATTGTGTTTGTGGACGAAAGACTGCCTTGCATTTTCTAAATTTGGTACATAAAGAGAGAGTTGTCATACGTGCTGAGTGAGTTGGAGAGAGATGAAACGGTTGAAATAAAAAGATATGAAGGAGGAAGTTTGATTATATCTCCCTTTAATTTGTCTACTCATGTTTACCGAAGAAGCTTAAAGCTTAGAAATTGGCTCCTGTGGGGGCGTCCGCCTCACATTCTCCCTCCTATATGACATGATGACCTTCCATAGGCTAGATCTGGCTTGGAGTAATGGGAATTGACAGAGGCAGACGGTAACATAAGATATGTGGAGGATTTACAGAACACCTATAGAGAGATATAGAGATTTTTATGCAGACACACTCTGTTCTCACTGTGGGATCACCCAATTATCATGAGTAAACTGGCAACCACTTCATCAAAATAAATTTAGCATCTTACCCTCCATTCCCCTCCCCCCCTCTCTCCCAATATGTTAACTATCTACCCAAAGGCTTTTGGTTTTTTAATTTTCATTTGCGGCCAAGTGTTACTTTTCCATCAATATTTTCATCCTGGGATCTCGCATCCGCACATTCTTTCCCAACGAGAGATAACAATTTGGGTTATGTATATACTCCAGCTACAGTTCAGAATTGACACAGATGGGTGATGTGCATCATGCCTGTAGTGAACAATATACGGAGATAATGGCCCCACAATGGAATCAATATGATCGTAATTTATTCTTCTCTATTATGCGGTCTGAATTAACATTAATATTATAATTGTGAGTCTTCTGTTACGGCAAAGCCTCACGTTTTCCACCGGTTGTTACGGTACCGTGAATTGACACGTCTAGTTACGACATGGGGACTCAATTGTTGACCATACATTTATAGCTAAGCTGTACAGATGCGGATCTTACGTAACACTTGTGCTCAAGTTCCGACCCAACACAGACCCAATTAAATATTGCAGTTCTAAAACGAATTTTTTGGTTTTTATTGGAAGTTATTTTACAGCTTCCACTTCCAGCTTTTAGTTATAAGTAGGTCCAATGTCATGGTTTTCTTTTCAGATACATGTGTTAGTGACGGAGTGTGTTTAGTCGGAGTGAACCATCCAACCGCATAAATACTCGTTACATGGTTAACTGACTCGTGCACAGCCTGACATGGAACGTGGAGAGCTAACAGTGTATGGATGTGTGTATCTATATATATATATATATATATATATATATATTTATATATATATATATATATATATATATATAAATAGTGACTAACTCCATTAACAAACTGCTCCCAGGAAAATGTCTTGCATAGTAAACGACTGGAAGCACTTACAATAGCATCCTAAGCCATAAATTTAAGATTTTGATAAACAACGATTTTATCACGTACAGCATCCACTGTACAGTAATCTCCTGATTGCATAATCCTAAATCTCTGGTAGGCTAATCCATTCAAGAACCGGTACATATACAACAGCAGTAGAGGCAATGGGCACAACCTGTCTTTATTGTTATACTAAACGATAAATGATTTGACCTTGTCATAATCATTTTCTGCCGTGGTTCTGAGAGCCATCAATAAAATCCTATTTTCGTGGGTGTAAAATGAGTTTAAGATCATGTGGAAGATACGGATATATACAATGTTCGATAGAAATGTGTAAGGATGCGGGGAAGAGAATAAAATGTTTTATTACCACCTCTTTTTTACTCTCTGTGAAAGGTCCCAGAGTAGTCAAATTAGGTTTCTTCAAAAAGAAAAATTTCGTTTTATATTTGACACAAAATTTTAATCAAAGACTTGACAATGTATAAGCATCAAACGCTGGAAAAGAATATTTTTACAGTAATATTTTTATTGTCTTGAATTAAACCAGAGGGATAAATATCATCACAACTGGGATCTACTATATAGTTGCCATTACATGTTCATATGGGTAGAAAAGCCCTTTACAATACACTCTCAGCACTCAAGCTTCTCTCTCAAAATTTGGGCACATTCTTAAGATTAGATAGTCTAGTGGAATTTATTTAATTCAGTCATTTCCATGGGATGTGTCTCACATCTCACAGTCAGCAGGGTGACGAGTGCCGACTGATTTTTTAACAGTAGGCCGGATCATTCGTCGGCACGTTGTGTCCAAGTATTTGGAGATTATCAGGGTTCAAGTCCATTAATATTTTGAACGTAATTATTGCAAAAGTTTTGACTCTGTCCACAACAGGGATAATCTTGTTTACATTTCAATTACCCTTATCATCTATGGATGATAAGAGTCATCGTGTACATATTTTAAGAATTTAGCACTTGCTCTTAGCACGCAAATAGTCAGTCGGTTCATATCAACACAGAAAGTCTACCTGATTTGATATAATTAATCCCATCTGTTACGAAATAAAAATAGGCACATATGCCCTCTCCAAATAGAGTGACCAAATAGCAGTCCCCACGCTACTCTGTATATGGGAGAGATATGGAGAAGAGGAAACAATAAAATCATGTGGTTTGGGAGATAATTTTGACGGAAACGAAACACTCGTATGTAAATATTGTTAACATCCAAGTACTTACTATGTGATTTGATTCCAACGCACACTTCACATTTCGTAGTCAAGTCGCTGGAGCAAGTTAAACGGGACGCAATAAATCAGCACAAGCCTTCTGTAAACACTCCAACCTCCAACAATCTACCATTCATATCCTGTGGTTACTTTATTTAGTTTTTTTAATGCTGTGAAAGCTTTGTCTTATTTTAAATCATGTCGAGTCCAGGACCTCGTATAGCCCTATTTCTGCAAAAACATTCCTAAACTATGCGTCGAAGATTTGAAACCTACAATAGTCCTCTTGCGAATCATGCAAAACCCTCTGCAGAAAATCTAAGAACAACCCCGCTCCAAAAATTCTTATATGATTGTAGCTTGTAGTATTGTAATAATTACTTATATACGTACATTGAACATATGTATCTATAACTTATACTTTTCAAGAGACTTGAAAATTCTGAACAAGTCTATCGTGAGTATCGTTTACTTCACATGAATTCAATCAATTAAATTATATCCAAATACCTGCTATACAAGAAAGATTACAAATCCGAAGCAAGGTGCATGCAACATTCTAGTACTGTAAAATGCTCATGAGTGCATGCAAATATCTGTATGGATCTATAGATTGCATAATAACTGAACATTAAAAAACCATGTTCTGACTGGGCCCCTTGACTGGGCCCAAAGTTCCTGCCGCAAGGCTAATTTATACTACTGATTTGCATAGAATTCCCTCTCGAACTCCTTCCTTTCCCTCTCTGTAAGAACACGCACGTTTTGCTGCAAGTGACTTTGCAAGTAAAATAGGAGTAGGACTACAGATGGTCATTAACGAGCACCAAAGGTGTTTAACAATAATTATTCGAAAAAGCCTTACTTGTAGTTATTGTACTTATATATAGGGACCCCAAGCAAAAGAAAAAAAAAACAATGTACTCCTGGATTCCTTCATTAAAATAGAAGTTACATGACAGGAGTCAGCATAAGTATACATATGGCGTGCATTAAAATTGCTACTACGGCATTGCAGTCCCTGATGGTCATATCATAAATGCATTGAATAACTGGTGGCCACTGCACTGGTTAGCAATGAGCATCATATCAACATTATCAACACAAAACACAATATAATTAAAGCATTTGGTCCTACAACAGGACTCTGACATATGTACATTTTAAGCACACTTCAGGTTTCCCAAAGTTTCCTTTGACTTATGGAAGTTTCGCTCAAGGAGTTTGGGAGATATGGAAATTTGATGCTCTGTAATGACAACATTTAGATTCAAAATTGTTCTTGCTTCCCTGAACACTCGAACATTGTATGTTCGATGGAGTATCGGGGTTTTACAAAAAAAAAATCGAGATGCTCATATTATGAACAAAAAAAAACAAACTCTGGTACTAATAGCGTAGTAAGGTGTGCTGTCACTCGTAATTATCCCATAAGCATGGAAGTAGCTGTTGGGTGACTGGGATGCAAAGAGCATAAAGATATAGCACATACAAGCTCCGAGGGAATTATATTGTAATGAGAACATGTTTGGATATGATTTTAATAAAGTAAACATGCGACATGCTCGCATCTTAAATACGGGCTGCTAATGAAATGCAACCCACTTTTGAACTCCTGAAGCGTAGTTGGTATTGAATAAGTGTTATTTTTGGTTATTTCATACATTATCATACGAGATTGTACCCTATGTATGTATGTACATACATGGACCTGCATCTACAGGATTGATGAAAGCAATGTAGCGTGTACGCATCCAAGAAATTAATTCTTCCCACAGTCTCTTAAATAGTCAGGGCAAGTACCTACCATCAAATATAGCACGGGACTTGTCTCAAACAATGGAATAAAACAATATTTGACAAGCCCTCAAGAAAGAAAAAAAAATGGAATTAAATAAGATCAAACTTTCACTTCACTCCTTTCCTTGAGGAGCTACTACATTGGACACGTACCTGCCACTCTTTACACCATCCGTCTGCACCCTTGTACGTGAACCCAGGTCAAGAAAGGTTGATAGCCAATTCCTGTCATCACTTTTGTTTGATTCCTACACAAAACTCAATCCTCTATGGATGTTGTGTTGGAGACTGCATTTGAGTCCACCGTGGATGCATATAATTACATATGTACACAAGCTTCTATACGTAATTGCTATTACCAGCAATTATGATTCACAAAGCTCATCTGATTTGAGTTGAGAGATCTGAGTTTATTTTTAGCTGATTGCGAATGCCAAAGTTGAGGTTTCGTAATTATGTAAATACAGTATAATTATTTAAATGGGTTTAAAATATTTGTACTAATCTACAGTCTCTATTCTCTCCCGTCATTTATTTGTGCTGGCAATCACTCTCATAATTTTTGACCCAGGGAATGCAGTAACCGGGGAAAAAGTGAGGAGAGTACATACTTTGCATACTTAAAATAGCAATAATAATTGTTATTATTTTTGAAGGCCGTTTTCCTCCAAGCATGATGTCAACTTTGGCAGTATGTTTGAAGAGTACTGTAAAATCTGGTAACGATTCACTCCTACTCCTACACAGATGCAATGACATCATGACTCCAACAGATGATTTGACATAAGAAGTCCCAGCTCAGCTGAACCCATGTACACACAATAGGGGACACTACAGACAACTGAAACAACTACAACACCCAACGGAAACTATACAACAGAAGTTGTCAGACAGAATGTAAAGAATATAATTGATTGATATTAGTTGTCACAGGAGGATGTTTATTTACGTGAGGATCACTCATCAGTAAGTGCTTCATTATGAGGGCCAAAAAAACAGAGCCGGACGTGCTGTGCCAATAAATTAGCTAATTTTCATCTACATATTTGTAAGTGTCATATCCACTTTGCCCTCACTGATTGTGAGGTTAGATCTTCGGTGATGTTCACAGGAGTAAGAATAAACCTTTATTTATATCTCCAGCCATGATTACAACAAAATAAAGAGAGCTTACAGAGTTTGGCAACTCTCATTCAGGATTTAAATACAAATATGAAGTATCTCTTCCTCCAAACGCATCTATGGTAATTGGTAATGTAGCATCATTAAACCCCCAGTATGTTTTCACTCCCAGTACGAATTCCGTTCATATTTACAATGTGAGTTAAAATCTCGACTCTTACTGAGCTACACACACACATACACACACACACACACAAAGGTAACGTAATATTTCCCACTTGTGCTAATTTGCAAACAGAGCTGAATTGTCCTTGATTTTTATTCTTGTAATTTTCTTGTACTTAAAATAATTGATACAAACGATCATAAAGCAGCATTAATTTATGTACATTTCAAAAAAAAAAAACTAGCATCGGACTACTTTGTAAGGTCTATGTGAGGTAACTATTGTAATCTATATAATTTTTGTGAATAATTACAATATACGTGGTAATAATTAATAACAAGATATATTAGGGCATGAAACATATAATTAACCCAAACTTATATAAAGGTATCTAGGTTAAAATCTAATGAATTTTCCCTTGTCAAGGTAAACTTTAAATTAAAAATAGTGAGTGTGAAGGGGAATAAAAAAAAATAAAAAATATTTGCACACACGGTTTCATGAATCACAGGAATTTGTAACGCAGATCTGTGAGCGTACGAAATGGAAAGTAATTTGAAGGTGCTACCGATAAAATCCTCTCATGGTGTAGGAATTTGCAGCACTTGACGACAGGCCTTGTTCTGTCCTAATCCAATTCTTATATTCGGAGACTTTAGTGTAAGCAGATGGTTGAGATCCACAGAGGCTAGCAGCCCAGGACGTAATTCCGGTGAGGTACGCCACGCTGTTGTTGTCTGTGTAATGTATGGAGAGAGAGAGAGAGAGAGAGAGTCATGAACAGGAGTTAATTAACAAGCTCTGGCAAGGGAGTAAAAATAAACTAATAAAAACACCCAGGATCCATTTTATAGTCCCAATGTGCCTGAAATAGTTGACGCAGTGCTTTCTATCTCGAGCCATTTCTTCATTTTCAAATGAAATAACAACAACAAAATATTTTACCAAAGCATGCCAAAGGACCTCCCGAGTCTCCAGAGCAAACATCCGATCCTCCACCAAGGGGTCCAGCACAAATCATTTTATTTGTAAATCTTGTCCTCAGATTCATGGAGTACATGCTCCTCAAATAATTGGAGCTTGGCTCTACATAATTGGGAGGTAAACGTCCGTCGAACACATTTTGGCAGGTTTTGAAGGGCAAGAGTGGCACTGAAGCGTACAGAAGACGATCACTCAAATTCCGGGTCTCCGTGCTCCCCCAACCGGACACAAAACAATAAGTCCCATCTTTGAATTCTGGACCATCCAAGCAAATGGGCTGAACGTGCTGATCGCAGGTTACTCCTCTTCCCTGATCATCCTCTATTGTCATTAGTGCTATGTCATTCTCGTATTCATAATGAGTCTCACGGTGCTGCACATAATCTCGAACTCGAAATTTTCTCCCTTTGTTGTGTCGGCTGTGGGTTCCAACCTTAAAAATTTAATTTCCGTTTATGTAGATACAGACAATCCAGACTATTTAGTAATGAACTCCGTCAAATATTCTAAATATTCACTCCAACACATGCACAAAAAACACATTTTTGAATGATACATTATTTGTTTTTTCCAAACGGCAAAAATTAGTACGCTAGCGAAAGTGAATATCTGCGAGGGTTGACAAGGGAGACTGAAATACATTTATTCCCATGCATTTTTAATTTCTCTTTAAAATTTGAGTACGTGTCTGGTGTTGTTGTTACCATTTAATGGAGATTCGCAGTATTAGAATTTAGGAGATCCTAGTGTACTCCATGAAAATTTTTTACTGCTATGAATTTATCTAAAACAGCACTATAGTTCCTACATATTAATTCATTAATCCTGTTATGTAGTATTCTCATCATGGGCATAAATTACAATAGCCTTTAGTGTGGGCTCTGGCACCTCTGGGCCCAGGTGTTACTATTAGATATTTATTTTTAAAAAATCCGTCCCACTTACTAAAACTTGGTACCTGTCCGCATCTTTGTCCAGGCAGTGCGAGGCTGTGAGTACATGACGAGATGATATGAGAGTGCCCCCACATATGTGGTCCCAAGTGTTTGTCCCATGCCTATTAAACTGCTCAATCCTCACTTGCCATGGGAAGTCGTTCCCGACAGCTGCAGTTCCGTTCCAAATTCTGGCATCTCGAGGAGGAACTCTTTGATGGCGTCTCTTGCAGTCACAATTGAGTGGAGCGGCTTCCGAGGATATCCCCCCACCACCTCGAATGCGACCGAGTCTGTTGGTTCGGACAAGTCTGGACTTCTCGTTGTGCCCTAAAACTGAGGTCCCTGTGCAATGAGGAATGTCGTTCATGTATGTCAACACCATAAAAACAAGGCACAAGTACTTTCTCAGAGATAACATCGGGCGGGACTTCATTTTCGTATTGCAGTATAATTGTCCAGCCAGCAGGTCTGACCCAAAGAAATGTCCCAAGTGATGTAGCAGTAGAAATAAGAGATTATTAATTATGTGAGTACATCAGCGGGAACTGGAAAGTCGAGAGTCGAAAATAATGGTTCAGTCATCATGTTAATAAATTAATAGTACAGAGTCACGTACGTCCTCACAAACTGGAAGTACAAGATTGGATTTTTGAGGAATTATTTTTTATAAATAGAATGGATTCTTACCCAAAAGTGAAACTCTGTCGTCGGGAAGGAACAAGGGGGTTGGACGTTGGAGTCCTGAGTCACCGTACGTGTACTGAAACCTGTTGCGGAGAGAAAGCAGAGTAAAACGAGACAAAAATCAGACTTAACTTTTCTTTTATACAAACAAGAGTGTATACTTATGCTCTGTGGAGGGCTTATGCAACTGCATAAAATAAATGAGTTTTAGCTAAGTGTCTCCACAAATAATTCGCTATCTAGGGAACAAATGATGCAATGTGGAGTCTCACACAGACACAGATGACACTGAAAAGGAAGGCCACCAAAAATAAATTAAGGGAATCACTGATCAAATATGCGTAGACTCGAGCTGGCTCTCTGCACGTACCTATATTTTGTTATTGTGCCAACTTAACTGCATTTACTTGCACTTTATGCACTTGGAAAAACATCACTGCACTTTACTCCTTACACACTGACTCTGGGCTGAAAAGCAGGGGAGTACATGTCAGGGAAAAAATATTGCATGTGCAGTCCCAGCCATATGAAGAGACTCAATGTATCCAGTAGCTCAAGCATTCCAATGGAAACAGGGATAGTATCGAATGGTCAGGGTACAATTTCCTATGCAAATTCATCAAATGATATAAGAGCAGAAGGAACTGATCTGTATAATTATCCCTCCTAGCATGACACATGAGCTATAAGAACGCTCCTTCAAGACACGCCGGTTCACAGTGCGGATGTATATGTGATCCCATGCTATGGGGAAATCTCAGAGGAGTCAAAGGTGTCTGTGTGTACAGAGGCTCACCCAGCTTCGGCAAGCACACTTCACTCACCCCAATATAGAAAGGAGAGTTTCTTCCCAGCAGCACCACCAAAAACCAAGAAAGAGGATTGATTTGTGTTTGGGACACGATTTTTGACAATTTAATTACTTATTTTGAGGAAAAGTTTGGAATTAGGTAGAGAATTAATATGAAAGTACGGGGAATATAATCACAGTGTGAAAACCTCTTGGGGCACTGTGAGTGAGTGGCGTTCAGTAATGATGACGGCCGATGAGGGTAAAAAGGAAAAGAAAATTGACAAGCCTAGTTTTTTTTTTAAGGTTAACAATATATACCTATATATAAATATATACTTGAATTAACTTCCCAAGAAATACGTATGACTCTCCCCATCAAAATTCCTACTGAACTAGTGACTTTGTTGCCCCGCCGTATACTCCAGTCAAAATGAATTACCCTGAGTTAGGAGTGAGAGATTTTATATTAATCGCTTTCCTCCAATCCCCAACCCATTACCAATCACGCCTTTTTCGCAGTTTCTGTTTTAAAAATGTGATTATCTTGGAACGTCAACAGGGTCTGCCTTAACCTAGAGGATGTGCATGTAGTCCGACTGTCTCCGACTTATATGGAAGTAAAATTAATAATTCCATTCAATCAGGAGGATTTCATTAGTCACTAAAGTAGATCAGCTCAACACCTACCTTAACTCAAAGGACTTTGACCAGGCTTAGCCCCGACGAGGCACATCTGTACATAATATACATAGATACTGTCTATGACCACACAGATGAGGACAAACGCATAATCCCATACAATGGATTGCCAATCCGCCGGCTTTCCCTGCTTACACAACGGAAATCATAATTGATGGAATTTATCACATGATGAATCTCCATCTTCACCCTAGTCACTGTCACTCAGTATACCTACTATTTTGCATTACGTTTTTTCCAAGGCGGAACTACACAAGTGGGATCATAAATGGCATCAAGATAAGAGGGGCTTCGGTTGTTTCACTTACTACTCCAAGTACATAATTACATATAGATACATACATGTGTACATGTAAATAGACCGAAGACAATGCACAAAGAGGGAGAGAAGATAGGATGCAATTTGTGTATAAATGATTGGAAGGAGTACTGGGGTCAAATTAGCATTACGGCGGGTGTGTGTTTATTGTCGTAGTTTTGTGAGGGATCAATTAAACCATTTATATACCTCACATATCTATGGGTAGACTCAACCTATAGTTTATGATGTGGGAAAATGCATATTGGATAGAAATAAAGGTACATATATTGGAAAAAGGGCGAAAATGGTTAGGGTGAAAAAGGGAATCAACTGCGTCGTAGACTGCTGACATGGTAACTTCAATCAGAATCAGAATCCAGATGCCATAGCATTGACTCAGTTCTCAATTCACCAGACATACAGATACATAAATAATCATTCGAAACTGTCTTCACCTTTAACCTATAATTAAAACTGCATGTTGCTGAGTGTGTACAACCATGCTGGTACACTTGTAGTACCTATAGGCTGAATGATTTTATGACTCGAACATGATTGCCAACTGAATTCCGCTTGCAGCTGGCTTTCCCTTTCACAATCCCTCAGCACTTGTACTTAAAATACTTACTCCTCGTTTCTGTGGCATATGTATGGAAATGTCTGAGTCAGCAGGTAGTACACACACACGGTTAGGGTTAGGTAGACAGTTACCAATAGGTAATTGTGTTTTTGATGCCAGTGTCACCGTGTGCGAATCCCATTCATTTGGTCTCTGCAGGTCCCTTCTGCATGAATGCATGTACCGGATCAATTCATTCGGATTCAACAGACTTTATGTATCCTTCAGTCATTTTGTTTTTTTTTTTGCGACCTATTTTCTCTTTTTTATATTACTCCATACAGTAGTACATTTGCTGCAATCCAGTCCAACAACATTTTTTTGAGTCCTTGAACATTGAAATCCAATGCGGCGTATCATTCCATGGATTCTCCTAAACATTCCTTATCCCCTAAAATGAGGAAAAAAGTAAACTGGAATTAATCATTTGGGGTATAAAAGTCAGAATGAACGTTTGTTTATCTTTCTTTGTATAAAGTACGTTCCGAGCCATATCAAACTTAATAAATAAACTCCATTAAGGTATAATTTATAGACAGACACTAGTAAATATCATTAGCTATGTATGTACGGGGACGCCGGAATTTTTTAAAAGTGAAAGCTTTGAATCTTTTTTTATAACGTTTAAGGAAATGTCCAAACGAAATTCTCGAGTACAAAAAGAGTCAAATGATTTTCGCTTTCTTCCAACCGCCAGAGGGAATAGATTACTCTGTTGCAACACTTTGCAACATTGAATTGTCCTGGTTGAAAATTTTCTTTCAACTATCGCTAATATGTAATTATCTGGAATAATTTCTATGAGAATTCCAAAACACAGAATAGAAGGCTTCAAAATTGGATACAGTAAATACTTGCATAGGTAATTACATATACTAAACTTAAATTTGAAATTAACTTTAGAATTTTGTATACGCTGCAGTCCAACTTCATAAGTCATTTGTTTTTATGGAAAAAGTAGTGGTTACATATGGGACTGATTAGGACCCGTCGCCAGCCAGTTATAGGATATACTTGAGTTGAGTAAGTTCCATGTAAGGGATTCATTGAAATGGAAACTAAATTTAAGGGGTAATAGCATAAATTCGAATTACAGCAAAATATGTTCCCAGTGCTCGTCAAAATTTAGTTAGAGTCAAGCTCTCTCTTGTCAGTGCAAAAAAATTATAACAGTATGATACTACTATTTAAAGTACATCTAAACAATGTATATTGTACTTTATGCGTCATTGAAAACTTGATGTCTTGTCTTCCTTTATTGTAAGAAGAAGTCTTCAGAAACTTCTGTCTGCTTTTCAATAACTACTATGCAGATATGTTCTCATTTAATACAAACAAATAAAATGTTGTTATAAACTGAGACAAAAACGTCAATCCCTAAAGATTCTTCTACAATAGCAAGAATTCTTACTTGCATAAATTACACCCTTGCGTGGTACTCGGGTGAGAATAGTCAATTTGTGAAATGACTGGGAATGGCACAATCTAGTGATGAATTGAATCTAGTAGCAATCCATCTTCCAAGGTGAATGAATTTGCTTGCAGGTGAATAGAAACATGTTGCAGCTGTGTATATCTAAACTTACATAAATTGCTAATATTATAATTTTATCGGAGCTCCTTCCATAAATGAATGCTCAACTCTTCCATGGACCCTCTCTTCAATCATATTGCGTTTCCCGAATTTCAAAGACTGGTTCAAGACTATGCTCCTTTTCCAAAAACAAAACCATATGCCTTCGGTATTTAGTATATGAATAGCATCTCATCATGTTGTAGGCGTGGGTTGGTGTTTTGATACATGTACCATATAATAATTATGTATATGCATAATGACTATACTAAAAGTGTAAATTTATACCACATGCCTTACAATCACCATCAGTGAGTAGTGAAGCTCATGTAATACATGCACATTATTTTAGCATTCAGAGACCACTATATTTGATTAACATATTAAATAGGGGGAGCATTCTTATGTTCATTGTAACGATGCGGTAATAAACCATTCCTTGTATTTCGTGAACAAGACTCCACACTCCAATTTCGTAGAAACGACTAGCTGGCGTGACTCTAGAAAATAGTATCTACGAATATTTATTGCTCCTAAAAGTTTTCAGATATCAGCAAGTCGGTGGTTTGTGGAAAAGTGACTGTTATTTTCAATTGAGGCAATCAGTTTCAGATTTTCCAGGGAATGGAATATCCAAATGTTTATATTCTTATGAACTATAGGTTATACACTCGCATTGGTAATTATTAAACCGCTGTCATCTAAATTAAATGGCTTTAAGCTGAAACTAATTAAATTTTAAAATGTGGTTAGTTTTCTAAAAAAATCACATTCTTATCTTCCTTTGATAGGGACCACAAGGACTTACAGATATGAGGTGTGTATTTAAAGGTAAGAACCTATGAGCACCGTACACACATTTGTCTACAAAAACATGGACTCAGCTATGAAAGAGCTACTGCAGTTAAGCTATTTTTATACTAAAAAGTCATACACACAGGGCTAGGAATCAAAACCAACTGTAGTTTCTTTAGCATCCCAAATGTAGGAGTCAGTTGGAATTTGGAAATTCCAAGAAGCTGTGTCCCGTAAATATTTTGCATAAACATATCTTCAATGGTGAAGTCTAAGCAGACCAGCATTTATGGTAGCTCATTGCCCCGAAACCCTAGTATCATTCGATCACTACAGATTGGTCCTGCTTCCTTAATTACTAGTTTCAAATTGAAGCTCTCCACGCAACCGAACACTGCAGGATACTGCATGCTAATAAGAATAATGTTGTTGATGACAATCTGATGGCGATAAAACTTAAATGGCCTTTGGAATTACAACCATGTTTGAGAGCGCTATTGTGTTCCGTGGGAAGTTATTGATTTCCCTCGATTCTCAATGTATAAGGAGAAGCATCCCCACTATGACAGACTTGCACATAATTTCACAATAATTTTCGTTACTCATTGGCGTCACATTGAGCACATAAATGGACGAAGCGGAGGAAAGATCCACTATTATATTATACTAAATAGTCTATGTAGACAAAAGTTCAAAAATAAAATCAGTGCTACTGTCGTTTTGCCCGGATTCCAAAGTTAACTTCTTCAACCGAATGTTCCTTCCCATCCTGTATCATTACGTAGGCCAAAAATGATGCGGAAGCATTATACTTGCTCACATTAAAATGGAACTTCCAATGTTTACTATATATTATATCGTTTAAGACATCTGGCAACTGGCAACTGCCAGTTACAAACTTTTCTATTTCCGTAATTTGATAGCGCAGCTTTCATAGGTGGGCAAATACACTTTGTAGCTGGTTACCGTATTTCCTTGCCCACAATTTTTTAAAAATCCGTTCCTTTTCCCACAGGATGGCTTTCGTCGTTCCCATCAACAAAATTTTATTCTAAAAGGGATTCATTGTAGTGCATCTACTTCAACCCTTACAATTTAAACATTTTCCAGGATATATTCAAAATACAGTATTTCAAATAATCAGCATGAATGTTAACTGTGTTGAATTTTATTCAACGATATCATCATTCCCAGTTTTGTCCCTGGCTTTCTGAAAGTTTCAAAAGTATTGAGCAAAAAAATTAAGGGTTACTTTTTTGTAGATTTTTAGCTCAAATTATTGCCATTTACAATTTACTGTCTATTTCATTGGGATTTTTTTTCTGCTAGATTTAGCGTGTAGCTTCAGGCTGTCAGGAAGGTTCCCAGCATTGGTAACTGCAATGTGTAGTCTGCGTCTGCTGATTGTGAGTGTGAGCTATTCATGTCACTACGCGAAAACCCGACTTTTCCAGGCACGCAACCCTTAATCTTTTGTAAACACGCTTGAGGGTAGGCAAGTTAGCCTTGATTCAGTAATTATCTCATTATACGTTCAGAGCTGGGGTAATGATGTTACCACCCCCAAGTTAGAATCGAAATGATTCATACTACTGAGTGAGCAAAGCTCATACCATGTAATTGTAACAACACAAGTTCTTATTTAAAGGATTCAATTATGTGTTATATGCACGCACTTTATTGTCACAGTTTTGTATTGAAAACAGCCATTATTGACTCAGTATATTATTTGACATAAGGTATTCATAATTTATAATGTTTGAATGTTACGACGAAACTTATTATATATTATTATCCAAGTGATTTTGACATACTAATGCACCACTTGACTATTGTCACGATATCATCAAATATTGATATAAGTGTAAGAATTTTACAAATGGGATCATTGCGAATAGTTATGAAGAAACATGTCGAAATTATACCTTGTTGCAAAGGTGCCCCAATTGATTAGCCTACCTAAATTCCTTCCTATTTTTACAAGCTTGTTGAACCCTAAATGAAAGCCTACCTACTTTAAAAAAAGAAATACTTACCTTATTTCGTACCTAAAGGCAGCTATAGTTTATCTACTATAGGAGTTATTTTAGCCGTAATTACTGCACCCTATTATATCCCTTATAATTGCCTGGATTTTACATCCTGGCTACTTTTATCCTACAAATAGGCCCAGAAATATGATAGGTGGGCATATTGGCATTGATGATGATGTTCGTAATAACAAAAAGGAATTTTTGCTGCTAGAGATTCCTTGGAAATATACTTTTCTCTTTACGGGCATAAATATTTCCACACATTTCCATTTACCATGCTGTTAACTTTTCTTCGTATAAGAGCATGTCTTAGTAATTGTCACTTTTTAATGCTGCTCATTTAAGGGGCACTAGTATAAAAATAGCTGGAGTTCATCTCTTCCAGATGAGTTTCAGCTACAGTTTTATAACATTTTGCAAATAGAATTGATTGTGAACACCAAGAATTCCGGAACTACAACAATACCATTACGACTTGGTAGTTTTCTCTAAGTCAAACTAGAAAATTCTCTTATGGTAGTGTTATTGTGGTTTGTAACCCTATACTGGGAACTCCGGGAAGCCAGAAAGTAGTTGCTAAAGAGAAAAAAATATGTTTGGTGATTACACTCATATCGTCTGCCACCTTCTCGGTATACCTAGTCTTAAGTCGTAACACTCCTTTATCTAAATAATCCTCCCCGAATTCCTTAATTATGATAATGCCGGTTTTATTGGGTCATCATTGTCCTCGCAGCGGTTATCATATCTTCGTGGTCAGAGGGAAAACCCCACTGGACCCCCCCTAATTGACCACTTCTTAGAAGTCTTGCATCAGTATGGACCCCGTCAGGACTCTAACCAGAGGCTCATCCGCAGTAAGTACAATAACCCTAGCTTCTCACGCTAAATTGACCACTCTGAAAGAGAAAAAACTATGCATATTTTCCATTAACAACAAAATCCTCTACATGATTATTTGCCTACATGCAGAAGGAACGGCATACAGTTTTTTATCATTTTTACTGAAAAAATAAAATGAACCACGTGTTTACTAAAGTGCTGAAACGAATGATGCACGTTGCATTATTCCACACATTTTTTTTTCTAATCGAATGAAGTACACGTTTGGCACATTTTGCTTTTAATGGTTAAAACCATTTTTGGTTTAGAGAGTCTCCATGAACAGCATTTTATTTTAAGGGAAAAAATCAAGAAATTAAACGGAATGTGTTAATCTAGCATTAATATCCCATATTACCTTTTCGTCAATGACAAACATGTAATAATTGGTTCCACTGACTGCCTTATTTATTTCCGGGAAAATATATCATGAATGGTGATTTGTTGGGTTCGTGTGTGCAAGGGATTTTGAGAGGAGTTCTGTGCGAGGGACTAACTTGCCTGCCGAAGTCAGATTCGGCATTGCCGCGTGCTCTAGTGCCATTAAATGACACTACGTGAGCCACTGTTTGTTTCTGCATAGGTTTTTGAGCATCGAGCGAACACATATGCTTCATGTAAATGTCAGCTTATACGCTGATCGTAAAATTCTTGTCAATGTTGGCTCAGTAGAGTTTCATACTCCAGATCTATAGGCCTTGACAATTTTACAATGCGTTACAATTGTGTCATTTAACCGCTGTAGTGTGCAAGGAGGAACGAAAGTGACAGAAATATCAAAAAAGTAAGTTCACAGAGAATCTAAATACCAGTGAAAAAAAAAAAGAAGTGTAAATTCAGAATGTAAGGAATTTAATTCTAAGGACACTTCACTCTTCCCTGGGCCCTTTTGTGTCGGAATTTCCGAGGAAAGTTCATTTGAGGAGCAGCGGGGGAAAATTGGGAAATTTCGGTTAATCCGGATTTCCTCCGTGACCCGACGTCAGATTTTATTCACGCTTCTGGCAATTAACCGGATTTTATTCACCTTCCGTCCATTCTTTTCAAAAGTATAAATCCCTGAAATATAGATTTTTACGGAAATGTTATATTGGTTTTGAAAGGAAGCCTAAGCATGTGGAAGAATTTCAGCAGAAATTTATCGAAATTTGAAAAGGGACGAAAGCGTCACCCAAAGCCCGTACAACTTTACAGGACTTTATCTCTTTGCGCCAAATGAGGGAAGCGCGAGTGAAATCTGACGATTACGGAAGAAATCATAAATAAAATTAATTGTTTCCTTTTACACGCATCTCTCGAGTCGGGAATCATTGAACTTTCCTCCGAAATCCGACACAGTAGGGGTATCTAAAGTAAGTCTAAAGTGTCCACATAGAGTCAAGCTCATTATGCATATATTCTGTATTTACACTGCAGTTACATTTTCGCAGTTCCCACGTATTGAGTAGCTGAAAGTGGTGCTACAGTTGATGCTGACTAAACTGGCTTATCCTCTGTTTAGGAGCTGATCAAAAAGGAAACACTTGTGGGACGAAATGAATCGTAATTCTTCCAGTGAGAGTAGTGATGGGGACGATCGGAGGGGGAAGAAGAGGATCAAAAGTGATAGCAGATCTCAGGATGAGGATGAAAGCCTTGTCATCAAGCTGAGGGGTTTGCCATGGTCCAGTACTGTCGACAATATATTAGACTTTTTCAAAGGTAAGTCCAAGCGGCACGATTGTGGGGATGGTGTTTCAATGTTATTTTCTTTGCAGTCGAGCAAAAGATTCTTGACTTCTTGACAGTCCAGGATGTGTTTTATAAAATGGTTGTATGTGTAATTTTTTGTTAATTTAGTGTTTTGGTTGGATACATTTAGGAATAAAAGTTCAGGGTGGGCGCGAAGGTGTCCATTTAGTGACCACGCCAGAAGGTCGGTCTTCCGGAGAAGCCTTTGTGGAAGTGGTGGAGAGTGATATGCAAGATGCCATTAAAAAAGACAAGAAGGTATATTTTGGGGGGGAAAGGTTATTTTTTTGGATGATTCTAACAGTTGGTGGTGTTATTAACGGGATTTGACTCTAAATGGTTGGCTGTAGAATATTGGTCATCGTTACATTGAGGTATTTAAAGTGAAGCGTGCCGAAATGGACTGGGTCTTAAAAAGAAATCGCCCGAATCATTCCAATTCATCCTCCTTTCGCAATAACAACTTCGATGACAATGAGTGCTACATCCGGATGAGAGGTCTTCCATTTGAATGTTCTAAAGAAGATGTTTTGCAGTTTTTTGGCGGTATGTCATTTTAGAAAAACTTCATAGTTTAAGTTTCTGATGGTATGGCCACATAAATCGCCTGCATCGCTAGTGTTCTATTTTTTTCACCATTGAATGTATTTGTGTCGTGTAGTCGCTGAGGCATAGCGATGTGTACATTCAATGATATTGAACATACATTTTATTATAAAGCGATGAGCAACTCGTAACATCATGGGATGGGGGATTTAGTTAATTTTCACTACTACTTTGAATACATATTAATTATCTACTCAAGTATATGGTACATGCAAAGGAAAACTTATTGATTGGGTGGTTAGGGTTGGACGTGGTTTCAAATGGGATCCAGTTGATGTTTGACTCGATGGGGAGAAGTTCGGGGGAGGCTTATGTACACTTCAAGTCAAAAGAGATTGCTGAGAAAGCCCTGCTACGCGACAGACAGTGTATCGGACACAGGTGTGCTAAAAATTTTTCGCTACAAATTCACAATGTAGATTTCGTCGTGTTTTTTCTTTACATATTTTAATTCTTTTACTGGAGTTACTTGTCATCCTCTTCCTTTCCTGCCATATGTTGTTGAGGTTTGAAGTTGGGTTGTTGATTCAGTTTACAGTATCATTGTCGAAACAGTTTTTGCCGAGTGACGGCTATTATTGTATAGTAGCTATGTTATGTTACCTTGGTATCTAATAAGAATGTTGGTCATGGTTGAATCACAACTGGACTCCGTTGCTTCCACGTTTACTGGGAAACATTGTAGCAGGGCTTTCATGCCAGTTTTGGGAAAAGTCTGCCCAGGTTGCAGGTTCATATGTCAGATCCAGACGGGTGGTGCGGGTGGGACCGGGACGGGTGGTGACGGTGGGACCGGGACGGGTGGTGACGGTGGGTCCTCAACGTAGCAACTTTTGCGTACTGGAGAATATTGCAAGCATTTGAAATGGAAAACCTGTGCTTTCAGAAGATGTGTTTATATATTGTAGTTCGGTCGTAATATGGTAATTTTTTCCCCAAATGTATCCTAGCTATTTATTGTGTATGCATAGGTACATTGAAATATTCCGAGTTGGAGCTGCCGAGCTGAGAAATTTAGATTCTATGGCTACGCGAAACAATCGTCCTACTTTCTCCAATCGTCCTGGACCGTACGATAGAATGCGTGGTAACAACAACGGAAACAATTACTCGCAGTCAGCACCAATGAACCGGTATGGGTCAAATAACGTTCAAAGACCAGGTCGCTACTTCGGTGGAAAAGGTGATGATACATATCTGTGTTTGGTAGCCAACACATAGTGTTGCATATTCGAGGAATTGCTTGTAAATACTTATACAGGTTTTGCTGAAGACTCCTGGAATAGTTACGCGAATGAAGTTGGTTCGTGGAACAGAGTTAATAATCCGCCACCGCCTCAACCCGTGTCTGGAGGACGGCGCCACGGACATCATTCAAATTCGAATGCACATTGTTTGCTAATGCGAGGACTGCCATACAAAGCAAATGAAGGAGACATTCGCAGAGTAAGACGGCTTAATTTGGAAATACTGTACTATAATTATTTGTTTTACATAAATCAATTTTTTTTATATATGATCATCTATTATAGTTTTTCGATCCTTTGGTTCCAATGGGTGTGCACATAATATATGATAGCAATGGCCGACCGTCTGGTACAGCTAAAGTCCAGTTTGCATGTGGTGACGATATGACCAGAGCTATGGGAAAGGTAACCTTTTATGAAATTGTGTACCATTTTATTTAAATGTTGGAATTTGGAGTGTTAATTAATGCTATTTTCCGCTTTGAATTATTCCAGCACAAGGAAAAAATTTTCACTCGGTACATCGAGCTATTTGTGAGTAGCAATTGAAGCATACTTTTAAGTGTGGAAGTCAACGACACGTGTCTGTGACATCTATGTATCCGTTTTGTTTCATCTTTCTCTATTCTTCTCCATCGTCGTCAACAGAAAGTATTAATTAGTGACTTGATATCTTCCTCTTTTGTATAATTATACATAACCATCGTTGCTAAAGAGTTTAGGATTATTCGATTCTTTCCATTGCATTGTGACCACAAATTAGAGATGGTAGTGTTGTGCAGGCTGTCTGTCACCACCATTGTAAATTGTATGCTGACCTTGAATTCAGATAGATGGTCATGCAATTATTTAATGCAGTCAAGTAACGGCGTAGATACTAATAATGGAGAGAGTGAATCTCTGTACTTACAAAACTAAACGGTTCGTTCTGGGTCAATATTGTTCTGTGAGTTCAAATAATATTTTGTTATTCTTGTTATATTATTAATGTAAAGATTGGTTAACCTGCAAAAAGATGATTTTGCGCGATCTAAGTTGGTATCTTTTAAGTAGTTATCTTATAATAATTGACAGTTAAGGCGCTGAGAAATGAGTGGTAGGAGCTGCTAAACTTACTTAGATTTGTGCTTCCTTTTTCAAATGAAGTTACTATCTAGCATTAGCATTACGTATGTATTCTTGTTTAATATTTTAAACTACGTTGTACGCATACTCTTTTAAAGTGTATAATGATTCAATATTTATTTTACTTTATTTTCCTATGAAAAGTTTGAAACTTTGTATTCATGTTAATATCTGGGATTGTATTGAATTATAGTGATCACATCAATTGATGCATATTCGAACCCCGCCTTTAGTGCCTCTGTATTGACTTTTCTGAGTCCTAGTCCCTCTAACCCAAGATATAGAGTGACAGTTTCGGTAGTAGTTTGTGTGTATGTGTCTGTACTTAACATTTATTACTTTTGAACACACGAGGCTGATGCCTGAGTTTTGTAGCGTGGGTAACTCTTCAAAGCCTTTTAGTTAAAACGAAAAAGTTCGTTGTTCCCATTCCTACTCTAAATGATCCTAAGTCGGTTACGTTTACGTATCGCCAAATCTCTTCAACATGTCAAGTAGATGCATCCATAAGCATGCTCCAGAAATGGTCTTACATATGAGCTGTACAGTAATCACACTTAAAAATTATATTGGTTGGAACACAAGATCATTAAATGTCATTATAGAGTGATAATAACAAAATAGCAAAAAGTAGTTAAAAATCAATTCACAGGTGACACTCACCTGAACGAAACATGATTGTTTTCTCGGTAGAATTACACCTAGTTTAAATAATTATAACCGTCTTAACTGATTCCTTGCATGTACTGTAATTTTTGTGAAACTTTCTCTTGTTGCCATCAATGAGTAGAAAAAAACATGACAAGTGTGGAAACCAACCTTTACTTTCTTGTTTCCTTCAGGTCATTATGCCATAACTTGGTTGACTCGATGGTAATCTTTCAATTTAATTTAGTCTATGACGACACAAAGTGAGGGATATTTACATGCAGTCTCTGTCTCATACAGATAAGTGTCAATAGGCTTATAAGTCAAACGGTGTTTTGAACAGTACAGACATGCATGAGTTTATAAGTTAAATATATACAAGTAAGGTAAAATTTTGAATACTAATCCTGCCAACCATAACTGTCTTTAAATATCGATTGAATTTTGATTCAGTAATCTTACAATTGCGTCAATGTTTCTATTAATTAGTGACACCGTCTACGATGAAAAGCCACAGTGGATGCAAAATCAGTTGGTTAGTGTTAATTTTTTATTTTAGTCGTGACGAGAAAAGTGACGTGTATTTATTCGTGTGAAACCTGAGTAAAGTGCTGGTATAAGTATATGTTTTGTCTTTCTTAATACTAAGAATATTTTCGAACCTAAATACCCCGTGTAGCGTGCAAGGAAGGGAAATGAGAATGAATTAAAGAACATTGATATACATGTATTATTCCATTGGTAAGCACATTAAAACAGGCACTATTTATTTTGCTTGTCCTAAGTATTTATGTTATCTCATGTGCAGCAGTTTAAAGGTTATACATTACATTCATTACATTTTACAAACATACTAATGATCAACCTTGCCACACGAGACAACATTCAAACGGATTTTTGAACATTCACATGTCTGTACTAATGTATCCACTGTTTTAATGAATCTCAGGTAATTCTCCCCAATTTTCAAAACTTCCATGGGATACTCGTATTTTATACCTATATACAAATTATGCCTGTAACTGAATACACTTCATGTAGTATATATGCATCACAAAAAACATTACACGCATAAAAATTAATTTTCAGTTTCTCTGTGCTGTGCTCAGAATCGAAGAATTTACCAGAGAGCACAAAGAGGAATGTTACATTCCACCAAAAATAATAAAAATGTTAGGGCTATTAGTACACATGCGGTTAGTCGGACCATTTTTTCAAATAACATATTACAAAATTACAATACGATCTGCCCTGCGATTTATTTGTGTCGACAATTGTTGGCGTAGAGTAGGCACTGAGGCTCGGTGAATATTGGCTGAAAAAGCCGATTGCTGATTAGTTCTTTTTCGCTTAAAGCTTTTTGGACGCTGAGTCAGGTTTGGCATTAGGCTATCCTCGTACTGCTCCCTACAATACGATGTCAACGTCTCTATATTAGTGTTATGATTTGTAAAGAAAATAGTAATACAGTTCGAGTGTGCAAAGGTTAATATACATTGTAATTTGCACACCTAATCATTCCACTCATAAAGTACAGTCTACAGTTTGGAGTGTACAAAAGTTTACTTGTGTCAATTGTTTACTTGTATTCTACCAAAAATATATACTTTGTGAAAATCTATGTGATACTGTAATGTACGGGAACTCTCACAATTAACGGGAATACGACAAGCTATAGAGTAAGTCATCGTGGAGGAAGTACGATTCCGTACATTTACTTGCATGCAAACTCACAGCAACATTTACAACAGTGGACTACAAAAATTATTCATAGTAATAGTAATAATTATAAGTTATTTTAACGTTTGAGCCAAAAAGTGGCTCATAATGCTATAGGCGCCAGTGTACGTACCTCCCACTTTCACTGGAAGAATTATTATGCGATTGGCAACATGTACAATGACCATCGGAACCATCTATGCCCGAGTCATTACTGGACGGCAGAGAGAATTCCCTTGGACGAACCACCCCAGACTTCATGGGTCCTCGGTCTAGGTTCCGGTGACTTCTTCTCGCACCCCCATGGTTCGCAGCACCGTTTGGCTTCCGTATCTTCCGGCAGTCTGGACAAATTGACAGGGCATTCTGGATGCCGAACCGCTTCGACTCCCTGTGATGGTTCCCTCCTCCGCCCCCACCTCCCATAACCTCTCTGCCACCTAATACCTCTTGAGTATCCGTGTATGTGTCACTGGTGTTATCACTGCTTTCCGTGTGCAATGGCTCTGTCGGGAGTGCCATTGGGAAAATAACTGTCCGGTTTGGAGCATTTCCAATGGTTCGGGAAGGCATTTGCTTCTGCAGCCTCACTTCCACAGGAATAGCTGGCATGTGAGATCTCCGTCGGGAAAGTCGTCGTCTACGTTTCCTTACGCACGCTGCAAATATATGAACAAAAATTAATTCCAATGATCTTACATAACGTAGCTACTGTTTAGTTTCTATTGAAAGCTTAAAGACTACAAAATCCCTGAAAGTAGAATACTAAGAATGCTGGACTTCAACATGCGGGACGTGATCAGTGTTTGTGTTGTTACCTATGGAGATTGCAGCAACTAAGCCCCCCAGGAATATAACACACGAAAGTGTGAGAACTGCAATTTCACCGGCGTACAAATTTGAGTTCTTCTGAGGAGACTTTTTCCCGGTGTCTAGGATATTGGGGTATTCCGGAGAGGATGGGTACACTCTCGACGGAGAGATGGGTGAGTAGGGACCTTTAGTTACAATGGTGGGTTCGCTTGATGTTGGTAGCTTAGTTACTGTAGTAGTCGGAATTGTTCTTTTGGTAGTTGTTGATGGCCGAGTTGTCGGAAAAGGATTATGTGTAGTTATAGGCACCACTATGGAGGGTAGAGGTGAAGTAGGAGACGGTAGCACTTCAACACGAACTAGCGCCTCATTATTTTCTGAAATATTTTCATTTAATATTTCCATTTAGTTTCACTTATAATAACTGGGTAAATGAATATGAAAAAAAAAATAGATTAATAAATAATAAATACTATGTGTGTATTGCATCAAATATAATTCAATCAAATATGCTTTTGCACATTCGCTCAAGAAAGGACAGGTAAATAACTACCTAAAATCCTGTCACTGATATGACTGCCCTGGCGTGTATCGAACCCTCTCGTCACCCTTGTGTTGAAAGCCCTTACCAAAAACTCGTAGGTTTTGTCTTCGTCTAACTTCTCCAGTAGTACTAATTCACCTGAACGGGGCTCCACTCGGAATTTTGACGTAACTGATTCTTCACCAAAAATATCATATTCATTTTGATACTTTCGGAATTTATCACTTAAGCTCATCTTTCCAACAACTGCAGGGAACTTCGATTGGGTTGCTTTTGCGAAGGGAAGTTGAAAAGAATATACTTCTTGCTCAAACATTCGTTCTTTCACTTGACCATTCCCTTCTACCTTACTTCCGATCACTCTGACCAAAACCCAAGCGGAGGAGCTCAATGATGGTTTCCCCAGGTCAGATGCCACCTGTAATTGGAAGCGAGAAAAATTATAATAGAATTTCACAGAACCTCTCCATATGAGTATAACTCTATCAGTCAATAGAGAAAAAACAAATCAAATTCAAAAGCCGCAATTTACCACTGTGAGGTTGTAATCGCTCCCAAATTCATAATCCAGATTGGTAAGAGTAGAGATGGTCCCGTTCTTTGAATCAACGTAAAACTCTTTATGATGATCTTTCAGATGGAATAAAACAAGGCCATTGCCATTCCCAGCGTAGTCACTGTCATTGGCCATGACAGTGATAATTGGAGTCATAGGAGGGACATCAGACTTGACCGAAGTTCTGTAAATTGGGGTTAACTTTCCATCTTTAGGAGATTTGACTGCATTAGAGTATCCGTAGAATTTCGGAGCTTCATCATTTCTGTCAATAATTGCAATGTCGATATCAACCACGGATTCCAGGGATGGGGTTCCCAAATCTGTGGCTGCAATCTGAAAATTATAACGGGACAGCTTCTCCCGGTCAATGTCTCCATTCACGTATATTAGTCCAGTTTTCCCATCTATATTAAATGGGAACTTGTCTGAGGGAATGTCCTCTCCTTCCTTGGTCTGTATTTTGTAAACAATTTCTCCATTTTTCCCAACATCCCCGTCTTGAGCCTGAACTTTTCCAATTTCTCCTCGTAAATAGTGTCCCTCTAATAACTCAAAAGAGTACCAGGGTTGTTCGAATTTCGGTATCATATTGTTAATGTCTAGGAATCAACAAAATATTTCGCATGTCAACAAATTGTCAAAACGGCGTCGACGAGATTCTTAAACTTCAGTTACTTTTTCTGCTTGAGGACTCACCTTCTACCACCACACGAATCCCAGTATAGGATCTCAAGCCCCCTCGATCTGTAGCAGATATATTTAAAGCATACTCAGTATCGGGCTTCAAAGGTTTCGCTACGCTTATTTCACCCGTGACCCGATCTATCATAAAATGCTTGTCCTTGTTCCGACTAAACAAATATTGCTTATCCGTTAGGAATGAAAATTTTCCTCCAAGGGGATTGCTATTTTCTGAGACAATCCTATACGCTATTTTGCTATTGTCACCAACATCTAGAAAGTTTAAATGAGACTTTAATTATTTCCTTAAATTTTCATATATGTACTACAATCTATACTAAATTTAGGTATAATTCTACAGCATGTTCTTTCAAATGTAAAAGGGATGGGGTCCAAGGCTCAAGGTGGAAAGAAAGGTTAGGTAAGGGGTAAGCTTAGACTACCAGAAAGTTATGACTTTTGCTTATTAGACTTGGATAGTAACATCTGGTAAGTAATTGCATATTTTTGCTGAGGCTTAAAATTACCTCAGTCTGGTTTACCTTAAACTTTGGAGTTGGGTTTCACTGGGTTAAATTGATTGAGTAAAATTACAATAATTATTAATGTTGATATGTAATTATGTATAAATATCATGGAGGTTGGGTTAGTGATAAGTTCAGCGTAAATACAGAGGTAAGTAATTTATCTAGTATTTACCTCGATCAGATGCCATGACGCGAGCAATTTTATTACCAACAGGTGTTGTTTCTGGGATTTTAATAGGTTCCGTATTAGAAATTTCCACAGATATGGGTTGAGATGCACTGGATCTCAAGAGCTCTCTCTGTCCACTCGATGAATCAAGTTCAGGAGGATCAAGTACAATTATTTTGTCGAATATCACCTGTAATTATTACATAAATTGTGGTACTTCAGATAAATGCGTATTTTTAACACGTGCTTTTTCTCCGCCGGAATTGACCCCTAGTACATTTCAGCTTGTACGAACTCAATATTGAAAATATTACCGGTGAGTTGTCATTGATGTCATCCACCCGGACAGTGAGCCCCACGGAAGATGACAAGTTCCCATGCTTATCAGTAGCTATGAGTTTTAACTGATAGACTTGTTTCTCTTCTCGATCTAAGGGAATATTCCCCACATATAGTTTCCCATTTTTCGGATCTACCCGGAAACGCTCTGCTCCTTCGCCCTTCAGCTCAATCATGAATTCAGCATTGGAGCCTTCATCCGGATCAATAACCTTTACAGGGTGCTCCATGGTGAGAGGTGTACCCGGGTTAGAGTTTTCTCGCACCCTGGCTTCATACAACGGTTTCTCAAACTTCGGAGGGTTCTAAATCCAGACAGAAACAGTCGTTAAAATATCTCCGTAAATAAATACCAATGATTCCGTATTAACCTCTCAGTAATTACACAATTCTGCTTACATCGTTCACATCATCAACGTTGACAAATATTTGGTACACTCCTTGCCCTTGGATGACTCCTCTATTTTGGGAAATGACCGTCAGTAAATGTCTAAATCAAAAACAAGCAAGTTTAATCAAGTGGCCATTTCAATTTTTTTTTGTAAAATACACTCAGATGAACTTTACTGGTCACCTACCGTGCTTTCTCCTCTCTATCCAAGCCCTTGAGAGTATACACCGTTCCATCACTGGCGATGGCGAACTTGTCCCGAGCATCGTAATTCGCCAGGAGGAACTCCATCGGAGATTTGGTTTCTCTCGAACCATCTCCCAGAAGTGTTCGCAAATTGGCAATGATAGCTCCTCCAACGTTTTCCTTGACATGGAGCTCAATGGGCTCACGACTGCTCTCTGTGACTGAGTCTATAGGATCGACTACATGGATTGTAAGGTTTGTCGTCAATGTATGCCTACTGTCCGTGACATACGCCTCAAAATCGTAGTGTGAGCGTGGATATTTAATCAAATCATCCACAACAGCTATTATTCCAGTCCTCTCTTCGATTGCAAATGGCACTAGAATTGACATTATTGAAATTTTAGCATTCTCATGCGAGGGCGAACGAATCAATATTATACATGAAATGACTAGTACCTCCTTCGTAGTAGCTATGAAGTAAATCGTAAACAGTAAACTTTGGATCCAATTCCTTGACTTTCACCTGCATAGACAAAAAATGGTTTCAGCAAACCCATGATGTGACCCTCTTTCGTTTTTGTAAACTGATGCAACAGCATAGATTTAATTTTGAACAAACCTGGCCTACGCTAGTTCCGATTCCAACGTGGGTTCCTACCCAGAACTCATACGGAGATCCAATGAATTCGGGGGAGTGGTTCGACCCAGCTTTGACCACATCAATCTGAACGACTGCTAAGGAATACCTCCTTTCACTGGGATTGATAGGCTGGTCGGCAGCCTCCACGAGCAAAGTGTACTGTAATTTTGGCAGTGGTCTCTCGAGCAAAAAAATGTACCCATTCCTGGCGTCAATCTCAAATGGAACTTCATCGTTGGAGGTATTTGACTTTTGAAGCTCATAAACAACTCTCCCATTCTCTGCTAGATCTGCATCTTGTGCAATCACCTTTACAAACAAATGAAACAAATGCTTGAGTGATTTTTGAACACTTCATAAAAAAACATTAATTCAAAATCCACTCACTTGACCAACCACAGATCCAATCTCTGAATCAATGGTTACTTGGAACTTGTACAGATTAGATGGTACAAATGTGGGATTATTGTCATCTAGGAAAGAAAGTGTTGGTTATTATTTCTACTGGAATTTGTTATGAGATCCATTACTGCACATTTGACTGAAATTGTTGACATACTTGCATCTAGAAGCATAATTTCGACCACAGCTTGGCTTCTTGTCCCTCCGAATGCCACATTTGGGAGTTTCTCATCCGCAAAAACTTTCAATTTTATTGAAGAAACTCTCTCTCGATCTAACTGGGATTGATCGCGCACAGTCAACCAACCAGTTTTTGGGTCAATTGTGAATGCTCTGGACCGATCTTCCAGTTTGTAAACAAATTCACTATTTTCCCCCTGAAATAAATTTAATATTGTAATATAAACTTATCTGAGGAAGCATAATACATATTTTCCATATATCCAAGGGCTCAACAAAATTTTAAATACTTGATCTAAGGAGTCACGGGCCAAGACTTGAACGACGCTGAAGCCATTAGGTAAATTTTCCATAATGCTTATATTGTACACGTCGACCTCAAACTATAGGCAAAAAAAATAGAACATCTGGATTGTAAGTATTTTGGAAAGAACGGTCAACCAGTACAAACGAACGGAGTTCATTCAATTTAAATGCATGTTATTTATGCATACTTTGAGCTCTTGGTAAAAAGTACCTGGGGTAAATGATTATTTAAATCAATTATTTCGATCTCCACTTTGGAGAGTCCGAATTTTGAGGTATCATCCAATTGCTTGGACCGAATTTGGAGATTGAAGAGATTACTCGCCAGGGCTGCCCTGTCAACTTCCCGAATTAGGAAGAGGCTTCCATTATGAGGATTGATTTCAAAATATTCTAGCTCATTTCCAGACACGATATCGTACTGGATAGAAGCATTGATCCCCAAGTCTTGATCGTATGCCATTATTGGTGAGGGAAATATTATCTCTTGGTGGATGGAGCGATTCTATAAGTATGTTACATTTGCATTACACTTTCATATAGTAACTAACATAATTAAGAATCAATAAGAAACAAGAATTGATAAAGTCCCTCCAAATTAAAAAAATAATAATATTCAGGAATTTGATGACAAGTCAGCCAAAACATACCGTGAATGGGTAAAACTCCTTTATCTGTGTTTTGTACACTTGTTGTGTAAATATAGGAGGGAGGTCATCAGAATCCAGCACTTTGACTGTCAGAATTGTTGTTGTTGACAATGGTGGATTCCCTCGATCCTGAAAAAGAATATATGATTGTGTTGCTAGGATCTACAATAATTTATTGTTCAAAATTCATTTATCCGTCAATAATAAGACATTTACCACATCCTTGATAGTTAGTATCATTTTCTTAATTTAGAAAGAGTTCATTCATAGGATCATAATAGGTAACAAGGAATAAATTCTATCTAAAAAACACACGTATCAAAATCTGAAGCTAGAATCAGCTGGAGATGAAAGAAAGTTATTAATTCCGGATTATCATTCCCTTTCATCTGAATTGAGGATGTAGCCACGCATACTAATTATAGGCATCCTGAATCATCAGGTTTCAGTTTTGAAATAATATGTATCTAAGATTCAGGTTTGTTTTTTAGTTCCTAGCATGAAATGTCTTCAACTATCAATTAGTAATAATTATTCCAGTATGAAAAGAAAAACTGATGAACTTAAATTCATCTCAATCAATTGTTAAATAAAAAATGATGACTTCAATAGTTTTAAGGGGCAAAATAGGACATTAATTTAGTACATATGTAAGCATTGAAGATGTTCACTTTTCCTTTTTAATTGGGCATGTAATGATTCACTTGTCAAGTATTTTGGGTATTTCCTTTTGCATCGACCTCCATCGTAAACACGCACATACTTGACAGACTGACTGCTAGGAATGAACTAATGAAATTAAAGACTCTTCCATAAATAGCTATCTACAACATACTGCCAATAAATGTCATCATTTGACTCGCGTCTGGGGAGTACAGAACCGGGATTACGCAAAACCAATTAACAATACACCACAGGTGATCTGAGTGTCCTGATAAAGTAGAAAAGCAATAAAGCACGATGGAAGGCTCCTTTGATTATAGAATTAGCAAAGTATTAAAAATAGCATTCATAACAAATCTCCACAAATGCATCCCTCATTTACATGCTAACATTGTGTACACAAACGTAAGGAAGACAGTGACTGCCAATCCCCTCATTTTCAATTATTGTTCCTTTGAAATTTTGTTTACGGATTACAAGAGTACTCAAAAACATGTTTAGAATTCAGCTGAAGATTTTGGATCATAAGAAATGATCTACAGATACTGAAACCATTAGCAATGTGTCGCCAAGGCGCTCATGAAAATTATTATCCTTCAATTCGGGGCAAGCTGAAACATCCTTAACTGTTAAATGCTTCTGTCTACTCATTTCCAGTCCAATGAAACTAAGGCTATAATTGATAATACCATTTCCAGTGTCGTTAATTAACGCTTCAAAAGTTTGAGAAACACAGAAAATGATGGTTAATAATTATAAATTAAATTAAGTTGGCAGGGATTACCGATGCCATGATCTTGAGACGGAACTCATGATCTCCGGAGTCGTAGTCCAAACTCTTTTTCACAACTAAAGCTGCGCGATGACTACTCTCCAGTGTGAATTTCCCATCATCATTACCTTCCACTATGGAGAAATTTATGTCTGAATTGGCTGTATTTCTGCAAATCATTCAAACATTCCCGTTGTATTTATCGTGCAAATCCCTTAGTTAACTCATTTAAAAGAAATCAACATAATTATTGCCGACTGTAAGCGTCAGAGTAAGGGTTCTAATTCTTACGGTTTATCCAAATCAATGGCTTGGATCCCCCTGAATACAGTGAGTCCTAAAAATTGTAAATTTCATACATACATAATTACATTAGTAGTTCCTTCGAAAATAGAACAACCATTGTATAAAAAGTATTCACTGTTAACCCAAGAGTACTCTCTTACCAATTGGGGTTAGTTCTTCCACTGTGACGTGATACGGCAGGTTCAAAAATTGTGGCCGGTTGTCGTTTACATCTAATCATGAAAAACAGATTTATATATTCATAATCCCATCTATATGTGTGCCTATAGTTGACACTTTCCATAGCAAAATAAGAATCAGGGCGTCGAGCCTCTATTAAATAAATGGTAATGTTCTGGAAAATTTATAAATTATAAAGACGTAGCTTTACCTTCAACGTAAACCGTTATTGACAGGAACGACGGGGTCTGTCAAAACCAGGAATGTGACGAGATTAAAGACAATATTGTTAAGGACATCATTTCAAAAAATAAAATTCTCATTGAAAAAAAATTATTATTACAAATTGCATACACATACATGGGCACTCAAGAATATTTTTTAATTATACATTTAGGTACAATGACTTGAAGGGTTCTACAACTAAAATGACTACTGACCACTGGTCTCACGACTAGGATTAGAAATTACCGTTTCTTGCTCATCTGGAATGCATATGAGGCGAAACTTGAGAATATTCTGTGGAGTGTCGTTGTCAACAATATTTTCCAAAGTTTTCCGCAGCTTGATTTCCACTAAATTAGGATTGATTTCAGAGAGTAGAAAATACTTGGCATCATCTCCCTGTGATAAACAAAAGATCCCATTGAGTACCCCCAAAAAAAAAAATTACATACATCTCCAATCGTTTTGTAATGCTTTTTCAGGAGTTACAACCAGAAAGATTAAGAGCAGAGTTTGATGAAGAAAGTATGATTCTTTGAACTGAACAGTGATTATTTACGGTTGGAGTACAATTCCCAAAACATATGTCAGTATTGTTGTTCAACGGAGAGTTTGTGAATGGTTCGAATGTTACGAGGCTCCTTTTGATCCCATTCCGCCTGTAAGCATGTAATCCTGGTCTAATAAGCTCTTGGCATGATCGACAGGGAGGTGAAAAGTAAACAATATTGCTTTGCTACATTGAAGACAAGAGTAATCCCTGCATGGCCGTTATCGTCACAATATGCAACTAATTGTGATATAAGTCTGTAGTACTCAAATACTTCTACTTTCTACACAAATCCTTTTAGGAAGGCCCTACAAACTCCATTGAGTCTCAGGAGCTTCCCACTAAATTAAGGTGAAAATAGAAATTAAATGCCTCAGTTACAATAAGCTGGGTGAGTCGTTGGGGGCTGATGATAAAACACTGAGTACAATTATTATTATAGTTTGTGTGTTACTGCAAACAATATATTTGTATGCCAGTAAATACTACACAGAACCATTCCGCTAATTCCCAACCCAGCTTTATATGATCTCACTCACACATATAGTTTCCCTATTGTATAGATCTGCTAGTACACACGCACGACGTTTAATCCTCTATACATTTACCAACAACACATTGTCCCATGCTCTTAGACATTGCCTATTTACATATCGTATTTATATCTATGCATACTATGCACCTGCAAGGAACAAAATTCACTCCACAACTTCAAACCACAATAGCAAATACAGAAACTCAGGAGTTAGTGTTACAAAACTTTCTTCCATTTGAATCCCTCTCATCCTCAGCTCCTCATCGCTGGGCTATGATCACAGTGAGCATTAAGTCTCAATGGGAAACTTGGCATTGTTATCCTCATTCAAGGGACTTCACAATGAGGCAGGACAGAATCCAAACAGTGCACGAGAAATGGTAGGAAAAATACAGAATAAACTCTCAGAAGAAAGCTTCTGCCCAGACGATAAGCTACAAAAGCTTTGGCACTCGGTGAAGCCAGTAATAACATTTGTTAAGTACCCATAGAGACATGAATTCATGGGTTTAGAATTATGTCTTTTAATTAATTGAGAGTCCCACGGTACGAACAAACAATACGAAGGGAAATAAATACCTCGGTAGTCTCTCTTATAACTAAATGCATATAATAAAAAAAAGATTTCTCACCTTGTCGACAGACTCTAAAGTTAGATTCTTCCTGTGCTGAACCTCCACATTCATTACCCGTTCTCCCACTCGTAAATTTTCGGGTATTCGCACGAAGCGGAGGTACTCCCCAAGGGGATAAAATTGGCATCCTGCAAATATAATTGTAAAAATTAAATTTCACATTGTGAGTAGCTAATAGTCTCTCGTCATAAATCATTTCCCCTAGTCAGAGAATTAAATTTGCATGGTTAATTTTCCCATAGAATTATTATATATAATTATTGCACTCATTATCTCTACATACACGTAAGGTTGTGCCCTAAATGATAAACACTTAAGTTAATTAGTAACGTTTTCTTTCGTTTTTATTTTAAATCACAGTTTGCTTTTCTATCATTTCCCAGGATTTCCTTCAGCAAAAAATGTGAGTCCATTTAGTCCGTCAAAAAGTTTTTTGACAAGAAACGCAAAGGTATCTGTCGACAATCACGTACAGATTGCGCAGGAAGTTTTACCTTCATGTGTACTTGGAGAAATAGAACAATGTTGCAATAATAAGCTTACAGATACATAGACTGCTTTCTAGCAAGAACAAGATCAGGAGAGTTTAAAAAGCCGCAGTGGACAGAGCGGGGAGTTATCACCGTCTTGCCCAATCGCTTCCCCATAAATAGCATCAATAAACACTGGCGGTTTTTGATCAAGTGGAACATTTTGCTTACAATTAACTCCCAGCTCCTTGGACGTGTCCACTCAAATCTTACACGTAATAGCTCAAGTGTTGAGGGTTGTGGGATGCGATTGACACTGCTTTCCATTCCTACTTGTAGGAATGTAACATTTACAGAACTTGTTTCCTTTTGCTGTCACTTACCCATCTACGTACATTTGAGCAAGATAGTTTCCGATTTTTTCCTTATTATTTGATCATTGACAGTGCAAAAAATGAGGATTTCTCCAGGATCTGGTATCCCTTGACCTGTACTATAACACTTACTGAGCCAGTTTAAATAACAGCACTTTTAAACAAAGTGTTCAGCAAAACTGAATGTCCTTGTAAGGAGGAAATGAAAAATATGCCTCAAGATTTGCCGATGTTTTGATTGTAGTAATTACTAAAATTGGATTTAAATCCGTTAAATCAAATTTCTGAAATATCATGGGCATTGACTTACTTCCGTTGTCTTTGAGAGGAGGACAAATGGAAGGAAAACGTTTCGAGGGATCCTGTAAGGCTATAACCGACCCAGCCTATCCAATCTGTGTTGCATAATCACGTTGGTGAGTCAATGTTCAGTGAACAAAAAACCACTCGGATATTTGCAGAGAATTTATATTTTTATGGTTGAATAGGAAAACAAATGGTACATTTATAGCTACATAATTATAGCAGTATCAGCGGCAGGATTGTAACTCCAATCGCCAGCCCAGATCCCTTTCCTTTTCCGCTACGAGCCTCTCGCCGCCAAAAGTGAGCCTGACATTTAATGTGAGACATAAAACATTGTGGACAAGCCACATTTTAGGACAGAGTCTCACCATCAAGTCAGTACATACGTATAAAATTCACCTCAGAGAAAATTCAGGAGACATTGGCTAATAAATATGCACCAGCAAGTAAAGGTTTGTACAACACCTCCCTCCAAGTTATAAAATCAAGCTGACAAAGTGCAGGACTCCGTATATTAATTACCTTTAGTATATGTAAAAGCTGGGCTCGTGTAACTGCCCATTAAATGTACAAGTAGTATCTTCAGGTCTGCTCGGCTGTATGTATCTGAGGGGGACACACTTCAAAACTTACAGTCAGGAATTATGATAAAAGAGGGAATAAAATTCTATTGAGATATGTAGTTCTGAAAGAAAAATCGAAAGTTCCTAGCTTTTGTTATCCATGCCTACATATAAGATTTCCTTCAATCTCATATGCATGTTTCTCCCACACCCACAAAAGAAGCTCAATTGTCGCCAAAAAATTTCTTTACTGGATTATCCGCTCATCTCCTTACCAGCTGCTTCAGAATGTAAATATGAAGTTATAAGAATAGAACCTACTTTATTAGACCCCATTCAACCAACTTGGACCAAATCAAATTAATCATGTGAGGTTCTCGAACTAAAAATTTAATTCGATTTTAAATTGTTACTCCGATTATGTATACAAGATTCCCTTGAATATTACTAGCCTGTATTTGTGTTTAAAATCTTCAGGAGAAGTTTCAAGGAAAACTTTCTGCATTGAGTCTTGATATTTTTATTTTTATTTTACAGATAGAACAGATGCATCCCAAGCCAGCACCGTGTGAATGATATATATGTAAGGATGGAAGGAATTCCATGGGAGTAGCATACCGCACACAATATAAATCTCAGGTCTGGCATGCCTCCTCATTGTTACAGGTAATACAAAGTGCAGTGATGCTAAAAATGGAAAGACGACGAAAAAGAAGATGATAAGTCATACTGAATGAAGGAGCTGTCGCTGTCAATCACTCATTCATGGAAACAACTGAAACGGAACGCGATGGAAAAATACTCAAGTTGCACAATATAATGAAACATGTGAGAGCTTTCAAGTATAAAAATAAGTAAGTTTCCAAATTAAATCTGAGCTCTTTCCGCTCAATTAATATTAATTCCTAAACGAATCTTTGAATGTAAAAATCTATATGCAAATTCAATATCATCTTGAAATCCCTTCTACTGTACCCTTCGATATTCTCAATGTTTTAGGAGCCCCTCACAAAAAAAATGGACAGTCAGGAACGTGTCGGGAATTATGTATGGTGTAGGTATATGAGCGAGCAGGGCTGACATTCATCATCAAATTACAGAACAAAACGGATTAGGAGGTTCCTTCCTCTTGAGACCAACTTTTACTTGAGTGCTTCGGAAATTGAATGAAAATCCTATGAGGGAAATTCTCTGTAATTGTTTGGATGATTGTGTGTCATCAAATCTCTGGTAGGTTTACCGCCTGGCAGGGTCTATTCACTTAAGTTTGCAAACAAACCAGCATTGTAGCCATAAACAGAAAAGAATTAAAAACAATATTCTAGGGAACATTCAAAGGGGGGGGGGAAGCCTCAATGAAGAAGATGTACATAGAGAGAAGAAACTTTTTCACTTCTTCTCCACAGTGAAAGGATCCATTAATTTTTCAATTATAGAACTGTCTGCTTCCTTTGTTGCATTTATGTAATCTTTTTATCCCTTCCAACTCTTCATCCTTGCCAGTGTTTTCAATTGCCTTCTCCTACACTCTGTATTGTCTTTGGCTCTCGTTGTATGACTCTCATAGTCTCTCCAATTCAATAACCTTATACACAGGCCACGACTTCTCCATCAGCAAAATCTCTACACTACATATCTATATCTAGCGTTCCATTAAAATTATTCCGCAACTTTATTACTCGACTCATTATAATGTGAGCCCCATACTACACCAAAGAATCTTCATTAGATTTCCAATCCCATCTGTTTAGTATTTTCCACGTGTACAGTACTAAATAAGTATACTCCTTGCGTAACATCATCTGTCAGAAATCCTCTGAGATGCAATAACAAAATCATAAATTCACACGTAACTCTTCCCATTAAATTATTGAAGTGAACTCACTGGAAGAATATCTAAATTTCACAGCATTCTACATAACTTACTCAATGAGTCCATCATTGCATGATTCGATTCCAGGGTGGCAATTTAATATATAGAGTGGATCTAGGTATACAATTATTCATTGCACATACAAACGGGGGGATGACTGTAATGATTGCTTTTGAATGCTACACTTTTCCTTCCGGAGATTACAGTGAGGTCCTAATTCTGACAATCAGGGGGCTCTTATATAATTACATATATATATATATACATATAATTATATATATATATCGCAAAATGTAATAATTGAGAATCACGAGGAAAAGTTGAGATGTGCAGGTGCTTTATCTTGACAGTGTTTACATAATTACATACATATGTATGTATATGTAGTAGATGTTTTATTTATTTGTAATCATTTCTCTTGTTGCCAGCGGATATTATATAAATTTATCCGCTATATTTTTAATAGCAAATAATTATTGTATTATTGTTTCCTAATCTTCCAGATGGCATTCATTATACGGCTCACCGGGCTTTCGGATTTTGCCGGAAGTTCTGGGTAATTTATTAATAGTGTCGATGCTCATATGCTCACATAGATGCACATTCCTTTGAAAGACCTTACCAACTAGGGATGTCGAAGCTCAATAGGAAAATCTATTAGGAGGGGAATAATAGTTATTGTAGGGAATTGTGTATAAGAACAGTTAGCATAAACAAAATCCCATTTTTGTTTCATAACAATAACATCATTGACCAGCCGTTACAAGAACTACCAAATCAGTGATGGTGCCTGAGGGGCGGCTAGAACCCACCATGTGCATAATGACCTATGTAGACACATATAGAAGCTCAATTTTGCTGGGAGTAATCAAAAGCAACGAATATTTTACAATAGTAATTAGTATTATGAAACTCATAGCGAGGGAAATTCCGAGGCGTTCCAAATTTCAGTATGTAGACTTGCAATGTCAGTGAGCCTGTCTACAGTCGGAGTTATAAGATGACGAATATGAAATAATTTAGAAATAGATACTTATAAGGAATCCGCCGGATGTATGGACGAGAGACGACCAAATTCAAAGTAAGTACAAAGGCAAGGGGGATTGCAAAAAAACAAAATTCACCGTTTGATATTTTTCAAAAATTACATGTGTTACTGCACGCATCGTTGTGTTATGATATGTAAATAGACTCATGACTTAAGATTTTTACACGGTTTATATTTCTTGAGTTAAAATGTTTGTGACCAGGTTTATCACTTTTACTACATGAAATGATAGCGCGGAGCGAATGCTCTGAGTGCTTATTTAAATTGTTCATTTCCATACAGACGTAGATACATAGAATAGGACTGTAGGTATACGGCCAACTGTTCATCTGTTCAATGTCTACGTTACGGCTCAGAGACTTTTGCCTTCTATTTTTTCGCAGATGTATAATGTGCATACCATAGGAGAGGTGAAGGATAATCTCAGTCTTCAATCTACAATTTGATCTGACTTGACAAGGGGGTAAACCTTCAGCTGCCGAAGTCCTACTCTAAAGAATGTACATGAGCATCTCCTCTGTATTTATTTGAATACTCCGATGGATTTCAATTAGATTAAAAAGTACCTGTTTCTCACAAGGCACAAGGTGTTTTTAATCCTGGCTATCAGTATCTCACTGAGTTGATGTCTGTAACGCCACTGCCTTCAGACAATTACCACGTGTCATTTAAAACTTTTGTAATGCGAGAGTTGAAGCCCTTTTACAAAATCAGAGCACACATTTAAGACGAGAGTGTGCTGTAGACTTTAGAAGAGGAAATTATTCCAGAATTAATCCCATTTCCCCTCAAACTCCTGATACATTTGACAGTCAGAACAAAATGGAGGGGGATCGATTGACTGAGGAACAATGAAAGCTCTCTATTTTTTGTGGTTTTTTTCTTCCAAATCTGATTCTTAACCTACCATATAAGATGCCCTTCGGCATAGAATTTCTTATTTCTAGTGTGAAAATAAGTTTCACTTTACAGACAAGGAACTACACTCTTGTGCAGGAAGGCTTGGAAATTTTTGAGTACAAAATAATTTTTGAGCGTCAAAACGAATCGCAGTTGGAGTTATGGAGGTGTGAATCAAACTCCTTCAAATCCTAGGGCTGTGCATATTTATTCGGTTTTAATTTCTCATTACGTTCACACAGATTACATGCATGGGGAGGAAGCATTTGTACGAAATGGAAACATATCCATCGACAATGTATGACTCTTGGTCATGTACCTGAAAAACAAATACTATTGACCGAGAGTCCATTGTGATGTAACCTTAATTACGCCCAATTAACCTTCATGATTAGATTTGTCTAATACGAGAAAGTATCCTGCTGTAATGTCTAAAAACTAGGTCTTTAAAGGCAATTTGTCAATCTTATCAACGCTGGCTCAAAATCCATGAGCTACTGAACAGGCATTCATTGACTCAATTTATCTCCACATATCTCCTCCACTTGTTCATGCTAACATATTACCACATCCAATTACATATGTTTCCACAAAGTCTCAGATCCCCATCGAATTATTCTCGAAGTAAGTGCTTAATCTTGAGTCAAAGATTTTTTGTATGCCATTGGGTGTTGTTTGAGGCACACATAGGGAGACTCACTTGAGGACTAATTGTTATATCTGTAGTAAGGTTCGGTCATTCAAAGGAATGTCAGGACACAAGAAGGGTAATAATAATAATGATAATACAGTAATGGTATTTGTATAAAGAACTTGTACGAAAAAAAAAATCTGACAGGTACTATTTGCGATAGTGGACAATAATATATTAAGGACCTCCATAATTCCATTGGACTGCTCCTAATTTAATATAGCCCTAATGACCGTACTTACGAGTCTCTCAACTCCTGACTCAAAGGTTTAGTAAGTAATTAAAACCAGTCCGTCAACATTATCTGCTGAGACTCACAATGGAGACAAAAGAATTTCGACGGTCAGATGAAGCACGCTTCAGCTGTCGGCAACTAATTGTCCTATATGTACATATACATACATTCCCTAGCTCAAATACATATCGTCAGTAAAAGTCTCAATCTGATCCCAATACAGGTACATACACAGGAGTAGTAGACTCCACAGTCTCCAAGCAAGTACAACAGCAATGGGAATCAAGTCGAGAGAAACAGGTGGGCAGGGGTTCCACTATTAACCTATTGCAGTCCTACACATTGGGAATAAAGACTCAGTTCTTGTTTACACTACTGTAAGATTTTCACGCTTTTGTCCTTCCTTATTCCACCACTTGTCGTTATATCCTCCTTTACATTCCATTACAACTTGTGAACATGTAACAATTCCTATCTCATGTAATCTATGGTATTTTTCGGGGGGTAGTCTCATACTTATGGGAATTATATCGATGTGCCTCAATTCTTACAGGAGGAATAAGTGAGACTCCAACCCTTAGCAGTGTGATTTCCTTTTTAGAACCAAAGCAAATCCCATGTATTTGTTCTCAAAATGTCGCACTGGTGCTCAATTGTGGGTAACATTTAACTTCCCTTAAATTATGTGTGGAGCTCTTACTCTAACGGCTGAGAGAGGGAGTACAAGCGTAAAAACTTCAAAAGTTGTATTCTCCAACTCCACAGTGCTCCACGGACATTAGGGTCAATGTTAACTTAGTTTTTTTTTGTTCAACTCTATACAGACTACATACTAAAAATAAGATTTGGCATGTCCTTCCTCAATCAGTTGTATATGAGATTTTAACTCTATTGTAGGTACACATGGAGTGAGTACCTTTAGTAGTGTAGGAGCAGGTGCATTGTTTACTATCAGATTAGTTCAAGCCCATATGTCTGTTTTATTTTGAGCTCCTTAATTTTTTTCATACCGTAGCATAGTATTACACAAATAAATAGTTTTTTTTTAAATGTTGGGTACATAGTGTCCAAACCTCCTTCAAAAAGTATGTTCACACGAGGTTTATTTACGCTTGTGAAGCTGTACACACAGAAGATCCTGTTCCGTCAGACTAATAACAACATGTCTCTTCCTTTATCCAGAGCTAGACCTCTCAACACCGTTATCATAACTTTTGTTTTGGTTCTTGGCCATGTCTCACATATTTATTACAATGATAATCTGCTGTTAGTACAGTTGACTATAGTGGAGTTGCAGTATCATCTTGGCATGCTCCTTGCGTGAAAGAGATTATAGCTATGGTCCATGGTCCTGTGGGTAACCATTACGGCTCCAAGCTATGGGCAAGTACCAATTGATTTTTGGGGAACTGACCTGTGCACAATTACACTTGGGGCAGTATAATAAGCATCTCAACACAAGGTGGCCCATGGAATTGCGGATTAGAGCATACTGAATGCATGGTATTGTAGATGAGTGATCACCAGTCATATGTTGGACATTATTTGCAGATGACAAAATAGAGCCATTGCACATGACGCTCCTTCAGCATCATTCCAAACACGAAGATCTTACTACTTGTGTGGGAGTCAGTGAGCCATTGGGAATTTAAAAAAAAATATGTAGGTGAATGAGAGAAAAAACTACACGCATCAAATCAATTAGGGAATTCCCCACATTGCTGTCGTGAATAGTAATGAAGGCTTAGATCCTGGGATGTTGCGTGTGAGAGGCCGATTAGTTAAATCATGTTTGCCTTCTCCATTCTGTAGAGCCTAATTTGAGTCTCATTAATACAATTTCTATTTAATTAAGAAAATTCACACGCCGTCAGCCATACTTCAAAGTAGGGATTGAAGTCTCAACTTGAAAAATCGTTTTTGACGGGGGGGACACCAGGAGCCCTATTTACTTTTCCTCTTGATTCAATTTATGACTTAATTTGAGTCTTGTTGGTTCACTCCTTGATTTTCACGGTGAAAAATGTCTCATTTTGGTTTTTTTAAACAAACATGCATCCTAAGTAAAAATATCTCCTTAACTTTCTAACTTGTTACTGTACTGATCCTTTATCATCTCATACGATTCGTACGTATGTATAGTTATGAGTTGAGCTTTTAATTCCAATTCAAAATACCCTTCACGTACTTAATTGACTGACATCAACTATGTCCACATATAATTAACTGTAACGAAGTTAATGCGTGAAATGTAGGTATTTGAGAGGATTCAAATTAAAAGTTTTCCAACACACTTTTTGTCAATGTTGTTCATCCATTTAAAAAAAAATATTTTCGCAATCACAACAATATTTACAATTATTCTTCGTCACGGCTTGGAGTCTACAGTGGAGATACAGTGAAGGAGACTAAGTGGTTCCTCTGATTCCACTTGCACTGAATGCTCACTCTTGAGAGTAGTGTGTTTCTGCATCTCTTATTTTTACAGTTTTTAAGTAGTGCGCTTCATCTTATTAGTAGTTTACTCCCCTTCATATACCTTATAGTTCCTCAGGTTTACTTCAGACTGACTTCTGTTTCACAGGATGGACTTCTGAGCTTGCTGTACATACGGCAGGACTTACAGGGATGTATATAAATAATTAATATACATAAAATAATATTGTATGCACAGTAGTCACAGGGGGGGGGTGGGGACAAAATGACAATAATTGTTTCTCCATAATATATGGACCACGAGGATCTCAAGTGAAAGAGAATATGAAAAGAGTGTGAAGGAAGACAGTAGAAAAGTTAATAATCTGACAAGATAATGTGGGTTAAACTTTAAATTGCGAAATTAATGACAAAAAAACTACATATCTATCGTGTCGTTACAAGTCTCACACAAGCACCAAAAATCTAGGCTTGCAAAATAGTACTATCATTGGAGTCACACTATGTTTATAATTACACTCGGGAAAATTGAATCCAGCTCTCCCATATCTAACTTACATCAACGACTCAATCATTTTAATTTCCTATTCCACATTAAAACAATTTCCAAGGCATGCTCCCAGCCCTGCTTAAAATGGCAAAGTCAATGGATGCAAAATTCTCTGTGGATTATTTGATGACTGTAAACAATTTCTCAGTTGCAGCTACTTATACTTACTGCCAAGTCCCAGCCTTCGGATTTTCACTGTAATTTAAATTTCTCACTGAACCCCAGAACATATATTGGTCAGATGTCATGAGGGTCATAATTTATAATTTATTGTGTCGACGGGTCGAGTACAAAGTCAGCTAATCCGATTTTCGATGGATTCCTTGTATAATGAGTGCCTAACTACAGTATCTGTAAAGTCACTCATATAATCATAAAATACAGAGGAGTTTTGACCAGGTGTAAAGTAACACGTACGCATAATTACTCAAAGGTCAGGGAAGGATTAAATTGGAAAGGTCAGACATATGTCTGGCAAGATTTGCATCAGTGTGGACAGCTGAGGTCGGACAGACATTTTACTTGTCATTATCAGCAAAGGAATTGCGGACTAATCTAATGTTTACGATTTCGCAGGAATTATCCGCTTCACACAATATGTGACAAATGGAAATGTAGTCCCTAAAAAGAATGAGAGGAAGGAAATGAGGAAGACTAAATTCCAGTTGCATGTTCTGCCTGACACCGTGTTCCCCATATGTATAAGTAGTTTCTATCACCCTTGAAGATGTATAGAGTAGGCCTAGTTGAAGAGGATAATCTAAAATTTGAGCATAAAATTGGCGTTAGGAGGACACACGCGATAGCATGCGTGAGGTATGCTAAAAGCTGTAATTTAATATTCAGCACATAATTTCATTTCAATCCTGCCTTACTTCCGAAACTCAGACGCGGAGAGAATGCCAAAAATTTATACTCAGAAAATGTTTTGTCTTTGACTGTTATAGAAATCCCATCAGTACACACACACACACACAGATTTACAGGGCATATGAGCAGGAGATGGATGCTTACCTGAGAAATCCTTCACTCATCGCAATCATTTCGAGTACGATGACTGACAAAGAAAAATTAATCTATTCGGCGTGATTGTATTCGAGAGGAGTTTGGCAAGTTTATGTGCGCTTTGATGAAAGTAATTTAAAGGGAAAACGTTTTGTCAGCCCCAAAAATAAAGCTAACATACTTTTGCCAATATTTTCCAACCTATTATATTATTAAATAAATATTATTTATTACCATTTTGTGCATTCTACTCCAAACTAGTACCTCATAGTAATGACGTGTGATAAGCAAATCCTACTGACACTGAAATGATAAGGTCGGACATTTAATACCTGCCATTGAATTTGGTCTGATAGCAAACAAAAAGTCATTCAAATATTCCTGGCTGGCACAGCCTCTGAATGTAAACAGTTTGGGAGAAGTAGTAATGACTCTGACTTTGCTTTCAGAGGGAGTTACAGCATTTACTCAAAATTAATTTATCCCCATGAAGCACATATATTTCAGATTTAGTTAGATATCCGACAGGGATCAGATAAGGACAAATTGAATTATGACTTACAATTTAGAGATAAATTACTAGCACGATGCTCTTCCTCAAGTCGTCGTCAAGAAAACTCCCCTTCATACAGAAGTTGAGATTCCGACGAGTAATATACATATCTATGTATATCTGTATCCTCGGAAAAGGCAAGAGTCTTTGTATGAGGGAGTTGAGGTTCCTGGTCGTATTATGGGATTAACAGTGTGGCTACAAAAATCTCTTAAGATCCAAGTTCACCAGACCAAGAAAACGTTACAGTACGAGAAGCTCAACAGTTTCTTTGAGAGTATGGTTTGCTCTGTTACAGGTAATTATGTATCTTGTCTCCATATAGATATCTATACTTGTATGTAATTACATATATCATATATCGTAAGGCTTTCAGGTTAAAACATTTAGTTAAATACAGAGCATGGGGGTGTCTATATCCATGTCTTGTAGTGTCCGTGTCTTGTACTGTGTATAGTGAGTACATTGTAAACTGAAATGTAAGCCAAGAGCAGATGATAGCTTAAGTTAATTTAATGGAAAAATGTTTTGCATGCAACTTAAGCGGAGTTTCAGGTGGGTCTCACAAATTTTCCCTACTTTTGGAGTGGAATGTACCTTGAGTGTTGTAATACATGGAGTCTCCATACATGCAGATTGTAGATCATATGAGAACAACTACCAACCACGACGTCAGCCCTTTTGCTACCAAACCAAATCATGACTTTGACAAGATCTACTATATACATACACTCATAACTCCCAAATACAATTGGGTATCATACTGCATATAAATACAATCACATGTAAATATGAGACCAATAGGAAGTGATATGCAGTATAGAGAGCCCTCTCCTCACAAATGGTGTTAAAAGTGTAGGGAAGGGTGGAAGCAGAGCATTTTTCCTCTCTCTCTGTCTCTATAAGTAGATAGTCGAGAGGCTGAGAGACCCAGAGTTGGAAAAATTATGCAGGAACAGTGAAAAACCAGCATTAAGTTCAACAGACGTTGACAACGCAAGGGGGAAAAAAAACTTAAAGTAGCGATTAATTCATGCAAAAAGTTCCTTGGGACTTTGGGATACTGATTGAGATACTTAGCTCACCGTTAGGATTACGAGCTGGTGCAAGGAATTCTCTGTCTCATCTCCCTACAATCATCTGTGAAACTGTTAGTAGAATACTAAATAATCCCTCAAAAGTTTTCTGAACCACTCACTCATTCCCCTGTTATAGGGGGGGGGGAACAGTAAAAACCATCCGTACACACAAGAGTCTCATCATGTGAGCAATATTTTAAAACACAGACTCCTCAATTATGAAAATGTCACACGAGCTTTGAGTCCTTGAACAAGAGTATTTTTTTATAAATCCCAACCTCCCAAGCTTTTACAGATAGAGAAGCGGAAGTCTAATGAAATATCCTGCATGTACATACATACAGGACTGACAACAACGAGACAAGACCCATAGGATCTTTAACAATAACCAGGGAAATCCAGCTAAAAGGCATGTACATATAAATCCCATCTCAAAAACTGAGTAAATGTGAAGAATCTATCTCTACTTTCTCGAAAATACGCCCAAATATCTTTCCTTGATTGCTTGGTATTTTTTTAAACCGTACTTTTTTCGTACGGTACACGGTAAAAACAGAGCTTCGCCAACATTAACAGGTCAACAAAACATGAGTGTTAATCAGAGGTAGTAATTATCCCAACGTACTCTCCTGGGACTGTCAACTTGACAACGTAGAATTCTCTTCTGGAGATACTTCCCTGTCATCATATTGAGCCACCTGTCACATCTAGAACAAGCCCAGCATCTTCTCCTAATAGGTTTACGGGAATGAACGGCTTCAATCCTTTTCCCTTCCCTATACATACATATGTGAACCCATCAACAACCTGTAAGGACACGTTTCAGAACTTCATTCGGCAGTAATGGGCCGCTGACGGTAATTCATTTTTTACTAAATTAAAAAAAACTGTATATTTCTCATTATACATAACATCATACCACAAAATATGCTTTTCATTTGTTATTCTTCCCTCGGGGACTCAACGACACCCGTCTGTCGTTTATTCACTTAAATTTATCTTCATTCATCCTCACATTAGTTTTTACTTTCCTAAACGTTTCATTTCCTCCAAGTAGGGTCTTCATCAGACATGCCAATGCAACTGGTGGAGAGTCATAAAATAGGAGAACATTGGAAGGAACATTAATATCGGTTCTTGTTACTATATTGTTATTGTTGTGGCATACATGGATTTAGGCCATGCAGAGATAATGGATTTTCCTTGAACCAATCATTTTGTTTTTGCAGAGAGCTGAGCTAGGAAGTGTGTTCCACTAAACCGGAACTGGGTGTTGAACCCTTACAACCAAACAAAAATAACAACAACGTATATCTACATAATTGTATGTATCTATCTGTGGATACTTAAGAAATTGCCTGTTTTGTTTTGTACGAAACTCCTACAAAGAAGGCTGGGCTATGCTCACGAGTATCTATCTATCTGAAACGGACTGTAGCGAATAAGGGTGAAGGCTACTAATAATTCTTTTCTTCCAGTCTACATTCTTAGGACAGGTGCACTTCTACTATGGGAAGGTGAGAAATTCGAGTTAAACAATTACAAACTGTAAATTAATAAAACGTGCGACATCAGGCCGCATTACAATGCCATTGTTTCAACCTGCTCTCCAATCTTTTTTGGATAATTAGCATGTCGCTGGGAGAGAAATTTTTCGGGGGATTCGTGTGACACTATTTTTTTTTCTGGGGCCTTGTACAAATATTTGCATTACTCCTATCATTCTGCCTCACCCTCTCAAAAAACCGTCATTCCTAAATAATAGAAAGAAATCTATTTGCGTCACTTTCATTTCACAAGTTAATGTAGCATTGGATCCACACAACCCTGTACAAGAATAATTTATTGACTATGTATCTCCCAGAAAAAATAATTTCTGAGTACAGAGTGTTTCGAATTGAACTCTCGTGGGGCACTCTGTTGTAAACATCTCTTGAGCTCCACGGTCCTCATATACATACGTAGTCGCAGTGGGGCTGAGGAAGGATGTCAACTTGACAAGGACTAACTTAGAGGCTGTTGACAAGTTCGTAAATCATGACTTTTGGCACGCAATGTAAACAATAAATTGTTCCACTGCAGGTGCCTATGAACCAATGCCTCCTCATCTTTTACCTACTTTTACTCTGTGGAAGTTGAGAAAAATCCATTGTTAATTAGTCTTGTCACCGATGACTAGCATAATTTCCCTCTTGGGCCTCTCCGAACACAGCCCATTTGTAAAACAAAAAGTCGAAGTCTCCCTGGGAGAGTGTCCATACTAGTAATAACAAATGGTTCGAAAATGTCACTTGAAGTATGGGCCGGAGACTCTGTAGAGATTATACTTTGACTAATTAGATTAGTGTTGTATACCCCAATGGATTCTGTACACTTCCCAAAAATAGACCACAACACATGTAGATTTACACTTGCCCCAGAAAAACGGCCAGCTCTGACACTGGGCCCAATTAAAGGATACACAGGTTCTGAGTCATTGACAATTAATATTAGTTGTTACTTAATTGCTGAGGATGACTAAATGCCCGTCTCATGGTTGAGAGCACAGTCCCAAATTTTTAGGATTAATTCCCTCTGAAGGACGAGGGCTGTGTGAAATCCGTTGAAAGTGTGGACAATTTAATTACAAAATAGTATTGAGGGGTATACATCTATATAAATATACCTATAGCTATAATCCTTTGCATTATAACATCCTATAACAATTTAGTCTATGCTCTGTAGTTCCCCTATAAAAATCTTACAGTTCTCTCGATTATTTGTTACGTGATACTTTGTGACAGCTCGTACAAATCATGAATAATTGAAAGTATGAATTTAATTCAGGACACCCGAAATCAATGTAAAATGGGATAAGTTGCTTGTCATTGATACGTCCTTTGCAATATTGCACCTGACAATTAGTAGCGTAAAGCTCTATAGTAGACCGCGATGTATTGTGAGTGTCTGTGTATGTACATGAGTGTAGTGGTCCCTAAAATGTGAATTTTTAAGGCACACTCAATAATGCCTTATTAATGGTAAACCATAAGAAAAACAAAAGCTGAAAAGAAGCCAGCCATGGGTTTCATACAAGAAGCATATTCATGTACGGCTTTTGTTTGTTATTAAAATTTGTGAGTTCTCTCGTACAATTAGCTATAAGTACAGAGTGTAGGATTAACTTTAAAACACCTTACTGTATGTAACTTGAGCATTGTAGCCTTAGGGTAAAAGGAAAACATTTGAAAGGAGGCCTTTGGAAGATTATCAAGGCTGACACTTAGACATTTTATATTCGTGCTTGTACAAGATCCTAAAATGTGAACAGCACTAAAAATCTTTCCTATAGATATATGTATCTGTGTATACAGGCTTTCCTCCTACCTTTTCTTTGAAACGGTTCAGTGATCGGATCTGGTGCATGCAATCCGCCATGTTGCTATATTGCATCTTAAAATGAACTGATCTACAGATACTAAACACACGGCCACACTATGAACTCACAATCAGTTTTCCGTTTTTCCAACACAACAACACAGAGCTCATAGCTTACAGAATCTCTTTCGTCTTGATGGAGTTACCACATAGAGTAATACCCATTGCTTAGTAATTTGAAGTTGAATAATTTATTGTATGATATCTAGGTGCAATAATTTAAGATTTATGAATTTCATTCTTCCGAAACTCATTCATTTACAAACGATTCATTTTCTTCCCATGTACTGATGAACATCTGTGTGGCTGTCATTTGTCGGTACTCCATTAGGTTCGAGGCTCACAAGCTATGTACATACATCTCTACGGCTTACACGGATCACATTTTTCTCACTCCTCTTCTCCTGGCACAGATTTACTTTGCTAAGTTGTAGTTCGGTAATGTTGTGCAACAGCAACTATCGGCACCCTTCACACATCATTAAATTTCCCTTAGGATTTTCGACCATAGCAGAGAGCTCCACTGTAGTCAACCCAAAGGACCAGCGTGTCAAGCAGAAAGAACTTATGTACGGTACTTGGGCCCGTCTCAAATGTTATTTAATCTGGGACTCATTACGACCAGAGTAGTCTCAATAGGGGAATTTCATCATCACAATTTTAGCCCTTGCACGAGAGTCACCCTCGTAAAATACTGTAAAAAGACCATTAGTCTACCAGAGACGTCTCTTCCGCTCTGGAAAGGGACATTTTGGTCCCAGGTGTACGTCTTAAAGGAATAAAATCATGTTTTGCTTCAAATCAAAAACCAAAGGGAAATTTTGGCTATCCATGTACACCTATAGCTATAGTGCTACAGAGTCGAGTCAATGCTGTTGAGATATTATCTTGAAATAAATACAGGTGCTCTTGTGCATTTGAGATTTTTGGAAATATGTAAACTTTAAAAGGACTAGAGGAGCGGAAATGAGGAATGAAAATCAAATTATTGCAGTTCACGAATATAATTAATTACTGTAGGTAAAAGGGATGTCAAGAATGTAAACCACTGGGTAAAAATGTAAGGGAAATATGGAAGTCTCACGGCATACATGTAATTACGCCTAGAGTTAGATCTGTGTTGCCTCTGAATATTGAAGCCGGGATTCATCAGCCCAAATCATGAAGAAAAATAGAACCATTCTGTAAGAAATTCACATGTGAGCATGTGGGCATTTGGACTCGTACTCCGCAATTGAGGAATTGTTAGTGAGGAGAGAAATTCGTCAATTGTCAACTCAAGTGAAAAAAAAGGACGACAGCGACATGCACCAAAAACAGTAAAATGTAAATCGTCACAAAGTCAGCGTGGAATTGAGCATTACGGATTAGATAGGATAGCCTTTTTGACAATAAACATGTCGAGACAAACATATCCTTCCTATTCTTAAATGAAGATGCCTCCAAGCTCATTTTCAAAGCCAGCCCATGCCGTACCATGAATCAACATTCTCAAAGTGTTTGGAGCATTATCCACCTCATAATGCACTTCACAATAAGCCCAAACATTGCTCATCGTGAACGAACAAACGTGTACAAGAGAGCGTCCACAGTCCATCCACATCCCATATGTATACTTACATCTCCGCTCAATCCAAGAATTCTCTCACTCCCATAACCAACGCCGGACGCAACAATGCATGGAAAAATGAGCAACACATCATTTGAAGGAAAATTGCGGAATAGAAAACCGATCCAAAGCGAAAGAGATTTTCTTTGAGGCAGGAGCATTGGACACTTGATTCCGTTTTTTTTTAAAGATTGGACAGATATAGCCCCTCATCTTTGGTGACACCTTCGAATGATAAGCTGACGTCCACTGTGGCAAAAGGCTCTTACCGCTAGACTTACATGACAGCTCTGATTTACTGACTTGTGGAATTCCCTTGCGCAATCCGAATATTTCCTTTTATTAAAATTCCCAATCGGCTACAAAAGTGCTGCAATCAACGTTTTTTTTTCTCAAGCCATTCCATCATCTATATAAACTGTAGGAGAGTACAAAATCTACCTGAAAATTTGATCATGCATTTGCCGTTAATTAGAATATATATATATATAAATAATGCTGGTTTGAAACTGTGATTTACAACCATACCACACGCTTCATATGCCAACTGCACATAAATTGATTCATAACTTCACAAGTGTACATTGAGAAATTCTTTTTATGGGAAATTGCTACAACATTTCCCTCTAACACCATCAGCCTCGTTCCGCATTTCTAAGCAGAGGTGACTCTATGAGACTCTCCAACTCACAATCAGACGAGCGGTGCTATATCAAATGGAAACAACTTCAAAACTTGTAGCTACAGAAATCCTGCCCATATAAAGTCCATAAGCCAAGTCCCGTCCAAGTCAGCTCTAACTAGTCTAACTTGGGCCTGTAGTAGATATCAATGCTAAAAAAGAATTTGCAACACAATCCTTAGACATTAGGAAAGGACACTCACCATGAGAAATAACAAGGCATTGAGCAGTAATCCAACAGAAGATAAAGAGACTGTACAGACTCCTCCGTTGACTCGGACGTAACTTTATGTGTATCTTCATGTTTTTTCATTAGATTTTAACAACTTTGTAAAATTTGTATAATTTGGCATTTCACAGAAAGTCCTCCTTGTTGTTTAGCTTTTGCCGTTCCACATTTGATTACATTCCTCACTCCGTACGAATCAGTCCACTGGGTTGTGCAAAGGCAGAGTTTAATGATTCTGTGCTGTAATCACAGGTAGGATTACAACTTTCAACGGAGCTGTCTCTGCTTTTATGTCGAGCTATTTACGAACTCCACGCATTCACTTGTAAAAAAAAAAAGTTAAGTCTCCTCCAGTGGTGGAGATAGATGTCAATCCTCCAAACACAAGACACTAGACAGCAGATCTGTACGACTGTAAGAGCAAATGCTTTGCATCCTTTTGGAATTCTCTTTGTAATCCTCAGACTCTACACCACTTTGTCAATTTCTTTCCTGTCGTATCAGAACGATCTTGGAAATCTTCATGGGTTCCGGTCACTAAGTGGAATCTGCAATGAAATTAAAAGAACATTTTCTTATTTACACAGCAGAACATAAAAAATTTAGTCATCTTTCAACAAGCTCCTACAATATATTAGACTCAATGATTATCTCCCCAGATAAATTCACTTTTACACTTTCCTCCATCTAAATAAGTTTGTTTACCTAAAAAAAAAAGAGTAATTACTCTTCGCGACATTTCAAAACTTACTTTGGGGCGACCGACTACCTTGTCTAATTTAAATCCTTGACTATTTTTTAAAAGGAAAGCTCATTTTATGCTCAACTATCCCACGATGAGGAGCAAAAGCGACAAGGGCTTACAAATACAGGGGAATGTCAATGGAGATTTTTTTTTTGGAGACTTGCTTTGAAATTCAAAATTCAGTTTGTTGTCATTTGAGTTGGTGTAAAAGCGTTAAAATGGGGGGAAATGATTATGTCAGGGAACGTTCGGTGGTTTTATCATTTGCTTTTATTCAATTCGTTAAGTAACAGTAAATTGGGAGTTATTACCGGAGGTAGGGACAAAAAAAAACGAGCGTACTTTTTTCTCCTCGTGCTCATAAAAGCAAATAAATAAAACCTGAATGATCATGGTGTTATTCACATTGGAAGGATACAAATCTAGTAGGTTCTCTCCTACTGTACTGTATATGTGTGGACTATACACGGACAGAATTTCCTGTCGATTTCAATCCTCAATCCCAAAATTAAATTAGAAACTCCATGCTTACTTAACAAGCTGAGATTTGTAGGGCTGGGAGTAAAGCATGTCATATCTACTTATTCAAGGGGAAATAAAAAAAAACGCAATATGATTTGACCGACAATGAGAGACGGCCAAAATAATCAGTAATCTTTAAGGAAAAAAATCCAAGAAATCTATAAACGTGCATCGATTATTCCAAATTAAAGCACATATTTCTTCTGGTAACACACCCTCGGGGGAAACTCTATCCGTGTTTTGTGTAACTACCACAGGAGTTAAACAGTTTCCGTTGGGCTAGTAGTCGAGGCTGTACTGTATGCTCATGTGCTCAAAACATGATTTGTGTAATGATGAAAACCACAAATCAACAAGTTAAGCTAAATTAAATGAACGTGTGTTGTGCCAGCCCTGTCTCAGTGGGAACTATAGGCCTACATATGTAATTATACCTATATAGAATTCCACACACATGTAATTAAAGCCCAGTCAACATACATGCGTAAAAATTACGTTTGCCAGGCACGAGCTCTTTCCTTCGACAAAAAAAAATTAAAACTAAATCAGCTTAATTTTTTCCCCTTTTCCCTCAGAAAATCCAACCGTGCTAAATGGCCCCTCTTTACTTACTGGGAGTCTGTCCAAGGGAATCACATACGGAAAGAAGTTATCGCTGGAAATCATGTTAAGGATAAGGATCGTCCACTCTATAGTGAGTGTGTGGAGATAGATAGGGACAAAATATATCACACACACGAACAACCAACAACAGACAACACGCATCTCAATATTCTTGAGAAAGTATTTACACATGTTGAGAAGCATCAATTTGCTGTGCGATCGCTCATCTGAGAATTTCCTCGCGGAAAGTTTTCACTTTGGATGAAAATAGTTGGAAGAAGTACTTTTGAGTAATTTAGTTTTAGAAATAGAGAACATTAAATCAATTCACGTCATATTTTCCAATTTTTCCTCAAATTTTGACTTCACAAACTGTTCATTCCATCAAATTGTGTACATCCTCGAATTCTATTTTAATTTTTTAGGAAACTGTGTGGGTCAAGGGAGACATATGAATAATTTATTGCCATACTTTTGTCAAGGAGACAGAGACAGGATGGCAGTGTCTCACAGTCAGTTGAAGTATCTACCTTTGTGTGTAGACTCCATAAGTACTTATTACCTAAAGCTTCCTTAATGTATGCTCGTCAGATTTTTTTTTTATATTCTTGGAGCAATGAATCATCCCTTGCTGCTGATGCTAACAAGGAAGATACTGGATGTATGAGATGGTAAACAGAAGATTGTTCCACAATAGAAATTGTCTTGTCCCCAATTTTCTTCAAAGTGGCATTTGTATAGTTTTATGAACTATAAACGCTTCGCAGTCAAAACTTAAACTCAAGTTTCACTTCCAGTTCCTAATACTTAACTCAAGAGATATGGTCTTTCGTCAAGTGGTGTCATTACACATATGTAAAGGGATATCTCAGGTGCTTCCGAACAGTAGAGTGTCATCAGGTAAGGTACTTCTAATCAAACAATTACCTCCCGAGTCCCTCAACTGAAGGAAGACTTATCAGAGGGCGAAAATCCATTATTGTCTACACAAGAATATCCTTGCACTCATAAATCAGGATGAGCTGGCAGTAAGACCCTCTCGGGTGGTTTTAGAGCCTTTGACAGCATTCATAAAAACCAAGGAGGTCAGGGTAGGGTTCGGAAGACACCAGAGACTCTCAATAAAATATTAACTAATTTTTAACAATAAAAGCAACAATGCATAGCAGAGTCATATCCTCTTGAGTATATTCCACTGAGTGCACCTACCGCTACACGGACTCCCACTCCATCATTTACTCCTGCTATAAAATCATTTGATGCAGGCCCAGGAATATATGCAAGGGATAAATTATTGAGAGATCATTTGTGTTTGATCATGACTATGACGTGCTTCCAAGTCATCCGAATTGACTTCATTTGCAATTAGACCTGTGTCCCAAGTTCCTCCAAAACTCCACCAGTACTCTTGTCAACTAGCACTGAGCTCTGTCCCATGTTGCAAGACTCTCTGGTTCATTATAAAAGGAAAATAGTAGTCGTTCAAAGGAACAGTTAATTTATTTTTTTTTGGGCGACTTCTCATTTCGTTTCAGACTCATCCATACCATATGTCGCACTTTGGAAGCCCATCCGACTAGATATACGCAACTGTCATCTGAGCTCTGAGTGTGTATTGAGTCTATAAGCATTTTCTTCCTCTTACGACAAGTCTTTCTTCAGATTTCAAACGCTTTTCCTCCTCCTTGCACTCCTTTGTGGCCCTTGTTGTGCCAGATAACGCTTCGTTATTTACATCAAGTATTTTCACATTACGTGAACGTCAAAACAATTTCAATGTTTAGTAAAAAAAAAATAAGTCTTCCTTTAATTCCCCTCAAGTTGGATTTCAACATCATAATGCTCATTCGTTTGCCCGTTCGAAGAGAAGAGTCTGGTTAGTTACAGCCCTTCAATGTTATAATGGGAATTATAATCAGTTTTCGAAGTCTATTTCTTTCATTGGGATCATATGGAGTCACTCAAAGAGGAACCTTACAATACTGATTGCAATATCCCCATCATATGTTCTACTATGTATAAGTCCCTGGGAGTATCTCTTCAGTAGTGGTTTCATCTTTTTTTTAGTAGGGGCTATTATGCCCAAATGGAGTAAATAGGTTTGCAATTTACAATCACGTTACTACCTCTACAGTTAATTACTGCACTATTAGGCTTACATAACCTTTGAGCAGGTTTCTTGCGGTCCAAACTACAGCAATTGAGGCTTCAAGTTTTTGAGGTGGTATTTTTATCATGGAGTTAAATACATGAAGCGGAAGCTTTTTTTTTCTTTGCATGCTGCATCCCCTTATTTTAGCAAGTACAGAAATATAATGTCCCAATAGTTTCAATATACTATGTAGGCCTGAGACCATAGATCCACACTATGTATATTCCATATACAATAGCTTGCCTATATGTGTGATAAGGACTGAAGTCAGCCACAAGACTTGAACAACTATAGTGTGGTGACTATGGCATAATACTTTTAAAAATCATGAAAATCATGTAGTAATTGTGGGGGGAGGGGGATTAATTGCCTCAAATAATTTAAACTTTGACAGGCAGCAATACCAAAAATAGGAGCTTCTAGTGAGACTGCTACCAAAATTGAGCAAGGAAAATTGCCACTTATGCTCACTTGTTAGTGCTACCCAGCCTTTGGGAATCTTTCCTAAGGAGCCATACACTAATTATTGTTAGTTTTCATTAGAAAGCTTCATTCTTGAAAACCTAGCATGAGAAGCTTAAATAGGATGAGGAAAAGTGAAAATATTGTATTGTTTAAAGGAAGATTTTTTTTTATTCAAAAGCGGTTACGTTTTTACTTAAATGAAGGGAATGTAGGTATAGTGTAAGGAAAAATTTTCTCATGATTTCCTTCCATCCTTCTTTTGATCTTTAATAATGGAAATAGGTGGAGTTTACATAAAGGCTAGGAATAGCCTGGAGTATCTCAACTCATCTTCAGATGATGATGATGATCATCATCATCATCAATCACCTCGTTAAATACAGACTTTTCTCTCTCTCTTGTTTTTATTACTCACAATACTTACCTACCTGTTGTCTTCCTGCCAAGCATCATCATATAGGCACTTCAAGGTTCAACCTCAAGTGTACCGGCAGTACCTAAGAGCAGTACCGGAGATGAACCCACGTCCAAATAATTAGGTATAGAGATACTTTACCCGAGCACATGTACTTCTTTGGCAGGATCCAATTTTTTTTTTGTCTTTCTACGAAATTACGGGCTTCACTTTTCAACACTACTAGTATATTTGAATTGTTAGTGTACATACGTGACACTCTACCACACGTTGCTAATATTACAGATCAAGATGGATATTACAGCACTCTTCCGCTTGTTGCTCCTCCATTTTTTCTCTCTCCCTTCGATCTTTAACTTCTCAGAAAGCATCACTTTTGATGAGTCTTTCACGAATTTCCCTTCTTCCTGTGTGGTTCTGCAAAAAAACTTTTTTGACCTGAGAATTCTCCTTAGATGCTCTCATTGAAGCACTTCCGAGCTCAAATATTTTACAACCCAGAAGATGAGTTAGTGATAAAAGAGGAGGATTCTTTTCGGGAAAACGGAAGTCAGCAGAGACTGACTCAGCCCAGTCGTACTACAAATTCTCAATTTTGTAACCCTATTATACTACTAGCAAACGTGGAAGTGGAAGGGACTCAACCATTTTAAAATATCACACCTTTTGAGCAGCAATAAAAATGCATGGGAGATGCTCTCCTTTCTTAAGTATATCTATGTTAACGGTTCTTCCCAAGTACAGACTCCATTCCCAATGCCATGATTTTCTTCCGAGAGCAGCTCGCACTTGACCTGACATTCGGAACGACCGAGACCGACGGGAAATACCTCAAGAAGGATAACCTGAGCACTGCTATGATACTTCCGTGAAAGTACGATGATGAGACTTATTCTGTAGTTATATATTAAAGTATGTTTTACTTTTACGTCTAGTATTACCATTTAGCTAGATATCAGATGACATCGTGCTTTGGTAAGTAATTTGTAGGTTCTAATTGCAACGGCGTGCATTATCGTCATATGAAGGAAGGTGTTCTGTGCGAATAGAAAAAAAAACCATTCAAGTCTTCCCATAGGATTATCATGGGGCCCATACAGATCCCAAAGTTTGAAACTGTACCAAAAGTCTGTTTGAAACTAACACAAAGGGAGAGCTCTGCGTATGGGATACAAGGCTTATATGAAACAAAGCTTGAAAGACGCACCAGTGAGTGATTATCAGTATAACAACTCTAACTTTTCAATCATTTACACCATTTTGAAGCTTATCCTTTCTGCCCTGTTTTTCAAGCTCCAAATCACCTTTTCTATGTTCTTCTTCATAGCACCAACATCATTTAATTCTTAAGTATGCTTATCTCACACACTACCCAACCAAAATCACTTAGCTGAGACAAAGCTACTGCGTATAACATGCCAAGACGAGCGTTCCTCACCATCACAAGAGTCTGGTGATCCCACTCTGATAAGACTCTCCTTACAGTTAGGGCTCACACACAGATATAAAAAAACAGCGTCGTCTCTGTCCTATACTGTACACCCAAGAATTAACAACTGGGGACTTGTCTTCTGTATCTACCCTCACGCATAATTACCATTGTGAGAGGACTCTTTTCTACAGTAACCCCAGCTTTGGAGATCTATAGGTCTGTGAGCGTGTATCTGTAGTTTACATCTCTGCAGAATCCCGTCTCTCTGGGACTGATACATATGTACAAATGTATGTTGACTGTACTCACACAAAATAATGACAGAGTGTAATAGTTCCTAGGCTAATTTTGCGTGTGTGCGAACAAACACAAAAGGTTTTCCCCTGACTTTCCTCCTAATATCATATTTCATTTGAAATACTGCTTTTAATTATTGTCACTAATAAAGAAAGATTAGTTTGAGCATGTAACCCTTGTAGAAGCTCCTATTGTCAGTATTTTCTTGAAACTCCATTCCATGTAAGTACACTTGGCATGCGTATGGACAAAATGGTTTGTTGTCTTGGTGGCGGATCGTAATTGCGTCAAGTGCTTATTACAACCAAGACAATCACAATAGATCCTTTTGGGTGTGTATAACAAGCCTGATTACATTACCGACGGCAACTGTCAAATCCAGAAGGACCTACCTCACAGACAGTTAGATTACCCCTAACCTCCCCTCCCCTCCCCCTCCTCTCGCTCTCCTCCGAATATAACACATTGAAAACAACTGTCCGGGGGAATTTGACAGGGCAATCTCTTACATTACGTAATAATTATCAAGTAAAAGGGAATTGAAATGTGAACAATGCCTTGCACATTAATCACTTCCTACCTTGTTTGTTTAATTGCTCCGACCAGGTGAAGGAAAAATTATTAAGAGCAATTGTTTTCGAGACACAGTCTGGGGAGATTGAAACGTGAAACATGATTTTTTATTTCTCCCTCTTTAGCCCCTACATTTAAACAGAGATATCTTTAATATTTTCATGATACTCCGAGTATTTTCTCTCCCATTGAGAAAAAAAAGGCTTGATTTGGAGGTAAAAGTAAAGATTTTAAAGGTTCGTCACCGTCACGAGTTACCATCACGATGTCATCAGACACGTTAAGCGGAAACATGTCACCCGGCCGGGACCGTCTTTTCAGAAATAATATAATTACAGGGAAAATATATAAAGGGAAAAAAATTGTGACCCAGTTTTTGTAAGTGAGAAAAACTATTTTCGGATGAGTAGATGACGATAAGAAAATGAACTTTTATAACAACTTTATTTAATAATAAGGCCCAGCAGGAGTCTCACATTCGTAAATATCCCAAGCTTGGGAGAGAATTGGGAGGGAGAAAAACCAATTAACTCACGTGCCATTACTGTGTGTAACCGCTCTCTACATATGAGCAGATAAGGCCGTTTATTACATTTTATTTCATTTAATTTACGACCACAACGCTGGCCCTATTGTCACTGTCATCAGCAACGATGTGTACAGTGTATGTACGTGTGGACCAAGTGGGGAAACAGAAAATATTCTGAGGATAAATATCTATGTATCTAAGTATTCCTCCCCTCATTTATTATTACGCACGACAGTCTCCAATTCAACCATAATATAGGGCCACTACCAACATCAACAAGTCTCGCCGTCCTGGGGGGAAGGGTACTCATATAAGATAAGAATGCGACCAGTCTGAGTTTTTATATTTCTGTGTATTAGAAGATGATGATGGTGGTGATGAGCAATGACATGTCAAGTAGACGGAGGCTTCATACATTACAAGTGCTGATGGGCAACCACATGCTACAAGTTAAATATGATTTGGTCGTTGTTTTCAGCGTCTTGCTTGTTGCTCAAGTGTGAACATCAATTTAAAGCTACCACTACTAGATACTTGTCCCTATAGATACTGTAATATAATAATTATAATTAAATTTTCCTCATCTTCTATACCCACAAATATGTAACCCATTTACGCAGGGGTTGTGTCTACCTGGCGATAGAACTGCAAAAACTCTGTTTGTATAGATATAGGAGAGCCTCCGCCCTTATCTCTCTCTCTCTCTCCTTGTGTGCACTCTTGCTCCATATACATACATAGATATATAAGCTGCAAAAGAGAAGATGAAACCTGTGGAATAGAGCCAACTCCTTGTGCAAGTCTAAAGGAATCAAGAGTACTCTACTGACCTTAAAAAACTCAGCTGAATGACTCAGTCAAACTTTGGACCTACAGGTGCGTCTCTATCCTCGGAATCTTTAGTAAAGATCCGAGACTTCATAATGACTCCAATTGTAAATATATACTCCCAAACCAAGGGAAGAGCTGCCGTTATTATAATTAATTAGTCCCTGTTTACAACCCAGCGTCCGCGCCACAGAGATGACTACAGATTTTAAAATAACTGGTCCATATTTAGTGCTCCCTACAGTCATTTGTGCCCCTGCTTGTCAATGCTTATTGTTACTCCTTTATGGAAACCTTCAGGCCCACAATGTCAACTACACAAGGGTGATTCTATTCAAGACGAAGGATTTATCAGTTTAGGATCGACAGGAAAGCTGAGTATAGTCCGTGCTCCAAAGGTGGTTTTGAAATTAGCAGGTTTTACTTATCCCCCTCAATCTTACATTTTGTCAGTGATTTTTTACAAACCCCACAAGAGTCTCTTGAATAAATTTCAAGATCCTATCAAATGTCCAAGGAGCTTTTGAACAAGAAAATACGAACCAATTTGATTCATGTGTACTAACAACAAGAGTACAATAATTTGACTGGTTGGAGGACGCTCTATAGCTCTAAAGCTACTTTATTTAATTATATAAAAGATCCTAACTGGCCCCTTTTCTCGAGGATAGTCCCAGTGCTATCGGGAATATATATGCAACGATTCCCGAACTGGGCTATGCAGCAGTTGAGAGCACAGGCCACACTCCGAGACCAGACAATCAGTAATTATCACGTAGAATAAGTAACTTTTACTGCCGCAACGATTTAATCTCTACAAGGGGCCAATTGCTCTGAGGGAAATCTTTGGAAGAGCTGCCTCACTCGCAATTAGCAAATGCAATGAAATATTAGACCATTAGAGGGAAGATTAAATATGGATGATAATTATTATCGTTACGCTCCTACACAATACACAGCAACCAAACAATCTCTACAACTTACCGATTGACTTCAATTAGAGCATTCCTCCTGGTATCAGCAAGTTCATCCAAATCGTATAGGATTCTTGTAATTACAATGTTCTTCCGTGAGTCATGTATGTGGGTATAATGAAAACATTTCCACTGATATTTGTCCCGATATCCAACACAGTTGTAGATCCTTCCACACAGTCTTTTTTACTAGCTTAGGCTTGATGTGTGCAAAAAAAAAGATTTTAATTCCCACAATACTAGTACAACTCCAATTAGAAGGACTGAGCTTGTCACCCGTAAAGTTTACTTTTGTAGGTTAGTTTACTCCATCCATGTTTATACAGTGGATATCTCACAAGAAGTCAATCTTCTGTTTACAAGTCCGTACAGGGTAGCTCAAGTACGCGGGGATCTGTTTACTTATCCAAAGGAATGAGCTGAACACAAAAAAAAAAATGATTTCACCTTAGCCTCACACTATACCGATGCTTTCTCTCCAGCTTGACAACACCAACACAGTTCACATGGGATTTCATGGAACAAATCCACGGAACTTATATGACAGTTCTTTAATGAGAGCTAAGTCGCTGAGACAAAAAAAAATTGTAGGAGTAATTTCCCGATGTCCCAATCTCGTTTCCGCTGTGAAACTGAGCTAAGAAATGATAATATGGGGTGACGAATTTGACCCGCTCGTTACTACCATGTCACCATCACCGCTCTCTTGAGTATTTCCAAACACGCTGTGGTAATTAAGGGAGTTGGAGTTCCCAGGAGCACAACAATTAGGACAATTGAGCGGACAAAATGGTCCTTTTTAGAAGTAAATAAAATAATGGACAGTTTTTTAGACTTGAGTGTTTACTATATTTAAATTTTTTGTTTAGTTTGAAGTGATAGTCTTTTCCAACACTTGAATTTCACTTGGTGGATGGTTACATGGACGGGATTAGGAAAAGAAAAGGTTTTGTGGCCGTTGGGTTGTTATGAGACTCCACACACCTCTCTCTATGGAAAACTTTGGTAGGTTTCTCACTATTTTGGAAGAGTTCGGAACAAAAAAAAAATAGTTGAGTATTTCCTAATATTTTGACCACAGTATAGTAGTAGTAATAATTGAAAACGGCTGGTTCCCAACTTTTATTATTTGGAATGAACGACGCGGTTTTCCACTGTGGTTACGGCAAAGTAAATAAAAGTGTACTGTATCCGTCTTGGTGAGGGTCTACTGAGACTACAGATCTTCCTCATGCTTCATGACGAGAGGATGATGAGGCCCACGACAAAATATAGTGTGTTTCTCCGTCAAGATGTACGAGTGATGTGAGGGCGGTGGAACCCTGAGGATCCGCTGCTGAGAAATTCAGCCGTCTTTTTTAGGGTTGTTAAGGGAAGGAGAGAGAGACATGAAACACGCGAGTTAACCACAGGACTCTAAAGTCTCAACTGTTGGGATTAATCAAGATTATAAGAGAAAGAAACACAGTGCTGATTTTTTTTTTGCAAATGAGTAAGTGCTACTTGACTCACAGTACTCTGTACATATGGGACTCTCAAGTCCACACTGTGTGCGTATACACCCCACAATCCACTGACTTCTAAGGTTTCTATATCTTCCCTTCTCTCTCCTTCCTTCACCCTCTTTATCTTTTTAAATACTGACTTAACTCCCAACAACACTGCCAGCATGCTGGGGCCGTACTTGATTTCAACTTTTTTGCATTTTTCTTGAGAGCGTCTCTACAGAGAGTTATGAGATTGGAGGAAAAATGCAGGATGCATGCGAAAATCTACTTGGAGTAGTGTAACAAACGCATGAACACATTTGTACCTGAGTACCTCCACGTGTGTACGGGAACGACAGGTAAACATTATGATCTATTGAATCAGTATCACGATCAGTGCCTTTCCGTAATCTGAAGTCAACTATCCCCTCATGGTCTAAGATTAGCTCTTTGGCTTGTTCCTACCTTCACACAGCTCTGCATACTTGTATTGTTTTCCATCTCAAAATTGCACGACGACATTATACTTAGGGTCACGCTTCATGCGGAGGAACAGAATGTGTTGAGAATGTTTCCTGAGCTCCCTATCAGTCTACATGCATACCTCCTGGAAAACTTTTAATTGTCCGTGACAAAGTAACAACTTCCACAGTGCTTTACAACAAGAGATATCACATGGATAGAACAAGCCCAGAGTACAACCCAAGTATTTGAGCTATCATGATCTTAATAAAATAAACAGGAAAATTCAATTTAAGTGTAGGAGGTGAATCTCTATGAGAAGGAAGGGGGAAATATGGTAAGGATTTTGAGTCCATCCATCCTCACATATAATTACAGATAAATCTGAAGACGCTTTTGGACCTACATAGTCTCCTAAGGTACACACTGATTCATCTTCATTTACATACGGACTTCCGGCCCCTACAAAGTTTCACCTTAAATCTGTAGAGGCTTGTTAATCTGCCCAAATTGCTGTTTTGAGGAGAAAATTAATTTCTTGTATTGGAATCAGTTTTTTATACTATCCCTTCATACTGCATGTCAGGCGTTGTCTTGTTATCATTGTATTCCAATAATGAAAGGGCTAATTATTAAAAGGAATTAATATTTTAGACACAATTTGTAGGTAATTTACTAAAAGGGATTTTGACATTCAAAAATTCAATTCCTTAATATATGGTAACCTCAGAATTATCTGTCCTTGCAGTCTAGAGAGAGAGAGACTTATCACGGACTTTTAACATATGTAGCCCTATGGGCTCACAATCAGTATTCTATTTACAATTTATGGACAGATATACATCAATTAATTATTTCTAAACAGGATATCGTAGCAAGATGACTTCTGCAAATCAGAGCACAATTTTTTAGAACCAATAAAGTAAACAAATAAAGTCTATATCTGTAAAAACATTTGGAATAGCTCCTCGAACCCCCATTACTTATAAACTTAGTGTCCAATTCTCTTATAATATTACACTTTATAATAGACGTCCTGCGTTATTTTTATGCTCCTATACATGGTCTGATCTGTATAATTACTTACAGCAAATTCAGAAATAACATATCGGTTGATATATGTATGTATCTTGTATAATTGTCCGCTGGTATGTTTGCTCGTTTTTTTTGTCCTTTTCCTGTTATTCTTACATTACAGTAGGAGCAAGTATGTTCCAATCAAACCTGAAAACTTGAGCGGATATTAGGAATGCAAGTTAAATTTAAAAGCATTTGACCACTCATTGTACTGTCATTGTTTTAGGTAATAATTACGGGGTGTGGAAGTACCCTTACAGTGGAGCTTGACACGTGGGAAGAACGAGCAACGGACATTGACACATCAGCATGAGACTGAAATAATGTAAGGCAGGAGTAACAACGAACCAAAATATTAAGTGTAAATATATAAAGAAACGGAACTTGGAGTTTGAAAAAAAAACTTTGAGGACGAAGTCAAGCAAGCATGGAACTCAATGATATTCATCGAATCTTGAGAATGTCTGTCTATTTGCTAATTGCCTGATGGCTACTTGACTTATAGTCAAGTTTTCAAACCATGCTTGAGTACTTTTTCCCCTAGATTTTCTCGACTTGTCCCACCAAAACTCATAGCTCTACATGCCTGCGTCACAGGACAAGGCATGTTTTTTTTTGTACACCTGACAATCACAGTAATTGTACGTGTAATAGCAATGCAATTACAAAATGCGATGCACTAAAAAAATCCCCCAACTTTTCTTAAGCATTGCAATTTGCACATTGTGTATTTTAGTCAGCCATGCATTTCAAAAAAAAGTAAAAACTAGGGATTATTTGTGTTTTTATAAATGAGTCTCCAAAAGTGTACGTAACTTGGGGGAAATTATCGTGTGAGCAATTGGTTTGACAGTTTACTCTCGCTTTTGTCCACTCTTTCTTTAATGTGAGTGTTCTTTATACACTGACAAGTGAGCGTGCTTACAATTAGTACTTATGCAGAGATATACTTAACACACACAGGAATATATGTATGTATTACATATGCATACATTTTAATTCTAGTCAGGACTAAATTTTATTCGTTCCTTTGGGAATTTCAACTTATCGTGCATGGTGTAGTAGTAGGTGGTCACTAGTTTCTGGGTATATGTCACTGTTTTGGGGGTACGAACAATCATCCGTCCAAATACGCCCACTTGTCACTTGTTTACTCAAAATTCATTGGGATTCCTATGGAGTCCAAGCAGAGTCATGGGCAGTGTCAATATAATCAATTGAATTTAGGGGTTTAAGTGCCATTTTCTCAATTTTGAGGCTTAATTTTAATGCTACCTTTCTTGTATCTGTATCTATTGATTTGCACACGAGGTTCATTCAGCTAGTAGCTCATTGTCAGTCTATTATTGAGAATTAATTCTTGCTCCTGACTAATCCTGAATGGAATCTTTTATTCTTGCCCAAATATAATAAAAAAATACAGAAAGATACGTATACTGAAAAGAAATTTTAATACATTTTACTGAAACCTATTCACCGAAGGATTTCTACTGGATCAATAAGTAAATTCAAAACAAAATCGAAAGCTCATTGGTATAAATTAGAGCTAGAGGAAATTGTTCATATTGAATACACAAAATGAAATCAATTTGAACGCAGGTACTTTTTACACTCCAAGACTCCTTTGAGGCAATCACCAATCTATTGAAAACATAAAAAGTGTACATTATCCCAGAAAAACTGTAGTTTTAAATGCATCAAGCAATATTAACAATGAAAAGAAGAAAGAAGCCCCAACAAGGAAAAGCGCTCCTCATCTATAGAAATTATTGTAGAATTACCTTTTTTTTTTGTATTTGTGTGCATATAGTTAATTATAGCGTGTGCACATTTCCAAACATGAATAAAATGAGCTTTACGTAATCCATGAAAAGCTATACCATCCAGATGCAGCAGCCTGAACGGGTTCCATTTGAGCAGGACTAATTCAGCATGCCCAAACACCTGCATATTACTAGACTCCTGATTTGGCAAAACAGTATTATTGGTGAAAGACTCAGAGATACTTTTTGTTTTACATGATTGAAGCATGAATATTTTTAAAATCAGCTTTCCCATCAATGCCGTACAGTCATAATTAATGAGAAGTGTATGAGAATATTCCTCTGTGGGTATGGACACATGTACTTACATATATAATTACATATGTACAACTTGGGTTCGAATGCGGAAATTTTAGTGGGCTGCAACATGAACCAACAAAATTATACATTTGCAGTTCTTTGATCTGTCTTAATTTTCCTGAACTTCTGCAAAGTTTCAGGTGCAGTCATCTCCTCATAGCTTTATACATACCAAAAGGCTGAGGCTGAAAGACGTAAGGATCATCTTCTAGATATTGTTTTAAAAAGATGTAAGGTGCTGAAACATTTTCACAAATTTTGAACAATAATTTTATAAATATCTTCATGACTGCAGGGAGTCTCAAAATTATTGAGACGTTTGGGATGTCCAGTTCGCTTTTACATTTTTTTTTCGAATGCTCAAACTTGCCTTGTGTAGAGTTAAAGCCGTGGGTGTGACGCTTATGAAAGAATGTTTCACTCGTTTTATGACAAAAGTTTTCCATTCCAAAGTTTATTCACAGTGCATTTCCGACTGGGACTATATTTTCAAGATTTGTAAAAGATCTTGTGTCTGCACACCTGCAATGTTTGGACTTGGTTTTATTAATTACTCGGAATTGCATGGATTTGAATCATGTACTTCCCTGCAGGAAAAGAAAGTTTCATCATTATAATTTGTCCACTGGGATTTCTAATTTCTTGGAGTACTTCTTTCCTGACTGCTTAAACGTAATTTTGGAAAATCAACTACAAGAGTATGACTTCATGTACAGTCCCTAATTACAACTTACAACTCTTGTCTCGGTTCCTATAAAATGATGGAATAGGAAAGAAAATACAACTCTTTCATGCCGTTAACTACGTGTATGGGGATCTCTTGCATTGATCATTTTCTCTCCGTGGCTCTGCTACAAGAGGAGTGCAGACTGCAGATGCATTGCCAAATAGGTGAAAATACTTTGAAGACAATAAAGCTCACATCATGACGTATTGCGTACACAAACAGCAATAGGCTTTTATTTTGTGTGATTTGTTTTTAAAAAAATATCTTATTTTAAGCATGACGACGAGTCCAATTAAATGAATGCACTGAGATATGATAAGATTTGTGAATATCAATAAGAGCAAATCAATTAAAATTCATTGAGAAGATATACATGGGTAAGGGTTACAAAGTAGTGAAAAAAAGGATGTTGACCTTAACCGGAGATTTTGGGAGAAAATTTCTCTTGATGAAGGATGATTCTCAGACCTGAACAGTGTGCATACATAGATACATACATCAAAATTATCTATTACAGGTTCAACTGTATCTTCGTATCTATCCGTTCCTACATACGTGAAAGAGGTTTCCCTGTAGAATGTAACCACAATAGGAATATGTACCATAAATATAATTTCACATTTACATCTTGCCTTTCTTATAATCTCTAAGTCCACCTTAGACTGTAGAACATTTCTCAATGAAATGTCGTCCTTAGCATTAGTTACTACAAAATTGGTATAACTTGACTGAAGGATCTTGGGCCAGGTTTGTTACATTTAAGAAGCGCATCAATCTGTAGGTAAAAATAAAGTTCTAAGCATAATGACACCGTGCTTAATGCAGGGAAACCTATGAAAATACAAAGTTGATGGAAATAGAACTGTACTCACCTCACTGTACACGAAGTCCGTGAACTTACTTTTTACACTATGTGAAACTTAAATTGAGACGTATATTCTGTAGTATTTTGTGGCAAAATCTTTTTACGCTTGGTTTCATTTTGATAGCACAGTAGTGTGACACAGGCCACATAGTTTCCTATGCAAAATTTTTGCTTCATTTATACATCAAAGCAAAGATCTTTATATCTAGTCACGACGTCTTCAGATTCTCTTCTTGGTGGTACATACACATGTACATATAACTATTTCTAGTGGTCAAAAACTTTCAAGATCAATAGGTGGTAACCGTGCATTAGAGGTACTCAGACACTGGTTTAAACTGTGTGGCGAGCACTCAGTGGAGAAGTGCAAGTTATCTGTATTGCAACTGCAATGTGATAACTTTCAATAAAAAAAATGTCGTAAAAGACACAAAACTATCTGTCCATTATTTTCCAAACATGTATACCGTAATGGTAATATACATATAGTTCCAAGTTATTTTACACAAACTTGGAATGAGACACGGGTGACAAGAATCATTTACCCCCCTCTGGCCCCCATGAGGGAATTACTCATTAAATCTTCAGATCCTCTATGTTCTAACGACTTCTTTTCCAGATTTTTAAAAATTTATTTCATTGACCTACATATTTGGGGACCAATTGGCCACTAGCGTGACGCAAAGTTAGGATTTTGTAAGTATTCCAAATAATTAACATTTATTTCCACAAAATCTGCTTCAGAATGTCCTCTGGCGGTCGTTTACAGGAAATATGGGCTTTACAGAAGAGCTTTCTGGCATATTCTTAAGGTGAGCAATGGGGGTCATGTCATGTCGGTTATAATAGAGATCAAGGTTGAAGAAATTAGCTACCAAAATAACGAAAGTGAGGAAGATCCGGAAGAATTTCTGATGTTTCTATTTTATTATGGATGATCTGGCCGATATGAAAATGCTTCATAACTCTGATGTTGCAGCAAACTTCATGGGGATTTGTTCTTAGCTTACATCTTAGCAGACAAATGAGATGCCAGTTTACGAGTTGTTGCGACATTTTATTCAGCAAAAGATATGTTTTGCGGCATTGATACCTTTGGTCACAGTTCAGATTCGTAAGGCCACAATTTTTGATTTGGGGTATTAAAATAAAATGTGAACAAATCCCCATATTTACTACGAAGTACAGAACCATTGTTTTCAATCAATAGCTTTCTACAAATTTCCGACAAATGACCGCCAAAGGACGTTCTGAAAATTTTGTTTTGGGATCAACAATAAATTATTGCTAATTATGGAATCCTTAAATCACATTAATGACCGCAAATATTGACCTAAATCGAAGAAAAAAACCTTTGTGGACTAGAGGGGAATAAATCATTATGACAACCCTGTATTACACAGTATTGCTGAATAAGATAAGAGCTGAAGTAACCTGCCAATAGGGGATGGCTAAATACCATGGATGTATTATTTGCAGCAATTTCATATGACAGGGCACCTCAAGAGAAGCTCAAAAGCTAACATTGAAAGTCATAGCTGTAATCCTAATTAAATGATTTATAGGGATGATTTGCACTGCGGAAGAATATGAGTAAATGATAAGTACTGCTAGGTCGTCTTAATGTGCAAGACGATTATTCTCTATGATCAATGGCTAGTCATTGAACTTGAAATAATTATTGTACTGCAGGTGCAGATGCTTCCAAAACGACTCCTTTTTACTGTTCAATATGAAGCTTTAATTCCAAACCCATTTTAATTTTGATGCTCCTGTATTGTGGGAAATATGTCGGGATGCTTGGAAATGACTGAAGCCACTTACCCACTAAATAAGCACATCTTTCCCTTTCAGAAGACATTTCAGAGGAAAGTTATGATATGAATCATTTGGACAGAGAATTACAATAGACAGGAAATGGAAATTATGGGATGAAAATGCTAGGATACTGCGTTGAATCCTGAGAAGATAACTGAGAGAAGGTACTTACAAATATTCAGGAATTTCATGTGCAACTGTAAAATGCAAAGTCATTGCCGATTCGGTTTACTCACGTAAACGCTCTCCAAGGACCCAACATTTATTTATTTGAGATTCACGCAAGAAAAGATTGCAAGCATTGTGCACTGACTATGTACGCATATGCGGATTCAATGTTCCGCACGTTTACACTTCTTCAATTGTCAAGATTAATATAATTAAAATAATATTTTGTAGGTAGACCCGTAGCGATGTTCGATTTATGGTATTTAAGGGGCTACACACATTCATCGGTGCAAAATATGTAGGTACTATAAACAGTGCTATATAAACAGTAAAAAGTACGTACAACGTACAGTAGTGATGCGTCAAATCAAAAATAATTATTCTTTCATATGAATGCGTCTAAACGTAAGCTAACTAAATCACACAAATATGTCGTCACTCATCAACGACGAATGCCTGATTAAAATTGAATACAAATTACATGATCAGTTAATACTAAAGTATTTTAAAAGCGTATATATGTAAGTACATAAAATCCCCGCTGGCAATAATACTCCATAGTGGAGAAAAGATTTACAAGAGTAAGAATGAAAATCATTAGTACCATCTGCTACTTTCCTCCCATTGAAACAGTTTTAGTTATACGTACATGTTCAATTAACCCTGCACATCTTCATATCTACGACAACGTGGGACGACCAAGCTCAGGCACTACTATTACCTGACAGGTTTGTCTCGCTAGTGCATTCTGAGCCATTGGAATCCGTTGCTTGGCAAGACAAACTTTTGCAGAAGTGCTGATTATTGTGCCAACTATCTTTCAGAGACAAGTTGAACATGGAGTAGCTCGCGTCGCCAGTGACCTCTTTGACAATGTTGAGGAACAGAGGTAGCCGGTTATATAGTTCATTCCCGCTCACAGTACTGTACGTCTCAAGAAGAATCAATCCCTTGCATCTAGGATGAGATGGCTGTTTATAGATATCCAGCTGGAAGTACTGATCGTTGTGGAGGAAGCATCGTCGAGTTTTGCAAACCGTCATATGCTTGTGATCCTTCTGAGCCAGCATGTTAAGATAATCTCTGTGACTCAAGGCTGTTTTTACTTCGACTATCTGATTATTGAGTTCAGGCTTACGAACAGTATACGTGTAGGTCCAGCGACCTTTCTGACCACGTTTTCGAAGCCGAGCCTGCATTCGCGGACCGCTAACTTTAAGATAGTCATGAAAGATGCTGAAATCTTGGAACCCAGATGGAAAAGCATGGTTTGGAGGTAGAGGTCCCCGAACAAGGAATTTCTGTTTCTTGGAATTTTGCTGCAAACGATCCTGGACGTTCACGCCCAGTTTGGAACAAACCACCTCAATCATTCTGTAAATTTTCGTTTCAAAATCCGTGGAATTATCCACCACGTCAAAGTACGGATGACCGACCCAGGCCTGGGCTGCTTTGTGGTCCAACTCACGTGCCAAGTCCAGTCCTTCCGACCGAGCAGCATGATCCTGTATTCAAAATTATTGAATACAAAAAACCTGAGTACTGCAACATTAATGAAGTCGTTACCTTTAACAACATGACTGACAAACAACCTGCCAAAACACTACACCTGCTCTGAACAAAAGTAAACAAATACTCGATCTCACCTCTAGGGTGTAAAATTCCTCAGCTCCATTGGCAGCTGAAACCATGTGAATGATTTGATTGTAGCGGGTATCCCGCAGTTCAATTTCATTCCACCCATTTTTCTGCAGGATTCGTTCCCACTGCTCTGAAGAAATAAACGCAGAAGCGTCCATCGTACCCCGGTCACAGATAACCAAAACATCTCGATTCAATTTCTCTGCCACATCAAAGAAAACCGACTCTATTTGCATCATAGTCCGGAGAAGTTCTTCCTGAAAGTCCACTCCTTGTTCTTCCGTCAGTTCAGAAAATTTGATTCCTCCACCTAACAGCACCGTCGCAGTCTCCGGGACACGGAGTACTTTCCAGCCAAGATTCTCAAAAAATGTGCACAACCTGGTCTGACAAGTTGTCTTACCGCCACATGGTCCTCCGGTCAACACAACTTTGTAAACTTTCTTCCCAATTTTCGTTCTATTACTGCCACTCGCTTTCACCAGTTCCTCAACGTAATCACCATTGACACCGTTTACAGCAACATCATTGGTCCCGTTCCCATTCTGATAGTGACCATTCTTCCCATTCTCCGTATGATGACCGTTACTCTTCTCCACACTCGTTTCCATTTTTTACCCAAGCCGCAGGAAACCTGAAATCTATTACAATGCAATAGTTATTAGTACAACTATTCAATAATATACACATCATAAAACCATTAATAAAAACCATAACACCCCAATTATTAAGAAGCGGTGCAGCAGAAACACACAAAAATAATATCAGTCCTTAGCCCGCTGTAAAGTTCAAACTCACTGACAACACCAAACTTCCAAAAGCCTGCTCAAATACTGCACACACCACAATCAACCGGCATATGCAGCTCACTGAATCCCAGTTAGCACATTACGTTAAACTTCAAAAATTCATATCTTATAAGCTCATAATCTATCAAATTACTCTACCCATCTAGTTAAACGCTCCCTATCATTCACATTACAATATCCAACACTACAACCCCTCAATACTTTCCCATCCCATTTGAAACAATAGTAATGCTACCTTGATTTCTAAGAGAAAAAAAACAACGTCCACCTCAATTAGCTAAACTCTAACGGCTTCCAATGGCTTAAAAAATCATTGCAGAGTAACCACACCAACAAATGCCCCTGAGACTAAGGTTCACAGAGAGCGTTCCACCACACACAACAGGAGTCGAGCTACTACGAAACAAATTGTCCGATCCCTTCATTAAGCCCACACAATGCTTCAGTACATCCTCCAAAGGTTAATTGAAAAGGATAATTCCCCAAGCTTCCGCACACCTACCAATCCTTCTCCTTTAAACGCTCAGTGCTAATATCCTCGCTCAACCTGTTACCGGTAATTGCTACCAAGGGCAACCTATGTACATATTACATAATAATAAATTTATTCATCATCCCACCCTCAGCGGGAATCCTATAAATCAAGTTCTTAAAAAATTAATATATACAATAAATTATATAAGCACACAAAAAAAAAACTCTTTCAAACATGCCCCACAACACACTACATAAATATGGAGCTCTGGTGTCATTGTTGTAGTTTAACTCCTATGACTCCTGCTGGAACAGAAACAACCCAAAGTACCTAAACTGGTCCCTACAAATAAATCCATTACACAAATATCCCATTACACAAAAAATAAATAAAGAATACATAAAAGACCCCAAAAAAAATCAAGTAGACATTAAATATACCGGAACACTCAATTACAGCTACCAGTACTAAAGCTTCCCTCAACCACTGCCCCTTACTGCGACAAAACAATAACAATAATAATTATTAAAATATTTATTTAAAATGTAACAACATCCCCTGAGCTCATTAATTAATAAATGAATTTCTTAAGAAATAAATGATATAAATGATACTTACGTTGTCGTACAATGAGTTGAGAGGAGTGGGCCCAGGAGTAGTAGCCCGGTGGGAACAGTGCACGACCTCCGTAAGGCTAATAGTGTGGTCCTCCTCCGCTCTGTTAAAATTTTTGAGGAAAAATGATTGAGTCAAGCATAATATATAGACTTGCCAGTGCTGATGACTGCGGAATGAGGATTGTATAGTAGGGAATGACACTGTTGTAGGAATACTATATCATAGGAGTAGCACGTTGTGAAGTTCTTAGCTCTCCTCGTCGCTTGTCCCCTGCTGGGATGCTTTTAAACATTCGGCGCTGAAACTCCTGAGTGCATCAGTGGGAATGGGAATAGTGGGATATCTCCGACATCTCAACTATTAAATGCAGTCAATGCACAATCTGTATACCTTTTTTGAGGTAGTGCTCACTATGATGACTCCCTCACCGTCAATTTTTTTCCACCACGTTGTTAGTCCATGGACTTACAGGGGATACTTATATACTTATATTATTTTTTTAAATGCTATTTATCATCAATCAGGAGGACTGGTGGACATGACCCTGTGTGTGTCTGCTCTGACTCTGACTCCTGCCCCTCTCTCATAGTCCTTCCCCACCTTTAATGTTCACACTACTTGCTAAAAAATATTTGAAATCTCTGTAACCTTCGTATAGTTGAACAAGCTGTGGATTTAGTAATTAATCAACGGCTTTGATAAAACTGTGTCTAGCCAACAAGTCAAATAGGAATGGGTTTGTGACGTATCTCTATGGAAATAATGCTAGAGGTTCCCAGTAATTGTAATAATAAAGTACATGTAACTCTGGAGGGATTATTTGTTCCATGTAAACATATGAGCCGGTGTCTCATTTATATCTATGAGTAGACTCACTGTCGTCAGTTTGCGTATCAAACTCCAAACTAATTGTAAGCTTAAAACTCCACTATACGGAAGCTGCGGCTCAGTGTAACGGACATTTTTGTGGTAACTTCGCTATAACGGACGGCCCCATAGTTAAATCTGGCATGATGACTGGATTTAACGGAGAGTTTTTGTTGGGTCTAAATCTCATGCCCTTGTCCTCATAAACATGGGAAGGGAAGATGGGGCAGGGCCTTTTAGTCGTCCCAAAATGTTTTTTCCTCCGGTCAAGAGAAATGCTACTACTAAAAGCCCATTTTGGAGCTTTTGGAGGTATTAGGAAGCTATTAAAGGGGTTAATTTCAAAAAGTTGAAGAAAGATGAGAAAAACTTTAGGATTTCATTCTTCAGGAGAGGACTTCCTGACATTTTTCTATCTCCGACGATGGCCTTTGAAAGGAGGGTTTGTTTGATATTCCCCCGCAACCGGTTATTTTGTAACTTTTGTAGTCACTTAAACTTCAGTTTCAAAGGTTAAAGACTTCAATCCGTTTGACAAATTTGTCACTTCCTATGTATTTAGTAAAAACATTGTTATGGCCAAGTGTTTGATAATAGCTTATTGTAGTCGATTTATTGAGCCTCTGGGAGGACAGATTTTCATCTACTATAGAAAGTATCCGTTATAAGGACTTTCATAAGTATTGTGTATATTTTGGGTCTGGGACAGGTAAAAGGTTTAAGCCCAGCCGTTAATAAATGAATATATAAGCAATGTACGTACAGATCTTGCCGTTATAGCGGGATTGTAATATTATGTAGTATTGAAAGCTGACATATAGTCTTAAATTCATTTTGTAAGTGCATATTCCAGAATGGTATTAATACCCTGGTGTTTCTGGTAGATATAGCCGTCATACTGGTGTGAAATAATAATGTGATAGTAAATTATTATCCTTCACTGTATAACTGCTTTACTGTAATAATTATTGCTAGCATTTTTTCTTGTAGGATAAAACAACAATGAAGATTACATAATATGTAATACACGTAGCTAGATGAGTGTAGACAGGTGCATTTAAACGCCTTCCCTATGTACTCCTTGACTTGAACTGCGAACATGTTGGGGATGATGAGGTACAGACTGAGTGAAGTATTTATTTAAATTCTTAATTTGTTTCTTGTAATACTTTGTGGCATTGGACTTTGATCCGATCTCCAACTAAATATTATAAATCCTGTTGATGACGTAAAAAGGGACCGCTTCAATGCATAAATACAGGCCTGAGCATACGCTCAACACCCCAATTACATGTCCCTATGCATGTGCACACACACGTATACAGGCGTGATTCTTACTTACAGACTTTGTAGCTGGATGAGATTTGCAAACATGCAATCATCCCTGTACAAATACTAATACCCTTTAAATTGTTAACTTGTTTCAAAATGATTGACACTTGAACTTGAACTACATTCCAGTTACCTCTTTTTCTTATACAAAAAAATTATCTGAATGATTATAGCAGCACGCTAGGAATAGAGCTTATCAAATAATACTTCATTTGCTCTGCCCTAGCTGTTTGTACTCGCTCATAAACTATGCATATTACATCATATCAGCTATATGTTGACTTTTAATTTGAACCTTGAAATTATATTGTCATTTATACGTAAAATCCTTTGATAAAAACCAGATTGTACTATGAGTTGGGGCTGAAACTCCGCCGACATTTTTGAAGTCATTCAGATTTTTATCTATTCTGGTTATGATGTTATATTTTAATGTTACTGCAGCTATCTATTTTTCCTGTCGTAAGCCGTTACTAACACTTTGTAATAATTGCATGCATTACTTAATTTTGTAATAATTTCATTGTCCGTTGGAAAATATAGGAGTCATTCAAGAATAATAGTAGGAAATAAGTATTTAAAATATGTTTACATTATTTTACAAAATCAGGGATTACTTTCGGAGGACTTTTAAAGGCTTTTGGGTATACACATTTGTGTAGCATTGCATCTGTACTCGTCTTTTATAAGCTACTTTTGCCCCTTCAAACAAGGCCGGATTTTATAGAGGGGCTATGTATATTAGGCTTACTGTTGTGATACGTACAATCGTACAATCAATCCGCACACAACAAAATGAACTTGGTTATTGCTTTAAAATTTTAAACACTTCTATATTTATTTTCTTTACATAATCTACTAGCAATATCCATTTTGCTTTAAACCTTTAAACTTTTAATGTACTTTGCTCATTTTGGCTCTTCATCCACCATAAACTGTATAGACATCAACTTAAATGTCGAATGACAGCTTATTCAATTTCTTGCCAAGTCAGTATTCTTACATTTGTATGGAAGCAGTACAGTTGTTTTGCTTTGAGTATCGTTATTGTATACAGGCATGTTATTGTATACAGGCATGGAATAAAATAAGGAGCTGCAAGCAAAATAAAAGGTTGGGTCGGTGAGGACTCACTGAAATGAGACGGGAATCAAATTATGCACACTTTGGATTCGTATTACAAATGCCATAAGATTCTCCTGCTCCATTCTGAATAGTGCAAGTGAATACCAGAAAATCCAAAGGCTGTGCATGAATGCCTCTGTTCAATAAAGTTAGTGAATTTCCAAATTATTGACTTGAAATGAAATGTGATGAATGGAGAGAGAGAGAGAGAGAGGGCAAAATTGCTGATTGAAGAGCACGTTCAGAGAAGTCATCATTATTACAATTTCCTTCCGGAATGCAATCAGGCAAAACTATCAGATACATGGAGTATTGACTCTGATGTTGATCAAATTCTTTTGTGAGTGTATGAATCTCTTGACTACTAATTTTTTGATTCTTTCCCATCAGCAGAGGAAATACAATCTGGGAGTGATACTGCAGTGGGTTTGTAGTACTTTCAAAGATTCATAACATTGAGACTGACATGCCACACGACTATAATCCAGTTAGGCATGCATTAATTCATTACTTACATTTTAGTAGTGTGTTTACTATTGAAAGCATAGCACACATCTGAGAGGGGATTTGGTAAAAGTAGTCAAATGAGGAAAACATCCGCAGTAAAATCTTTTGACTACTTATGAATGAACTGCATATATCCTATAGTCCTATACCAATGGGACAAATGCGCTTGAATTTATTTTAAGTGTGGGCTCCATGAGCTTCCAGGGATTTATAAATAGCACTTTCTCGAACATAAACTTCGACTTGTCCTGAAGGCTGACAGACGCACAAATCTGAGACAACTTGAAAATGTACTATGAAAATGTACTAATGCATAGATACAGTAAAGTGACATATCTACTTGAAATCTCTCCTATTTCCTATAGATTCCTACAGACGTACGGAATTTCCCAATGAATTTATCTCGACACTGATCAGTATTAGTGGTCAAGAGTGATGAGATTCAGAATCACAGATTCTAATTCCATTGCAATGGACACATATTACATATCCATAGCTTAAGGGCGACTTGAAACTGGGCTGTTTTAACTCACTGCCCCCAACGTGTTATAATTATTTGACATAAAAACAATTCTACATTTTTGGGAGACCTTTGGGTTTATGGACTCGTTACAGTCCTTTTGTTGTTTGCTTTAGTTGAAGCTTCGTATAGGCAGTAAAAAAATTGTCAGACTAGAGGCAGTAAAATTTCTGAACACCAACGACTTTAAATAAATGGTGTGTAACGCTCACACGCTACTCGCTTTCTTACGTTTTAATCCAATTTGGTCTGTTTTGTATCCCTCGTGTGAAAAAAATGTTGACTCACAATCCGTGTTTAGACCCAGAGAGCTAAAATATATAATAGCTCTTACCAAAACCTGGGAGTCCAAGAGGAAAGAGAACAAATGCACACTACGTTAAACGATTCACCTTGTCCGACACGACGTATGTCACTTAACTATTATAAAGTGTGATTTTGCGAGAGTACCACACACACACAGGTAAAGTTGATGCTAGTACGCAGCTGCACTTAAAGTCAGAGTTACATAGAACGGTTTACATGTAAGTAAGGTTACATGTAATTACATATGTAGGTACACAAATACAACATTATGCATGTCTCTGATTTAATTGCCCCCAAAAGTAAAGACAGTCGTGTCGTCAACCAGACAACGAAATGACCGACTTGGTCATCAGGAAGAGCCTCAAATTAAAAGATTTTTTCCCCGTTGATTCTAGTCAATACAGAGAACAAGAAAAGGAAGACAAAAGAAAAAAAGTTCTTGACTTGACCTAGGAAAAAATTCTAACTGATAAGATTGTACTTATAAGAGCTACGATAATATGGCTCCACTCCAAAATTTTGGGCAAGTCTCACGTTGACGTAACATGCGGTTTCCCACCATTTCAAATAGCCCATTACATTTGACTGTACGGAACAGAATCTCCGTCAAGTGATCAAATGTAGTTTTTAATTGCCAGACTTGATTTACCCTTTTGGCGACACCAGACGCGTGTGCCACATCAAATTCCAACTGGATTCATCTGGTTACATGTGAAACCGGAGAAACACATGCGAAAGCATGTGCATTTAAAATCCTATAGTTGGGTTGTACACACATATATGCAGTAAGATTAAGATAATGGAAGTAAGTACATATACAGAGCTGAGTAAGTAATGTCATTGGGAATTAAATCATTCCTTCTATGGAACTGCGCTCATGCAACCTTATTGTTCCAGACACAAGAGACTTACCCCACTCCTCGAATAATTTTCTACTTGAATTACTTGATGCGTTGTTGTTAGACCTGAGAAACCAGACAGTGCTACATGAAGAGTCCATGAACAGGGTGCTTAATAACCTTTGGCTCCTTAGTTTCTCCAAGATCTAATCATACTACACAATTATTACAGAAGGGTTTTTTTTTGTACAAAATTGTATTATTGGGTAGGAAAAAAAATTATTCGAAGTAATCCGTTCAGAATAATTCGAACGTTTCTCCAATACCATGTTCCTTGCATGGAAGCAAAAGTAACCCAAAACTTAGAATTGACTTTGTCGGGAATTCAGAATGGTATGGAAACTCTCCAGATTTAAATCCTCATGAGCACTTGGAAGACCACTTGAAATGCACCGTCGAGGAGCTTCTGAGTTAGAAATTTCCCAGCAACAACACCAGGATAAGTGACTTGCACGACGAGATGACTTACGTGCTGGAAGCCGTGAAAAATGGTACGGTTGGCTTCTGCGATTGTATCCACAAAGACTGGACGAAGTTCTGAATGTTAAAAGAGATTATCATATACATATGACGGATATTAGACCTCTAGCGTATAATATTAGAAGATTTTTAAGATTTGTTTCGTTTAAATAGTAAAAGTTTTCGTTTCCTAGTCATAACTTCTGAAATAATTATTTACAATAATAAATTATTGTTGACCGATATCTTGGAATTATTTTTTTCCCTTCCCGCAATGAAATTCTGTAACCTGGTCCAATTTCGTAGAATGATTGGCTCTTGCAGAACCCAGGGAAGTCAAAGGCTAAGGAGCACCCTGTTCAAAACGGTGTTGTGTCGTGTCTGTGCAAAGTGTGCAAGCCATCTCTCATCAGTGTTATTACTTTGGTTACTCCTAAGAATTACAAGCATGAAATGTTGCAAAAGCTTTAGCGGGAGTGACACTATAAATGTGCAAATTGTGGATGCTCACGCTAGACGCACACATCGAACATCTTGCCTAATATCTCTGTATTACACAATTCTTAGTAGCCGGCTCCTCGTGTCAGCCATACATACTGTCCCATCATGTATCTGGTATCTACATTTTTTTTCACACGAACGATAGCATTATGCATTATCAATTTTATCATTCTGGTTTTCTCATCCTGTTGACATTAGCCAGAAATAACTACACACATACGCAATTCTAAAAGCGTAATAATTGTAGTAGTGGGGTGAGTTGCAGTTAGTAGTGACAAGTTTGTATGATAAAGAGCTACCAGCTCAACGTCCGTAATAGTTATAAATAAATAGTAAATAAAAGTCATGCTTGTTTTCGTAATCAATCCGCATTCTAGTTAATGATTTATTTATACGTTGAAATAACTGAGGCAAAATGAATGAGAGAAGCACAAATTGTGGTTAAATTCCTCAAAGCAAAGGAAATGATTTATCTCATCTTCGCCCATATTATGGAGTCATAGTCATAGGCATGCTCATGGTATGTAACTCACAATCAGAAGGAAAGTCTCCTGTGGATGTTCCGCTTCAGATTTTGGCAACTTCCCTTAATCAGGGATGCTCTGTGGCGATACACTTTTCTAACTCTCTGGTCATTCTTAATTATGAATAGGATTGCAGGCATCACTCTCCTTTCCTTTCACGAGATACACATAACAACGGGGGAAAAAATGAAAGTGTGATTTGCCGTAAGTACAGAAGATATTTCAAATTTCACTTGAAACTCTTTCAGCCCAAATATTATTTGGTTTTGATTGTGACCATGCTTACTTGCTTTTGACTCTCATATAATATGATTCATGATGCTAATGCTGCTGTATATGTATATATGTATCTACATGTAATTATTTATTTGTGAGTCTATATACCAGCCCACTCAAAAATGAATGAAGAGCATGAACCTGAAAAGGAGAATTTTATATGTGGGAAAAGTGAAGTGCATATATGTTAATAAATAAAAGGAACACACTCAGCTGGGATTTACTATCCAACAGTAAATTTTAAAACTTATTATTATTATAGTACAGCAGTCCGTTCAACATCAATTTTAAAACTACGCTACAAATGTAGTAACCTCATATGTCTGACATTGACTTTATTTTAATGGGAAAGTTTCAATCAATTTCACTGTAACTGTAAGAAAGAAAGGTACCTCACTTAAACACGAACAAGCCTGGTTTTGAAACTATCCGTCCGTGACCTACGACAAGGTTGGGAAATATTAGTGCACACACGTTGAGTTATAATTATCCGAATCAATAATAATAATAATTATTATTATTGTAGACACAAGAAGCAGAATTTTGACTCAGATGACCCCCATAAGCTGAGGACTCTATCATCATTCAGCGGAAGGAAGTATTAAAAAATGCAATTTTTTTTTGCAATTTAACAACAAACTTATGTACTCACCTGTGGATTGACACAGGAAGTCCTACTCTAAAATTGTGTATTGGATAATTATTTATTATATAATTTAATAAATCTGACATACCACGGAGTCATTGCACATCACCACAACACGTATATTGGAAATGTACACTGTTTGATAGTTAAGTACGCAATTCCAATGTCTTATTGTTATAGTAATATCTGTATTAGATATACGTTGAGTCACAAAAGCCATGTCTATAATATGCTCACAATAATAATTAATTACAGTAGTAGTGTTCAAAATCTCCCAAACCACACCAATAGTAGTGTTATTTCCCGTAATTTAATTGACTTTAGGTAGATAATTAGAAGGAGATAGAGTAATTATGTCAATGGTGGGAGGCGTGTAGCTCACGGAAGATTTTTTTTCCTCGTCATCCATTTACCCCGATGTTCGTTAACTTGACTTTCATCAAATTCCTACAGGATTTTGTAGGAGTAAATCGAAATTGACAGGATGTCATTTCTTACGTGAGGACAGCCTGTTTACAAGCATTAGGTGTTCATGTACATTCATTATAGTTCCGGTTCATAATTAGATATTTTTAGAATCATTGTTTGTCAAGCTAGGGCTTCTTCCTCCAACTCCTTGGCATTTATGTATACTATACATATATTTAGGTACAGATATTTACAGTAGTAATTAGTACGGGTTACCTATCTCCTACGCTGTTTTTTTTTACATCCTTTCGGAACGTTCACACTAGACAACGACCAAGATGTCGAGGGATGTAGCATACTCACCATCTTCACAGACCCATCGACATGGATTTAAAAATTTGATGTACATTTACTGACTGTGAAATTAAATCCAGACTTTTTAAATCAAATCCTAAAATCCACACACCCCATATGGTATCGTATTTTTTAATAACTAATGAGATCAATAGTTCTAGTACATCCCTATCCAGTCCATCTCATCCGCTCATATTCTAAATTGAATAATTGAACTTTGATTGACCTGGAGGAGGGGTCAAGAAATTATTATTGCTTAAAAAACAAATACAAAAATGTTCATTGTTAGGAACTCCCTTTTTTTCAATAATTTCCACAAAACTCTCATTTGAACACACCGTTAAAAAAAATTAGTGCTAATTTATCTCACAGCGATATGAAAAGGAACTTGACATAAATAATAATTATTACAAATGTGCTGGGAAAGCATATGGTTAGTATGGAATTGGGAAATTATAGCTCTTGTGAACATGAACAGTATATATGCATACTCAAACATTTGTCACAATTAATTAATTACTTCACTAGTCTAACTGCAAGTTTTAACTGTAAACAAGCAAGTCCTTTCGAGTATGTAATAAATGTGTATAAGGAGATTATTAATCAGTCAACAAAGCATTTCTTTCCAGCAAGAAGCTTCTTCGCTCTCACAATTCTTGTCCTCAATTTGTTGCTACCACGGTCACTACACGATAAATATTAGGGTCTAATTGTAAGTCGTAACTATTCTATTGTTATCAACCTAGCCAGGGAAAAATCTAGTTCCAATCTATAGCTCTATGTATATGCATGCACTCGGTTTTAAGATCTACAGTATTTCTCACACCTCGTCAGGCTTAATCTGAACTCTGCTATTTATAGAATGATCAGGAACGACTTCTGACCAGTTTCAGTTGTAGCATTTATGTACATATGTATGTGTGTGTTTTAATGTCATCCGTTCCCCCCACAGGATTCCTCCATAACTCTCCTCCGACAGTATTTATTTATGTTCTGTCACACAACGTACACAACCCTTTGACTTGGTTCATTCTCATTCCCGATACCTTCCTCATTAATGCTACAACGATTTTGGCTGTTTTCAAATAATCTGTACAAAATCTACAATAATATCTAATCCACTACACCTACGTACACTCCTCACTCTATACCTTTACAATATTGCTAATAATAATTATTAAATTAATCCTCCTCCCGATAAATCGACCTAAATCGTAAATTTATGGTCCTTTATAATTTTGGCTTTGGCTTTGTGTTTTAGCTGTACGCACGCACTGACTGGCGCTCCTTCTATTCCTAGTTACAAATCTATACACTATAACCTACCCTAATTGTTAGTTATAATCCCTTCCGTTACTCTACTGACTATCAAGAAAGCTATGTACATATCGTATGGCATTCATATTATTTTTTTTACACTTGCCTCAAGGTTAACAGGATTTCTAAAGTACGGGTATGATTTCCTAGTTTTTTTTTTGGTTGTTTGAATACAATAGTGTTTCCATAGGTTTTTTATATATGTTACTATTTGACACCAGATTAGCCTTATGTTTTGCAAGCAGTTCGGTTACCATCCTACTTTTTAATTATCTTTCAGCCGAATCCATAATTTACAGGTATGGAAATGTGTAATTACACAAATAAGTACAGCTATTGACAAAAAAAAACCATTCGTACTTAATTGTCATCAAGAAAGTTCAGACTATAACACTGTAGTGTATGTAAGTATAATAATTTTACATGTATACTGTGTTACGCTTCGAGGGGGGGGATTTAAGAGACGAGAAGTTAATTAATCACTTATGTAATTAGTTTCATACTACATATATCATATATCTTTGGTATTCGAAAGATAAGGTAAAAAAAACCAAATCTGCGGTTTCACTGGAAACTCTCATACTTACACTTTGGTAGGTTTGACATTACGAAAACTACCCGCACAAGACCTGTGTATATACATACATAATTGATGCAAACCGACATCCGATTGAAAACGGAGCTAACATTAATCTACATATTTGAACTTTGACATATTATAGGTATTCACAGCTAACAGAGAGTTAAGCGATAGTCACACGGCATTCATCCACATTTGCACGGGATACTATTAATTAATTTCCGCAGGGATTTAAAACTACAAATAGCTCCTACTCCTACTCCATTAATTAATAGTACTGCTGCTGGCGGTACAAACACAGTGTTTGTGGTATATGCTACTACTTGCTGTAAATTACTTTAAATATCAATGATTGCCTGTTTCATCACCACCATCCACATCGCAAATTAGATAACAAATAATTACATTTTTTACGTGCAAAATAGTCCAATTTAAAGCTTTATGTTTGCAGTAATAATTATTATTGGTAATCTAACAACTATAGGTTGTAATCATAAACGTTGTTCACTTACTTTAGCACACGCTGACTCATAACCATTATAGTTCTATTCATGCCAGGTATGACAAACACCCCGTAACGTTTAACCTCTCATTGTCAGGGTTCAGAATTAAAACCAACTAACAATGTCGGAATCACTGTGCCCCGTCACATAACACATATACTTACAATAACACATGACCTATGTATATTCTACCGGGGAACGGCATGTATGTTTTTGATTTGTCAAATGTTAATATCCTAATCGTTCTAACGTTTATAATTATTAGTATTAAATAAACAAATATGAGGGAGTCAGATTCAATACAGTAACAGGATTTCCATGACAATTCAATGAACGAAACTTTCTAACAATCATGGACAAACTCTTCAAAAATTCCTATGTCGTCTAGACCCTTCCAGTCCATTTGAATATGACCTGCCGATGAAACTATCCCTCATATACATAACTTTACTTGTAGATATATATAATTAATTATATACAGTCGCGCTTCCTCACAATAATAATTATTCAACTTTTCTTAAGTTTTAACTCAAAGATTTCTTTTAGCATCTACATACAAAAAAAATACGAATGCAAAAAGGTTATATGCACACTGGCTGGAAACAAGTTTTAGGCTCTGATAAAAATTATGCAGCAGGGACAACCATATTTGTACATGTGTGCTGTTTGTGACAACATCTGAAATACGTTTTTTTCCTTGACTAATACTAAGCTATAACCATCATATAACCATAAACTCTTTCGCAGTAGTAATAATATTACAGGAGAAACAAATGCGGATCCATAGATTTTTACAGCGAGTAAGTTCATAGGTACAGATTGAACACCAATGTAATTACTAAATTAGCATTTTAAATTGCCCTGTCACAGAGGATGCAAATATTGTAATTTTAAGATCCATGTTCAACACACAATGTCTAGCTTCCAACTTTGTACAAATAAAAACCAACTGTAATGAACGAATGATTAAAAAGAGTTTCTGCCATTTCCAACAACACATGCCTTCTGTCTTCCTTCAATGGCCACCAAATGCCTGCTATTGTTCTTCGTAATCTGGAATATTCCGTATCTCGCAGATTGAGAAGATGATTGTAAATATCTGTGAAGAATATCCCAACATTTTATTTTCATTTTATTTACTCTGCTACTGCAGGGTCTGACTTATTTTACGTTAATTCAAATAGATAAATTTACTTACCTGCAGTAATACCAGCCCGCCACTTACTGCAATCAAGATCAGATTACGCTCAAAATACCATTCTTGAAGTAACATCCAACATCCCTGTTACAATTTGAAAAGAATTAAAAAAACCCCAGTGACATATTTCTTTAATATTTAATGTAGAAAATGTTATTTCCAATTTTACGTTATCGTATAGGGCTCCTGTGTACTCCGAATTTTGACTGCTCTGGCATCTCGATAATTCTTTCGGGTTCGGCTTTTCCCAGGGCTCAACATCTCCGCCCCACTGGATAGAAAATACTCGCATATTAAATTATCTCAATGCTAAAGAACAGACAAACAAACAGACTAACGGTGGATTATCAACATTAAATCGGACCTCAATTCTCAATTCGCAACACTGCAAGGGACGAATAATCTGAACTCCGTTTTTAGAATTGTGAGACGAAATTGAATTGTTCGTGAATCCACTCCTTACATAATCTTCATGATTCATTATGCCGCAACACTTGAGCTGTAATCCAGTCATCCAAAATATTATTAAAATATTGTACAAAAAATAATTTAAAACGTTAATATAATTATCTAGTTCTTTAATGAAAGCTGTATAGACCCATGGAATGTCCACGACACAGGCAAAATAACGGAACAACTTAAGAAAGTTCTTGACGAGTAGCGTTCAAGACACAGTAATCAGTAAAGGTAGGTAAAAGGAATTATTGTAGCAGATCAAAATAGAAAAACAATTCGTAGGAGGAAGAGTCAAGTCCCAGTTAAGGCTTGGAAATAGACTGACTGTGGGGTAAGCATTATTCGGAGCATGTACGAATGCCATCAAATCTAAAACATGTGTGTGCCAAAATAAATAAAAATGGTTTACTCATAATAAATGGTTGGGGAAATTTCCCAAAAGCTACGATTTCAGTCTCATATTTATATTTTATGGCCGTTATTTAATACGTTCATAAAAGCTCGTATTAAGAGCTCTTTGTTTGTGGAAAAAAAATCAAACATTTTTCAGTGGCCTATTATAAGTACCGCGCTATCAAAACAAACTGCAAAATCCCAAGATTAATTGCCTGTGTGTACGGTTGGTGGGTAAACCAATATCCTCATCTGAGCACAAGGATTAGAAAAAGCTTCCTTTCAAAGAGGTTCCTATACACACTAAAGGTAAGGTACATTTCATTAATGTCATCACAAAAGAGGTCAGACAAACTCTTTGAAAGCCCTTGATATACATAGATACAAAGACACAGCTACAATAAAGAGATAGATTATAGTATATTTCGAGCGCATCTTGAGTCACTTTTGGATTTTGATCGTTAGCGTGCATTGACAAGAATGTCTGTGATATCACTTGTATATTTTCTGGATGATTTGGAGCAGTGCATAAATCAGTTCTTGACGTCTAGTACGACAAAAAAGGACGATTCAAGTGGATTTCGTCTTCATGGGACAGTACTCATGTCTCATTGACTTAGCTTTCTACCCGATTACACGCTCGAACTACATAACATTCCCGGCCCGGCATGCATACTAGATGAAGACAGAAAAATGAACGAGGCATGTAAATCTCCCGTTGTTGAAGAAATGAATTGTATATTTCCCCTTTCTACACGAACCTTCTTTACCCTTCGTCATCCACTTTTTTTTTACATGAATATTGATCCCTAAATGGATTCCCGCTGCCGCCTCTCAACAAAACAGTGTCTGTAGAAAGTCCGGGCAAAGGCGAGGAACTCCACGAGTGAGACATGACTATTGTATTTGGGGTCTGAAAAGGCTCACGAGGTGATAGTGTAGTAATTTGGAGAGGAGTGACAAGTAATGAAAGTGGACGTTGAGTGAAGGTAAAGTTGTAAAAACATGTTTTCCTTCGGGCTTACTTCGTACTGTGTGTAGTTGATGGCTTTGGAGAAAACATCATGGTTAGGTTTTCCATAGTCAGTTTCCAGCTTCACCCTTAAAGTTGTCCCCAAATGTCCTGGGAAGTACACACGAAAGTATCCTCCCGCAAGTCCAAGAGCCACTTCCACCAGACTGATCAAAATCAGTACGAAGATATACTGGAAGTAATTATGTAAATAAAATATGCTTACACAACCAATTCCCTTCTCTTCGCTCATTCCAAATGTAGACTTGACTTGAGCCCATGCCCAAACATGTGTTGTTGCGAGTCATTTCACTAATTAGGGCTATTGATTTTTGTCTATTATTGTGTCCACCACAATCGTAAACAACAAAAAAGAAAACGGATGTTCGTGTTCACATCCTCATTTTCCCAGGGCATTACTGACAGTCCTACATTGTGTTCTATTGCCGACTGGATTGAGAGTGGGAAATGACAACTCTAATGGTATAAATAACACTCTCTCGACGTGCTACAAAAAAAAAATTTTACTCTTCCAATGTGAGCTCAAAACTTTCCTCCTGGATGTATAAACTTGACATAGTCGTTAGTCTAGTCTAAATCATAAACATTTGTATTGGCCCTGTCAAGGAACTCCAAACACAGTCAGATTAATTTATCAAGAGATCTAAACTTGTATATTTTAATTCGAATTTAAAACAAAATAATTGACCTCTTTGGTCCAGCATTTTTACTTACATACATAATTACATCAATGAAGTAAATTTTTAGGAAATCTATATAAGAAACCACGAAAAAGGGGAATAATAAATTATTGCTCATGTCCCTATCCGAGCTGGAAGGGGGAAAGTTTTTTGACAGCCTATGTGAACAGTCTCAATTTCTTTTGATTTAATTTAAATAATTTGAATATATACTCCACTGTCATGCTTTTCACTTACAATCCCCAACATGCATTTGCTCTCTTGACAGGATCCACAACAGCCAAAAAATCCGACAAAGATGATAAATCCACCGAATCCAATAATAGCAAGTGCAGCTATTTGCAAGCATTTGGCCGGCTCATCAATGTACGGAGAGTCGATAGTAAAGAGTGTGAAGTAGTGCTGATAAGTCTCGTCCATCAGGAACAATCCCCCAAGTGCTACAAATGCACATCCTGACACCTGGAAATTTTACATATTTTAAATAATTATACCCAACCAAATAAATAAATATTCCAATAATTTAAGAATAATAACTCATGAGTACACCCCATGAGTCTCTTATTTATTGCAAAGAGCAACTCCTGTCGCGTGAGACATACACCGAGTGTGAGGTAAACCAATTTATTATTGACGAGGAAACTTTGTATGACACAATCATTCTTTCTTCTCTCCATTCATTCAGTGAATAATTTGTGAAGCATTACTTGCTAAATTGTGACCCTTCCATGTCGTAACTTCTACACAGCCCAATGTATGTATGTATGTATATTTTGAAGACAAATATTAATCTCCTCAGATTTGTACGTCCACGAACCTCTTGTGTACTTCGTGACAGGTGTGTTTTCTCCCATCACAACACAAAGAGAAAGCATAGACACATATTTAGCCCAGAACAAAATACTTCTCATACTTTACTTTGGCTAAATTAATTAGTACTCCCACAGTTTTCTCGAAACTCTTTTGCTCAACCAATACTGACACCTGTCAAGGAAGGGCTCTGGGAGGGCTCACGGCTCTAATTGTGAGCATGTAATTTGGTCCCACTACCTATTGAATAGCTACTCGTTTTTATTGAAGGTGCAAATAATACACTTCCATTATTTTCTTCTTCTTTGTATCATCCTTTTACATCTACTGTGTTTGTTCAAAGCTTCACTCAAACCTTTGATTCCGGAACTTCTGTGAATAGCAGTGTTTTGCTTCAGGTCAAAAGTTCCTAAAAATGAAATGCCGTTTGGTAATTGTGAATTATAAGTAGCCCATAGTCTCCCTTGAATCTTGACATTTTTTATGTTCAGTTTAGTAATTATTACTGTCTCTTTCACTTCCATCATCAACTTTCTTGAGCTTGAAGCCTCATGTTGCCAAACAATTGATGTGGTGAGAAAACAGTGGAACATTTGAAGATGGCTAGAAGCCTCACATTCGAAAGAATAACTTATGCCGAGTCGTAGCAAAGCGGGTGCTGTTTCATCTCAACTCCTGTTTTCCACATTTAAGAGTACTGTAGTCCCTAATTATTTCGGAATCTCAAGCCTTTGCTCCTCGCATCAATTCTGAGACATTCTGAGAATTCTGAGACTGAGAAAGATATTTGCTAACGTGTGGCTAATGTGGCGTGCCCTGATAATGCCTTTTTGATTCCTTGTACCTATGTACATCTATCTATGAGGGGAAACTGAAGGAAACAAAAATGATCATATTATTACTAATTTCCCTTTGAATACTACCATATACACTTTGATCCCTACGACTATAACACTGCTTCCTCAGACGATCTGAATTTACCCCCTCGGATTATTTCTGGACTTTCTCTAGGATTGATTCAATGAGGTTAATGTAAATAATTAGTCTTGTTGTAACCAGGGGCTGATGATAATAATTATAATTATACTAATTCCCTGTGTATAAAATATGCAGTAATACATAATTATGTGTCCTAAGTACTAAAATCTTTCGAGCTTATATATACGTGCATTCAATGTTTCCATGCAATTACTGCTATATTGCTAATAATTCCCCAAAAATATGAGGAATCTGTACTTGGACAGCAACTGTGAGACCATTACAATGAGTAGAGTGCAAGGAACTCCTAGGATCGAGTATTTCCAGGAGATTACGGTCCCCCATACAGTATTGCATGCACACCTTTGAAATTTCACAAAAATAATACATGGGAGCTTAATGAGACGGTACAAATCATTAAGCGGACTGTACTCACTCAGTGTAGAACGTCATGCCTGATAGTGTTAATCAGTTTTACGTAATTAAGTTACGCCCAAGATTAGTAGAACAGCTCCCATGCATTTAGTTGATATTTAGTAGGAATTTTTGTTCCATTAGATAATCACATGCACAAGCAGACACAATACAAGCAGTAACGTGAACTTGTGGGCATCATCATCTACTTAGCACGAGTTATGATTATGGCCGATTGTGAGTCTAAAAGGCAGTAACTCCGGTCATGGGATTTTGTGAGGAATGGGGGAAATAATGTCTTCATCAATCCATCATAAAATTGATTTAACACTAAATCATCCAATGATACTTAATGTCCTCGATGTTGTTACCACCAAGGAGTATAAAGAATTAAGGGACTGACAGAAAAAGATGAGCTTTCCAAGAAACCCGGAGAAGGGACAGGTGAGAATCCCTACTGTGTAGGAGTACATATACACGTGTCCAGTAAATCATGTGCTTGAGCTCATAAATAATTGAGTGAACTCTTCCTGGACAGTATCAATTGACAGTGTGTATGTGTGTGTGTATGTGTAGGGTAAGAGAAAGTGGGAAGAGTCTGGGTCGGAGTCGGACTCCTAAATACGGAATCCCAAATGGTTAGGACTTAGGACAGTAGTAGATTTTTACAGCCGACTCGTAAATTCTTTGTAAAAAAACTCACATTCGCACACGAATAGGCAAAGCAAGAAGAAGGGGCCTCCCATGGAAAAAATCATTACATCATAGAAGATAATATTTTATGGTATCCTTTCCGGCCTATCACTCCACACTCTATTCACCGTTTCATTCTCTAGTCAAAGCTGATACTTAAACTTATTGTTAGCAAGAGGATAATGGAATTTTGTGGTAACTGTTCCTCCTTGATACCGCTCAGTCTAGTTCTCTCCAAGCGTTTCCCGTACAATTAGCTATTAAAGGCATTGTATTCATTTTTACGGCTCATAAAAACTATTGAGAATGAAAATGAAGCTCTTAACTCATTCATAAAACTTAGCTCACAATTTGATCAGAGCCTCATATATACTAGAGGTTGGGCATATTGAATTAATTTAGGATTAGATTACTCATCACAATTTAAACTCCTCGCACATATCAAAAATATTAAAGGGTTCTCACCCAAAAGAAAAGGTTGAAAATCACGACGAAAGCTTTTGAGCATTTGAGTCCACAGCAAGCCATCTCGCTTTGATTTTTCAGGTAAGTATTTTCCAAACAACACTCAATTCTTTCACAATGACTTGGAAGTTGGAAAGTTGAATCCTACGATTTTTGTAAAATTAATCCTGATGATGTCCTGGGCTCTGGAAAGTTGTACTCACAGCTCCGAAGATTTTTTTTTCTTTAGCTTTTGATCTGAGTAAAGAATGATTTATTGGTGCGTATCAATTTCCTTCGAGTTTCTTCAGTTTTGACAAATTTTTGTCGTCTCCCTATTCTCCTCTAAATTATTATTGTCCAACGTTGGGCAAAAAGTCTGGAATGGAAGAATTCAATGGCAGTGGTAGGAAGTTGACAGTTGACATCTAAAGAAAGACGTACGTGACAGGAGAGTTCCCACTTACGCCCAGGAAGATATGGCAGCTTTGATGTGGCAACTCTCGAGTCTTCTGAACATTTAAACTTTAAGAAATATAGAACCCACGGAACTCTCGGACTGTGATGGACGAGTTTCCTGGATGATTAGTCCCTGTAGTCCTGAGTAATTAACAGCAACTCCTGCAACCCACAAATTAATACTCACAGTTAGAATGGTAATTTATTCAAGTCATTAACGCTACCATGATGCAGTGCTCCACTGTCCATGTATATAGGCATTAGCAATTACCTGGAAGCAAGATACAATTCAACAACTTCGACAAACATTCCATTCCGTAACATGTAAAACACATTCCACATCATGTAACAGATCCTGACTTCATGTAACCTTATGTATCTATATTGAATGGGATTACGATAACATTCCCACTCAAATATGATCATATGCAATACTATTCAATGATTCTTGAATTCCGTGAGACAGTCCTCCTCCTGACCCCCTGAGCGTTTTAATGATCTTGAAGTAATAATTTAATTCATTCAATTTTTTGACCAATTTTAAAATCCCCGTAAATTTGATGTGAATTCATGTAATAATCATTTAATACTATACATTCTCAGTTCCAGGGGTCCAGATCAAGTGACAGGAACGGGATTTACAGTCTTCAGGCTGTACTGTGGATATATACTCTGTAGAATATTTTATGACCGTTACAAGAAGCCTACGGCGGGTCACAGCGTGGGGAAGTCTCTACGCAGGAACAAAATAAGCCCGTAGAGGTAAATTGGCAGAGTCAATGTAGAGACTCTTGGAGAAGTTCACGCCTGGGAAAATAAATCGATTGGATTTTATTTTGGGGGTTGATTTGATGTGACAGACAAGTTTGTTCCTGGAATAACAGTCTACAAACTACCCTGAAGTGGCTCAAAAAAAAAGATTGAATTATTTTTCCAAGGGGAGAACTTCTCCAAGACTTTCCTAACTCAGATTTTAAATTGACGCTCCAGCAACCTTCCTTAATTTGTTTTTATCCACAATTCTGAGCAAAGTGAAATTCAAGTCGTAACTTTTTAAATACCATGCATCAAGTTTTATACAATTTTATGATCACTATTAATTATGGATGGTAAGTCATACTAATTATTTTGACTACCTCCATAAAATGTTCAATCGACCGGGAGCAATCCAAATACACAGTATCATACAGAAAAAAATATTTAAGTAATTATTTTAAAGTACAAAATAATTTATAATTCAACAAAAATATTTTGTTCTTCCCTCATGCTCATCGTCATTCTATAATATATAATATATCCAGAAATACGGAATGGGACTTAAGAAAGGAGCAATATTTCATTTTAGAAAATGTGTTGAAACAATTGAAATCCTATTTGAATTGGAACTTAAATCTTTGGTTGTATGAGGGATGAAGAGAGTATTATTTTAAGTACCCCCCCCCTGTATTTAATAGTAAATATCTAACTTGGTAGATCTTTCTTCGTAGAATTCATGTTATTAAGACCCCAGATGAGTCCTGATAAAATACCATCAAAAAGTAAAACATGTGTAGGTGGTGCTAAAAGGTAATGTGTGACACGGAGAAGCATTTAACTCATATGTGGATAATATTCCCAAACAACTATACCTTCCTCGGAAAGTTTATAAAGTAATATCATCAAGATCCTGGAATCGCTCCTGAGTGAAATGTTAGGAGCTTTACTGGCCCAAAAATTGTGCCAGGGGACTCTCAGTCCCAGCATCCAAAATTGTCGTTTTTTTTCCCAGAGTACAGAGCTGGGTCTACTATTAATGGACATGCGTGGGAGTCCTGTTGTGTTTCCAGGAACGACTGTGTGTGTGTGATTGAAGCCGAAATTACCCCGTAGGTTTGGTGTCATATCAGCCTTAATAAATGGGATAACCTATAGTCACCTCATGGAGCTTTTCATGTTCTTATTTATTGATGTCCTTCTGTCTCTCCTCATGTACCCAACGGTGACCTCGTCGATTCAGAGTGCATTATTCAATTTCTTTAACAATATTGTTCCTGTAACCTGGTTCTTTTTGTCTCCAAAGACCAACATTAGTAATCCTAATTAGCAATGAATTCATTTTTCAAAAGCTGGGATTGGTAAGCATTAATTAGTGAATGGAAGGGATCAGAAACCAAAAAGCTTCCAAAACATTTGAATAAATTACTTGCTATTTGGGAGCTCCAAATCAAACGTGAACACCGCAGTGGGAAAATTGATTAATTCTGTGAGCTGAGTGCATTTCAGATAATAATACGACAGGTGTGGTGGGAATGCGGAGGTATTCATATTTCCTCACTAAATTAAAACCGGAAAAGCTGGCGCTTAATCTTCCAAAAGACATGGGTGTAGGACGGAAATATCCCGTTGATATTAGTAACGTACATATATGTACATATGATAGTTACCCGAATGTAGGATAGGAAAGACAAAGCGTTTTTGTTCTGTTGTAGAACAATTTCTACGTCCTCGATCCTTGACTGAGGGCAGTGAAAGGAGATAAAGACCAATATGTGATGCCATTACGATTGTTGTCGATGCTGTTCAATGATCTGTTCAATTACCCCAATTTCCAGCTCACAATTAACACCGCCCCCACTTCTCCCTTAGAGTGATGTAACCTCTAGGACAAATGCTTCAAAATTAACAATAAAAGTCTCATTGTCCATAGAAATCATCACCAATGACTCCAAGGCTAATCAACCTACTGACAACTTGTGTACTTTTTGAAGAGGCTCTAAATGGATGGATGAGTGAGGGATTTTCCTTTAAAATGACCACGCAATAGAGGAGCTTATTTCCCCCACTTTCCCACAGTAGCCGTAGTAATTTTCCAAGTAGATCCTTGAGGCTCTATAGTTTTGCAGCATCCGGGATATTTGACGGGTTGAGGACTGGATCAAAGTGTGATTAAATTTAATAAGTGAATGGAAGGAAAATTCATCCTTATATTTTAGAACTATATGATGGAGGAATGGAGTTGGGAAGTATTTTCCATTAAGATGATATTACGCCTCCAGCTGCCCATCTCATTTCTCTTCACATTTCTCTTCACATTTCTCTGTGGTAATTGAAATCAAGGAAAGGTCAAAGGATCCCTCTGGTAACGCGTTGCCTCCTTTTGTATTCCCTGTATACGCCCAGAATAATAGCCGAGGAAGCTAATAAATTTCTATTTTGATGATTTAAAAGGAGCAAGGTTACATCCATGAAATAATGGGTCGTACTGAATGAGTTGAAAACAAAAGTATTTCCAGTCACATTTCCCACATTGGGACTCCCAGGTTATATAATATGCGTAAGGGAATTTATTGTACCAGAGCAGAGCCATGAAGGTTGCAAAATCTCTTCCCTTAGTATCAAAGCTCCCATAACGAATGATCCCAAATGGTAAAAATATCTTGAGCGTAAGAGATTAAATCCGTCCAAACTCTCAACTACTTGAAAGCTAATCCAATTAAATTGTCCTTGGTCAAATTAAATCCTCAGATACAGTTAGTATTCATGGATAACTCGTGTTGTGCACTAGCATAAAAAATCCCATCAGCATCCCTCAACGTCTGACCAAGGAACGTATGTATCTTACTGTGTAAAAATTCCTCCCCCCTCCCCACCATATATGAGGTCACATATGGACACGAATTGCACAATTTCGGAATCACTGCTGAAATACTTTTCCTCAGACTATCCTGAAGGTCAACAGGAGATCATTATGGCAGATGGCTCAGTCCATAAACGTTACAGTTACTTAAGACCCACAAGAAAAACAAACCACTGGTTGAAGACTATGATCCAGTGGAACACATGAGTGCCGAGCAACTGTGGCTACTTTTATAGGGAGCGGTAGTCAGGAAATATTAAATTGGTTAAAACAAGAGCCAGATCGAAAGGAAATTGCATGGCGTGGGGTAAAAAGGAAGTGAGGGTGGATCGAACCCGGCCCGTTCCCTTCACTCTGTAACTTTTAACAGTTACTTTTTGTGCGTCGCCCAATATTTGAAACCGTTCATTTTCCAGGCATCATGTTCAGTCATCATCAGGAGCGAGCGTGTATCCAGGAACTACCCATTAGCAAGAACAGGTTCATTGTATTCAGCGAATAGAGTGTACCCCGGTTAGAGGGTATAGTAGATACTGGTAAATATTATATGTACTTTACATAGCACTATTATATCCCTGTTTTAAATAATTACGACTCCAATCCTGTGCTCTTATGGCATATATGATCAACCTCCAAAGAGACTTCCTCATGTTTGCGCTTTTATTGCAATTATTATTATTGTTACTCGACCAAGTTACCCAATAATGTATGAGGAGCGGCTGGACTCAATCATTATTATACCAGAGTATTTACACGGACTTAATTAGAGGTTGACTGGGCATATGGGAGTAGCCTTGGAAGAGCAATCCACAATTTTGCTTGTACACTTTTTACTTAATACAAATATAAAAGAAGACATGGACAAAGCTCGGATAAAAATATCCACAATAGAGCTCTCCTTCTCAGGGAAATTCTCAAAGCGAAACTCCACAAATCTGTGGTAACTTGGGGTCCGGAGTTGTACACAGAGACAAAACACCCTTGAGTTCAATTAAATGAACTCCTTCTGTCTCCACGTGAAGTTCATAATTGTTGATGGCTTCCCTCGACTTTCGTCAGATGAAAAGATACACACTCCCAGTCTTTCAAACATCAGCTCTTTTTTTTTTATTCCCCACGACTACCATGCAACTTGTAGCTGGGAGACTACCCTTATGTGCGGAACATCACCCTAGCAAATAACACCTGTGTGTCACTCCCTTACTTTCATAACCACACCATTTACAACATGAGACTCCAAGATAACCTTCGTATGTGAGTTCTTTAATGGTCTCCCTCAAGTGAGTACAAAACCCAACGAAGCATCAAGCAAGCGTCAGCACATTATTAATTTAGGCGACAACAACTTGTCTTTCGAGGAGATAAAAGGCACCGAATCCATTATGTCCCATCAATGTACTGTGTAGGAACTCCGGTCAGAAGGCTCCTGGCCGGAGTAATGGGACACGGCAAAACGTTTGAATGAGTCAAATCTTTAAATTTATAATGGAAAGGAATCAACTCATATTTTGGTTTCCCAACTGTGCGTGAGTTTTGTTTCATATTCTACCCCCACAATCTCGACTTTCCGTTAAATAAGCACCCTTAAAATCCTGGAGCCTGGCTTCAGTCATGAGTCATACATTGTAGTACCTCTTGAGTATTATATTGATTTAACATTTATGCATGCATGAGGGAGCTGACACATACATGCAACGGAGTCATTTAATGATAGTCCGGTCATAAGGGTATGGGTAGTCAATGGTAGGAATTTTCCCTCAAAATCTGTGTCTCTTGTAATCATCTCCATTCCGACACCTTCCCTCCAAATAGTTCCTGGAATAATCACCTGTTACAAAGGATATCAAGTTATGCAGGTTCGGGGAGAATGCAAATCGTTGGGAGTTTAAATGCCTTTCCCGAATGTTCCTCCAACATTTACCATTGCTATGGTAACGTCAAAGACCGGAAGTACTTCCGAACACGAACTTCGGAATTAACATAAAATACCCACAAAATCCCACTCATGCCGTCTCAATGTTAGTTACAGAAATTTTAGGAATGTCAGGTTGGGATCAAGTCCGCCTTTTCAACACTCTGACACTCTCTCCCCCCCCCTCCCCGTAAAATAAGTGGGAGGAATTGGACGTGATTGAGAACACTTGTGATGTATGTCTGTGTAGATATTAGTACGGTGGGGCTCGTATGCAAAAAATCTGTCTAGTTCAAGTTCCAATAAAACTAATGGTCCCGGTCGCAAATGCATGTCGAAGGAAGCAATGGAATGATCAGCCATGAGATGTGTGGAACATCAGACGAATATTGCATTTCTTCCAGTTTAAGAGAAAAAAAAATCCTGAAAGGAAAGGATGAGCCGGAGTAGTAAAATACTGTAAATCATTCTCCTGAGCTTTTTTTATAATCAAGAGTCATTGTGAAGTACATTTGGAGTGGCATTCCAGGTGGAATGAATTGTGACTTGAACCCTGAGAAAGGAAATCGACGGGAGAGGAACGCAAAGGAAAGTAAATATTTCACTGTGTGCATTTGGAGACAGGGAAGTAACAACGCAAGGGGGAAGAGTGAATCCCACATTTCTTTTACATTTCTTTTACTCCTCTGTTTGCTCTTACAGGACTTTCCTTCTCTCCCCTTTTCTTTCATTTTAACACTCTCTAGGTGTAAGTTCATTCCTATTTCAATCTCTCTAACCTCCTAGAATATAAAGCATCTGTTGTGGAGCATTGCTACATACACACACCCCAACCAAAATTACACACCGTGATTTTATCAGCTCAAATCCTAACCTACAGACCAGAAGAGATTTGGGCTGGGGATACCAAAAATTCAATTTCATTGTACTCCTTCAATGCTACGGGCTTCGTGGTTGTTATTGGTATAGAACAAAATGGAGGGGGCAAGCCCACACCGGTTTACACCTTGTACACAATCCTTTAAATATTCAGTACTGTCTGTGCTGAAATAGTGGAGCAATTAATCAATTTGCAACAATTGCAAATCTAATTGAAAAAGACAGTGGAGCTGGTAATCCTTGTAATTACATTATCATTATAGGGCTATTTCCCCCTCCGTTTCAACTATATTCCAGATACGTAGTTCGGCTATACAATGGGCTTTTTCTACAAGAGACCCTTTACAATAACATTCTCTCTACAATGGCAAAGATTCTTGGGGAAATTTTTATTTAGTAGTAGAATGCAAAAATCTGTAAACGTTCAAAATTAACGTTTTTAGTATTTTTTACTTAAGCATTTTTTACATTTTCATTGCAAATTTGTAGTGGCGAATAAAAATGTAAATGGTCTTAATTTCAGGAGAACTAGCAGTTGAGAAGTACTGAACTGGTGAATCTGTTATTTAGCTTGGACAGCCTATATTGGAGCCCATATATTGAAACTAGTCTAATGATTTTAATTTTGGGGACTTTTAAATTACTTAATCCGCCAACAGTCTAAGTTCAGTGTTTATAACACTATGACTTGAAGTGTTATTGGGGGAGACGAGTCTTTACGTAGTGACTAAGAAATAAACGCTGTTAAAGTTTGAATTAAATTGATGGGGGCTGTTCAGTGATGTAATTCAATTAGTTCTCCACAAATACTAAGAGAGAAATAATAACCACTTCGGTTTGTAATTGTAATAATTGAAATTCCTGTATTGTTAAATCACACGGAGTCTCGGCACTGATATTGAATGACAGACAATTTGGATAGACAACGACAGGATTTGATAATCTGCTAAGAATATCAACTGAATCCACGGAAAATCCTTCAATAGAGAAGCACTGTCGGAATTAGAAACTTCTAATTTAACACCGACTCCGGTGAATTTGAGTAAATCAATTTGATTCCTAGCAACGAAGATAGAAATGAACAAAATCACGGCCGGAATTCATTACGAATTTATGCCATTCCTCTTTGAGCCCAGAGCTCAACTTTTTGTGCTCTTTTAATTGGAAACAACCAGCTTTTAAAAGCGTGCTGAATTTACTAATGCTTTCCTCTCTCTTTCCCTGGAAAATGCTTACAAAGAGGGACGATTCCATACCATCAACATTTCCTCTCCATAGAAAATGAACCTACACAGATTGCCTGGCAATGTAAACCTACAGACACTCTATAGGTACAAACTCCCATGCCCTAAAAGCATTTACTGGCCTCATTTTTATTTTTCTCGTCAACAAAAATCTACAAATACATAAAATATTTAATTAACACTGAATATAATCATTGTAATATTTTATACGTGAACTAATTCATAGTAGCAAGAAAGGAAAATCTTTACATGTCTAGAATTACTTACATACATACTACATACATACATGCCAAGATGCTGGACAAATACAAGTAATCAGTCCCTAAGCCACAAATAAACACCTGCATATGGAGTAATCAATTTAACTCTAATATCGAGCTCTAGCATTTTCCCAGGCACTATTTCAATAATTTTCTGCCACTCATGCCTTCGTCACTCCCAGCCTCACTCCCAGCAATTATATTTAGCCCCTTATGCCAACGTGAGCATGTTGTTAATTACAGGATAGATGAAATGTCCGTTAGAAAACAAAGCAAAAAGCACGGCATGAACTTCAAATTGACATTTACATCCGTTTTCTGGAACGTTAGATCTAATGTCCCCCCTGGTGGTCGGCTTTATTATATTACGGCTGATATGAGAACTATAGTTCCTTTAAAACTATAAGTACATAGGTATAAGTATGTACATTAGGTAGGACTATGTGACTGCAGTACACTAGCCCATATTATTAGCCCTGTGTGGATCTAATCTGATGGGAATTTCTCCTTACCGACCTTTTTCCTGCCCGTTGCCGCCTTCCTCCAGTGGTTTGTAAGTATTCATTGCGTTGCTCAAATTATGTAAATATTTTTTTCTCCCAAAGCTAACTGAATCAAGAACAGGCTCTTGCGAGTCTATGTTTAGAAATTCTATAAATAATCAGTAATTGAAGTGGGGTTTGCTACATGGCTATTGCTCCTTTATTACAACGTTTAATTATATTACGGACCTTTGGCTATGGATGTAGTACACTACTACGAGATTCCCCCCCTGCACTCCACATTCCCGTACTGACAATCAAAGGTGAACATAGTTGAGGTCAGCTCGTAAATACGCTAATCAAGTCATACATTCCATTTTGTGTATCGGAGAAGTATCCAACCTTTGGTTAGATACATACATGCACTACTATATGAGGTGTTTACTGGAGTTCTGCGATCCACATTGGAGCTGAATGTAATTCAGAGCCGATACGATTGGATGTAACTGTGGAACATCTAATAATGGTAATGTCCAATGTGCTTCCGCACAAATTAGGTCCTAAAATAAAACTTGATGGGTTTGCTGCCGACCCCATTGAAAGATAATAATGCAAGAGTGAATCACGCACTACTGCCGCATACAAGCCCTGACAGTTGGAGAAATACATTTCTTTGCTCTCCACCAAAAGCTCAAGAGTTGGGTTGGAGGTACGTAGGTATAGATAGATACAAATAGGATATAACAGTACAGACAGGGTGCGATTGACTGATCGTGTTCTGCTGTCCATATGCTATCCCTACGTACGTCTCTCACTCTCACATGTGACGATAGTTTTTCCTATCCATTTACATTTACTGTAGTACTCCTTGGCGAAAAACTCTGATTGTGAGTGGGTCCAAGAGGTGAAGTAACACTCGAGGAACTCCACAGGAAAACAAATAGACTCACACAGGTATGTATACCCCAAAAAAAACCCTGGAAGATAATCTCTCCGAAATGTGTACCCCCAACTCGAGACACTGTGAAAGGTATCTACATAAGACATGATACTATTTTTGGGCCTGAGCCAAACAATATTTATTGCTTTACAAGAGTCGGCAACCCGCCATAAGTAATAACAAATACCTTGCTATCATGGAGAAAATGTGAGTCGGAAAATGTAAAGTCCAGCTAAAAATATCCTCGTAAATGGGTGTGTCATGCCCCATGTACTTATCCTGAAATCTATATTTGACTGATGGCGAGTAAGAGAGTAGCCGAAGTTCGGAAATCCATCTGCCCGTCTATCTTTCCCGGTATTTCCTCCTGTCTTCCCTGTTTGCATGCAAGGTTAGGGGCATCCCAGGTGTATAAATATTACATTTCTCCAATCCTTTCTTCCTCCTTTCATGGAACCCTATACCGGGACACGCACCACATCCAGTCATGTCTCCCGGCATGGTCAAACCCAGTCCCTCAACATATGTTCAGTCTCAATCCCTTCCGTAATCAGGTGCTTACTGGGAATGGAACGAGCCTAAAGGTAAGGAATAACCTAAGGAGGGGATACTCTTCTCCCTCGTCAATGTTACCCGATGAGTTTATTCAATTATGCAGGACCATGTAGACGCTACATGTAATTACAGACTTATGTACATATGCCCAAGCCTCTCAAGCATCCTGTTCTATCCGGCTTCTTCCGTATCAATCCATCCGATTGACAAGCACTATTGTTTATTTACTATTTGACAACAACAAGGATTTCAGCAAATTATACCTACAACGAGGAGCTATGCACACATCACATACATTTATAATGCCCCATGGTAGGTGCAACATCTTCAGGGGCACATGACTTCGCGCTCCTCAGCTTCACTTTCCGTCCTCTGGGTTGGCAGGAAAGTTACTGCTCAGTCAAACTAATCATGGCACATTAATACATGCATATAGTTCAAGGGAGAGTACACGTGGGGAGAAACACCGTCTGTAATTATATGGTCCTATGATAGCAATTTTAGGATAGGCTTAAATGTCTCCTGCATCTCAAGTAGGATCTCGTAGCAAATTAGATATAATTATATTGAGACAAATGTTGGAGGAGAGTAATAAGATTAGATAATTACTTGAAAACCCCTGTATACAGTTAGGCGGCATCTTTGAGAATCCTCACCTGGATGAAAAATACTTAATTATATGAAGGCACTAAGTTGAGATTAAAATTGAAAGGATTAATATTTACAGAAGATACAGTTTTTGTTTACGAAGTCTGGAAAATAAAAATTGTGTAGTAAGTAAGATTGCATGGAAAGTTCTAGGGGTTCAGCCTTATATGCAGATATACTTACTGTATACTAGACAGAGACGTAGTCAGTCTCTAGAGGAAATTTTTTTTTGCAGTTTTAGACTCTGCAAGATTTTTGACTTTTACAAACGATAAACGGATTTTCAATTTTGTTTGCTTACACCCTGGAAAAATATAGGATGTAGCCTTCCTCGTCCGGAGGTAAACAAAATAAGCTGCCGGGAGTAGAACCACATGCAGGGAAAATATAAAATCCGAAATTTATCCTTCATGGCAGAAGTGATATGTTTCGTCGGACAGGATGCGTTAAAAGGAGATAGTGTAAATAAGGAAAAGGAGGTTAAATCTGAGCCGTTGAAATCAAATAATTTGAGTCAGACTCCCAGTTGACTTTCTAGGGGATCTGTGGACGCTATCCGAGATCCTCAAACTCGGAGATGTATGCATGAATATTCTGGATAAATCTAGTACGGCACGTCAGTAGAGCTGAAGATTGAATAAATTAATCCGGATTCTCCAATGGGAACGGCCTTGGTATAAGGGTAAAGGTTGTGCACAGTGCACAAATAGGGACCGTCTCTCGCTCAAAATAATCCTCGTGTGTATGTGGTGGGAGTGGGGATTGTGTGTGTGTGTGTGTTGGAGAATCAATAGAAAATTAAATACATGAATATTTTTTAGCCATTTGTGAAGTAAAATAATAATGAAGTTCCCCTTCTGATACAAGACTTTGTTCCTATATGCCCACTAAACACAAGATCTCCCTCAAACCATCTCAGTTAGAGTAGGAGAAGAGCCCTAGGAAAGAATTTTGGTGACGACCCTCTCGAGCTCTACCTCAAGTACAAATTGGAGAAAATGATATCAGCAAATGCTCAACAATCCTCCCAATGTTTATATTACGAGAAGGTTTTTAATAACCTGGGAAAAATTGGGGGAGGGAGGGAGGTGGGGGGGGGGGTTAACTAAGGAGGGAATTGAACGAAATAGGATCTCAAACTTTGTAGGAGGTGTAGCTCATGTTGAAGCATTAAGAAGAGAAGCCAGGGAGATAGAGGAAGAAGAGGAGAAGGAGAGAAAAAATAAATTGTGAAAGAGTCACAGTACTTTTGCAAGCACGTTCATATGTACCTACAAGTGTCTGTGCTTCTCTGTATTTTGAACGGAAGATTGAGACGAGTCGCAAACGCATGAGAGCGTTGTAAAACTCCAAGCTCCGGTCCTACTCTACTCCATCTCGTCTTCTTTCACCATCCATTTCCATCCCCATGGAAACCGGGGAACAAGTCTTTGGGTCTCACTCTTATCGACCAGCGCACCCGAACCCACACCCGAATTCAAACTCGAAAGTCCAAGTTGAGAGTGAGGAAGAAGAGACGAAGCAGATATTTCAACTTGGCTCCGCTTTTACGCAACTGATGATAGAATGCCTACTGTGGCACATACACACACACACACACACTCCTTCGACAATACCCACGAGGAGCAGGGGACTCGATGTACACCAAATGCTTCCACAGCTCTGAGGAGCCGGGTCCAGAGCACAGAGAGAGAGAGAGAGAGACAGAGAGGGAGAGAGACAGAGAGAGAGAGAGAGAGAGAGAGAGATAAAGGGATCATGTAGTTTGTTGAGCTAGTGAGAGTAAAACCTGAAATTCTCCTACACTCAACATTTCCCTGCACTGAACTTGAATTCTTCGGGTCAGAACCAATCTCTGAACAAGTTGTCGCTACAATACAACTCCAACTCTGCATCCCACATCCCCCACCAAATCCACACAATTATTCGGACAAGCTTTTAGGGATACCTTTTTTCCTCTCATTACTACTGTGATAATTAACCACTTGCTTTCCACATTGGCTCACTCCTGACGAGTCCTATCGATCCATCCATTCCAAATGCCAGGAGTCGAAGCTTTCTATTCTATTTGTACCAGCACCCCGTATATTTTACTCAATTCGGATTTTTCCCTTGTCAGTACAATTTCCATACAATAGTTCATTCACTTGATATCGCTATCTATATACATTCAAATGTGAGTATATATTCTACACATTTATGGAACTAATTTGTGTCATTGTACTTTGTGAGGCAGTCAATTCCAAATGTCGGCACTGACTTGAAAACAACTAAAAGGAAACTTCAATGCTAATATTGTTTGGAATACAATGTTCTATTGTCAGAGGATAGATTTGAAGAAGAAAAAAAAATATTGAGGAAAAAAAACTTTTCCCCAGATGTAATAATTTGCAATGAGAGACTCCACTAACAACAGTTTGAACTCGTCATGAATAATTCAATCCCACCCCGAGTGTATATGAATTGCTGTCCAATTAAGGACCAGCGCCCCGCTGTACATACACACATCATTGTTTATTACTTTTCGTTACACTTTCCCTCACCTACTCATTTAATTTTGAAGTTATGACAAAAGTTGGTGGAAATGATTACACAAGTCTTTCATTGAACCTCACAAATTTTCTCCATGGTTCTAATTTCTTTCATGTGTAGTTTCAAGTGGAGGAGGGAGATGAAGAAAGCCTCTCAAGAAATTCTTTACAGTTGAAATCTCTCCCTCAATCGTGAATTTTAAGTACCTTTTATATTCCCTGATGCCTTGGCCCCCGGTATCCGGCTCCTCATACATAGCTCTTTGAAGCGTATTGTCATAAGACGCTTAAGGAAATGAGCACACTTCTCCTACTTGCATGGTACTTTCTATAAGTTCCGAATTAGTATGATATGGCTTCATCTCCCGTTCGACCGTAGACTGGCCTCAGACTGGCTACGATTTGCATAAAATTAATTACTCTTATCGTATAAGTATCCTCTCCTCACTGGGGTTTGTCCGGCTTCTTTTTTTTTTTGCAACAAGTCTGCACACAACTCCATATGGTGAGCAGCAGAGAGGAGAATGTGGGAAAAATATATTCACAATTGCAAGTAAAATAAAAAGTTGGCGGATGATACACTTCTGAAGTCGTTTCCTTTTTTGAGAGAGTTCTTTTGTCTTTAGAAACAGCCCAATGATTTTCGTTTTGTCTCTAAGGTATTATATTAAAGACTTGATGCACACACGGATACGTGTTTATGCCCGTACACTATATAGTGTCCATAGTCTCTCAGATTATTTTTTTTCATTATCTTTACAAAATTAAAGCAATTTCTTTTTTTTGGATTTATGAAAACTGAGCTCTATAGTGTTTCACTGCTTCACTGGGAGAGCAGTAGTAGCAGGAGGCCTGGGGAATGTCGGGATTCATTTCATGCCTTTTTTTATGACCCTTCAAAACTAACTTTATTCATCCGGTGAAGCCTTGCCACTCATACTTACATCACGCCAACAGTAGCTTTATGACGAAACAAATTACTCACATTGTGGAAACTGTTTTGTGTGAGTGTGAAGTCATTTTAGGAAATGCTCCTGTTTCAATTTAATACCGTAATTAACTACAAGTAATAATTGTGATTAAAACTCAATCATTTTGTAGAATTGCTCAATTTCGTGTACATACTACAACCTCTCTAAACTGTACTCGTACTCTCTAAAGGTGGATTTCCTCCCTTCCTTGAAACAGCCCCACTCGCCTTTAGTACTGCATATGTAGGTATAGCTTAATCAATTATTTTGATTCCATTAAAAAGAGCAACTGAATAATTCCAGTTAAATATTTATGACTGACGAGAGCGTCTGTGTATATACTGTAATTTATGCTCAGAGTAATTGTATGGCAAGGACTCCGATCTAATCTGTATCCAGGGGAAGTTATGAAAATGAAATAACGTAATTACTATGTAGATCGTAGGCGGCACTGGGGAGACTGTAAAAAAAAGTTAATAGAAAAAAAAACCTTAGAAATTGAGGCAGTGAATGGAACGGTTTCTCTGAGTACGTGGGAAAATGAAATTAACCCCTTTGTATATTGAGAGGGCAACTCCAGTGGCATACTGTTTAGAAGATCCAAGACGTTCAAGAGGAGCGGTTTTGAAACCAAAGAAAAAAAAAATAGGAAATTAAGATTGTACACATACAATTGTGTGTGTATGAAGTGATTGAAAAGAAAAACATGTCCGTACTTGCAACTAATCTTTACCCAGTCGAACTTCTTTTTTATCTAGTGCTACTTCAGAACTGTTACACTATACTGTACTGTACTTAAGTAGTAAGAGGCTCCTGTAACAAATGTGATGTACTCCACACTGCACAGTAAACACTCTGACAGCAACCACCCCAGTCTGTGTGTATCTACACCACTCGGATAATTAGGTATAGCGGAGTTGTATAACCAACAGAACAGAACTGGGACTTTCCTATTTATGCACATTATCCCCCCAAAAGTCATTAAGGACTTAGGCACTTATACAATGCCAGTGGCAGGGTGTAACTCCAACTGGCTAAGGCTGGAGTAGTAGTTTTGTTGTAACAAATCACAGATTGCCCTTTGATACTTCCCCAAGTTGAACTTGCATTCTTTCCCCTTTTTTTATTACTCCCATCCCAACTAGTAATACATGCAGACTCGAGGGAAGCCCACATTTTCAACAATTCCGAGATAGAAATTAAAGTTTAGCTATGGAATTGTATACTTGCAGGAGGAAATGGTCCCATTCCTGCCCATATGTACTTCACAAGAAGGTCTCCCCCTTGAAATACCTTCCAAGTTAGAAATAACAAAAAAGTAATCTTTATTTCAGCCCAGCATAAACTTCTTGAATGACAATTGGTTCCAATCGTTTCCTATAATTACACACTCACAATCATAGTATAGTACGGATGATGCATCCCTTATATTGTATGGATACAGTCGGGCCTCATACAGTCGGAACAACCAGAGCGAGATATTCCCTCAGCATAGAAGATACCTATCTTGAGACAACTTATCAGACCACAAAGTGATTTGAATAGCGGGTGTCCGGAAGACTGAGATTTCTGGTTACCGACACACTCCTCCTTTCACAGGCTGAAAATAAAGCGGAGTTTTAGTTTTGATATCAAAGTCAAAATGAAGGCCCGTTCCTCTATACGGATCCCTATAGTTTTGTAAGTTCCTGCCGTAAAAATAGAGCTGTAGGAGAGTACTGCCCTACATCCCTGCCTCTCAATCCTCAACCAAATGTGCATACGAGACCCAGCCACAAATTTACCACTGACTATGCTCATGTTTGTATGCACAGACTCTAGTTACGGTAAAGGACAGCAACAGGCAGCGGAGGTACCTAAAACTCCTGGAAAGCTCACCTTAAAATATTCCATGCTAAAGTACAGCATAATTTTTGATGAATCTTCCAATCTGTGGGATACATACTTAAGTGGCTTGTAGTAGTAGGTTGTGAAAGCAGGAGAAGGAGCGAGCGAGAGGACAAAAACCTAGTTAGCAAAAATGTGTCTCACGTATCTATATAAAAACAAAAGGGGTAGCTTGACGCCAGGATGGAGAGAGACCTCACGAAAATTGGGAAGAGTGAGTGTAAGTTGGAAGTGACTACTTTCACTTGAGGTTCTTATTGAAACCTTCACAATAGAGTTTTTAAACCCGGATGACCGTCAGGAGTCCGGATTGGAAATTAGTGTAGTGACTGAGTCTGCATCATATATCTATATGTAGATATTACAGACTGTAAACTGTTCCTGGTACACTAGGAGTTTTACGGAGATTCCTTTAGAATACGTTGACATGGGATGATTTGGCAGTTTAAAATCCTTAAAAGCAATGCTTTGCCATTAGGAATTCTATTTTTCCAGTCCGGTAAGCCCCGTCCCCTAAGGGTTGTGTACAGCTATGAGTATTTCGTTTGTCTAGGGATAAGGAGACGGGGCCATTGCTATTATTTATGTATTCTTTCATTTTATATTCAAAGGCTCAGTTCTGAACCCACAGTTCGTCGTAACGATCTACTCCACGTACCTTAAAAGACACAATGTTACGCAAGAACGAAATAAGAGCATATTTCCAAGCTTTGTATTGACTTCTTCAAGTCTGGGGCCGTGAGTGATGTCTCTTGAAATCCTAGCTCTTGAGGTGTGTACTTCCCTACATGTAGATAATTATATAATCGGCTAAGATGCCGAATTGAACACCACCAAAAAATTTTTAGATTCCTGGGAAAGCACCAAACTTACTCTTCCCAAGGAGTTTTCGGGTTTCCCGATATTTAAATTAAGAAGCGGACACTCATTTGTCTTGCCTACTCAAAGATGCGCATCCTCGAAAAAAGTTTAGGATTGATCCTTTCGGGAATACAAGGAGGTTCTCATCAAGCCGAGCTTAACAAGCCTGACAATGTTCCCCAAAAACGAGAGGTACTTTGCATGCAAGTCAGTCTCTGTCTTGTAAATGTCGGAAATATAATATTTCAGGGACCATACAGAATGAAGTTGCTCAAATCGATTACGCTCCGCTCTCAAAATTATTATTATTAGTCAGACTCCAGATCCAAGGGTAAGGCACCATCCTTTTGCTGACTCCGCATCATCGCACTCAAATAATTCCGGGTTCAATCACAGCTTGAGAAAATTTCTGCAAAAGGAAGTGAAACACCTTCAAAATCCTTAGATCTTGAGGATGCGTTGTCATCCCATTTTTTTTAGCTTTAAGAGCTATTCGCATCAAAGGGCTAAAGGTACTAAATTAGGCTTGATTATCTCAAACCTGTCACGCATCCTACCAGGATGCCTACGGAGGAGCTGTCAAGCCTTTCATAGTAGTAATATACCGCACTTGCTCTTTGAGTTCAGAGAAGTTGAAGAAATGTCCGTACATCAGGGGTTTCAATACAATATCTGCCGGAAGGTATTTTCGCATATTCAGAACAGGCTGATCAAATATTGCAACTTTTGAGGAAGTTACCCAAGTGTGTCATACATATAAAAAACAGTTGTTATTATTTGCACTTAAATATATCACAGTCAATGGTCTACTCCTTTCAACAGTCCCGACAGACTGTGTACAATACGTAACCAATGGAATCTTGAGTGCATAAAAGAAATGGATCAAATTTTGCTAATCTTTGCGGTCTGGAACAAAATGACTAAATAAATTTGGGGCGAACTATATGCATATACATAAGCAAACGAATTTTATTACGTGCATATTTCCTCGTCATTGACGCTGCGGCTGAAGAAGCTTCAACCATGCATTTCGTATCCCTTAGGAACTTGCATCCTCCATGATCTTCTTCCTCCTCTTACTTACAAGCCTGAGTGAGCAGAACCATTTATCAGTAGTCTGGTTGAGCATCAATAATAACTCAATCTATTTCTCATACCCTCTCGTTTCAGATTTACATCAAGTGTGCCGATACTATTTATTTAGTCATTCAAAATAACCCCTCTATATTTAGCCTGACAAGTCAGAGATTTAGGGCTTGCTATAAAATAGGAGAAATTATGGACATAAACCTGCAGTCTCCATATCTACAGATATGTATGCATGTAATGTAGTCTATGGAGGAATGCACTTTTGAGCTAAAGCACAGCTCTTTTAGCTTCCCGCAGTGCCAAACCCATATAGTATTTGGTGATCATTCCTCATCCCACAACAGGGAGAAGCCTTTGCTCCTGTTGATAAGCTTCTGCATAACGATGCGTTTTAGTAGTTAAAAAACGGAGAGTCAAAATATTTCCCCAACTGATAATAAATAACGATCAGTGAATTCACAGACTCTTACTTTCCTCCTTCATTTCTAGGAACTGATGGATTGCAAAAGTATCTCAAGATTAAAAACATAGGAGAGGGCTCATGTTTTATTTATTTAGAGCTCAATATTTAGCGATGTCTTGACGGATAAAATCAAGGAATGCCACAACTCTCCACCAACTATCCCACAATCTTAGCTTTAAAAGTGAACTCAAGCATGAATGAAAGGGTGCATAATGTTACCGTTAAAAAATCCTGAGCACAAGGTCGACTCTATTCACATGCTCCCAGTCATCTTTTTGTAAGCATGCATCCTGCAGAACGCATTTGTAGGCTTACAAGTAATGATTGAATGAGTGTCAAACGCTCTATCTCCGAGAGGGACTCTCCCATATGCCACTAGGAAGGTGTACTTGGTTTCGGTAGTATAAGTATATGTGAACACACGTCAACAGCTAAAGACAAAGTGGTCCCATAGATACGTTGGTGTAGATTACATCTTCGTTATATTCTCCTTTGAAATGATACAGGGGAAGTTTTTGAGAAACTATATACCGTCTTACGGGTGTGTGTGTGTGTGTGTGTGTGTGTGAAGAAGAGAAAAAAGGATGGAGATGTCAAAGCAACACTTGGCTCCGTAAACCAACCATAAGTTGAAATACAAAACTCTTGTTTGGAGGTACAGAAACAAGTGACAAATACCAGTCAAAGCTAATTTATTCCTGACTCACCCGCCCCACATTTACGTATAAACGGTTTGTCTCGTAAAAGTATTCAGTCTCTCCAGAGCAATTTAACACATACAATGTAACTCCTCAAATGTATAAAAGGCAAGTGTATACACTTGAGAATAAAATTGTTCTACTTTTTTTGGGGATGAGAAGAGTCAACAAATATTTAGTTGTAGCTATGCAAATAATAAAATCATGCAATCCCTCACCTTCCACACCCTTAATTTCCCATTCAAATAAAGCAAATGGTAAGAGACCAAACTCAGGCATGGCATGATTATTTCTAGACATATTTAAGGCACGCTTACATGGAGAGAAGTGCTGGGAAAAATTAATTTCTCGTATGTATGAAAAATTTTCTGAGCTCTCCCTACTTGTATACCTAATTCTGCCCTAATTATTGTAAGATGTCTATGAAAAGATGAATTGGAGTAAGGGACGTAGAGAGCCAGAGCTTGAGTCACAGGGGATAAACAATCATATACGGGAGCAGTGAAGAATAAATTATTCAATCGATCACAAGTCAATGAGACTCTATCTACTGCTGCGGAAGAAGTGCCTCAATCTCAGGTTTTTCCAACCATTCAAAAGTCAATATCTCACTTTAGGATCTCCACGTTCACTCGATTAACCCCAAATTACCCTCAGATCTATATACACTACCAGCTCCTTCCATGTCAGTCAGAACTGATGAATTGTATATCCTTGTTTTTATGAGTAGAGTCAAAGGAGAGACAGTACAATGGAGAGAGAGCAGAATGCCGGATTGAGTAGTAGTAAAGTATAGTAGTAAAAAAAATAGCTTCTCTAGAAAAGTACTCAAATATAAGAAAGGATCCTTACCAGAGAAATCTTGATTTTTGTGGAGGCTTGTCAAGTGTTCAACAGTCAAAGTATAATTAGGTTGAATAGTTTAGAAATTCAAAGTTACTCCTGAATAAAACATTATGAGCCAAATTCGGATCCCCGGCCTAAAGTCCACACGAAGAACGCAAAAACAACACAATGGAAGGTCAACCACAGGCGTGGACTCATTTTTTCTCAACTTTTCCAGCACAATTGACAGTTACTAAGGATTTGAGCACTCAACTCCCTTTTCTAAAATTCAAATGACCGTTTTACAATTAAGATCCGGAACAATAATAATTATGACAACTCCTGGACCTCTCCTCGTTCAAGTTCCGCTATAAGCACTCCGTATTACAGTATCAAAGGCTGGACCAAATTCTCACTTCCTCTCGGACTAGTGACTTCAACAGAAAAATCCGATAAGAAATGTGGGGAAAATAGATATTCCCAAGCTACGAGGACTCTGATGGAAAGCCAATTCCCTCCCCCCACAAATGAATTGCAATATGTACGGAGGGGTCCTTGGATTCCAGAGAGGAAAAAAAAAGATTAAAATGAAAGGATCCAAGAGTTGAGAATGAAATTCAAATATGTGGCTTGTGTAAGGAAATGAAATCCTGGAATTTTTTACGTTAAATGGAAACTTGAGAACTTGGCAGTCTCTCGCTTTTGTGAAGCTATGGAATTGAGAGTCCTGGAATGGAAACGTTGACTTCGAGCTGAAGCGACGAGTGCTTGGCTGAAGGGTGGGAAAGCAGGACAGCGTAGCCTGAGAGTTGCTCGTTGAATGCTTCGTCTCTCCTACCACAGACGCTATTAATTCTACTCGCTCGCTTTTACGATACTTCCGAAGAGCTCGGAGGCCCTGTGAGATCTTCCGATGGTCGGAGGAATCCTCTCACAACAGAATACAGCGTGCGGTGGTGGGAGTGCGTCATGGTAATACCGCGTTCCCAACCAAAGTCCTACACTGTGGATGAGATGAGTAGGGAAAAGCTTATGGTGCATCTTAAAAGTGGAATTCTTTATATGGTCGTACATGGCGACTCTTACTTTCCTTCGAGTAGTGGAAGGTTCGTTTTTCCTCTCTCTCTCTCTCTCTCTCTCTCTCTCTCTCCCTCTCTCTCTCTCTCTACTCCGAGACCTTCCACTGCAAAATTGAACTCTCTTTCTCCAGGCTTTTCTCACTTCTCACTCCGTCCCGGTCTGGCTCATTGTGTGACTTAGTATGTTAGACTACGAGCCTCCGCCGCACACTGGATGGGGTGAATAAAGCATCTTTGGAATTCAACTGTCTGGTAGATCATGAATCGTCTGAAAAACTCAGTGACTCTATAACACCATCAGTCCTTTTCAGGAGGAGTCCTCCCTATAAGCTCCCGTTTTCGGCATCTATTCACAACTGACAACATTAGTATACTCAGGCTTTGGATTACATGCTTCCTTCGAATTAACTTTTCCTATGTTTGTGTATATATAGGTTCGTGGCTCCGTGAGATCTCCTCATGAGAATTACTAGCCAAGAATGTCAAGAAGAGTTTGAAGATTCTATTCCATGGCGTTATACTTTCACTCTGGGTATGGCATATATGGACTGCACATGCAATCTAAGATATGTCTGTAGAGTCTCGGATACGTTTTTGTTACCAACAGATATATTTTTGAAAACTATTTGGGAGTTCGCTATATTTCCTCAGAGGCCGTCTGCCTAAGAGGGAAGAGAGTATTGGTCAAACAATTTGGAAGCAAAATTGTTATTATTATTGAAACTAAAAACCCTATTTATTACAATATAAAGATTCTTTTCAACATGTGTGTGTAAATGAATACATAGATGCATCCTCTGTACATGTAATGATGCTGGAGAAGACTTAGTGGCAATTCAGTGTTGTCACAAAATAAATACCATGTTATGAGATTGTTACTTACCTCACCGTTTGCTGGGTATGAGACAATGAAAGTGCTCTTATGAAAGGAAGGTTGGAAGGCTAGAGAAATTTCAATTGATACTTACAAGTTTTGTTTTGTTTTGTTTACATTCATTTTCACATGGTGCATATGTTTTCTTGCTGTGCAGTGATGGCAATCCGAAGGAAATAGGATAGAATAAAAGGACAGGGTGGAGGAAAATCTTTGTCTCCCCTTAGCTCATAAAAGGAACAAGTGTAAAAAATCGATCCCCCAGTTTTGGATTAATTTTCCCCCAGATTTTTTGAAATTTGTTTCATGGTCCTATATCTATAGATACATAATTATATAACTCAGAAACTGTAGTTTCGGCGTTCAAGATTGTGAAGCAGATCAGGGTATTTTTGTAAAAAACGCAAAATTTTGAAAGGGTTTGATTTTTACTCAAATTTCAATTTGAAAGAAAATACTTTTGACACTAGGTAAATCTCCTGGAATTTTCAACGAACTATCAAGCAGGTTTCTTCGTTGAGAATTGTGAGGGTTGACCGGTAAAAATAAAGAGCGAGGTTGGGAAAAGTCAACTTCAGGAACGGAAATGAGAAAGGGGGAACTTCTGATATTGGGATTTTATATCATGAAGATATGGCGTTCATAAAAATATTGTCAATACACTACTCTTGTAGAAAACATGGGAATTCACATGAACTTGACTGTGCTACCCCAAACCAAAATTTGAGGCCACTGGAATTGCGTTTGCATGTTTGTAAACACATAACTAGGGTACATATAGTTCAAACTAGTCAAAGAGCCCGCTCCGCGGACTCTTTTACCAAACTCGTTCAGTTATCTGTTAGTAATCGTTGGCTTCCAATTAATTTTCGACGAAAAATGTCGAAACATAACATGGTTCAGCGAACTTGGAAACTTCTGTCTGTGGTTTCACCAAAGATGTCAACTTTACCTTCTTCCTGTGGTTTTGCCAAACATGTCAACTTCACTTTCTACATGTGGCTTTACCAAAAGTTCAAAACTACTTTCCACCTGTGGTATTACCATTTATCAAATTTGGTATTCTTAAATATATTTTTCAAGTATTTAAATCCATATTGAATCGAAAAAAATATTTATAATCGAATTAACATACAAAATATATATGAATACTGTATACAATGCTTAGACATCGGAAAAATCCGTGACATATTGAAGCTCAATCTCGTAAATTCAAAAAGAGAAAATGGGCTTTTCAACCAGTAATATCAATATCTTACAAAAACTACTTAATTGAATTGATTGGAAAATAAAATTTGTCATTACGTTTATGCCTCCACAAAATAATGCAAAAAATAAAAATACTAGTAGTTTTTTAGTCGACATGAATTCGACTAAAATTTAGGTAATCAATTAACTTGGCAGGAATTTTCTGATGCGGGATAGAGGGGGTCTAAGATTTTCAGGGGAAAATGCATGCAGGCCACTTCTCTAATAATTGTGCAGGTATTTGAGTACTATTGTATCCCTAAAGACTAAAGGTGAATCAACAAGTCACATGCGGTTATGGTACTTATGTAGATTTTCCGAGTCATGCCTATGTAAAACGGCCTGGCATAGTATGTGGGTTCTTTGCACTCATAATTGCCGAATTAAACCACTTTCTGGCTTGAATTTAGTCATAAATTTATGCTATTGTTTGGGGCTCTAGGAGCTCCAGGTATTAATATTAATTATTTAGAGTATTTGAATTACATTAGAATTGATAGCAAATACTTGAATAAATTGGGTTGGAATTTTTATTTTGTCAAACAAATACATTCGAATTGGGATTGGAATCCGTTAAGATTAGTCTTAATCGGAATTGTATCCATATATTTCCAATATTTCAACCGTGACCTGTGGTATTACCCATAGGTCAACTTCACTTTCCATCTGTGGTTGTACCAACGGGACAACATCACTATCCTCCCGTGGTTTTACCAACAGGTCGAAACCATTATCTACCAGTGGTAAAACCAATAGATCCTCCTCTAAAATGCTATTTTGACGTCAATACTGCTCTCATTAATATATTGCTCTTACAATACTGCACTCACTAATACACTACACTCGCTAAAATACTGCTGCAACTGTCACGCAGTTCCGAGATCAATATTGCAGTGAGAGCAGTGGTCGAAAATAGGTCGTTAATATTATTGATCGTCCCGGTCCACAACATATTATTATATACTGACACAACGTCGCTCTCCATATGTTATAGTATTCTACAAATTCGTCACAATTTGCTTTCCTGCCGGCCCGTAGTGAAAAATTCAATTCATATGACTAGTCGTTTATAGTGTGGGTTACGTTTGCATCTTTTTTAAAACTCATTTTAACACGGGGCCACGCTATGGCTCGGTTGATATTATTTAACCAATCCGCAATATTAGTTTGCGAGCGAGAATTTAAGTTCATATCCCGTAGATAATTTTGCGTATTATGAGGTAGATGTTCAAGGAGTAAACAAATAAACAAACTAAGTAGCGGAGCATACATTGTCCACCTTCGAAGGCTAGCCTTCAATGAAGGCTTCATTGAAGGCGGAATATCAATTTTCCAGAGAGTTGAGAAGGGAAGGCTGAAGAAAGCCTTCCTTGTATTAACAGACAACGGAAGACGAAGGAAGGAAGTATGTAAAGTAGCCCTCAGCTACTTACAATTAGAAGGCTTCGCGCATGCAATCAGCTACACTGGAGAGTTACAAATACAACAATGATAGTGTACTAAAAACACTATAAATGTACAAATGTTCAGGTATATGCACAATGAGACTTACTTCATTGCTTCTGATTTTAATAAACGAACTCAATTGAGTAAATTGTATCGCTGATTTTCAGGCGTTTTACCTGCAAAAGGGTTGTTTAAATGCATTGATATGGTATTTCTTGTTATGAAGGCTGAATAGGAAGGAAGGCTGAAGGCTGGAGGCATTAAATTAATAAGTAAAATAGGGCTGAAGGAAGGCAAAATATTTTAAAGGCTTCCTTTAACAGAAGGATGAAGAAATATGCGTTTTTTCAAGAAATTGACTTCGAAGGTTTGAAGGAAGGCAATTTTATTTGGACATCTGTGAGTAGCATTACCACTTGCCACCACTGCCTACAATAATTAGGCTGAGGAATTTCAAACGTTATCATAGCCACGTAACGCTACGTTCCGTTTGTCATAGGTTTCAGTACTCGGTTAAGGCACAGACAGTTGGGGACAGAGTGCCTTCAATCAAAGGTGTCCAAAAGGTTCAGCCTACCTAAAATACTACATATTTTTTGCAGCTTTGCCTTCCCTACATATTAACCTATATTATTTATCAAAAATAAATTGCCTACCTATTTGCCTACATATATACTACTGTAATGTTTGTACCTATATTTTAGCCTATAAAGGCCTATTTTTTAGCCTATAAACACCTATTCTTTAGCCTATAAACACCTATTTTTTAGCCTATAAACACCTATTTTTAGCCTAGAAAGGCTTGTTTTTTCAACTAAAAATCATCTATGTATGTACGTGCAATCGTAACACATGAAAAAAATCGAACTACTAAAATGTCACAAGAATATTTTTGAGATTTATTTTAAGGTTAAATCAAATAATTGCTTGACAAATTTGTCAATAGATTATTAAATATGCCTATTTTTACCTTCGCAAACTGCCTACCTTGTTCCTAAATAAAAAGTGAACTCTTGCAGCTCCTACATATAATATAGGATTAATTTTAGCGGTAATTACTGCACCCTATTTTACTACCTATAATTACTTGGATTTTGCATCCTGCCTATTTTTATCCTATATATAGGCCTATAAATAGGATAGGTGGACACCTTTGCCTTCAATACTAAAAACAAAAGCTTCAACGATCAGGGTTCTTAGATACAAATGTCCCACTCTAGTCTTCCCCTGGTTTACAGCAAATTTACACAGTTCCAATTTTTAATGTTTTTCTTAATGCTTGCGACACACAAAATTGACCTAGGTCAACAAAACAAAGTTTAGAAAATCTGGAACTAAGTTGGTTACAATCTGTGGGAGAGCCAAATATCTCTTGTGTGGGCTAGAAGATGGGAATCGCTTCAGCGAACCCTGTACACAAGGCACAGACATATCGGGTCGTACTGCCAATATTTCTTGCCGATGTACCCATAAAAGAACCTTTCCCCATAGTTCTTTCCTTCCACTCCCATACATTCCAATAACTTTGATGATAACAACGATAAAAACATCTCGTAAGTATAAAGCCCCTGCCATAACGTTGCGGTGGATTGAAACTTGGTGCAACCAGACGATGAGAGCGCAAGGCCTAGTTGTGTGTTTCAAACTTTAACTTACAAGTACCATCTCCTTTGGAATTAGGAACTAAGCCCATTCCAAACTTCGGAAATTAAAAGTTTATATGGGGGCCCACTATAACTAACTCATGTTAATTCTAATTGAGAGGCTCGTTGTCACTTTTTTAAATTCTATCATGTAACTATACACATTTACTGAAAATTATGGAACATATGGTAGTTTATGACATAAGAATGTTTCACGCTAAGAACTGGCTTTATTGAGTCAGTGCTGTGAGAGAGTAATTGAGCGTGCTGCAAAGCTGTACTTAAGTAATTTAGGTTCTAAACGAGATTAATGATTTTACTAATAAACGGGGGAGAATGAGTCTTTAATTTTAAATAATAATTAACAAGAGGGCCGAATTAGGTATGAGACAGAGGAAGCTTAACAGACGTGGCTCTTCGCACTGTATTGTGAGCTCTGATTTTTGTGGGCAATGTGACAAAAGAGATTTTAGCTCCAAGTATTTTAAGGGTTGCAGGTGAGATATCCGGGGTTTGTGACCAGAGACCACATTTAGAAATTTAGTGGCTTCCAAGGCCACTAAATTACAGGAAAAATATCTACTCAATTGAGAATGATAGGGGTAAAAATTGAGACACAAACAGAATCACCTGAGATGGTGATCATCGTTAATTTAACTTAAACTTAAAAATAAAACAAAACTTCATGCACGGGCATGAACAATGGTAAAAGAAACAGGATGTGCATAATTTGTTTTTTAATGTTGAAGAGATTTACAGGAATAACCCGGTCCTTAACACTTTTACCAGCAGCCATTCCCTTTTGAGTAAACTTACTAAGGCATTTCACTGTGTACAGACACTATTGGAAATATTACAGATGCGATGAAGGGGGAAGGGCTCGACCCAGGAAAAAGACCTCAGATTATCATCCATTAATTTATTTGATCATGACATGCAGTGAATCAACCAAGAGGGGGGGGCGGTACAAGGGGGAACACCGTACCCCCAACTCAGACCCCAGGCAGAAAAATTGATGCCACCATAAATAACAGAAATGCAAACCCCTAATGCATGGAAAAGTGCAGGTGTTTCTGTATATAATTTGTCTTTTACTTTTTTTAAATTATTAAGATGCTTCCACATGCACATCCAATATTTAACTCTTCATTGTTTAAAGTTTTGTATTTCCACAGATATTAATTTAATTAAACATAGTAAACGCTACACACCTGTGTACGTTGACCAGCAAATCGGGGATGAAAATCAGTCATGGGAGTGAAATTGGGGAAGGTTTCGAGTATAAATTTTAGATATTGCAATTTTACAGATATTATATGCTATCTAGATTTTAAAATATCCAGTCAAAAAACTTATAGCCAGTGCAATGGTGATTATCTCAAATCGCAATTTATTAGCCTGTCAAAAATTGCAGACTCAAATATGAAGGGCTTACACGAAAAAGCAATACTTCGTGTTGATAACTGTTTCACATAAATCATAACCGGATCACATTTTAAATATAGAATGGCGTTGCATTTTCAAAACGTTTGCACAAATGAATGCTTGTATTACCCGCTTGTTCCGCAATGCTTTACATTCACTTCACAGATTCCTCTCTTGTGATTTGATATCATCCCGAATTTGTAAGTAGCCTATACTGCTTATCAAAAATGCAGTTCACGCCAACATGCCTGTCCCACGTTAGAAATATCCAGAATATCAGAACTGTTATAAAATGGTAATACCCAAATTATAGAGGTATTTTAATTCTGAAAACCCTTCACCGAACTCTATTCGCATGTTCTGGCAATCATACTTTAATACTTGGCGTCCAACTTTGACCGACATTAGGCTGAAAGCTGCTTGGAAATTCTGAAAAACGGGACACAGGTTATGTGTATAGAGCTTCTGTTTTATTAACATTTACACACTACGTAATCATGATTTTATTTTGCCATGTTTCTTTCAAGCTATATGCAACACAAATATAGTAAAAAAAATATTATGTATGCAAATTCTAACGGCCGGCTTGTACCCCCGGTACAAAATCCATGGTTGAGCCCCTGCTAATGGCAGGCCTCTTAAAGTTCCGATACCGGCAACCTTAATAATTAAGTAGCAATTATAGTAACAATGATGCTGCCCGGGAGAAGGTTCTACATCTGCATGAAAAGGTCTCAGCTGAAAGAAAAATCTCTTTTCTGGAATTCCGTTGGCTTGATCTTACATTTTTGGGTGTAGGTGGGGGCTTAATACTGCAAACGAAGATGTTCCGGGTGTTCCACAAAACTAAAACAACACACTACAGACTATAGACCTAGTCACGCATGCGATTTACTACAGCCATCCTAATATTCATATGTATTCAATGTTTACGAAATATTGCCTTGATACAACCCGGAATGGGTAGGTTCTATCTGTGATCTTACCTCCCGTATTTTAGTTTCTCCAGAGGTGAAAGTCCGAATTATTTCGGAAGGAGGGGAACTCTCAGCAGAAAATACACATTCCGAGTCTTGCTTGAGCGTGTCATTTATCGTAGTTGTAGATATCCTACATGCCCATACTAGCATACTCCAGACCCCTACTTCCATATACTGTGTGGATTTGGCAATTCAATATAGTAACTATTACTGCTCAATGAAAGCAGAAACGACATTTTCTCATGTATTTTATTTGTTTAGATAGTTCGTATAGTGTCAAGTGGTCCGCCCATTATGTTGTAGGCCGTCTATTCTGTAACTTCATGAGTCCATTTCCACATCAAAAGAAATTAACCTGAAAGCTGAAATAAAAGAGGAGCTTGAATCATTAAAATTATGCTTTTCCTGAGAACCTGAGCTCCAAGAAGACTTTGGGGATTACAAGTAATTAATATTTTGGTGGCAATCCGCATTTGTCACTACCAAGACGCACGTGTGTATGTCAATAGCAAAAATACAGTCACCATCTGTAAAGACCTTTCAGTAATATATATGGGAAAAAGTAATCGTAATTGGCTGACGGAAATCTAGTGCTACTACGGTTCATTAAATAATTCCTGATTTTCTGACTTTACCAGCTATAGTCTTCAGGTAAATTCTTCAATAAGAAGTTAGTTCTTGGTGTTCGCTTCTCCAGCTATCAAATTACAAAATCATACATGCATGCCTTGAAATAAGCGGTCCGTGGATCACAACAAATAATAATAATTGTTCAAATCCCAAAAAAGTCTGTGGAAGTAGCGGTATTACATGGACATATATGAGCTCCCAAGTTTGAATGTTCTTAGATACATGGATACACACATTAGCTCCAAATATTTACCATACACGGATAGACCATCGAAACGAGCAAGAAGAATGCGAAAGTAGCATGGAAATGGAACGCTAATAGGATAAAAACTCTCAGAACTTACAAATAGTCAACTTGTTACCACCCGTTGAAGGAAAATGTGTGGCAGAAAAGTCCATCCAAGCAGGGATTCAATGTTTAGACTTTTCCTTGCTATTATATGTATGTATGTATGATTCAATCCTGGTATAAGGTCTGTACGTTTGGGAAATTTTCTTTCTCCTTTAATTTACTGATATAATTTCCTGTGGTTGCTGTTCTTGTACAGTCACAACGACTTGTAAGAACTTCCTCTCTTTTGTTCTTAAGGCTTATGTTAACAAGGCACGAAGCAAGGCTGAATATAATGCTGATGCTAATCCGAACTTCGTTAATGTTATTACAAATAGGCTTTGCAGTTTTGTTATGTAGGTCTTACACAAACGCAAACTCAAAAATATAACTCCTCAGGGTCTTTTCCTTGTCAAAACTGGATACTTCCACGAAAACAGACGAAATTTGACATGGGACTGCAAAATTGAGCGTCAAAAATAGGATTCGATTTCGATAATTAGGCAATGGGCTCATAATCGACAAACGCGCGCCCATGTGCAAACATTGTGACCCTACGATAACCCACTAGATTTTCTGCAGTAATTTCAAAACCATGAGGAAATGGACAGTCTCTTGTTTTCAATTTTTTATCAAACAATTGCTTACATTTTTTACGACTGTGACCGGCATTCTTGACCTATGTCAATTAAACAAATTTTGAAAATCTGAAAAATAATTTGTCTTAAAATGGGAGAATCAAATATTTTGCGTCATTGTCCCTTTTACGGACTACGGGGGAGGACGTGGGATAGCAAAATGATAATTTGTGTAAGCCTATGTAATTCATATTTATCCTAATACATATAGTGGGTATTTTGAAAGTACATACGGTGTTCCTACCCATTGTCTGAACCAATATTTCAGCCAAGCTGCATCCCAGCATCCCAGGTTATTTGCTACTTATAGTGTAGGCGACTGTAGTGTACCTTAGAAAAGAAGTACATCCGAGATAATAAAATATCTCCTTACCAAAAATCATAGTGTACGCTACGCAACTGAATCAAAAAAGATATTTAATAGTTTGCAATATGAATATACACTCTGTGTTATCTGCTCTGCTTCTAGAAGCCAAAATACGATATAATGAATTCTAATGGAATATCGCTTCGGATAAAACCAAATAAACCCAGCAAAATTTCCAGTATCTTTACCAACGACTCTCCTCTTTTCTATCCATTTACCTTGATTCCAGTAAGAGAGAATTACCCCTAAATTAATATTCATCTTAGTCTGCCCATATAAGTCTTTATAGAAACTGTCTACCATATCATGTTTGAATTCACATAAAAGCACTCACCAACCACTTCGGAGCTGATTCATGAAAACTACGAACAAAAAGTCGTGGAGCAGGATACTTTTACGGAAAACATTAAATATGTTAATGCTTTCTGGCTGCTGGAGTGTTGCAGTTAAATTAAGAAATAACATTGCATATTAATTACTATTGTTATGCTGTACCCAGTACACACCCTTGATGTTATTCGACATGAAGTGCACTTAGCCTAGGCAAGTGGTACCAGCCAGCGGCTAAATTCCAGGTTATTCGTACAAATCCACATATCATTTACGTACTTACAATGTTTCCACGTGGAAAAAAAGGACTTATTATAAAAAGGAACCCTTTTTACCTATAAGTACCAAATATTCCCAATCTGTTCTTTGGGTCTACAGGCGATTAACTAATACTTTGCCGACCCACAAGAGACTATTAATTTATTTCTCCTACAATTATTATACCAATTTGTAAAGTACTTGAACTGTGCAGGTTGCAAGGGCTAACAATAAGGCCGAATCGACCAATAAACTAGTCTACATAGCTACCTATTCCTGTTGTAGGAGAGCAGAAAAATACATTTCTAAGTAGATTTAAACTTCCTATAATCACCACCACAGGCAAAATTATATTATTTTCGCGGAAACCTTGATTCAAGCATGATAAATATCTTACAAAAACTATTATTTATACGTGTACATGTATGTTCAACGCCACCAATAAAACAGACTAAAAAACGGCCCGTCCCAGTTTCTAATTACGTATTACTTGCAATAGTTTAATGTTTGATGAACTGAGAACTTGATATTCCTGTAATGTAAGCACGAAAAACAGACACATTGATTCTTATTTTCGTTTTGAGTGATGAGGATTAACTCTAACATAAACCATCTTAAATAGAGTTATAAGCACGGAGTAGGTACACTTAACAACAAGAAACACGAATTTTTATAATTTGACTTTATTTAATTCATTCAGTGGAGAAACATGGAAACAGCAATCATAATTATTACAAATACATGTTATAAGGACAGAAAGCAAACTTTAAGCCAATGTCACTTCACCTATACCTATAACCGTAATTTCTCGAATACGCATCATCGACTTGTTTTAATAATAATTACTAAATAAATGCTTAAACAGCCAAAATTGGCATTCAAAAAATAAAATGAAGTAAAAACATTTTTTGATATACATAAAACAACTATTGATGATTAAACTGTAATCGTCATCTACGCTTTTATATATGCAATACAACGTTATCCCCAACTGTTGCCATTATAGTTATGACTTGCTGTTATTGCAATATTAGAACTGATTCTTGGCGTATTAATCTGCATTGGAAGCAAGTTCAACTACATCTTTCAAAAATAGTTAGCATAACTTTGTGTCCGACAATGCATGCTAACGCCTACGATACTGTTACGCTCACACACTACTGCCAACAGCAAACATTTCGTGTATTCACTGCTTGCTGAAGATGAGGCTGACTCATTGGCGGTGTGTAGGTGTAGAAATTTAACACAAATAATTACATATTTCCAAGTTGTAATACGATTTCAATATCGGCTAAAATATCCTGTAAGTAATCTTTGAATAGAGGGAAAGCTTGGAAGACAATGAAGCGCAGTATCACGTACAACAGGCTGTCCATTCTAACAACGACGCGACATTAGGGCTCCAAGTGATTATAAAATATTTGCTAACTACAGAATATAAGGGCTAAGTTTTTACGATTAGAGAATTCAGTAAAGTAAATAATCCTATACTCAGTGTAATAATTCCTAGCAAAATAACTTCATTAAAATCCCATTACATTCCCCAGACCCTGGTCAAATATTGCAGGAAAGGTAGAATGCACTGCGTTAATATTATTGAATTTAAACGCAATAATTTGTGAGAGCAGCAAATTGTAATACTAAGGAGTACGAGCAATATTATTTTCATATCCCTGGGTTACTTTGGATGTCATATCATAGATGTGCGGACACTGTGATGTTGATATTGCTTGTTTACTACTGCAGACTGTTGCTGAACCGAGCTGTGTGATTCCCTGTGCTCATGTGGCATGTTAGACTGCCCAACAAAGCGAAATATATGAATTGAAAAAGTATTTAATTAGTTTACAAAAAAGGAAGAACCAGTCAACTCTTAAGGAGACAAATCCTACATACCGAAACAGGTAAAATTAAAACAACATTGTATTTTTCATGATTAAAAGCAACGGAATAAAGTAATATTGTTGTTCGCCTGAGAAGTCCTGTGATTTGGGAACTCATTCCAAGTACACCACCCCAGAAAAAAATATTTTTTTGAGTAATTCCAATCAGTTTCTGAATGCTATTAACTGTATGAGCTTCCTCACCAAGTAGACTTTAACAGAGTATCAGTTCCAGTTTTCTTGGGTTTCTACGAAGCTAAACGACATACTTACTTGTTGAGTTCGGCAAAACTTGTAGGTAAGAAACTGTTTTTACAACTTGCAATATGAATGAAAAAGGACCACCGCCAAGACAACAACTCGAACTGCCATCAAACACCACCCGAACCGGCAACAGCCGACCGACAGTCACTTCTCGTCACCACTCCAACGCACTAGTTTATAAATCTCTCGAAGGTCGACCCGATCAGTCATGAATAAATCAATCAATCAAATCATTCCATGAAATCATACAATTCAATACACAATTGAAAATGGAACTGAATGAGACTACGAATGCCAAATACAACACGACCACAGACAGTGGTCTTGTACATGAATTATTATAGAGCATTACACAACAGCTGACATACAGGAATCAATGCTATAGAAGGAATGAACAAAAAAATCATAGTACACACAATTAGGGTGGGGTTAATTTAAGGTAGGAGTAGTTAGTTCTGGAACAACATAATAGAACATTCATATCCCTATAGAACAGTAAATGATAGTGTGCAAATGATGGAAGGCAAAAAGAATGAGCAAGTAGCATACCCGTATAACTTGGAAGAACTAGTACTGCATTTGGGATTGCTAGACCGCTGCATCGCACGTTCTCCAACAACAGGATCAACCCAGGTTGTCATGTCATATCACAATATAAGCCCGCCCCGGCTCATTTTCTTTCAGCTTTACTACGAAATTATTGAACGGCGGGAGGCATCTCTGAATCACTTGCAATTTTCAATTTTCGTACTGCCATTTAATTTGCTTTCTCCCTCCCTCTTTAAGATTGTGAAAATTCTGTTTGTTTTACCCATTCGTTGTCTCAGAGACAGCACAGCTTTGTACGATAACGACAGACAGCACCGCACCTCACACAGGATCATCACCAACCCCACCAACAACAGCATACAGCAACAGCACAGCAAATAACTGCATTACTGCTGCATCTGAACAGTATAACCAATAACCAATTCTCAGTTTTACTCTTTACAAGAATTTTTCATTAATCAATGCACACAACAGTAAAATATTGATGACTAACAAACAAGTTCAAAATAAATTTCTTCAATATTATTCCTTATCTCAGACTTTTCAAAGGTAAATAGGAAAACGTACGCATGCCATTAGATATATAGAGTTTTGTATTGAAGGCATTTGCTGCACACGGAAACAATTCAAAAACAATACATGGTCTGGGCTTTTTGTTAGGCCTCGATCAATATTAGATAAATACATTTCACGACTTCTACCGAACTCGCAAAACAACCAATGAATCCAACCCAACAAAGATTAAGTTCTACTGGAACGAAGCATCGTCTATGAAACAACGACTACATTTACGTATCATCTGCTTCACGAAAATACCAGACATTCGTAACATCTTAGTTAACAATTCTGCATTGCAACTTGTAACCTCAATTAACAGTAAGTCTATGTCATAAAGAAATGACTGATTCAGGCTGTGCATCATCCTAAACTACCTAATTATAAACAAACAAAACTTACAACCAAACAAATGGTATAATACCTATTTACTTATTGTTAATTATTGTAACGACGATTTTGTGTTCTGACACTACTAGTCATCAAATCTGCACTGAATTGAAAATACTTAATCAAATATATTGTGATATTGTAGCCATTGGAGAGAATATAGAATCTTAAAATTTACAGCACGAGATTATCAAGTGAAATTATTATATTTTCAGAATTTAGATGTACACTTAAATGCATACAAGCTAGCGATCAAAACTAGATAACTTACTCATATCATAAAATCAATAGGATAGCTACATGGAGTCCATGATTCCAGATGAGAGTGGTATGATGAAAAGTTTTCTTCTAAAATCTTCATAAACGCATCAAGAAATCCAACTAATCAACTGCCAATAAGGATAAGAAAAGTTACAAGGGAGTTTGGAAGTAAAATTTAATCCCGGGTAAAAGGAAGAAGGGTTACAGGAAGATACGCTGTTCTTCAAGCACATCCATTTAATTAGAACGGGACCGCGACCGAGTTGGTGATCGTGACCGAGACCTCGATGGTGATCTTTCACGGGCAGGTTCTCGCCCAACTGATTCTTCCTTCGGTTTGGATCCGCTTCTGAAAATCAAATGTACAAGCTCCACTTCCAGCTAAATGTGTCATTTTGATACATTGTTTATGATTATATTATGATATTATCTCATTACCTGGAGCGCTGTCGTGGTGATTTGCTTTCCCTATCCCTTTCTGGGGATTCATGCCTTGAGCGAGACCGACTTTTCCTCCCACGGGAACTTGAACGATCTCTTCTAGATCTCGAACGAGATCGTGACTTGCTCTTAGATCGTCTTCGTCTCGTCCCAGAGCCTGACCGACGCCGGGAGCGGGAACCTGACCGTGATCGGCGACGTCGTGAACGCGAACGAGATCTACGAGATCGACTACGTCGATGAGGTGAATTCGGACGACCATACCTACAAAAATATCCACTACCACATTACTTAACTGCTCCCAATGACCCGTGAAAAACAGCAAACCTTGTTATTAACGCTCTACGACCAGCACTAATGTATTTCTTCGGCAATTTCCGCATTGACTTCCATTTCCTACCACCCTTTAATTTTCATCGAATCTCAAGTAGGATCCCCACGTGCACACAATGCCGGTCATTTACAATGGGCTTCTAATTATTCCCACCTTGAGCGCCATCCATTTTTATTCAATAACTCCATTTACTGCAAATACCAAATCAACATCGGCGGAACCCTTCCGGATGTCATTTCACATCCGTTCCATGAATGCTTTAACTGAACTAAATGTGAGACCTTAAACGGTCCATACGCTCCAGTCAAACACTGTCAACTGTGACTCCTGTACTAATTATCATTCAAATAAGTACCAAAGACGAAACTACTTACGTTCACATTCAAGACTGATTTCTAATCATCAACAAGTAACAAACAAAATTGAAGCTAAATATGTACAATAACTAAATTGAGAAGACGAAGCTACTACTGCACCTTGCCATCTGCACTCGTAGCTCGCGCCCGTCCAAAACCCGTCCATCCAATGACTCCATTGCGTCCTCAGCGTCCCGGCGATCATAAAACCTATACATTCAATCAAAGTCCGTTTATTCCCTCATAATTCCATTGAACACAAAATACAGCAAATGTACATCTTAAAAGTATTCCCACAAAAAAAAAAAAAAAACAAAACTCGTCATACCGTACAAACGCGAATCCTCTTGATTCTCTTGTCCATCGATCCCGGGGAATATACACATCTCCTACATCTCCATATTTTTCAAAAACTCGTCTCAAGTCATCTGGAGTTGTCCGGTAGGTCAAATTGTCGACTTTTAAGGACACCATTCCCTCAATTTTTGGAGGAGGACGGCCATAGCTAAAACTCATTTTCTACGAGTTGAAAAATACTGCGGGGGGGACCCTTTTCAATGCACAATTACTCCAATGAACAACTCGGCTCAATACTGTCGTCAATATTTGGTATGGATCCACAGCCAGATATCCCGGATGTCCGAGGATGTCCTTTACATATGTAAACTAAAACTGACTGTATGTATCTACCTTGAGAACAATATATCCAGATTTAGAGTATTATTATTCTCCGGCTTTATTTTTCCTCACAACTTGTTCTGGGACCAGGATGCTATTAGAAGCACTGGGTAAATTAAATCTACGGCAATGGTTTCCTTGTCAGAGTCTGAAATTAATGTTACATGAATGTTCCCATTTGTGGGAATTTTTAATCCGAAGAAAATATGACACGCAGAAAGAGACCACTTTTCTACAATACTTCAATCAATCCTCAAGCCAAAGGATAGATGATCCCGTACTCCGTTCCGTACAACACACACACACACACACACAGAGTACAGTAGAGAGTCATACAAGCATTTACTACAAGCAATGCTCGGCTCCGGCTATATGCTAGTATCTAAATTCAACTTCAAGCCACTCACACTGTCCAATCCCAAGCCTTAACCATGCTCAATTCCAAATGCAACCAATATGTGGAGTTCATGTACACACACTCACCCCGTCGCAGTCCTTCCTTCCTAGTTTCCAACAGTAGCTGAAGTCTGCCAGGAGTGGGAAGTCTTCCACTTTTGGGTTTCACGTATTATTTACGAATGACCCAACGTACTTCGAGACTAATTGTGTTTTTAGGGGCGAAGTGAAACTGAATGAGAATATTTCGAATGTCACGAGTCGGGATAGCTGCTTCTCTGTCCGGACGGTAGCTGCGAAGCCAATGACATCATTATTTTTTTTTGTAGGGAAGGATTAAATAAAAAAAAATCTGTTGTTGATGATGGAAGATCAGGGCATTTGTTTGACCTCCGAAAATTAAATGAGGTCACGTATAAAATGACATGCAAATAATGCATGTGCACAGAAACTGGGAAGTAAAGCTTGCACCATCTATACAGTCGTATGTCGTATTTGTAGTTCACACAAAAATTAATGTCTTTATTATTTATTTGTTACATTAATTGGTAGATGTCATAGAAACTCGCACATGTGTACTTTGAGTATGACTGTAAACGTTCACACAATCAGAAATCCTTTGTGATCGTGATCAGGACTAGGTGCTAAATTACTAAGGGGCGGAGAGCCACATGGGGATGTCACGGCACGAGGTAGGAAGTGCAAAACGTTTGCAGTTGGACTCTCTCTCTAGAAGGGATATCATGGGACTGACAAATTTTGTCCCTTATAGACCGCCATGGGGGGAAGATGATCACGTAGCAAATAAAAGTGTTTTAACTACATTTGTACCACGTACAAATTCAATTATATTACAATATTGGGGTTTCAATTATTATAAGAAGTAATATTTAAAATAAAAGCTAGTGAAATATGTAGGTATAAAGTTGCTAGATTTGATGGTGGGATAATCGTTACCGTTCATCATGTCACATATGTATGTAACTATTAGGGATGTGCCACAAATGACGTCATCCAAAAACCAGGCAAATTATGACTGACTGACTGGATAATCATTCGTCGTCACAACGAAGGCTGACTGACTGTATATGACGTCATGTGTGTATGTATGCATGGGCATAAGAATATAATGTGCTTTTTTTTCAAAACTGCGCTCGTTTGCGACAAAAATATTAATTGCAAGAACAATTAATCGGCTTTGTTTATTTCGTTTTTATTGTCGATATTTTGTTATTAGCCATCGGTAATACCCATAATAAAATTAGAAGCCCAACAATGAGTTCTACTGTAACCAAACGAGAAACAAAAATCATTAGGCGCTTGTACTAATTCATGGGTAAAATCCTATAGGTCAAAGGTAATTAGAAGTGGGCCGCTCATTTGGTCAATATTTTTATAATAATAAAATAAATACTTTTTACATTATTAAAAAAATTACCTGTAAAATTTTGAAAATCGACTTAAACCGGTTTTCAATACCTCACTCTGAGGTATTGTGGTAAAACATGTGGGATAGTAAGGTAACTTGACAGGCAAAATGACGTATGCGTAGGTTTTAATTAAAAGCACTTTTAAATAGAAAATTCACTCAAATCGCACAAACTGACTGCTTGCAACGTCCAGTCAATGGTAGATACTTATCAGAGCTGAAGAGAAATTATTACCGTGTGTTTAGGGTATGTCGATTTGAAAATGCCCGGCATTTTGGGCATTTTCATTTCAGGGCGAGGGCGGCATAATAGGGCATATTGGGCAAGGGCATTTTGGGCATTTTCATCGAGGACAAATTGGGCATTTTGGGCAGAATCGTGGAATATATTAGCACAATCTATACAATTTGACAATGGATTTGAAAATTTCTTTGTAATTTTGGAGAAAAAGCGTTCGAAATTATTTTGAAAATTTTATTCTGTATGTCATTATTTTGACGAAGTTAATTCAACCGGTGATGAAATACGTTTGGATACCATAGGTCACATTGAACATTACAATTTGTAAAACTCATGTACACGGTACGGCTATAAATTAAAATATTCCAGGAACTATTTTTCCAAACTGCAGACGATGTAAAATGAACTTCCACCATCCTGGGAATATTCACATACCCCTATGCATGTATGTACATATATTACTGTGATCAGAAATGTCTTTTCGGTTAAAATTTGAACTCATACGGTAATTATTTTATACACCATAAAACTACAAACAACAATATTTGGAGGACCTGTATGGAGGATGTATATTGGTTTCTACTCGAGCCATTTTTGGTTGATCGTTGCAAACTGCAGACATTAGTGATGTAGAATAAAATGAGTATAAAATTCAGCTTCATCACCCATTTAAATTTTGATTGATCCATTACCATCAGATTTTTACTTTAGGAGTTCGTACTTCAAAAGAAATTGGTGCTTCTGCCCGCCCCTCAGTGACGCATATGTAAATTTATTTCATATTATTGTTTACATAGAAATTTATTTTAATAGGAGTGATAAATGATATCACCTCATGTCAATGAAATTAAATTGATTTGACTGTTTTTGCAATTAAAATATACGCGAAGAAGCGAATATATAACCAGACATTCACATTTGTAACTTTTCCTTGGCTGCTCTTTCATGCATTTGGATGGATATTCTGAATTTATGCTGGTAATCCAATTTTAGTCCGTGAAAATGCCCAAAATGCCCAACTTGCCCTGCCCAAAATGCCCAAAATCAGGGCATTTTCAAAATCTGCCCACATGCCCAGTTTTTGGGCATGTGGGCAGGCATTTTGGGCATTTTCTGCTGGGCGGGCAAATACTGCAGGGCATTTTCAATCGACATACCCTAGTCACCTCCACTTAATGGGTTAAATGGTACAGTACTAAATGAAAACTCAGTGATTCTTACAATACACCAGTTACTTGACCTTGTAGTAAGTGTGTCCACATCATCTGACAATTTTTTGCACATTAGATCAATTGTTGAATTGATCATGCATTCATCTAAAATCTTGTGGCACATTGAGTTGATAAAAAATGTTTCTCGAATATTGTTTTCTGCAAATGGTTTCTCCATCAAGATTGTACTATGGGCAAAAAATGTGCTACTTTGTTTTTCCCTTAAAATTTTCTTCATTCATTCCCTTAGAATATTACGAATTGTTGAAAAGAGGCCATTAATTGACATAAATTCGTGATTTCCTATTGATAGCATATACTCCTGACATGTTTGAAAAGCATTGGCTTTCAATAAAAACCTTAATCCTAATTCATTATTATCATTATTACTATAACTTGCATTCCCTCAAGTTTGTGTATTATTAGTTTGATTGTCATAATAGACTGACCTATGTATATTAAACTTGTGAATATCTAAATCCGCTCTTGTTTGGAATTGAATACCACATAATGTACAAAATCGGTTTCTGTATTGTTGAATTTGGTGTGTGAGCTGCTCCTCATCGTCTATTTGCTGTGGTTGCTGCAGATGTTGATGCTGTGCTTGCTGAGATACATCACCTTCACTTTCTTGCTCTATTTAATGTAAAAAGACAAATAAAAATAATAATTATTAGAATATTTAAAAATATGTAAATATTATCACAAATATAAAACATATGCTCCCTATTTATTTTTTAAACTAATTTCTCACCTAACATTCGTACTCGTCCGAGCTGTACACTATGATCCTCTTCCTCAGCTTTCTCAATCTCATGATAGATGTTTTGAGTTCCTGATACTCCGAGTCCTCGCTCGATGGAATTTCCTCCGTTGAACAATCCTGGTTCTGTGGGTTCACGTCTTTGATTTCCATTCCCGTGACCATATCCGTACGGGGGCATGAACCGGATTCGCTTGCATTCTCCTCCTCCGTCTTTTCCATCTTTGAAGACATTTCGTCGTCCGATATGTCTATGACTTCTACTTGTGGAAGATTTGGGGCATTGTGATTCATTGAGGGTGGTGGCATTCTGTCCACTTGAATCTCTTGTTGTGGAATTACTTCCATGGCATGTCCCGGCTGTTCCATTACGCCAAAAGCTACATCCTGGTTGTTCATTATTATGAACTGCATTTCCTCGTTGTCCGAAATCGCCTCTGCAATGTCCTCTGGTAATATTGGGGACATTTCCGGTTCCTGTTGCATTTCTAAAAAATCATCCTGTTCGTATGCTCCATATTTCGTTTTAGCTATATAAACACATACCAGTGTAAGCAAGCATTTCTAATATTATCTCTACATGTTACATAATATGGGATTTCGCAATGCTCACCTTCTTTCTGGGTCATCCAGTTCCCAGGAGTATTTGGTGGAGCAGATGGATTAAATTCCTCTCGTTGCAGACTGCATGACGGGATTGCACAATCCTCGCTACTCTGACCATCTACAGTCAATATACGTTTATATTATACTTACACATACATACATCAAAAGTAACATCACATACCATAGATATTGATAATAGCAACTTACGTAATTCGTGAGATGTAGTGTTTCCAACTGTCATCCGATCCCCCACATTATCGTTCACACTCAAACCTGATCCATCTACAATTTACAAAATTTCAACAATAATTCAAAATTTGGAAATATCTTTCACATACATCCGTGTTTCTTTCTTTTTTGCATTTCGTTGATCTCAAAAATGAAAAATAAGTTTACCTGCCACATTTGCAGCACTAGCAGGAATTGTCTGCGTCTCATCTCCATTCACAGGCACAGCTTGGCTATCCTTGTTGTTTTCATTCATTCCATTTTTCTTTCCACTCCCTGAACTACTTTCTTCCTCCATCTCCATATTACTTTGCCTGTCATTTTTCTCCTCCACATCTGACATAAAATCACAACAAAAAACGATATATGTACAACCCTCTTTCAATGCTTACAAATATACACCATTAGGCAATTATTTTTTTTTGCAATTATTTAGGCAATTAGTTTCATGTTCAAAATAGTGTACCTATCCAAGGATTCTTTTCAAACACTTCACACCAGTCGATATGGTACTGATCATTATGATCATATAAATCATCGTAGCTTCTACCACAAACACTGCACAAATACATTATAATGCAGAAAAAGCCACAACAATTCGCAATAAGAAAATATTTGATACAAGCAATTATGATAAAGAAAGTTCCTCTTAGATTATCTCACTTTGACTATGATTGCACGACTGAGACCTAATGCTCTAGACAATGATGCCTGCGAGTCGCCCGTCTCATTGAATATTCAGGGTGTCATATTTCCTAATGCAAGTACTCAACCCTAATATCATCCCTAGTTCATTATTCCTCTTGTCTTAACTCTGACTACTTTTCCTCATTTGCCTGTCTCATTTTTGAAATCATCCCAAAATCTAAGAATGGCGCAATTTCAAGTATTGCAACAGTTTGGTAAAAATTTTACCGGTCGAATTGTGGAAATTATGCCAAGTTCTATTGTTGAAGTGAATACTGGTCCAGATCTTAACCTTTACGCGAGGCAATGTGAGGATTTAATCCTCTGCGGCAAGCAATTCATCTACCAAGAGGCATTGGATCAACCGAGATCATTCTGGATTCAACCTGTTTTTTGTACCGGTATTTATAACATCAATACTGGAAAAGCCTTGTCAAAACGTCCACCGTACCCCATTCGTTTCGTCTTCTTGCTAACTGGGAAATCCAATCCCACTGTTTTGAAAAGTGGATGGAAGATGTGAAGATCCTGACTGCAAATGATTACCAAAAGGAAGGACTTCAACTAAGGAACCCTACGCTATTATTGTCTTCTTTCGTGTGTTCCCCACAATTTTTGTAAGGCTTTTCGTTATTTACATAAATCATAATTTGTGACGAATGAGACTTGTGAGAATCATATTTAGTTGTTCTCTGAGAAAAAACGGTTGTTTATGCAAATGATGATAAAATGTACATTGAGAACGAAAAAAAAGTCTAAATAATAAATTAATTATGTTAATATATTATATGTTTCAGTCATTATTCTTTCACTGGGGACATACACACGTCAATTCTGCATACTTCTGTCGAGTGTCCATATTGTCTGGAATTGCCTGATCAAGGAGGAGTAGCTCCCAGCGTACCGTTTAGATGTAGAAGAGCAAAGAACTTTCAGTTGACCTTCCATCCCTCTGGATCCTACGAACGTGCATTCTTACACTATAAGAACTATCTCAGACCAGCTACGTTCGGAATTGTACCAGTCTCTACTGTTAACATGCAATCTCGTACCAAGATACTAGAGATTATGCAAGTTGCTGCAAACCTGATCAAGAGTATGCATCAAACCTATACCAACTTCGGGGAAATCCAGCTCAACTTTCATTCTTTGATGTCTGCACCTGATGGAAACATGCATTCCACAGAATTAGAAGACAACAGCTACACTCATATGGGTCATCAGATTCCTCTCTACTACTTGCTGGCCTACGTGTACCGGTTCATTTATCACATAATATAACGTGAACGTGAGGGAGGTTCTTACCAACATCCTTCTTTGGCTGTCATTTGGGAACTCAAATCTCCAGCGTAAGATTTTTTTAAACCACGTTAGTATTTCGTTTAATTATTGTATGTGTGATAATGTATAATAAAAGTAATGAGAATTTGAGTAAACTAAGTAATTTGAATAATTTAAACCTTTATTACCCTTAGGACATGTTCAGCGGAGGCAAAACTACGAATTCAGCAGTTTGGGGATCGCTTCATTGGTGTTGGGAGTTCTCCTGAAACACGGTTCACTAAACCAGAGAAGCAGTTTATGGCGGAATACATCCGTCAAAATGGGTATAATTTGGCCCTGCTTAGAAAAAATCATATCTTTGAATAATTCATGGAAAATGATTTGCAATTTTGAATTAAAGAATTAAATTTCCTTAGTTCCTGAAATTATGTTCATTTAATTATTTACTTTGAGCTTTACCAAACGTAGACAGTATCATACTTCATATTTGTGCTAATAGTAGTAGTATTCCTTCACATTTGAATTATATTCCTAATTCCTTTTATTCTGAGTTTAATACATAAAGTAGTATGATTTCACCAATTTCTGCATTTATTTGCAATTTCGTACTAAACTGTAATTTATTCGATGGTAATTTGCATTTAATAGGAATCCTAAATTTAAATTAAATTATTTTCCCCTTCGTTTAAATTATTACATCACTGAAATTACTCTCTTTCATCCTCTCCTACTCATATTATACAATATCGGACCATATTTAACATAGGAGCATGAAAAACGAATTATTAATTTAATCATATTATTCATATTAGTCCTAATTTTACACTTAATTTAATTAAATATACACTTTCTTATCTACGTCAGTTTTTCAGCATTTATTTTGCACAATTAAAAAATTCCGTTCTTAATTACCATTTAATTACAATTAATTATCACCTGAATGCAATAGGTGTATAATTGAATTAAAGTACATACTTTATCTAATACATATATCATCTAATCATATCTTGTCATATCAATTCATGATATGACATATTTAGTCAATGACTGCATTAGTGCTGTCCAGTCTTGAAGTTTATCAGTCTCAGTTTTTTAAAGTCTTTTACTTACAGTCAGTATTGCTTACAGTCAGTCTGTATGCTAAGCATATCAGTCCCACTCAGTCTCAGTCCCAAGGAAAGTCTTGGTTCAAACTCCCACTCAGTCCCCAAGGATACAAAATGGCGCTAATTTCCATCCTTGGGCTTTAATAATGGCGCGAAAATTTAAAATTGCTTAATATTGTATACGCGCGTTGTATACATGAGTCGTTGTATCAGTCTCAGTCAGTCTTTTTACAAAATGTAACAGTTTCACTCAGTCTCAGTCTCAAAAAACGTCTTATTTTAAAGTCAGTCTCAGTCTTTTAAGAGTCAGTCTTTTCGTTTTGCCACTCAGTCTCAAACTCTCACTCAAGACTGGACAACACTAGACTGCATCACTATGGTTACCCACGCCAAAGCTGGGCGCCAAAAACCAAAACTCACGTGTACTACGACTCACCTCAATAACCTGTGAATACCTCGTATAGAGTTCCCAGGTGTTTCACGTGTTTTCATCATGGAAAGGTTTTTCAAGCAGTGGAGGAGACAAGATAGTCGCAGAAGCGCGTTGGACGAGTGGTTTGAAAGTATTCGGAAAAGATACCTTGCTTCAATCGAGGACACCTTTGTATACAGCCAATTCCTACAACTACCTGTTGCACGTGGAGCTATCAAGTACATTGTACGCTTTGAGAATGGAATAAAGAGCAGAAGTATTGAAAAGGCCCTGTTCGTCATCATTCTTCCCAAATCCTTGCGATATCAAATTCGTATGGGAATTCTCGTATTGGACTTGACTGACGGAACATTTCATTACTATGGACCACTTGTCAATAATTTTGTCAGACACCATGTTTCGAATTTTGCAAGATTCCTGACGACTCTCAATGTCAGAGGATTAAACAACTGCAAAGACATTCGTCTCACTTATTACTTTGAGCAGCAAATACTTTTCCCGAGGTAAGTTCATGCACATACGTACTTAATTTTTACTAATATTAACTAAAAATATTAATGAATGTTTACTTATGTTTCTATTTTTTTTATTTGCAGGATGGTGAATTTGGGAGGACCTGTTACAGCGTATTTCCTACGATTGCACTTGCTGAAGGACATTGTGACATTTCCGGATACTGAAGAGGAGCTGTGGGACGATTTCTACAACTTTCTGGAAAAAGAGGCTCTTGATATGAAACTGGGAAATGTGTGCAATTTTGACAAAAGTCGAATGTCTTACCGTATTCGTTGAGGAGCATTTTACGTATTTTTCTACTTTTTTATTAAATTCCATCCATTTTTATACATTTAATAAAGTCTGATGTGTTATTCGTACTTTTGTTTTGAACCTATGACTTATTTGACATTTGGGGAAAAGTGCGTCGTGTGTTTTTGTCTCATAAGTAGGGACGAACGACAGAGACGGTCAGATCATGCGTATACGCATACTTTAACAAATTAATTAAATTATTAAACAAATTATTTAAACAAATGAAAGTATACTTTGACAGCTCTCTTCTCCATCATCATCTTCTTCTCTGTGTGTGACAAGTGTGCAGTACGTATGCACGTATATGCATGCAGGAGATACGTACGTACGTAATTATTACATTAGGCTGTCATATACACAGCTGTCTGTGCAAATGTATATGGCAGCCGTTAACATGGCCTGGATACAGCAGCCGTTAACATGGGCTGTGTAGGGCAACTCATTAGCATGGCCTGTATCCAGCAGCCATTGGTACTATTCTACTGACCCCTAGTCAGAATTAACTCACAGTTGCGATCCTCCGTTTCTCTAACTTCAAATAATCCTACAGAACCAAATTGGAAAGAGTTCATTCATTAAATCAAATGCTTATGGAAAACTATTTCAGAAGCTTACATATATTGGCTTCACTTACGATCTTCATTGCCTCCGATGATCTCGCATTGCAAAGGAATCATTTCATTTTGCTTGTTAACGATTGTTAAAGTTTTTAAGACTCTTCCCGCTGGGGCACTCTCAGGAATTTCGACATAATAATCCACTTCAGCAAATCCAACTCCTATGTCCGGAGGAACAGTCGCTACATGATCGACGTAAACTTTGACCGACGCTACAGAAAATAGTTGTGGCTCGCCCAGATCATAAGCTCGAACATCCACCTGAAAATACGATAATAATAATCAATGGGAGCATATGTCAGTACATTTTTAATTTATGAGTTACAATAATGAAGCACCAACAGTTCCAGTAACTGAAAAAGACCATTTTTCCAGTACTGTAAATTACCTGGTATTCAGTATCCATCTCCTTCCTAAGATCATCTTTGATTGTAACGATACCAGTATCATGCTCGACATCGAAATAGCGCGACGCTTTACCCCGGCCAATTAAATCATATTTCACCTAAACGAGGAACGAATCATTAGATACCTAATCATTTAACAGTTCATTAACAGAATGATTAAACGCTTTTTTTGGCAACGACCTTATTTCCCGGAGGTGTACCATCCGAATCTGTAGCTTCTAGTTTTGTGACAACCATTCCAACCCTGGATGTATCTTCAAGTCCAATAGGCCTTGGTACGACGTTGAACCATACCTGGGCGCACTCGCACTCATTGAGTGCATGCCTCGCACTCAGCCTCGCACTCAACGCACTCAAATTGAGTGCGAGTGCGAGTTCCGATTTGAAATTTCTGCGCTCACAGTAATGAGGTAGAGTGATCATTCAAATTATGTGCACTCAAGAGGCAGAGGCTGAGTGCAGTTTTTTGCACTCACAACTAGGGTATACGAAATAGAAAATACACTAGAAAGTATAGTACTTACAAAAGCCAAATGCAAAATACCTTAAAAAAATTTACGACTTGAAAAATACTAAACACAAAATATGGAATGCATTTCAAGTACTATTTCAAATACAATATCTCAAAATATTCCACATCCCTGGACTTGAGTTAATTTTTACAGAGGTATCAGCGTCCCAACTTCTAAATTGTAATTTGAGGAAAAAATTGAGCCCCATCAAATACAGCTGCTTTGACTAATTTGTCAAGGAATCATTTGAGAAATATTAAAACATTTCCACAAAATGAAGTATAAATACATATTTAGTATTATCTTGTATTAGCTAAAACGGGGGAACATGATGAAACACCAAGTTCATTGAGAGGGGTGAGATCTATCACAAGTAACCACAAAACTAATTGTGAGACGTTGTTTTCGAAAAAAACGTTGTTGGTAAAGGAGATCCGCGTATCAATCCAGCCATTAATTATAACACCCACTCGATGGTGCGAGAGGGCTATGAGGGCACTCAAGCTATGAGTACGAGTGCAAAAATTTTGGGAGAGTACTTTGAGGCAGGAGTTTGAGTGCAGCGGGGCACAACTCATGAGTGCGAGCGCGAGGGGAGTTTAAAGATCCACCATTGTAATTGAGTGCGAGGTGAGTGCGAGTGCAAACGAAACGCCCAGGTATGCGTTGAACACCGGAGGAATATCGTTTACATCTGCAAAATATTACCATACTAAATTACCAAGCTCAGAAGTAGCGTCAGTTATCGTAGTAGCTGATTCTACATACCTTCGACATGTATAATTACGGTAGTTGTTGCTCCGACATTCCCACTATCATTTTCTTCCGTCCCAACAATGATGATGTGCTTATTTTCCCGTTCATAATCTAACCCTTGGGCGGTGTAGATATCTCCCGTGATTGAATCAATGGAGAATTTATCATAAGGAAACTGTTTAATGTAGTACGTGATTTTCTTAACCGTATCCGGATCAATGGCTTCAACTCGAGTGATCCTAGTATTCGGGAGATTCTCCGGAACGGAAACTTCGTAAACAAATCGGTTGAACATTGGCTGCTCATCATCTTTGTCTTCAACTTGGACTGTGACCGTAGCCGTGGAAATTCTTGCATTCTCTGCCATGTCTCGGGCAGTGACTACCACCAGATGAATCTTCTGCTTTTCATAGTCCAGAGCCACCTTCGTTCTCACATCGCCGGTAACAGGGTCCACAGAAATCGGAGATTCTAACGGTTTCTCGTACCTGATTTCCCCGTTCTCCAGCTCATCCGCATCCTTAGCCTCAATTCTTCCAATGATCTGACCCGCGGATCCTTCCTTCACGCTAAAATCGAATGGCGAAACCCATTCTGAATTCCTACAAAATCCAAATAACATTCAGTCAAACATTAAAAAGGTCTAAATTATAAAGCTAACTATATAATTTTTATTATCCGTCTAGGGGACCAATGTCACAAATTACATGTCTCACCTATCATTGATGTCCATAACGCGGATATTAACAGTGGTGACGGTAGACAAGCCCCCTTCATCTTCGCCTTTTACAGTCAACGAATACCGAGCCAGGTCTTCGCGGTCAAGTTGGCCATTGACAGTCAAAATCCCATTGTTTTTACCAATGATAAAATGCTTCAATTCATTTCCTCCAACAATTTCATAAATAACAGGCTTCCCTTCCGGATCTTTGGCCTGTCAGGTTAGTAATGTAAGGTCCCAGATTAGACAAACAAAAACAATTGAGGTATCTATCTCCTCCTAATCTAATAAATGGGAATTTTATTTCTCATATAGAAAAACACAAGTTCAACCCGGAAATGCATAAATGTTATTACCTCCAACGTTATTACTTCAGATCCAATGGAAGCTCCTTCACTTACAGCTACATCATAGACAAGTTGCGGAAACGATGGGGACTTCAGATTCGGTCCATTGACCAAATTCACTTCCAAAATTTCCTGCGTGGATCTCCCCCTCCATCCGTTGCCTGAAATTATTCCGCAACATCATAGTCAAGGTCTCGGTTTCATGTGATTATATATTTGATTGCATCAAATGTAAATAGATTTAATTAAGAAGAGCATTTTCTCCACAGGGTCAAAACTGCCACCTGTCTCACAGTGCCCCATTGGTAATTTCCCCAAGTTTTTAATTAAGGACGTAACTACTGTAAAGAGCTTGATATTTTTAAAGTGTCGGGTTTTATTTCTTTCATAGGTGCTCGTATAGGGAGGGTCGAGGGTGGAATGAATTAGGGACTTTGTAGTGATAAAATAATCCTCCTGTGATTACCTGCACTGTCAAACTGTATTGTTCGCCAGAGTTTGACTTCCCGACAGCCTCCAGCAGACCCGTTGTCTCATTTATGACAAATTTGTCTTTCCCATTGTTCGAGATATGATGCAAGCTGTATCGAATCTGAGCGTTGATACCTTCATCATTATCCTCCGCCTCGATCTGAAAGAACAACAATGCAAAAATTAGGGCACATCAGCACTTCCGGTACATGACTTCTATTACAAATGCAGCTGTAGCTATTTTTGGTTTGATAAATTTTTATAACGTCATTGGGTGGACTGACTAATCCGAATCCGAGGATATTTCATGTCAATTCAGCGACTAAATATTCATTTTATTTTCAAAACACGTACTTACGTATAAGCATTCAGGATATTTTAAGGTATTGGAAATATATTTAGATATCAATTCCCCTATATACTATTTGTTACAATGCAAAAGGGGGTAAATTTGGGTTAATTACGGAAAATAAAGACAATTTATCAGAGATTAGCCGTACCGAAACGGGAAAAGGTTCTACTTTTCCCAACTTGAGTTGAGAGTTTGTGGCAAAAGTCAATCTGAATCTTTGAGCAATAGTAGTATATATTATACTACTTTTTTTTCTTGCAAAAGGATACTCTCGAAATTTCGGGAGCAGTGGGTTACTCCCGAATTTTCGGTGCAGTAACTTACTCTGGGTTTTTAGTGTACAGGGTGCACCGAAATTATTCATACAATGAAGATAAAGTAATGGAATGAAAAATAATTTTATTGTACATATACAGGGATCCCTGTTTTGGTTGGCACGCATGATTGAGCATATGTCAGTTAACGGCAATGTGTGATTTATAAAATATAATGTGAAAATATTTAAAAATGAATGCTGGTTAAACTATTGGCCTCTGATGTAAATACTCGGGAGATGGCGCTTCAATATAAAACACAATAAATGTTTACGTAAGTTATATTGCACAAACACGATGGAAAGAAACTGAAAAATTAAACTTACATGTAAAAGAACATTGGTAAAGGGAATGCAAATATCCTTCACAGGAGTCATGTTGTATGCTTCCTGGGCCCCGTACAGAGTTGGGAAGAAGACCTTCACTGCGAATCTGTATCTGGTAATGAAGGAGGTTGGTCCACAAACAGCTTTCACGGCGTTGATCACCAGATCGTGTCCGAGTTTTTCAAACTCTTTTTCTTGCCGGTGAGTGGCTCATTTAACAAAAAACATGCCACGCGCGGGAGCAAATCCAGCCGGATACTGAAATATAATAATTCAAGTTATAAATATGTACTTGAAATAATTGTTGACCTGCAAAGTCGGGGAAACTTTATATACTGAAGAAGTTGTTATGAAGTTATTTAGCTTACCTTCGAAGTGTTCTGGATTTGTGGCGCGTTTTGCTTGCGCTGTTGGTAATTGCCAGGGCCATAGATGTGTTGAACTATGGCAGGAGTGCTGCTGGTATGTTGGGATTCCAAAATGGCTATTTTCATGTTTGCGCATTTCAATTCGTTGGAACGCTCGTCCAGCTGAGCGGTGAGTTGAGCAACGGCATCCTTGTGCTGCTGAAGATCGGTTTGGGTGATTTCAAAGTTGGTCTTGAAATCCTGAAGTTGTTGCTGGGACTTCTCCAGAAGTTTAACGGCTTCATCCTTGGCCCGGCGTTCGTTCCCAAATACTGCATTGAACTTGGCTTCTCGCTGCCCGTCCGCTGTCTTCAACGCCGCGATTTCTTCCCGTGCTGCTTGAAGTGTTTTTGTTAAGTCATCAGTTTCTTTCTGCTTCTCCGCCAGTTGTTTCCGAACAGATGTTAAACTCATCTGTAGGATTAGATTTTCCGGATGCACCCGGGATCTTGAGACTTCTATCTTCTTGGTGCATATCTTCTTTATCGTTGAGGGGCGCTTAGATGGTTGAGTGTCTGGCGATTCGGAATCGCTGTAAATGACCCTTTTGCGGTTTTTAGCGGGACGTGGGGGTGGAGACTCTGATGATGATGATTCGTATGCTGAAGAGGATGATAGAGATGAGAAAAGGAAATCCAGTGGGGATGATAAAGTTGGGGACCGAGCTGGAGCATCCTCACGAATGACGAGTGGTGTGAGCAAGACATCGACAGCATCAGCACCCGCAAATTCGTCGTTGACATTTACCTCCTTCTCATAAGGAACCTGAACAATTAGTTCATCTTCATGCGCAACTTCAACGGGAATGGTGTCCTGTAATTATGCAAAAATTGGGGTTTAAAATTAAACATTCAGCGAGTATTTTTTCAGTCATCGATTTATCAGCATGAGGAAAGCAATAGCGATCGGCGGTGCAAGCTTTTGCATTTTGTTGTTGCAAGTGGCGGCACTAAATTCTACAGAGGTTCTCAATAGCATAGAGGACAAATTGCAGCTTAAAGAAATGCATCAAAGTGATTTTGCTAGCAGTGGCAGTGAAATTATAGCAAGCGGGCTAGAGATAATTTTGAAAAAAATGTTGGCTCAGCAAAGCAGAGGGAATGAAACCGATAATATGCATATGGCTTGGGGCGGAGCAACATCGCAATCCGAAAACTGGATTAGTAAGTATATAAATAGTACTAGACACATTTATAATAGATAGGCGTATTAGATTGCAATGCTGCAACAAGACGATTTCTTTAAATAGTACTCCTGACTATACTGGTTCTATATGTTCTTGATAAGCTGTTGAAAGTAGGACGGACAATCTACATAACCTGGAAAGAGACGAGGGTAGCAAAGGAAGAAGAAACCGGCGGTTGAACCAATGATTCATCCAGTCGTTCTACCACCCGGAAACCAGAATGAGTGGCACAAGCGAACCACCGCAACCTATACGGGCCGGAGGGAATAATTCGGTAAGTATCAAATATTTTGTATCCCTAGTTTAGTGTACGGATTTATACTCAACACAGATTTAGAACATAGTTACTAAAACTAAATTATTTAATTGTAGGTCCTGAGCTGTTCTCAGCAAAATTGTCCGTTTTATTGTAGGTCTTACGTTAACTATGAGGGACATTTGGAAAATAGGCATTTGTGCATGGATTGTGCTAACTATTATCCGGATCTGGACAATCATCAATGTTTAATGACCGGACAGCGCTTGGGTCATACTGATGCCGGTGAACAACTTGACCTTACTGACTTTGTAGAGTTCAGTAGGAGCCATGGTGGTAGTATGGTTAGTTACAAATATAAACATGAGTTAAACACCGCAGATGTAGAATCAACTTTTTCGGTTGTAGCTCCGTCCGCAAAAAGGCTCCTAACTGAACTTTATCGTATGCATACTTTATCAAAAATAGAAATTAGTATAGTTGTTATGGAGAAGGAAATTGTAGTAGAGGATGGTAGTTTAAGTCTTAAGCATGCTACGGTTTATTTTAAGAGTCCTCATTACGAGCTTCAGACGGCTGGTTCAATTAACAGCATTCTTTTACAAAGTGCTTCGCAGATAATTGAAAAGAAAAATTCGTTTATAGAGAATGGTTCGTCCTGGAATCTAGTAAAAGTAAATTCCTTTGAAATTAAAATAGGTGAAATTAGGCTGTTTATGAATTCTAGAGCTAGCGGGTATTTGGATATGCCTTTTAAATCTAGACAGGGATATATTAATTTTAAGAACAAAGATGCAAGATGTTTTCAATATTGTGTAGCAGCTAGCATCTTTTATGAAGAGCAAAAGTTGGAAAATCAGAGGATGGGAAAGGATAACAAGAATCTCGCCTCACATTAAACTTGGGAAAAATACATTTCTCGTTTTGATTTTTCCTGTATAACAGGTATGGTTAATATATATAATGACGTACCTAAGTTTGAAGGTATGAATGGCATAGCAGTAAATATATTAAGCCATCGAGGTGACGCGGTAGTTATGATACGAAGCAGCTCACTTCGCACGGAAAAAGTAGTACATCTATTCTTAACAAAATTCTTATTAATTCATAAGAAGGTTAAAAAGGCTTTCGTATCATTTGGCTTTAATTACATGTCTGAATAAATTCCTTGGTTATCAAAGACCTACAAAAGCTTACTTTTGTGATCACTGTCTAAGATCATTTGCAAATGTAAGAGCATTATCAGAACACATTGAGAAATGTAAAAAAGGAATAGACGTAATCGAAACTTTTCCTAAGGAAGGAGAAAAGTTAAAATTCGCACGTCCGGAACTAACACTGCCATATCCCTACGTACTATACTGGGACTTTGAATGTTTTTCGCAGGATGTTTCAGACAAAAATATTCTAGGTCATTCTACAACTATAGAGACTAAATTTGAACCAGCCTCATATTCTCTATGCATTGTACACAGCAGCGCCACCACGCAGAGCATTTATACTCTGGAGTATTACGATGGAGACAACGTAGTAGCGCATTTCTTCGAACGTGTGTTTAAGCATGCAGAAGATATACTTTGGTCCATAAGAACAACGAATAATTTCATTGTTCCAACCTCCAAGGAAGCGGAGCGTCACAACAATGCGAGTCATTGCGATTTTTGCAATCGTGAGTTTACGCAACCCCAAGACACAGAGTTCAGTTCAATTCGTGTCAACATTGATGATGCGGGAACCCTGCTTACATGCGATGCAGAAAAGAACGAAACCAACGAACACGCTGCTGCAGGCAAAAAGGTAACAAAAACCTATCACCATTGTCATCAGTCTGGTAAGTATCTAAATACGTTATGTGTAGGATGTAACTTGAAAGTTAAATACAAACACGAACTTGTCTGCATAGCGCATAATGCAGCCGGTTATATTTTCATTTGCTAATAAAGCATTTAGAAAACCCCATACTCGATGTCAAAGACATTTCCATTATATCTAAGAACTCGGAAAAACTTGTACAGCTTGAGATACCTGCGCGCGACAGGTATGTTCCCAGACTCAACTTTCAGTACAACACGGCGCACAAAGCGGTTGGTGGCTGGGCAGGGAATAGGAAGGTAAAACTAAGATTCATTGATTCGTGTCAGTTTTTGCAAAATAGTTTAGGTAGTTTAGCTGTAGCACTTAAAAACGAAAATGCCAGCACGCTGAAGTTGATACGGGATAGCATTCTGTACATCCTTGAAACAGATGGTGAACCATCATCAAAGAGACTAAAAGTAGATCTAAATGATGAGACAGTTAACTTGTCGCTAAAATAGTATATCCCTACAGATATCTGTCATCGAAATACGTTTTGACTGCGAATCATCCTATTCCAAGTAGACAACACTTCGACAATGACCTTTGTAATGATACGTGCACAGACGGAGAGTGGGAAAGAGTGGGGAAGGTGTGTGAGGCATTTAATATTCGCGACTTCAAGCAATTCACAAGACTTTACACAATTATCGATACTGTACTGTTAGCAGTAATTTGGGAAAATTTTAGACGTAATGGAATTGAAATGTTTAGGCTAGACCCGACCTATATTTGCACAGGTAGTGGTTATTCCTGGCAGTGTTTCTTGTTTAAAACTAAAGCTGAAGTGGAATATGTTCGAGATAGTAGTATGATAAAAATTTTATCACAAGGTATCCGAGGAGGTACAACATTTTGCACGCGAAAAATACAGACAGCAAACAATGAGCTAAGTTCTGAACATTATGACTCGGAAAAGGAAAGGACACATATTATTTATCTAGATAAAGGTAGCCTGTACGCTACAGCGTTGTTAGATAAATTTCCGTATTCAAACAACAAGTGGGTGGAGAAGCATGAACTGGAATCTATTGATTGGACCTCGTACGACGGAGCGGATGACAAAGGATACATACTTCAAGTTACGTTAGGCTACCCGAACGATGTACAAGACAAGACAGTTGATTTACCACTTGCACCTGAAAAACGGTTGATACAAGTAGATGAGCTGAGTGCGAATCAACAGCGAGTAATGAACAGTCTGGGAAGCAGTACAAAAAAATCGTTCCTTTCACAGCCCCGTCTAATGCTGCATTGCTATAACAGAGAAGAATATACTGTACATTACAAGGCGTTGAAATATTATTTGCAAATGGGACTGACATTACTAGAAATTCATAAGGGTATTTCGTTTACCGAAAAGGCGTACTTCCGAGACTATATTCAGTTTAATATTGATCGCAGGAAGGTTGCTGGAAGCGAATGTATGCGTAAGTTCTTAAAAGAACAAAACAACAATGCCTACGGGAAGTGCATTCAATCCAATAAAAATAATAATCGGATAAAATTTTGTAGTTCTAGAGCACAAAGTCGCCACCTCCTTTCAAAACCAGAGTGTGTAGACTTTATGCCCGTAACTGAAAATGTTAGCATTGTAATGCTTCAGCCGAAGAAAGTTGTAATGAACAAACCTACGGCCGCCGGGTTTACTGTCCTAAACCGTGCTAAAGTTATATTCTATCAGGGTTACTATCAACAGTTAAAGCGTGTTTTGGGGAACGTATCTACAATCTATACATGGGCACGGATTCCAGTATATCCATCATTAAAGACCCTGAAAATAGACTGTGGCTCGATTTAGTAAAGAATCGGCAATATTTCGATTTCTCCAAAATTCCAGAGAATCATGAATTTTTTAAGTTGTTTGCTCATATACCAGATCTGAGAATGATGAACGCTGGAGAGTCAGGTAAATGAAAATCGAGTCGCTAAACATATCCGAGGTCGTGACGCTAAAGTCCAAGCAATACTCGATACTTTATTCTAACAAGTACGAGGAAATGAAAGCCAAAGGGATTCCTTCCTCGTCCTTAAAATTATTTTCTCATCAGAAATATAAAGATATAGTTTTAGAAAATAGTATTGTTAAGATGAACGTAAAGTACATTCGTAGTGTAAAGCATACTCTGTATTTTATTAGTGTTAATAAAATTGGATTTCATAGCTTGGATGTATATAGAATTTATCCAGATCCTTCAGATATTAACTTTAGTTTGCCCTTGGGGCATTATAGACTGAAAAATGTATGAATGCAATTTAAAAGTGGAATAAAATGTACGGTGTAAAATTTGCAAATAGTTAATTTTCTGAACCCAGTGCACCTTATTTCTAAATGCTATTAATTATAAAGTGATATTAAAGTGCTCCCTTTAATGAATCTAATATATGAATAAGGATACATGAAAGTATAACAATAACCTTTAACTCGTAATCATGATTGAATTTTCGAAACAAACATTTTATTTTCACACAAACACATATGTACAATATAAATCGCAAATATGCAAGTACGCAAATACACCTTTACAATAATGAGTGTATATTTACAAAATGTTACAGTTGCTTCACACATCCATGACTAGATCCTTTTCATCCGCGTAGTAGTAGTCTCGGATGACAAATACGACTCCAAATTTCGCATTCCCTGCAACTTCAGGTAGAGCGTTGGCCCAAGCCAATTTTTGAACTTCAAGGCAAGTGCGTCACTGGTGGGGCGGTTGATCAGCAGAATCCTGTTAAACACAAGTCTTGCCCGGACAGATGAACTCTCAAAATCGGGTGTCTTCCAAAAATCCTTTCTGGAATCCGGGGAGTGATAAGCTCTCAAGTGATCCTTATCAAAGAAAGGAATGAAGTCGTCAAAGCTCCGGCCTTGTATGGGATGCACTGTCAATTGGTCGAGTAGTTCTCCAAGGAACTGCAAAAGGTGTTTCCCCTCGCTCTGCGAAACGTTGACTGTAGTTACGCCTCCTGTTCGGTTGCGACGTCCCAGGTGCACAAAAGTGCACCTATGCCGATCGTTAAAGGCTGAACGCACCAACGTCTCGCTGTCAATAAAGTAGGAGTCTTTTGTGTTCTCGAAAAAGTTCCAAGTAAACGGCGACTCGTCCTTGTAGGGAGTAGCAGCAGCAGGAGATGATGAAGATGATGATAGACTAGAGTCGAATGGCTTCAACTTTGGCCTAGTTCTCTTTTCACTTGGCTTCCCTCCATTCGCACTTTCGTTAAAACGACGTTCCAGATAAAACTTACTAATTTTCACAAGATGTAAAATTTTCAGAGGTACGGCCAGGATAATGTCAGATGAAGAAATGAGAGACTGGCGATGATGTTTAGAGGGTCTTATATACTTTAGGCAAAAGCATTAATTGACTTAGAGCATCCTTGAATATCACGACTATTGGGGGATTATCCGACACTTGACCGGACACTAGAACGTTCTATGCATAGAACGAAGTGACCCCCTTTTGAAATTATCTATACTGTTCCTATACTGGTATAATTTATCAGTTGCTTTAGTTATATTGCACTGGCTTTGGGAACATATTTTGCCTCATCGGCTGTAGTCACCAAGTTTAAATCATAGCCATAATACTGACCTGCAATTGCCTCATCGTACATATCTTTAATCTTATATGTATAGGGAAAGTTTTGCGTCAATACCTCTGATATTTTAAACAATTCCCTACTGTAATTCTCAGCGTACCCTTTCTCAAACAATAGTTTGGCACGAGAAATTCTGACGACGTCACCTACTGCTAGCTTTGGAGGAGGCCTAGGGAGTTTAGCCTCCTCCAGGTGACGTCTGTACAGGTATCGCCAAGTTTCAAACGCATTCTTGACATTTATTTCGTTGGGCGCTCGCCCAATTGAACTATGAAATGAATTGTTATAGGTATCGGTAAAGTCCTGCAAAACTCTGCGAATGTTTTTCGTGTTGTTTTGTGTCATGAAGCGTTGTAGTTTTGTAAAAAGCGTGCGTATGAAACGCTCAGCTATCGAAGCCTTAACTATTGAATATATATGGTAAGGCTTAATATCGTTCTTTTCAAGGAACGATGTGAATGCAGAGGAAACAAACTCTTTCCCCTATCGCTAAAGAGATGCATAGGCTTCGCCTTTGCTTCTTTGAACACAGAAGTGAAGGCTTGTATCATGGACTCGGAGTTCTTGTTCTTTATAATTTAGTGTAGGACTTCTTACTGAAACTGTCTACGACAATTAGGACAAAAAATTGCACTCATTATATGGTGCGATATTTTCAATGTCTTTAAGATTGGAGCTCCAAACTTCGTTAATAAAGTGCACCATAATGCGCCGGCGTTTGTATTTACGCCTAACCTGCTTGTGTAGGGAATATCCGTCCAGTTTTCTCAACTCCCTACTAACAGCATCTTTATCTTTGAATTCCGGATGGTTGCGAAGAAACCCTGAGATGCCCGAGAAGGCTCCAGCCAATCTCTGGTCTAAATAACTGGACTTTACAAGCTGTGACATCAACGATAGTAATATCGATACTTTGGTTGGACGGATGTTTTTTAATTTTCCTTGCACCCCTCCTTTTTGTTTGCGCGGGCGTAGTACACGCCGCCTCGTCTCCTCTACTTTCTCGGATTGAACGACTGCTGGAGCTTCAACCAAACTAGCTACAGCAGATTCCTTCACAGAATCACCGCTCGGGGCAGCTTTTCCTTGCCGCTCTTCTTTTGGCCAGTCTAAATCCTCGAAGGCCTTCTACACTGGCTCAAGTTGTCTTTTCTTAAGTTTACAACAGCAAACGTGAATCGGTGTGTGCTTCATTACGTATGTTGGTGTACTTACTTCATCTGACTTAGATTCAGGTTTTTCTATTTTCTCTATCTCCTCCTTCTCCTCATTATGCTTTGATTCTTCGCCACCATGACTGGTCTTAGCGGGGTCGTGAGCAGCAAGTTTCATTAGTTTATCGTATAAGGAGGGTTCAATCAATCGCATCACCTTTGACATTGCTACATATGATGCTCAAAACCTCACCTATTAATACATGCAGCACGATTTCGGCAAGTGCCGTCCTGACGAACCTAGCCTTTCTAACCAAGTCCTGTTTTAGCACGATAGAATGCCGTAAACCTGTCAGAGAATATGTCGCTGGAAGAAAAAGGTTTAAGTTAGCGAGACACTCCACTACTGTCTTTAGATCCACCTCGTCGCAGCTATTAATAATTTCTTTAAATGCTTTTGTGCCGGAAAGGGCAAGCGTATGAATAAGTTTTATCCGTTTTTCAAACCTGCTGGAGTTATTATGCATTCTAAATCATTTGGGCGCGAAAACAAGGCAGCTCTCCACGGGAAACAGCTCTGACCTTACCCAGTACTTATACTGTCGATGCTTTGGGTGAAGGTCCAAAATAATATAGCCATAATCTCTAGCTGTGACAGCTTTCATGTACGCCTCTTGCAAAAATGCGACTTGCCCAGGAAAAATTTGCTTTGCGATTTATGTAATAGTCGACCTGTCACGTCTCGAGTCAAACAGACACGTCCATTGCGTGTTAATATTAATGTCTCGCATACCCTTAGCGTAGCTATTTTGAAGTATTAGTATAATTGACGCTCCCCTATGATGTGAATGCTTTGTGAAAAATCGGGTCACCAAGTCATTTGATGCACCCTTTGCGATTTCACTTTGATGATCGTCAACTACAATTAGGCAGGGGTCACTAGCCAACTCCTCCATGTCGTTGATGCTAGTTGTAAATATTATATTTGAATCCTCCTATTTTAGTTTATGAAAGCTACTCTGATAATCTGAATATACATATATGACCTTTTCAATGGGGGTGTCGAATACCTCATTCCTTCTGCGGATTATCTCCATAGCCAGGACTGATTTCCCACTTCCAGTGGGACCTTGAAGTGTTGCCGTGCAGGGGTGCGCTAGCTTAAACTCAATGAAATCCATCTTCTTCACTCTACTTACTATGCAGTACTAACTTCAGTTTTTCTAATACCAGAGCATTTACAAAATTTACATTAAAAATGTTTTATTCGGTTAAATGTATTAGAGTATAAGTTGAAAATTATTTATGGTCAATAAAGTGCAAGCTTATAATTAGTTTCATCAGTAGCAATTATAATGTTATAATATACATATTTGCACGGATTTGATAGATAGGTGTAGTGGGGAGCTTTACTGTTTTTACACTTTAAATCGTACACAAGCGAAACGAAAGTTTGAATTTTGCGATCAATGTTATAAATTCCCCGTTCCTGCAAGTTGGGAATGTTTCGGACAAACTTTTCAACAAAATGTTCATTGCCCGTCAGATTCGAATTGAAGAGTCTAAGAATTTTTTCGTAGGGCACACCCAAAGAACGAAGGTAGGAAAAGTATAGGCAAAAGTGCCCGCATGTATCCGAAAACTGGCTTTGTATAGGCCAACAGTTTTCCTTAATGAGCTTCCCTCGAGGACGCTGCACATTCCGATGATAAGATCTGGGTTTGCCAAATGAATCAAAGTATTCGTACGCACTTGGCGATAAAATAAAAAATGCAATCCAGTGTTTGCCTCTGTCGGGAGCTAGGTCTGTGTTTACTATAAATATACACGGGTAGCTCTTAATTTCCTGCTCAAGCACACGGTCGGCGGACACAACAAAATATTGAGTCTCACACTTCCGTGTGCTCAGAAGTAGACGCAATCCCTCGAGCAACGAATGAGTATTCATCCTAGTGATCGAATATGGCTTGATTGTTGCCATCAATTTCTACAATTGACTGGTACTGGGTGTAGATAACGACGTTCACCGGCTCGTCCACAGGTTCTCGGAACTTCAGCTGCACCTTGACCTGCCAACGTCTGTTTACACTGAGGGAGTTTCCACTGTTAGGCAGCAGCTCCACAGCAGTCAGTACGTTACCTGTAAATGTAACGTAAATTATATGGTAAGTAGTCTGTTCCACACTTTAGTCCGAGTTAAAGTTAAATAGTATATATAATTTAATTTACACTTACCAGCAGTAAACGTGTCCCGATTTATGCCGTTGCCAAGCGAAGCGTTCCAGGCTGTCTTTTCTAATTACCGCACAGCGAGTAGGAAGTCGTCAACTCCAGAGTAGAATGTTACTTGCTTGCCATCCACGGTTGCATCGCGCGCCTTCCTAAAGTTGAAGGGGAATGTGCGATGCTCAACGGTCTCGCCATTCCACGTAAACCCTAGCTCGGACAAATTCTTGTCCACATAATTGAAAGGGGACGACGGTCTGCCGCCTTCTTCTTATTCCGCCTCCTCCGGTCTGAGATTTTTGAACTCTACGGGGCTTGGTGGCACTACCTGCACTTCTTAGTGGGATTAGGTATGAAGATGCTTCTGGGTTAAGTCCTCCGCTAGCCATGTAGGAAATTGTGTTGCCTGCTCCACCGCCTTTCTGCGTCTGTGAGCCCGGCTCAAGCACGCAAGCCTTTTCATCGCATAACACCTGCCGCATTATTACAAATATTTAGGCTTAAAATGTAGCGTAACTGCTGTTTCGCCTCCTTCGCGAAAGTCTATGGGGTTTAATTTCTCATCGACAAATGAAATCCGAATATCCGTAACCTCCTTTCCCTGTAAAGGTAGATATGTAACTGGGTAGAAGTTATACTCTTGTTCCTTATTATACTCCTCGCTTAGCTTGAGCTCTTTAAGAATGGGTGCTTTCACCCGTTCGTATGACTGATTCTCAATTAGGTTAGTAAGCACAAGCAAGCGTTTCTTAGAGCCCAGACTTGGAGGCTCAGCTTCCTCCTCATGGTGCTCGATTTCCTCCTCCTGCTCCACCACTTCCTTTCGTACAGGATAACTGTTCTGCGATTTAAACATATTACCTAGGGGTAGTCCAAAATAATTTAGAACTGGATTAGGCAACGCAATGTTCTATTAAGTTCGGAAATTATGTCCGGAACACTCAGACTTTTGGGTTCCTTCATATTTATAAACTGCGTATCAAAATAGCGAATAGTTATAAACAAATTTGCATTCACCGGTATAGCTTCAAATTTGGATTTGTTGAACGCCGTGTTTGCTCTGTATTGCTTTGAGAACATAAAGTTATCGTTCGCAAAGCCTAGGCACTCGAGAAGCGCTGCGGGCAAAATCATGTAATCTCTTTCATTTGGGAGTGGAGCACCCATGGCTATAGTGCATACCTCATCCTTGTCAAAATAAAATGAGGTTCTGTAACCAGCTTCTTCCAAAAGGTTAATTAAGCGCGTAAAAAAGCTCTGGTAAACTTCCTTTTTGCGAGGCTTAATAACAAACAAAGAACTAAATTGCTGATTTATCATAATAGTATTTGCCCTGTAGTTGTTAAAGTCGTAAACCTGTATAGAAAATCCACTGTGGATGTCATATTTGTCTAGCATAGACTTTTTAATAACCCATTGGGAATTGTGCATTCCCTCGTTGAAAACACGTCGGTTGAATCCCAATGCCGTTGCAAAAGTATTTGACAATATTAGCCAAGATCCTTGTTTTAGGTTACTTAAAGCCAGAGACGGGATGCAGTCTGAAGAACCGTCCCCAACATATGTTTGAGCAATCGTTGTGTTTATGTCTTTACGAACGGTCCTATTAAAATTTGATTCAAAAACATATCTCTTGACCTTTTGGCTTAGTCACACTATACTTTTACTATTGGTGGAACATAGTCTGGAAAGAACGGACCGACGGGCACTGCTGACAAGTGTAGCATTGTGTACCGCTTCCTAGTTCGTCTAACCCTTTTCTGGCTAAGACGTTTTAATACATTCGACCCAGTTTGTTTACTGCGTGTGAATCTTAAATCGGTTAGACCTACTTTGTAGTGACCCCTCGGAAATGACAGGTCGGCGGGAAATTGTTGTATAATATTGCTCTGATTCTTTAATTCGCCAAGATTTGCAGAATTTTTCAAATACATGTAATGCTCCCTGTCCTCGAATGGGACGAACGCGTTATATTGGGAATGTATCATTTCCCCTCTGCCTTCACCTTCTACTGAACACGAATCAATGACCAAGAATATCTCAATGGTTTCGTATAAATACATGATGGGGGAGCTGCTATTTACCTGTCTGGTTTTGCTCGAGTTATAGCTGTACTACATACATATTCTGCATTCAAGATAGTGAACAAGCATTAATATTAAGCATACTATTAACTCGTGTAAGAATACTGAAAAACATGCATGCATTTTATTTAGATATACTCGTTAATCAACATATGAGCATATTTACACCCGCATTTTATAATTGTGTCCATGCCTGGTCATGCTTCTTACAATATGGAACCTTCCTAATTAATATATTTTTATCAAAGAAAATACAAAACTATATATATATACAAATATATAAACAGACTTTCACATGTGTGTCTTAAGTGGGAATTACGCCTCGAATCAAGGGATTTTCATGTCGGGGTAAGGACTCTAGCTTGTTCCACACAAAGTCCATTCGGAGATCGTGGTCCGTGTCGTTTTCCCCGTCCGATGAAATGGTGTCAAAGTTTTCGCTGGCAGCAGGAGACATTCCTATAGAAGCAAAATCTAATTCAACACTTCCACTAAACAAATTGAGCATATTATCTTCTTCCAATAATAATGTATTTTCAATCCCTTGGAGTTCGATAAATTGGAGATCTTCAGGAATCTCCATTCCTTTCGTAGGAAATTCATCGGGATTAGCAGAACACAGATCTGGTTGATCGAGAAGCCCAAACGCTCCCATCTCCTCGATATTATCGAACGCATCTGCAAGTACATCATTGAAATTGGGATCTTCCTTTTCGTTTTCTGTTAAATCAATACAAAGAGCATTATTTTCTAAAGACACATCATGTACCTTGCGCAGACATGTATAGTCCGTAATTTTAGTTTGTCTATACTTACGACTGTATGAAGGAGTGCCAATCATCCATCTCAATGTTGTATTTGATACTCGGGGGCGCCTTTTTTACCGCCGACTTCGGGACAGGTGTAGGGGATGTAGGTGGTGACTGTATGGTTGCATACAAAGCCAGAATACCTACATTAGGTCCGACTAGAATATACAAAATATTTCAAAATAGTAACTGCGTTGTCACTGAAGTGATGCTAACTATTACTGCATTGTCTATTTGAAAAACATTACTTACGATTGAACTTGGTGACTGGGCGCACAAAATCATCAAGGGATACTAGAAGGGCTTGATGTTCCCCCTTACTGAGCAGGGTTGCTTCATCAGTTACTACATAAAAATATATGAATAATAATAATAAATAAAAACATGTAGATTCAGCCGGTTCATTTAATAAAGAAATGTAGAATCGAGAAAATATAATTCAAACTAACGTTTAATTACTCCGTACCATTGAAAATTGTTGACCTTCCTCTTTCGGGAAACATTGAGCTGTGAAAATTTGCTAAAGCTAAATGGACACCCTTCTACCTTACACTTAAATTTGTAATCTTTTGGGCAGTTGCTGGAGAAAAATTCAGCACTAAATTCGAACAACATACATTGCATGTGAAACTTGTGGGAAAGTGAGCCCTCCTCTCCGTGAAATACATATGCAATATTTCGCCAAACTGTTTGACCTCTGTAATTACACTCGTCTAATATGTTGCTAACTGCTCCCGCATGACCGTAATAAAATGGTGTGAGAAACGGAAGTACAACCTGCCTATGACTTTGAAGTGGCTTACCGAACGCTTTCTTCTCGCAGATCCTACAAAGTGTATGCTTACTCATTGCAAACTTTTTCAAGTCAACCTGTTCACTAGGAAACAAAATACTGAACTGCCCGAGAAATGAAGTAAGCAAACAAATTCTGTAAATAAGCATTGGGCGATAAATTTATTAACAATGAAAAGCCATACAGTTCCCAAATTAAAAATATTGAATTCACTCGGACTTAAGTTCAGGGGTGGGTGAGTATTTAGATAAGTGGGACATTTACGTAAGTGCGCAAACCATCGTGCACAATGGGATAATCATCCCTTGGAGGCTCCTCATATGTAGCATCAGCAAAACTATCATAATCAACACTCTCCCGCGTGTACGAAAGGAGAGGAATATCCTCAAGTCCCCCCTGTCCGGTAATTACAGTCTCCAGTTTTCGTGTACACCTCCAAATAATCCAGCCCGTTGGAAGCAGAAGCACAGCGAGCACAACAAGTGTTGCTGTAATCAATACACATTAGACCATTACGAGTTTCAAGTATGACATATGTCTGCATTCACCCTCCTCCCAATTCAAAAGAATGAAATTGGTCAAAGAAATCAAAGTGCTGGCTAATACCCCAAAAGATGAATGCCCCTAAAATGGGTTGAGCAGGACAATCCGAGATACTTCTTGCCACCGTACGGACTGCATCGTCCAAGGTGCCCAAATTTGCCACGCAGCAAATGATCTCCTTCACTGTTTCTAGAAAATAATTTCCCTCCTTCACACATTCGAGGCAGCTGCCGGTATACCCGCAAACTACCATCAATTAGCAAATGTCAACAAACATGCTCAAATATGTATATGTATCAATGCGACTACTGGACTTGAAATAAATTTCTCCTTACCATCCTGAGGATTCATTGTGCCCCTTTAAATCTCACTCCGAAAAAATATTATTCACTAAGTATGATAAAACTTTCCTGAATTTTTAAGATAGAGTTGAGCCCTCAAAAATTACCGATAGATTAACTCCTTGGTGATCATATCTTCTAACCCTCCGTGGAAAACAACAATAATTATTATTTTCCATCTTGCTTATCAAAGTTTACATTATCAGTGTTTGTGCTGTTCACGAACTCGGGAGCTTGTAAACAAAGCTTCTACACATATGAATTCGAATGCCAGTAATTTAAAATGCGCGAGTCATCATTTGCGTTACATACAACATGCATTTTATTTTTACAAGAATGTTTCAAGTATCGGAAGATTAACACTTCTCTCCTACAAGTAACCTAACGCCCGATTTGTCCAGTATGTTGCGACATTTCCTTTGGAGCTTTTGCTCTCCAAAGCAATAAGTCGTCTCTCTTCGTAACTTTGCAAGGACGATTTGTGTTTATTGTGACGAAACCGATAGGGAGAAATAACATGATCTAAAATCATAATGTCCTCTAATTTACGGACCCGAGACAATGCCACATAATCCATTCCCGATGAATTTTCTTGGAATCCAAGATGCATGGCTATTTTGTCCATTGTCAGCCCCATCACCTTGTGAATGGTCAATCCATAGCTCAGGCGAAGTGGGTAGACTTTGTAATCAAAGCACTCCCTTGTAAATGGGCTGTATTCGCTGTATTTAAATACAGGAATTCCCCGAGTTCCTCTGTTAGTTACATATTGATGCACTCCTTCGTGTTGAGGGAAATTAACTAGAATACACAAAGGCCTATCCTTGTCTTCGTAATTATTGAAAATGATGTCGGTGACGGTTCCACAACTACCGTTGCACAAATCCCATGGAGTCATAATGTTTTTTAACAACATTATAGGACATCCAATTGCTAAATTAAGAACCCCAAACCCATTTGGAATTGCTATAATTTTATCCTCGGGATACATTCCTCTCAACATCATATAATTATGCATGTCGACCTGAGCTTGGCGAGGAAATACGTGCGGACATAGTGCAAATGTGTCCCTCTCTGCCTGGCTTAAATTACACTTCAGGCGTTTCCGCAACAGCAAAATGTCATTGTCTGTGGTTGACCTATGTCTCACACGATCCAGAAACGCTCTAAATTCAACTTGCTCATCACTGTCACCTATTTGGCGAAAAACTGTTCTAAGCACAAACACGTTTGTAAACAACGTGTAGAGCTGATGACCTTGCACGCAGTATTTGCTTTCCGGATTAGCATTGAAGAGTTGAGTGTCGCCAATGGGACCGATCTGGAATATGTCCCCTATAAGGCACACACTCCTCCCGGCAAAGGGCTTGTCATTATTGCCAGCATCGTATTTTCGCATTAGTTTGTCAATTGTGAACAAACATCTTGCGCCCACAAACGAAAACTCGTCAATTAAAATAAAGTTAATTTTCATTAGTTCTTTAGCTCTAGGAGAAGCAATGTTCACATCCCGAATGAAATTCTCCAACTCCTCTTCCCTACATTGAATAGGGAGCCCAATAGCTGAATGCAAAGTTGTGCCTCTGATATTGAATGCAGATACTCCGGTATATGCACAGAGTATGAAACTGAACTTAGGATTATTATTTGACTGCCTCTCAAGAATATACTTGAGATGCTGGCACACTAGGCTTTTGCCACTGCCTGCCATTCCCGAGCAAAGCAGCAGCAGTGGGTCACTAAACTGTTGCTTAATTGTTTGCTTAACATGTCTTTCAACAGTAGAGACAATTTGTCTTTGCTGAAAGGTCAGTTCCTTAAATGGAATTTTTGGCGATTCTCCAAGTGTAGGTAACCATCCCAGTTTGCACACATTAAAAATGTTTTTGTTTAAACTTGGCTGCGCCGCCATAACTCAATAGGGACGCAATAAGACAATACGTTGAAATGAGCTACTCAACTGCTTTGCACTCACAATCAGCAAACAATTACACTTTTTAATTCGCACACCTCTCCTTGAACTGAAACAAACGGGACAGAGGCGGTGAGCGGAATGTAAGTTAAAACTGTAAATAGCAACACTTTCCCCAGCTACTGGGACTCTGATCAAATATATGATCAAGTTCGTTACACTCGTTGTGACATATGCAGGCTTTTGAGAGAATTTCAACGTCAATTAACGTCCAGCAATTGTCAGCATTGTACTCCAGGATAGTACACTTTGCTGCCCTAAACCAAGTTTCGGTTACTGCTTGGTCCTGCATGCTCGTCATTGTAAGTGAAACAAGCAGCTGGGATTCGGAGCAGCTACATAATCTACTGCATTTAGGGGAATTATTTTCCCGGTCAGCGGGTTGGGATACGCTGAAATGGCTGTGAATCTAACAATAGTGTGTGACTCAACATGACTTCTCAATGAGATCAAAGGCGCTCTAGCTATTGCGGGAGGTTAAATTCTGAAAGGTCATTAAGGGTAAAATCCTGAATGTAAAAACATAATGTCAGTGTGCTTCAGCACCATTTTATGAGCATACTTTATAGTAATTCGAAAATATTAAAACCCGGTGTAGAAACACGATTTTCACAGATAAATCGACGGTCATTTACTATCTTCCCAATTTACATTTGCCTTGCTGGGGCGATGAACAGTGAGTTGTGAGAAGAATTTTAAAGCTTACACTTATTGTCAGGAGAAGAGTGATGTTACGTATGTATGTATGTAAAAATTTTACGTAGGTGCAGAAGCAGTTAATTTCATATGCGTCTGTGACGTGCAGAAGTATTATATCGTAGAGTACTTAAACTCCGTTAATTCTAACGGGTTGCCCGCTCATTAAAAATACTACGTGGTTTCTATGTAATGACGCGTGGCTGATTGTTACAGAATTCAAGCAGAATCTTTTATTCTCTAAGGTTTTGACAGGTTGAGTGAAATGCCAAACAATTTTTCTTCCATGAGTTACACTAACTTCAAGTGGAGGTGAATACCCTATTACCCTATAAAAACAATTTCCTGTTAAATTAAGCTTCTCCTAGCTCATAAACAATTTACAGTGTCAAATGCTCAGTAAAGTAGGCAACAGGTTGCGCAGCATCTTCAGCATAAATTTTTCATTTTTTTTTGTTTGTCACACCACAAACACTCAACAACAAAGGTCAGGATTGAATGAAGTATGTTCTGAATTTTAAAAAGACACTTCTCAGATTATTTACCAAAGTTATCAAACAGTGAAAAATATTATTCCATTAAAAGTATGAATATCAGTTCTTTACTGGTTGCGAAATAAATCTAAAGCTAAGAAATGTGGATTTTCCTGGATGGGACTTGCCGTTAACCACACTTGTACATATATTTACAATAATACGTTCCTTCCAGTCTTTTATAACGTTGCTGCATAGTAAGGCATTGCAATTTTAGTGAACTTGAAGAGTAAAAAACTTTAAATTGGCAGCACCAGTATCTTATTTCGCTAGTTTTGCAGCTTGGTAACGTCAACATGACGTTATAAGTATACGCTTTTCACCTTACGCTACAAAACGCGGCTTTGTAAAGGAACCGAAGTTATAACGAGTGACGCTATAAAGGTAGAAAATATCATATAATTTAGCTTGGCAGGAACCCCGGATGACTTTATAGGGAGAGTGACTTTATAGGGAGACGCTATAAGGAGATTCGATTGTATTAGGAGATGAGTAAAAATGCTCCACATCATTCCAGAAGTACAGTTAAGGTCCGCAATGGATTGGAATAATGGGAAGTTGAATCCGCTTTCTTTTATCAGATTGAGACTGGTGTGCGTGTGGAGCTCGGAGGCGAGGCGTCAGAATAGTCAGCATTCAGGTTATGCCTTATTTAGGCGAAAGGCTTTAAACGTCCCATGTGGATACGGAGCTTTGCGAAATAAATCTGCAGCACTTATTGTTAGTTTGATTTTCAGTACCTCGTATGTATATCCCAAGTTTATGTCCCAACACCTTTTGTAGTAAAATATAGTATTAAAAACCGAGGAGTCAAGTGCTAATTTGTATTTATCCATATCTGTCGTTTACCTGTAACGAGAGATGTGTAATACAATACTCTCATGAGTTAAGTCTAGGTTGGTCTTTTACCCTGTCAGCAGTCTCGTGAGCTGGTAAATACTGTAATAATTATACCACCCGCCAAAGATGCATTTCCTTCCTACAAGGATCCTATAACTACGCATATTTGTAGGATAGGAACGGACGTTGCAAGAATTTATATGTAGGAAAAGGAAGGCATGAAAAATCTAATAATTAAAAGTAGGGATAGGATAGGAAGCCTCCTTCCGAGCAAAAGTACAAATTGAAAGGGTAGGTGTTGCCTGGCAAAACATAAAGTATGTATGTAGGAAATAGGAAAGACCACGAGAAAGGCCTACATTGACGTTTTAATGAAGATTATATGCAATTCCAACGTTTCTTTAAGGGATACTGTAATAGCATATGCTTGTTGTATGTTTGATGTCAAAGGAACCTATATAGGATATAGGAATATATAGGAAGTCAGCGTTGTCCATGATTTTAAAATATATGCATATAGGTAGGGCTCCAGACTGGCATTTGTACTAGATATAGGAAAATGTAGGACAATATTTTGATATCATTTAAAGGAAGGATATATGTACTGTGATTCAATTATGCATCTTTGCCACCCGCAATAAATGTAGCATTTACTCATTAAACTCCGTCAATGTCCTGCTTTTGTTATCCCCTCTTGTCCTGCTTAAGGAACGTGTACAAATTATGTCATCTAAAAAAGGGTGATTTTAGGACCCTATCACCAGTGCTGGGCGTTTGTATCTCAGCTATGCTATTTTCCTCTATCCTTAAATTGCGAGCATTCGGCTTCTATTAATTCTATTCTACTTTCCAGAATTTCTCGTTTCCCTCTATTCTACTTCTACGCCTTTAATAATAATTTCTATTCTACTTCTACTTCTACATTTCCTGCCGTAGTACTAACTATTCTACTTCTATTCTATCCAGTTCGAATGAAACAATAATGCTACCTATCGCTACTTCTACTAAGTACAACGTAATGCTTAATTCCCGGATTCTAAAACGTATATGAAGTACAAATCAAAGCTTTTCGTTCGTTTGGACTGTACACGGTAGTAAAGTGTATATTTCATTACCTTAGTTCTTCTTGCATTCACAGGATGGCAGTTTAAATGCTTTCAACATTGTTATCTGTATTATAATGATTTTAATGATACGTTATAGTATGTATGCATGAATTTATATGTATATGCTATGCTACTTCTCCTTCTAAAATCGGCTCTTGTATTGCCCGTCTATTCTATTTCTAATTCTACCACAGTATGCCGGCTAGACAGCTAAATACTGCTACTCTAATTGCTTAATTCAAAATTCGACTTCTATTTACTTCTACTTCTACTCGATGGATAGGAGCGTTACCTCTATTTTATTTCTACTCTATTTGGCTCATTTATTTTGACTTCTACTCTATTGTTTCCTCTACTTCTATTGCCGGTAGAGTAGAAGGCCCAGCACTGCCTATCACTCCTCTGTCATTTCGTGTCATAAGTTAATAATGCACTGACCCACCCATGAAAATGACATCATCGTGTCAAATGCAGAATGCGATGTAGATACTTTATGGTTGATCGTGTAGTGCTAAAAATGAAAAGAAATTCCTGCGATTCGCAATTTTTCCGTGTCACACACTGATTCACAGAATCCTGAATGAAAATTCGGAAGGTTATTTTTGGAGTTCCAGATAAATTCCAGGTAAGTGTTTAGTTAACGTAAAGAATAGATGACATTGGGCCTATGTCATACAATACGCTGGAGACCCATGGACTCTGTCATCCCATGTCATAGAAATACCAAGTCACCCACCCACTATTGTTGGTACACGTTCCCTTACAATGCACAGGGCACTCTCTCTGTAGGAGTGTCCTTAATAGTAGCTTCAATTCATAATCATAATAATTATTCAATGCTCGTGTGTGGGTGAGAAATTAACTTTGTTACACGGGAATTATATATTTTTGATCCCCCTATAGACAAAATGATGGGGGATCTCTGGGAGCGAAGGTACATTGTATCTACTCTGTATATTTACACGTAGGAACAGAACGTCAACTCAAGTCAAACTACTATGCCCGTCTTACATATATTAATGCTTATAGGAGCCCTACTTGAGTTTGAGTAAGAATTATTGTTAGTTTTGCAACTATTCAAAATCCCCGTCATTTAAGTTTTGGCTCCTTGAGTCAGCCATTAATTAATTACACATCCAGCTCTTTCTTTTGATTTCCCACTTTTATACATGACTCACCTTCCCAATAATCAGAAGATAATGAGAATTTTCTAAAGTTACAAAAACAAATATGGCAAGCACTAATCATTGGAATTTCTATGCTTCCTTGTATTTGAAGAGAGTTGCTTTTATTTAGTGTGCCGACAATGTAATATAATTTGCAACCAATTTCCTCTTGAATTAAAAATGTGCATACATGTTGGATCCACGTATTCTTATTTTAAATATATGTTTTTTACTTTTTTTTATCATTCCCCTATAAAATTTCAATTTAGTTACACTAGTACCCTTGGGGTTTATTCAATGATAAAAGACTAGCTAAAGATTAAATCATATTGTGTAAAAATTCTGCAAGTGACAGAACGCAGCTAATTGCAAGCATTTGATTGCTGCAAATAAATGATTAATTGATGCCAAACATTTATAAAAAACAACTCCGTACAAGGTGATTTGGTGAATCATAATAGTATTTTACCCATCTCTCGCCTATACTGGGGGCTGTGCTGATATATTCTAAACTTATCATTTCAAAACAACGTTCCTTCCCAATATTGAAAGCGACTTCGTTGAGGTAGGTAAATATTTTCGGAGGGATTAAACCAGTGCTCTCCATTTTACTCATTACTCGAATTTTTCATAACGTGAGCATTGTACTTATACTCGTAGTCACATCTGCGAGTATGAGTAAGTAATGAGTAAGTATTTTAAAAGGGTTGATGTTTAAGTAATTAAAGAGTAAGTACGAACACTCATTCCCCAGTGTAATGTAAGTAATGAATAAGTAAGACGAACTGCAAAGTATCAAAAAGTAAGTATTGAGTAAGTAAACTCTTCTTTACTGGAGTAACTACCATAGAAAAAATGTTCTCTGACAATATCCGTGACTTAATTATGGCTTATGTAGGCAAATAACACAGGCCATGGGTAAACAATACCTTTAAATACTTGCGACGATGTAACTCGTTAAACTTGAGTCGTTGACTACACTACCAAAGATGGCAGTGATGTGGATTATATTTGAAAATGAGTTAGTATTTCTTGAGTTCTATGCAGGCAAAAGTAACATCAGCTTATGTTTGCGAAAAATTAAGTAAAGAGTAAGTATTACACTCCGACCCGAAATTTTGAGAAAGTAGTGAGTAAGTAAGATAGCTACCATGAAAACCTTGAGTAAGTAAAAAGTAAGTACTGGACATCGTGAGAGACACAATTATGCGTAAAAAGTAATGGTGTCTAACTGAGATCACTGAATTAAACAAGTGAAGTTAACTTTTTTAATTCTCCAAAAAACCGTCAACACAAGTTTTGGTATTGTAATACATTTTCAGGGCTTTTGAGAAATATATCCAGCAAAATGAGATTCATTGAGACAGCAAAGAAAACTGTGCGAGGCTGTCTATTATAAGGGAAAATATCTTTATTTAAATTAATGCCATTTCAGGTTGTCTCAAGGTACTTTCCCTGTATTTACAAATTATCAATGATTTTCCCACACAACCAATAAATCTCAATAGAGTCAACCACAAAATACTATAAAAATCCTTCAGTCCAGTGTTAAAACGGTAATTCTGGAGATTCTTAAAATTTCCCTACTTTATGTCAAATTTTTGATTCCTTGCATGTAAATGTATGCCAATGTCAATATTAGTTGACAATAAGCTATAAAATCCATGGAAATTGTTATTTTAGTGTATGTACGCATCAGATTGTAATTTACTGCCTTTCCTTGATTCTGTGCTCATGACTTAACAGCGCTAAGTTAAAAATCCCCTGTAAATACTTAGAAAGGGAACAGAACAGGAAAAACAAATATATATTGCAATATATTTTACAATAAACAGCAAGGATACCCCAGCATGGTATCAATTAACCCTAACCCCCAAGCCCCTAAATATGTAATATGAGATACAGTACTACAGCAAAAGAAGAAAAAATCAATATTCTGACTCCGCATTCAATGCTGAATCAAACTGCCGGTCATTACAAATGATCGGCATTGAGCTCCTTTATTTCAAACAAAGGAACTCGTACAATCAAAGAAGTACATACATAGTAACACAACAAGCAAAAGATAAAATATTGTAAAGCAAAATCAAAAAATAATAATTGGGTTCGTACCATTCAGTGGTCGGACTTTGATTCATCAATACAATATTCTAGTGCTATTTTTGTACAGTTGCCTTTACCTGTACTGTGCTTTACTATAGTCTGGATATGATAATTGTTTCAATACAATGCTTTACTTTTAAAAGCACATCGAAATATGTTTCAATACTCTGCTTTACTTCACTAGTTATGCAAAAATAGTCATCAATACTTTGCTTTACTCTACTAGTTATACATAAATAGTTATCAATACTGTGCTTTACCCATAGAAGTACGTATATAATCGTCAATATTGTATAATCACAAATATCGCCCGTTCATTCTGCTTTCGTTTGTCGTTTTAATGTCGTATGCTAAATGTCTAACGTAAGTAGTTCCTCCGTAAATTTACTAGATGGGGTCCTTTGCATGTATCAATAAGTTGCTGTACTTTATATGAATTTGTAATATTTATAACAAATCGTTGCTTTGCTTTACTTGTTTTTATTGCTATAGCGGCTTTTCAATACTGTGTCAATAGTTCATGTCATGAATAGATGTAGATACTGTACTCTGCTTTGTTGACGAAACATAATGATGATGCGTTACTGTACCAATGCTGTACTTTTATCAATACTGTACTAAAAAGTACAGTACAGTCCGACCACTGGTACCATTTATAGATCCTTCAAAAAATGTCGCTCCAAAACGCTCACAATCAGCAATGCAATTTTAATTGAGGAACATAAAACAGTTAAATTCACAATCAGCCAAGTATTTTTAATAACAACACAAGCCAGTTGCCACAATCACAAACAGTTCTGCCAACCACAAATATTTTTCACAACTACTAAAACTCATAAAATTTTTGAAATAAAAATGTATTTAATTTGATGATATCTCCAATGGCAAATAATTTTCAAAAACACGGAGCAGGAGCAGGAAAAGTCGGGTACTCGACAAATGTTTTTTGCCGGACTAAACGTCCATACAAATACGGTCAAGGTTCCAAGCCACCAAAAATAATCCATAAACAGGATGCAGCTGAAAGCCACAAAAATTCCGCGGCTGCAGCTGCAACCTCTAAAAATCTGCAGTGGTGACAAAGGGACAGCGGTCAGATTTTATTGGAGGGACCGCTCCCTTTGTCACCAACAGAAATAACTTCGGCTCTCCCTTCACTTTTCCTCCACTTTTCCTCCTATACCTCCAACATTACATTGTTCAAGGTATAGGGGAAAAAACCAGAAAACCCAGAGTAATCTGCTGCTCCCGAAATTTCGGGAGTAACCCACTGCTCCCGAAATTTCGGGAGTAACATATTGCATAAAAAAGTATATTATACTGCTAGCAATTTTGTTTTGCTACTTTCAGGCATTCAAAGGAGCAAAAATGCGAATTTAAATGACTTGCTGTCATTACCCTACTCAATAGCTTGTTTTTGGCAGGAAAAATACAGCTGAAATTAATAATGAGATCTATTGAAATAATATTCGTGGTCTTTGTTTTTTATCAATCACATCCGGTATAACAGTGGGCGTACTTCTTCAAATTGAGCATCCGGACATCCGGAGACCAAAGTCTGCAATCTGGGTAGTTCGGATACGGTAAATCCCAGTTGCGGATGTCAAATGACTTCATTGAATAATAAGCGATGCTACAGATATACATAAGCTACAGTGTTTCCTATATTAGAGGAAGCTCTCCATCATTACCTGTATTATTGGCCGTTTACCGTCCCCTCTTGGAATCGTCACATGAAGAACTGGTGGGTTGTCATTTCTATGAGTCACAAAAATATTAGAACATTTTAGAAAATTAACAGTCGTATATCCGCATATTCTAAATTGAAGACATCTTTATGTATATACGCTTACTTGTCAAGTAGTCGGACTTTCATGACCAAAGGTGAGCTTGATGCCAAATCCGATTTCCCGTGTGATCATCTATAAAAAAAGTGAAGATTGAAGAATAATTAAAAGTGCTAAATAATTATTCTTGTCGTAAGCCTTGCTAAAAATCAAAATAGTTGGTCTAATTATGATGATAAGTTTAACTTTGACATATTGCAAGCGATTCATGTATGCATATTCCTATCTGGGACCAAATGGATTTATTTCCGAGCTGACGTTATTTTCCTACGCTATTGTGCTCTCCTCTGCTCTGCACCCTGCCTGCTTTTTACCTTAGAAGTTGCACATCACAATGTTGCTTGCTATACTCTATGGTCATGCATTATAGACAAATATTAGTAAATTAGAAAATCAAATAGGTATCAATTCCTTTTTACGGTAATTGATGATTTGAGGTCATTATGGAAACTTCTAGAAATTCCTTGAAATAAGAATTGAATGATGTAAGGGCAAGTTTAGAAACAGATTCGACTGATGATGAAGATTTCAAGATTCCATATGTTGAAGCATCAAGTAACGTTCCCCGTGCCGTAAATGATCCTTCCTCTTCCACGTCAGAAAAAATCATGAAGTACAGTTGCAATAAGTGCACATACAAGTCCAACAAGAGTTTCAATTTGAAGAAACACATGCAGAAACATGATAAAGTGCCGAAACAAAAGGGCAGATCTTATACGTGCATGCCTTGCAAATACTCTACGACTAAAGTCAGCTGTTGGACAAAACATGAGAAGTCGAAACAGCATCAACAACTTAGCGTTATGGATCAGCCAATTGAGGGGAAGTTAATTCAATGCACAGAACCCCAATGCAGCTTTGCAGGTTTTCGCATGGAAGGCTTACGGGTACACCTTGAAAAGGAACATTGCAAGATATTTGAAAAGGAGGAGCTCTCATTTGAGAATTTTGAAGCATTTAAAGCATGGAAAAAAGAATTACAAGACCGAGATTTCGTCAAATTCATAAAACGGCGTGGTTCTGCAGTTAGTTCAACAGCATACAGCTGTCATCGTATTGGAGCTACACAGCTAGGGGACAGGGTTTGAGAGAGATAAAAAACGTGGCAGTGTTAAATGCGGTACTACCAAGGCTATAGATAGTAACAGGTTCGGCCACATCGCATGTAAGAATAAATGGGGCGGAGAGGTGGAAAAACTTAGAGGACTGTGACGTCAGTGAAAGTGATCATAGCGCTCGCTCTGCTTTTCTGTAATTGAGAATCTGTATAGTAGCAAATAATGGGTTAATAAATTAAATACAGTTAATTAATATAACCTTTACTTGGGCAATAGCAAGTTAAACAGAGTATGGGGATCAGATTAATATTCCACTCGTACCCTAAAAATTCTCAATTGGCAAAGATTTGGGTTGTTAATTGTAAAAAGAAAGAGAAGGTAAATTGTGTAACAATTTGTTCAGACCATTTCAGTGAAAGTTATTATGTTATTGGAGATTTTAAAAATAAACTTTAGGGTTTGACACCTAAAACATATTAAAAAGTACGGTCCTTCCCAATTTGTTTCCATTCAGAGCTCAACCAGTTTCCTTTAAACTAAATAGAAGCAACCGTCTACACAAAACCGAATTTGGAGATTACGTTAGTGAATTAGTTGTTGTTAGGGAAGCGCAAAGGTACAAAAACTTGGTTCCTGTTCCTGAACACGAACCTATAAATTCAGGTACAAAATTTATGTTCCTGTACCTATGCTAAAATTTTGCAGGTACAGATTTTCCGTTCCTGTACCTGTTCACAAATCCAAAATCTTGTACCTGTTCCTGAAATTGTACCCGTTCCTGAAAAGTACCCAAAACGTGTACCCATTCCCAAAAGTTATACAAGTACCCGGGTGCGTCCCCGGGTACTTTAGTTTAAACATACGAACTTAAAATTCTTTTTTATTTTATTATTATTTTTTATTATTTAATAGTGGTGACTCAAGTACAACAACACCGCGTGAAAAGTAATACGAACAATATTATTAACTATAATTTGTACACTACACAAAGTCATTCAATAGACATTAATTTAGCAACAGCCTTCATCCTCTTGGAATTGTAATCCTCACATTTGGTTTTACGCCAAACCTTGAGACTAAGACGTCTTTTAATAGTCTCGGCAGAGGTGAGCATTTGCTTCGGCCCTAGCAAATCTGTTGCTAAAGAGAATGTTCTTTCAGTAGGTACACCAGTTCCAGATACTGAAAGGAAATCTCTTGCCATTGCAGCTACTGCCGGGAAATTGCACTCCTGCTCCTGTAAAATAAACGCAAGTGTTCAAAAACAATCGTTTTGATAGCATGAATTAATCAGAATTTTGTCTGCTCAATTATCGGTATTACCTTCCACCAAATTAATGGTGAGTTGTCTTTGAGAGAAACGGTTACGGGTAAGGAAAGATACTTCCTGAATTCATCCATCTTTGATTGCTTTGATCGCTTCATCTGAGTTGAAAGAATATCTGATGCATCGTTATTATCAGGAATTGCAACGTCTTCAGATTTATAAAAACGGTCCCAGTTTTCCAGAGCAACTCTAAATGACAAAGTTGAAAATGTATAAAATACCAAATATGTACTTATCAACGTACTTAAATTTTTTATTATTACTTCTTGTTAGCCTTAATCACATCAGCACTAATCCCAACAGATTTATACCAATCCAACTTACACCTCGGGTCAAGCACTAAAAACAAAGCACATTTAGTCCCATCTATTTGTTCTTACAAGCCTAAGCAAGGTAAAAGTACCATGTACGTACACAAACCCATTACATAAACAAGGCCATCCGAAGAAACATATTTATTAAGTTTTTCGCAAGCGGCGGCAGCGGCAGTAACTATTTCGCTACTACTACAGTTATCGACCTAGGTAGAAAGAATATTACAAACCAGAATAATTGAGATCAAAAACATTACAATAGACAGGTGCTGGGAACAAAACTCAATACCGAAAAAGTTTCCAGGTGATTATACAGCTCAATATACACTGCAGCCGAAAGTGCCATACTTGGAGATTTAGCTTTGGAAATCTGAATTTTCATGTCTTGAAATGGCTGAGCAAAACATATTCAATAGTTTTAAAATAGTAATTTCCAAGTATAACTAACGGGAATAATATCTCCGTTTTGGTATTTAGAACTAGCTTGCATATTAACTACTAACTAGCTAGCGTACCTTCAAAAACAATATCATCTCGGATATTAGATTCCACTCTTCTTCAGCAACTTGAAAACTTGCTAGCTTGATTTGGTTTCGAAGCAAACAATCTAATGGCTAAAAAGGAATTTCATTTTTGTTTTAAACTAGTATTTATTGTTCCAGATTAAGCTGGTAGAAGATGCAATAAGCTAAATCCAGAAAAAGAAACTTTTTCAATATCTCAAATACATTAAATTATAGACGAACCTCTCGCATTTCAGAGACCCTTTGAAGCATATAAAATGCGATGAGGAGCATCCAAAGTTAGCATTTTGTGTTTTACTCGTTTAAGTAGACATGCCTCTTTAAATGATTCTCGCAAAACTGCGGATTTGCGTACCATTTGAATGGCTGTTCGAATCTAGAATTAAAAATCATAGCTACGCTAATTTCTGGCTTCACGTAGAGTGGCGTTAGCTACAGCCGTCAAAGTAGGATGAATTGTGAATTTTTTTGAAATTCCCAAATTTTATAGAAAACAAACGGGCCAATTTCAGCCACATAATCAATAACAAATAGAATTTACATACGAAATTTTCACAAAAACTTTCATTGACATACATAGATTCAGTGATTTGGGATACATATAATTTTCATTGGACTTGAAGTCCAAAATTCCAAGAATTGTTTTTCAAAACCTATCCCGCCGATTTCAACCAAATACGAACTCAGCCTTACCTTTGACACAAATGTCCATAATATACTTAATTGAAATCGGTCTAGTAGTTTTTGAGTTATCGTGCGTACGGACACACGGGCGTACGGACAGGTCTATTTACTAGAGACTGAAACCATCCTAACAAGCAACAGCAATATTATTCCGTGAAAACATTATATTTGCCTTAACACACTTACTCGACTGTATAAAGATTGTTTAGGTTCTATTCCAATGTGTGAATGACTTGTTTCTTCTTCACTAGATTCTGAAGTTGTTGTATCAGAATCTGTTTCATCCGATTGGGAATCAAATACGAAGTCACTAAGTCTAGAAATATCGACATCAGTCACACGAATTGTCTTGAGAACGGCAATAGCATCTTGACATGCCAAATTAACTACATGTGCTAGACACCGTACGCGCTGATTACGTGTATCAAAATGCACACCCTACAAAAAAATTTAAAAAAACATTATATCCAGTTGATTAATAAAAATTAATGACTAGATCATTTAGTTTACAAAGCGATAAAGTTGTCGTACAATGTTTTCACATTCACTTGCAAATTCCTTGAACATTGTGTCACAATTAGCAGCATTATCCGTTGTCACGCCCAGTATTTTGTCAGCAATCCCAAATTCCTTGATAACTTTAAATAATGATTCAGCAAGGGTTTTTCCCGAATGATTCCCATTTAAGATATCCATTCCAATTAACGTTTCTTTATACTCCCAAGATTCGGAAATCCACGAAGCAATAATTCCGTGAAACGAGAAAAAGTTTTTAGAGGTCCAGCAATCAAGAATTAGGGAGATTTTTCCTGGGGCAGCCTAAACCATTTTATACATTTTTGTGTATTTATTTTGTATTTAATTTTAGGACCTTACATCATACAGGTTTATATTTTTATCATATGTCTTACATTGAGATCCTTTTTGAGTTGTGCTTTTTCGTCGTCGTACATGCCAAAAATGCGGAGTTTAAGTGTGTCCTTACTAATTAAGGAATTAATGGGTCGGCCATAACAAGAATATTCTTGAAAAGCTGAAGACGACACAATGGAAATAGGTTGATTCGTCATTATCACCATATGCAGAAGATGTTTTTCGAATTCTTCTGCAACAAATGTCTATAAAACAAATCATACATGTGAGTTTTTAATGCTAATTTTTATGCACTAAACACAATTGTGGTATTTCGCTTTTTAAATATGATTGGGAACGTAACAATTGTTTGGTTAATAAACATTCAAAAAAAATAACAATATAGCTGGATCGGGAAATTAAATTAATTATTAATTAAGTATTAAATTAAGTATTATTTATTAGGAATTGAATTTATGTTGGAACAATAACCAAATTGGAAACTATTAGTTACTAAAATAGTTATTATTACATTGCTAGTTTTTAATCATTTAGTGAATTACAGTTCTCTAACATTAATGGGAATTCCGAGAGTATTAGTAACACTTACCATCAGCCGCTTTAGATTTTAGGGTTGAAATTTGAACTCCAGGATGTTTTCTTCGTACGTGCTTTCGAATGTTTCCAGTGGAATTAGTTGGATCTGTCTTTAATGTGCTCCTAATTGAAAAAATATTTAAATTACGTAATTTATTTAATAATTAATACTTTTTAATAACGTTAGTAAATATGCTGCAAAAGAATTATTTGGTAACATTAGATGAAATATTAATGCTATCAATCTATCATATAAATTAGAATTTAAATAATTAATTTTTATTGATTCTCAATTGAAAAACGGCAAAAAGTAAACAGACCGCTTAAGTTATATCTTTATAGTTTTAATTAGTTAAAGACGCGAAGTGAAATATATATAATATATTAAATAAGGGTAGAAGTTCACTTTTTAACACAAGGCTTATATTTTATTCGCAGCAACGTTTCGAGCTTTTACTCTTCGTCAGGCAAATGATATACTAGTAGTAACATTCAATATAATGCATACTACAATCAATAAAAATTGAAAAATTGAAATTATTGATTTTTCGATTATTTAAAATAATCATAATAAACTATTTTTTAAAAATATGAATTAGTTAAGCCATTTAAAAAAATTTTGGCTAAGATAACCCCGGGATTGCCACACCCGTCGAACTTTCGTCCTGAGGTTTCGATGTTTCCTTAATATGTAAATTTGATGTTTAGTCCAGGTAATGCATTAGAATTGAAGAAATGGATCATTCGGTTTTCGGTTTCAATTCTGACTTTTTCATCTCTTGAAGCGTACTTCAATCCAGTAACTAGCATATCATCCACACTATGTCCAGTTAGATTAAAATGTTGGGAAACATTTTTATACTGTTTATTCAACACATCCCTCCTGTGTTCCGCAAATCTATCCCCAAGATGTCTTTCCGTTTGCCCTATATATATTACATCAGGGCATTTGTTGCATTTAATAGCGTATATCAACGACTTTGATTCACATGTAAATTCTTGTTTGAGATGTATTGTCCTCTTCAAGTTTGTCACCGTAGATAGTTTCAAAGTATGTTTGCAGGTGACGCATCGTTTACCTCTTTTGCATGGAAATGTGCCTGGTGTTGTTGGTATAGGTGCTTTGGTAATTGATGTGCGGACAAGTAATTGCTTTAAGTTTGGGGCCCGGCGAAAAGATTTCATAGGTGGCAGTGGAATAATTTGAGAACCGGTAGAATTAGGGATTATTGACTTATATAGCATAATAGCATCATAGGCTAACACACGTGCAAGTGGAGAATAGTTAAGTACTAAAGGAATTCGTTCTGTTGTTACATTTTGTCGTGGGTTGGTTTTGTTAATTAATTCTTCTCTCGAAATTGATCTGCATTTGTTTATAGCTTCTTTGATAAGGTTTTCGGGATAATGCCGATTAATAAAGTGTGTTGACATTATTTTAGCTTGGTTTTCAAACTCATCAATTCGGCTACATATTCTTCTTAAACGTAGAAACTGTGAATAAGGAATTGCATTCAAAGTAGATTTTGGATGATATGAATAGTATGACACATACGTGTGTGAATCTGTGGGCTTCGTATAGATGGTTGTTTGAATAGTGTCACTTAATTGGTCCGGAATAATCAATACATCGAGAAATGGGGCTGATGTCTCATATATTTTAAATTCAAATTTTATAGAATCATGTGAAGTTGTAAACTCTTGAATATACAAATGAAGTTCGTCTTTGGAGCATGAAAATAATTTGAGCAAATCATCAATATATCTTAAATCCAAGTCCGGTTTAGCTCCATGATACGTCTGATTAAATTGTGCCTCCAAATATGCCATGAATAAGCAAGCAACAACTAAACGTTGTTAAAAACTTAACTTAACGTTGTTAAGAAACGTTGCTGCGAATAAAATATAAGCCTTGTGTTAAAAAGTGAACTTCTACCCTTATTTAATATATTAAGTTATATCTTTACCCCGCCCGAGCAAAAGTAATTTGTGCTGAAAAGAGTCAACTGGAGCACAGATAATATTTCAAAGGTATTGAAAATCAAGAGTGTAAGTACGAACACCTATGATGTGGCCAAATAATCTTTGCAAATTACACTACCATCACAGAACTTTACGACAACGGACGAGCGAGTTTTTAGGAGGCTTTTAACTGAAGTTCCCGTTTTCCATTTGATTCAGACAATAATAAAAATGATTTGGTGATCACGAGTCTCCGATGGTGTCGTTACTAAATTTAAAGGCATTGATGGAATCAGCAAGATTCAAAACTAATCGAAACAACTGAAGAAACTCCATGTCAGCTTGGGTTTTTAATTTAAATTAATTCCCTGCTAAACGCAGAAGTACAGGAGTAATTTTGTGAATAGGAAACAGTTTGTTAAATTCTCTATTGCTGTCGTGGGTTAACTGTGAATTTAATGGTAATACTTGAAAAGAATTAAAAATCTTATTCAAACTATTTTTAAAATTGTTTACATTGCTGTGTAGTATGTGTAGTATGCAATCACTTTTGATGACGGCACAGCGAGGGGTTTGTGTCAGCATACGCTATGTCCGAACCTGTTACTATCTATAGCCTTGGGTACTACTTGCCTGGATTTCCCCAATGCCCGCGATAAACAACCTAGATTTATTGAATATTGAGAAGAAGCACGGCGTGTCTACTGACTTCATACTGCATCAAAATGATGCCGGAAGTATGCATAGAAAGTATTTGCAACTGAAGAACTCAGGGGACAATGACATATTCATGTATAAACCATATAGAGAAATCTCTCAGTAATATCCAACTTTGAAAAAGGACGAATTCGTACTGGCATATATGAATCATGGACAGGAGCTTATGCTGAAAACGCAAGGAAAAGAAATTATTTGCATTGATTCGACACATGGTACGAATGCCTATAATTGACAACAATCATGACTATCGATGACGAGTTTTAAGGTTTCCCAGTGGCCTTTTTCTTTCACTCGTCAAAGACTCAAGAAACTTATAAGAACTTTTTCGTTGCTCTTAAAGGTCGCGTAGGTGCAATAAATACGTCGATATTTATGAGTGATGACGAACCGGCTTTCTACAATGCTTGGAGAAGTTCAATTGGACGTGCGCAAAGAAAACTTCTATGTTCTTGGCATGTTATTAAAAACTGGAGCAAAAAGTTGGTAACACTCGACAAGGATAATAGATCTCTGCTAAATGAAAAATTTCATGCTGTACTTTACAAACTGAATTCAAAGGACTTCGAGATTGCGTTCCAGAATCTGCTTCAAGAAAATCGACAAAACGAAGTCTTGAGCATACAGCATTCATATTTTACAAGCTATTGGAATCACAAAGATGAATGGGCGTACTGTTATCGTAACCATGCAGGTATAAACACTAACATGAGATTGGAAAGGATGCATTAAGAGATCAAACTGAAATACTTGAAAGGAAAAAAAGTGAAGCGATTAGATGTTGGATTTAAAGGTGCCTTGAAATACTTGAAACGCCAGTATGATCGAATTATCTCAGATTATCGTGGAAAGTTCTCAACAAAAGATCATTTACTCAGGGGAGCTCACAGAAAACGTTTGGCAGGGCATTTGAGTTACATCCCCCCGCCTACTGGTGCACCAGAAAATATTTACGTAATTCAGTCATTCATAGAGCAGACCAATTTTTACACTGTTCAGAAAGTTGTTGCAGACTGTGCTTGCGAAACCAGATGCTTCAAATGTTCCACTTGCATTCATGCATTCACATGTAGGTGTATAGAAAACAGTATTCGGTCGAACATATGCAAGCACATTCACCTTCTCTGCCGTTTCTTACAAGAATCATCAGAACAACAGGAACATAGTGATGACGATCCTGTAGTAGATACTAGTGTGTTTGCTTAGCGTCGCCAAGACGAGATAGAAAGCCACCTCTTAGACTTACGATCAACTCAGTCCAATTCAAACAATGCAATGTATGCCACGGAATCCTGCAAAGCAGCATTTGAAGTAGAAAGCGTTGCAGCAGATTCACAGGACTTCAAAACCATTCAAGATTGTCTGATGCAAGCTTTGGAAAAGATTAATGCAAAAAGGTCAGCCATCGAAGCATTTCCTATGAGTTTCGCCGAACGAGTTAAACCGAGCAACTCAAACGCAGAAAAACAACAAAGGTATTTTCCAAGGAAGAAGAAACAGAAATCCAAGCACACAACATCTGAAAGATCTCAGGTTATGAAGTCTCTTCTACCATTGCGATTACACCCAGCACCCTGTGAACCTACGAAACTCTCAACAGCACCCAACAATCCAATCATTGATTATATTTTCTTTTCTTCGGATGATGTGCCAATTGGCGAGGAAATAGACGTAGAGAATTAATAGGCCCGGAAATTTATATGCTTCTTTTTCATGCTATACACACTTTAATTAATGGTTACATTATTTCTAAGCTTGCAAGATGTAACAAGTTTACTTTAATACTTGCGCTTAACCATTTAAAAAACAAACTCAAACAAACCATAATAAACTTATAGGTATTAATTATTATAGGTATTAATAAACTTTCTCACACAAACGATACAATGAGTCACTATGTTAGTTATTCTTTTGAACCAGTTTATCTTGTAATGTCTTATTTAACCTTACTGAATTAATTCTACAGTAACGAAGTCATCACAATTCGACTAACTTTGTAATCATGATTTTAATTGTCAATGGATCTAGTTTCATTTTATATGATAATTTCGCAGTCTAAAGTTCTGTTCATAATTTTCAATTAAGAGAGGCACTTCAGGGTTCACATTCGTTTATTTGCTGCTTGTTTTGCATAAAACTATTTTATTAACCAATTATATGTAGTTTTATTTTATTCAATTACCATTTTAAAGATGTAATTACTATTTACACGATTATGTGTTCATTCCTTTTGTAAACATTTACATTGTCTTTTCGGTTTTGATTTCACACATGTTCTACATGTAGATGCCAAAGTACGTATGGTGTCCTAAAATGTTACCGGTGGAGCATTCTAACTTCGTCCCTCCTGTCTATCGTCCATTACCTGCTGGAATTCAGTTTGTAAGTGGAAACATTTTCAATGTTTTTAAGATACAATTCAAGTCAATAAATGTATTTGCAGAAAAACAAAAACGTTGTACACCTGAGAACGCTTAATTGGTGGACTAGTAATGCTCCACCTTACGTACACCCTCGTGAAGGCCTGCCGCTCCGACGGTTCAAGTACGAACCTTCCACTGGTCCTGTAGTCTCGGAAATTTTTCGTGGACTTGATAATTTAATTAACGAAGTTAATTTCGATTTACAATTTGTCCAATATTTCAGGAAACTGAAATATGCGATCGGAAGAAGCTTTGAAAAAGGGCATGGCGTAACACGCGGTTAGGTGGGACAGTTCAGCGTCGAAGGTGCAACCAACAGCGATTCGAGGCCACCATGGAAAGAAATTACGGGAAAAATTCCAAACATACACGACGTCATGAAACTCCTCAAATGTGACTATTGCTAGCCATTCCTGCATTGAACCGAATCATTTTATAAAATCCTTGTATAGTAAAAAAATCGGTCAAAACCTGCAATAACAGGAACTTGAATACTACTGTACATATCTTTCCAAAATCCTTTCAACTTATGAGAAAAACAAGATAATGTTTTCCATTTATTATAAAATTCAAATAGTTTAGTTCAGATTGTAACTTGTGCCTAAATTTATCTAAAGGGGGACTTCATTTTGCTTTGCCACTACATATACTAACTCAATTCCGACCCTCCAGGAAATAATATCTAATAGTTTACTTCATTTCACTTTGCAACTAAAATTACTAAAGCAATTCTGACCTGCAAAGGAAATAATATCTACTAGGGGACTTCATTTCACTTTGCCACTACGATTACTAAAGCAATTCCGACCTGCAAAGGAAATAATATCTACTAGGGGACTTCATTTCACTTTGCCACTACAACACTAACGCAATTCTGACCTACAAAGGAAATAATATCTAATAGTTGACTTCATTTTGCTTTGCCACTACATATACTAACTCAATTCCGACCCTCCAGGAAATAATATCTAATAGTTTACTTCATTTCACTTTGCAACTAAAATTACTAAAGCAATTCTGACCTGCAAAGGAAATAATATCTACTAGGCGACTTCATTTCACTTTGCCACTAAAATACTAAAGCAATTCTGGCCTGCAAAGGAAATAATATCTACCAGGGGACATCATTTCCCTTTGCCACTAATTAAACTAACGCAATTTTAACCCACGAGGAAATAATATCTAATAGTTGACTTCATTTCACTTTGCCGCTAAAAATACTAAAGCAATTCCGACCTGCAAAGGAAATAATATATACTAGGGGACTTCATTTCACTTTGCCACTAAGAATACCAAAGCTATTCCGACCTGCAAGGGAAACAATATCTACTGGGGGACTTCATTTCACTTCGCCACTAAAATACTAACGCAATTCCAACTCGCGAGGAAATAATGTCTATACTATATTTCATGTAATATTCAGATTATACTATGAAGCGTCGGTGAAGGTTAGCTGAGTCCTTGAATTAGTACTTAAGGGTAGAAATTGCCAAGTGCACATGCATGAGTTGTGAGTGAGAGATGGGATGTGTTGCCATAGAGTATAGTAAGCAGCATTGTAATGAGTAGGTGCTTGGTAAAGTGCATTGCAGAGGAGAGCAGAAATATTATAAAAAGTCCGAGCTACCACTCAAGCATCCAGATGCTGTTTTTACGCCCTAGCATAGATGCACACCCTCATGAGAGATGAGGGCAACGTTCACGCTCACTCTCATAAGGACTCCGATGTAATCACTGTATGAGGGTGAGCGCTTGCAAATGTTTGATGCTCTCGTTGAAATTAGCGTGAGGGCAGTAGGTACACATATTGTAATCACGAAGTGAGTGTGAGGGCGATTTATCGCACTCTCGATACGGTAGAACACGTAAATAAATATATAGAATAATGCCATCCTGCGTTGTGGTTATAATTATATATGCAGCTTTTTGCTTCGATATAAGTAAAATACCAGCTGAATATTATTATCAGTGTGTCTTTAAATTCAGTTCTACGAGTGGCATTAAGAGCTGGCGCGAGGTTCAAACGGTGAACATCGAATAATTCTAGCTCTTAGAAAGTGGAAATTAAATTTCGGGAATTAAACGTAAAAAGTGCTGACCGGTCTCGGAAACGACAATGGACGAACCAAGTGACCTGGGGGGGACACATGGGGTAACAAACCGGGTAACAATCGTGAGAAAGATTAAAGCACTTATTATTATAACCAATGGAAAAAATGTAAGAGAGAGGAGGGAGACGTGTTTGTCAAACCTTCACATATGGCAACACTGTTTGTATAGACTGCATGGGAAGGCTGGCAAGAGTATAAACTCATTGTCAGTCTACACCAGGTATGAGATGAGACAGGCGTTGCCATCACCTTTTTTTGGAAGGAATGAGGCAATGCGGGTGTAAGGTTTGTATAGATACACATATAAAACCACTTGCTATTGCAGAAAATTTGAGAAATTCGTGCATGGAAATCGACGAGGAGGAACTCCTCAGAGATGAGGATGAAGTGCAAGATGAGGTATTCGGGGGAAAGCAGTCGTGGAGTCAGGATCCTCAGAAGCCAATAAGACTGAGAAAGTAAGCGGGAATTCTGAACAGTCAGGAAAGAAAACTGACAATACGGAGAAGACAGGAGTTTCAAGTAAACCTCCGGGCAAACCAGAACCATCGGGGAAAAAGAGATCTGGAGCCCAGAGAAGGAAGGGAAAATGGGGGAAAGAGGAAATGAAACCAAATTAGGGACACTCCCAGCATAAAAATGTAATGAAGGACAGCGGTAATAAATTCCGGTGGGAGACGGTTCCGCAGGAAAGGACTAGAAAGGAAGCGCCTGAGTTGGACGAAGAGCCTCACGCAGTGATCGTGACCCAACAAGGCCAGCCGGACAAATGGTTGGATGCTAGTGCGGCTCAACAGTTCCGGAAAGGACTGGACAAGGAGCTGGACAGATATTGGGAGATTGAGAAGAAGGCTGTCAAAATGGGACATGCAAAACAGTGTACCGGGCTGGGGATCAATATACCGGAATTGTAAATGCACTCAGACAACTGCATGTTCATGGTTAATAGGAATTATGGAATTAATCTCAGGAGTAGGGAAGACTGAAAATAGGAAGACCTCTCGCTGAGACACAGGGAACACATAAACTGCTATACGGACGGGTCCAAAGGAGATGACGACCTGTCTGGAGCGGGGTATATATTGTTGAAGGGGGAGAGGACATTCACATGTGTTCATACCCCTTGGGGAAATATGCTACTGTCTTTAGGAGCGAATGCTTCGCGGCCCTTCAAGCAGCTTATTGGCTTTTAGAAAGAGGAGTAGAGGGAAGAGAGATCTACCTCTACTCCGATAGTAAAAGCATGTTGGATTCATTGGAAAATGGCTGTATAAGATCTCTTATTCTAAAAGAATGTCACGATAAACTACAGGCACTGGCAGAGGTGAACCGGGTAACTTAAGGGTGGATACCGGGGCACTCGGGTCTTGTAGGCAACGTGAAAGCAGATGAGATGGCAAGGAGAGCTACCAGACGGGGAACTAGTAGGGTGGGCATAGGCCCGGAACCTACAGTACCCATCTCTTCCTCCGTGGTTAATCTAGCAATCAGGGGGTGGAAGAGGGCAGAACACGTCAGGTGTTGGAACCTCTCCACGATTACATCAAAGAAATTTATTTCAGGACCCAAGTGGGGAACAGAGAGTATAGTGGGGGTAAGCAGGCGGGCAACTAGACTGCTTACCTATGCATATACGGGGTTTGGACCCACCAACGCGCATATGCATAAACTGAAAGGTGTAGGAGTCACATGCTCATGCAACCTGGCCGATGAGACAATGGAGCATATCATTTGTGAATGCCCTCTCTATATCGGTCAGAGGTTGGTTCATCTACATCATGGTATAGCATCATGGCACATGGTCACGCAAGAAGCTTCCCACCGTAATCTTGTAGCCTTTCTCATGGCTACAAGAAGGTTGGGCAAAAGTTGAAAGTAACTGCATCAGGGCGAGCGCAATAAGTCTCTGGCTTGAGCGCCTTCAAAGGAAATCCAAATTATGGATAGACTTTGGTCCCTACAAATACATACATACACACGAGTGGCATGTAGAAGAGTTATCATGATATTTTATTAAAACATGATTTCGTCTGAAAATGAGTGATGTAAACCAAAAAGATAACGCAAAAGTTTCGCTAAAAACATCAAAACAAATCTACAGTGAAAAACAAACTCGTTTTCACCTAAAACGTTTTAAACCCTGTTTTTAAGAGGTAAACAAGTTGAATCCGAACGAATTATGGAAAGATTCAATCTCCAGCTTGCATGTCTTTACAAAAATCAGCTCGCATTACATCTATAAGATGTACGAATGAGTAATAATTGGCTAGATGTATTTGTAAATTCCGAACGTAATTATGAATGCTGCATATAACGTTCATTAAAGAACTGGGAGTTAATTTTAAAAAATGAAACACCCAGTTCATTCGTTTACCTCTCAGCCGAAACGCAAAGCAATGATCAATATGAAGGATAATTTAAGCTATAGCATAATAATAAAAGAATCAATAATGATGCATACTGTTGAGGTGTGTGTGACTGATAAATAGTAAAATCCCGATGTAGTTGGATTTACTATGAAAGTTGCAGATTGCACGTGTAATTAAGTAATTGACTTGCCCGAATACAAGAATTACTATTCTAAAGATTAACAAGAGTATTTATTGAGATGTTAACAGTTCCGTGTCTTAATGCATTCTGTTACAAGCGCTAGTCATCATTGCATCTTAACCAGATCAATGTACTAATACTTACATACGCTTGCTATGCTACATTTCATAATACTTGCCTTACAATTATTACTATGAAAGTAATATTCAATACTTTTGCTATTGTCAAATAACTTAGAAATGACAAAAATAGCTAAATAAAATAATTTCACTTTCTTCAATTAAAACTAATAGCAGTAACAATTACTACTGCTACACAGTAGCAAAACTATGCCATTTCACTTCTCAACACATACATTATATTGTATTTCTCAATTTTTCAGCTACCATGCAATAAAATCTTTTTTTATGTAATAAGAATATTCGACTACAGCAGCAATAATATTCAATGTATTTTTGTGTTGGATTTTATATGCGTACGCTGACTGACGGAACCCTAGTATTAAAATGTGTAAATTATAAATATAAACGGATAATTTCAAAACAATAATATACAATTGAACTATATAGCCAAACTCAATGTAAACGTAAACTAACTGAGCGCACTCAGGAGCACGAGGGTGAGCGCATAAATTATTTTTGGTGCACTCATGAGCGTGAGGGCGATTACAATGTGTATACAAAATTGTGAGGCAGCGTGAGGGCGAGCGAGCAGTGCTTCACGGACAATGAGCGTGAGGTGAGGGTGAGCGAAAATACAATGTGCATCTATGCGTCCTAGTGCCTAGATTCGGGCCCATCTTTGAGCTTAGCCGCTGCTGACCGTTTGTCAGGTGTTACTTCAGTAGCCTGGGAAGAATATAGAAAACAATAAGTATGCTCCATTAAGTCTAACTAGTTATCAGTTTTTTGTAATATTATTGCCACGGACACTTCCTCATGAAAATATTATAACGCAGGTGGAAATAACATTAATAGCAAAGTTGTAGGTTAGCACTTAATTAGAGCCTCTTCTTGGGACACGCGAATTACTGATGAGAAGCTTTTATTACATTCATGCGTTCCTCACTGCTTTTGCCTTTTCATTTTATTTTCAAGCAGTTTCAAACTGAGACAGTAGCTCGGGATGGTAATGAGTGTGTGTTGTTATCTTTAACCACACTATCGTTATCTATATATTAGTCAAGACTGGTGGAGGCACTTTTGAAATGATGTAAAACCGAACTTCTTAATCGTTATCTATAGGCCGGATTTCTCTCACGACTCCTGTCTGAGAATCAATGTGGAAATAATCAACGAACGAAGGGGGTGAGCCGGTCACAAAGCTGTAGTGAATGGTGGAGCGTAAAGTATCCTTGTCTACGGCCAGTATCCTTTCTGGTCGCACATCCAAAACCCCTGACAGGACACCCCTCGTCATAGATGCACATTTTATTTTCGCTCAACCTCACCTCACGCTCATTGTCCGTGAAGCACCGCTCGCTCGCTTTCACGCTGCCTCAAAATTTTGTATACATATTGTAATCGCCCTCACGCTTATGAGTGTACCAAAAATAATTTATGCGCTCACCGTCGCGCTCATGAGTGCGCTCATTTAATTTACGTTCAATTGTATATTATTGTTTTGAAATTATCCGTTTACGTTTATCACCTTTTAATACTAGACTTCAGTCAGTCAGCGTATGCACATACAATCCGACAGAAAAATGCATACATTGAATATTATTGTTGCTGTAGTCGAATATTTTGATTACAGAAAAAGGGGATTTTAGTGCACGTTAATTGAAAAATTGAGAAATACGATATTATGTATGCATCATTATGTATTGGTTCGCTTTTACTATTCTTTTACTATTCCATAAATTATCCTTCATATTGATAATTGTTTTGAATTTCGGCTGGGATTTGGAAGAATGGACGCTTCATGTGTGTTCATTTTTTAAATTTAACTCCCAGTTATTTAATGAACTTTCTGTGCAGCATTCAGTATTACGTTCAGAATTTACAAATACATCTAGCCTATTATTACTCATTCGTACCTCTTCTGGATGTAATGCGAGCTGATTTTTATAAAGACGTGCAAGATGGAGATTGAAACTCGTAGAACTGAATTTAAATGCACACTGATAATAATATTCAGCTGGTATTTTACTTTATATCGAATCAAAAAGCTGCATAGATAATTATAACCGCAACGCAAGATGGCATTATTCTATATATTTTTTACGTGTGCTACCGTATCGTGAGTGCGATAAATCCCACTAACCCTCACTTCGCGATTACAATATGAGTACCTGCTGCCCTCACGCTCATTTCAATGAGAGCATCAAAAATTTGCAAGCGCTCACCCTCAAACAGGGATTACATCTTAGTCCTCATGAGGGTGAGCGTGAGCGTTGCCCTCATCCCTCATGAGGGTGTGCATCTATGCCCCTCATCACCTAGTTATGTCAAAAACATCAATGAAATGAAGGTTTGTGCTTTTAAAAACATCACGAGAATGCTCTTCTTTTAGAAAAAGGTACAGTTAAAACGCAAACACACATATGCTTGACCAACATTCATCAACATCTGATCAATAACAATTGTCATTTTTAATTTTGTCTTCATAAATGTAGCCACGATCTTGACAATTAAGCATCCTCAACAAAAAAAACGGATCATTAAATTAATTTTGATGGCCCCTAGCCATAAATTCAACCCTGTGATGTAAGACCTTCGGAAAGGTAGAGGCTGCAAGCATGTATATTGGGAATACGTGTTAATAATAAATTACCAATTGTTGCTGGGATTATTATGCCTGATGAAAATTGTCAACCAAATGTAAAAAATAGTTCTATGGTAACCAGTCATCACGAAGAAGAAAGTTCTGGCAACAACAACAATCCTACGTCAAAGGTGAAGAATCCTTGGCCTCGTTCCCAGTACTCTGGACTGGCTGCCGCAAGTAGATGGAAACCGGAAGACAGAGCCAATGATGATATTCTCTAAGATGGTAACCGGAGTAACAGCAGACGTTACCAAGGAAACTTGTCAGTCAAGTCCCATCGTAAAGGTCATAGTAATTATTCAACTACAATTTCTGATCGAAGTTTAATTATTCGTAAAACATTGGAGACAGAATTAGATGAAAAAATTGAACTATAGAAACTGGAGCGAGAACAAGATGAAATCACAAAGCCACAATGTTTTGTAGCAATTTTCTCTTTAAAGTTTGACGTGAAGTTAGCTGACGAAAAAAAGGCGAAGTCTCGATTGAAAATACACTACTAGAATTTACAAATCTGTTTGCGCTGTGCGCTGGTCTTACACCCTTTTTTCACCACTTTTCTGAGAAAGTATTACGAGCCTGTTATGGCGGGTCAAAACGAATATCATTCGTTCGGAACAAGCGAATTGTCCGCTCATGAAGAACCGGATAATTTAGGAGATTTTTTTTGTTTGACGTTGCTATTCAACGGAAATTTGTTCTAAAGACAAAACCAGAAGTGCAATATCCAGACCTATTCACACTATATGATATGATATTTGAACACATTGGTTGTATTAAGCACGGAAAATTAACCCTTCAATTATTGGATGTTCTGGCAATTCTTAATCCAGATCATATCTCAACAGTGCTTATCAAAAAAACTTTCAGAGATGAAGTAGGACAACTATCAAATGCGCTGAATTTGCTGTGTAAATTCGCTTTAATAATAAGATGCGATGGTTACTATCAGAAGCATCGCATGATTGCAATAAAAGAGTCAAGCAAAAATAGCTCGAAATTTGCGTACATGGAAAACAACTCTTATAAAATCGTGGATTTAGTTCTTACACATTTATGGTATACAGTCATCATAAGTGATTCAAGTGATAAGTGTTCATAAGTGATGAAATAAATGCAAAATAATACAGGAGATGAGTACTATTCACATGCGTGGAATTCAAAATTTAACTTTTGTGCACGACAAAATATAAACATTTTAGATTGAAAATATTAAAATTTCAGGTAAATTGTGCCTTGGTGTTGCAATCACTCTGAGTGGTTGCAAAATACTAATTTGCCGAACGGAACCCAGTCTGACTAACTGGGTGACTTTTCGAAGGGCCAGCGCTGTGCCAAGTGTTAATGAAATACGAAAGCTTTAGTGAAGAAATGTTTACTGAAAATATGAAATTCTTTTATTCACCGTCGATCAATGTTTACTCATTCATACCTCATTCATACCAAATGATTCAGTTGAAAAGGAACTCTTCACAATTCGATTCAATTCATTATCACCACCTGGTTGACATATACATGACAAGAAACCCATTCATTTAATCGTTTACCAATCGGAATATTCCCATCAACTACCCAACCAAGACGGGTACGTGTAGCAAGGCGACCCTTCCACGAAGCATGCTTCGTTTGCAGATCTAATATCAGCATTATGTTGTCTTGTCCAATGAGTATTTATGGAATGACACGATGCATCGATGTGAAATACACATTATCCTAATGTGACCAACATGATCTAAGCTTTTCCATATCAATTGAATGCATAGGAAGTGACATCGTATTGGTAGTTATTACGTCTTGCAATGTATACGTTTTACATTTCCTATTGACACAACAAATACCTACAGCAACTCTGCACGACGTCAAATCATGTGATTTAGTATCATTTGTCCACTGAATGCAAAGCGGGTCATTTGGGCCAGTTAAACCGAGATCATTTGCTAATGCATCATCAATCATAGTAACCGTAGCTTCATCATCCAACATCGCATGGGTGTAAATTATGCCTTTAGGGCCCATCAATTTAATTGGTAATATGTTTAGTCCAACCTTTCGGGATTCCCACGTATGTGCTACAGTTTCTCCAACAGCTGGAAATACTGCAGTAGAAACTTCTCTCGTATGTGCTAATGTTTCTCCTGCAGCTACAACTACTTCAGGAAAAACTTTTCTTCTTCTGTTGGTCTCGATGCAACAACCGATGATGCATCTTATCACATTCATCAAATCCACACGGTTTCAAATCAGAACAGTTATTTGAACGGTGACCTTTCTGAAGACAGCAAAAACAAAGTTTACTTGCAGCTACCAAGTCCCACCGGCTCTTTTGTGGCTGCTTCTGAAATTCTTTGCACGTCTTCAACTGATGACCTGACTTCTGACAACAGAGACATACATTATCATTATTTTCGATGACAGAAAAAACCTTTTCTTATCTTTCGGCTCGTCATTTCGCTCTACATCGGACTCGCCGACCTTCGAAATCTTCCAGCGTTGTTTCATTCGTAAATTCTGTTGCCCTCATGCACCAATTCATTTGCATTTGAACCGGCAATTTCTCCAGGCATTTCTCTTAGCAGTAATGGATACATCAGGTATCCCGTCTGACCAAGCATTTTTGCCGTAGCTACAAGATGTGAGATCATGTTTGAGTAAAAAATGTAAGTATCTGGCTTACTTTCATTGGTGGTGGGGCATTCTTCATTTTGTAAACCAACTTCTCAACAATTTGGTCAGTTCTTCCAAACATGATCTCCAGAGTGTCGATAATTCGTTGTACATCTTCCGGCATCGTCATAATTGGTAGAACAGCCTCTCTTGCTTTCCCTTTGAGATAATTCTGGAGTCGAACTAAATTTTCATCATCTGAGATGTCACAAATTAGTGTTGTACCCTGAAATTGAGAGAAGAACATCGGACACTCATCGGTTTCGCCAGAAATGAACGCAAGTCTTTTGGAACTGATTGTCTTTTCAACATCTTGTCTAGCCTATTGGTGAGTTGTTTAACCGATTGATCGTTGACTAACGTTTCTTGAGCAACTCTGACATCAATAGCATTGTGCTGTTCCTCACGATGTTGTATCTGACCATTACTTGACATCACATCGGTTGCCTTGTCCATCATCAGCCATTCTTGTACAGATTCTTCACGATCTGGCGTAGGTTCGATAACCAATATCGAATTAACGGATGAACTATCATCTTCATCATCAATTTCTTCTGCGATACACAATTTAGCAACCGCAAGTTGCTCTTTCATTAACTCATGCTTTCTAGCTAATTGCTTACGTCGGAGATCAATTTTTAAAGCTTCCTGGGGTTCTAATTTCACCATCTGTTGCTTAGTAAGAAGTTCGACTTCCCGTTGCTTTCATAAAACTGAGAGTTAGTCTTCTTACTTCTTACTGTCTTCGATGATATTGAAGAAACAGTATCACACCTGTCTTGGTGTTCATGAACAGTTACAGTACCAGGGTTTATCATCTTCTCTTGGTCAGCAAACATCTGTCGCCTTGGAGACGGACGACCTCGAAACTGCGGAGCTGCCCCTCGCACTCGCTGACTTCTTCGTAGGCCATCTGCTTCAACGGAAACGGCAGGATTCGAGTAATTCTCCCGTGGATTTTCATCCATAGAACCAGCCGATGCGGCTCGAAGGACTGTGTTATTTGACGCATCAGCCATTATAGTCAATCGTGTCGGTTAAGATTTCTATGAAACTCAAATATATAGGATTACTAAGGACCATCACAGAGTAAGCTGTATACTTCAATTTAAATACAAGTTAAAGTTGTAAGCTGTAACTAGAGCTATCTTTAGCTTCGTGAGATTACGATTATTTTCACTTGTAATCACTTTTACTGCAAAATGAAAAAGTAAGAAACATCAGAAGCACATCCGTCTTTGATAAACTCTTGAAAAGCAATCTGATCTTTATTTCATTTATATTATCCATCATAATATCGTTACATCCATTTGATTAAATCGCGAATTACTAAATTACCAATCATATTATTGAATTATTTTACATTACTTACTTTACTTTAATTATTACATTTGGTTTTGATAATCACTTTCATTTCATATCAATAGTACATTTTGGTAAATTTTAACAATCCAGACAAATTTACATTAAACGTATAATTAAATCAAAGTATACTGCAGTTCCACTGCTCCGACAATACAGTAAAATGGCTCATATTAAAGAACATTTAATTCTATTTAAAACTGTCGTAAATTATAATATTATAATTACAATTAAAACAATTATCTTCATTTGTAATAAATGCTATTAATCTGTATTACTTACAGTATTACCCCACAAACCCAAAGGATACTAAAGTTCCACTGCTCCTACAATACCGTGCAATGGTTCATTTTAAAGAGAACTTAATTCTACGCAAAACTGTCCAAAATCATGCTCCTATACCTAAAATTATAATACTTATCTCATTTATAATAAATAATATTACTCTGCGCCAGTAACACATCTCTTTCGCAAGCCCAATCATTCCAGCTCACCATCTACTCAATTTAAAATATTCAATAACAAATATGTAGAAAATAGCCATGACAATAACATGGAACAATTCTCATTCAAATAAATGGTCAATTCATATGTGTGATAATATAAACTAAATGTTGCTAAATTGTCTACAAAACTAATACAAACATTTTCATTTAAGTATCCTAAACTCAATTAATATACATAAGGATAACTTTTAGTAATAACTGCATGGGCTGACATTATTCCATTACGCGGGTATTCAACATAACAACATCCGGGTATTTAAACGATTACATGATACGTGCAAGATACAGGTTCGCCATCTATGAGACTCTTATATACTAATACTACATATGTATTTACATGTAAATTAATGCCGTAAGCTTGACGCTGTCTGATTTATAAGCGAAGAGGAGAGGCGCTTCAGCTTACAGCCAAAGAGCAGCTCGTCACAGTGCCTCGCTTTGCTGCATTCATTCTGCATTCATTCTCGCTTCCATAATTCTTCCCCCTGATAAAGAGTATTTATCTTCATCATTCTTAGCAATGTCCAGTATACATATCTTGATAGCTGACGTTTTGTATAAACCATCTGTAGTTCGGACATCCACGACACGAACTTGTCCATCCTTACCGGGGTAAACATTTTCAATGCGTCCGAGTGGCCATGAATTACGTGGTCCGTCCTTGTTAGCTACTACAACTAGGTCACCAACTTCTATTGGTTTTACGGGGTTGAACCATTTCACTTGTCTGGTCAATGTAGGCAAATATTCCTTTACCCAACGGCACCAAAGTTTTTCAGTATGTACTTCAACGAGTTGCCACTGACTTTATAAATTGACGTTCTTCTCGTTGAAACAACCTGGGCAGTTTGTACCATTCTTTCCCCTCCTAACAAAATGATTCGGTGTTAAACATTCGGGGTCACCGGGAACTACTGACACATGAGTCAGAAGTCAACTATTCACAATGAACTCCGCCTGCAGTAGCAAGGTGTGAAGCACGTCTTCCTTGGAGCTTGCTCTTTCAGGACTGCATTTAGAGCTTCCTTGACTGACTTAACCAACTTTTCCCATACACCACCCATTTGTGGTGAGGCAGGAGGGTTGAGTGTTCAAGTCATTCCCTGTCCAGCGAATCTTCGCACAAGGGCCTCGTTGTCCATAGCTTGAACAGCACGCTGGAGTTCCCTATCTCCACCATGAAAATTGGTGCCGTTGTCCAACCAAAGAATTTCCGGAACCGTTCTCCGTGCTATTAACCTCCTTATAGCATTTATAGCGCCATCGGTCGACAGGTCCGTCTCTAATTCTAAATGAATGGCTCTCGCAGAGAAGCAGGTAAAACCTACACCATACCTCTTAACATGCTTCTCAGTATCGTCACCATTAGTGGACCAAAGAAATCTATGCCAGTAGAAGTAAATGTACATTATGGTATAGCTACTCTTTCGGAGGGAGTCATACACTGACATGACTAAAGATGCCAGTTCCCACTTGGTTGGTACTCTTGTACATTTTAGAATTTCTTCACCAACCTTTGGAAAGTTTGTCTTGAAGACGAAATGATAATTTTCCGGATCCCAATGTAACCCAAGTATTCTCTCCGTTGGTAGTTTTGACTGGTCAGACAACTCCACATAATTTTTAGCTCGTAATTCTGTAGGAAGTGCTTGAAAACCTTCTTTCAAACTACTGGTCCAATTGCATATGAAGAATCCTGCACGACTGAACAACTCAAAAGTGTCTGATATTACTTACAGCAGCTTCTTCCCCATTAGACCAGTGGATATTGTCGTCCATGTAAGTGTTTTTCATAACACTTCTGGTTGCATCCGGAAACGCCTCCTAAAACTCTAGTGCGACCAGATTCTTCACATACAATGCCGAAGACGGTGAACATGCAGCCAATATCATCACTGTCATCATGTACTCTTCTTTTTTATTTTTTCGATTCATACCACGACATTGAAATCTCTGACTGTCGGTATCTTCCGGTATGATCCGAACTTCGTGGAACATATCCCGAATGTCTCCAACTATACCAATTCGGTGACGCCTGAATTAGTGGTCGGAACAATTCAATTCAATTCAAAATTTACAATTCAATCCAGTTCGAATACTGAACTGGATTAAAATTTGGGTTTCAATTCGGTTCAGTAAAAAACAATTCAATTCAATTCAATTCAGTTCACTCTATGAACTGAACTGAATTGTAAACCATTTGGTTCGCCGAGCATATTTAAATATTGCCAAGGTGGCTAGGTTGGAGCGTCAGCTTAGGCCATATCTCCTTACCATTTTTATAGTATTATGTTGAGGTCATTTAAAAAATAAAAATGCAAAATTTTGAGAAAATAAAATTGTGATAATTTTTCAAAAAAAAAATCCATTGAAATGGGTGGAACAGTTTGTCGTTTTTGGTTTTTTACGTACGAGAAAGCATTACGATTTCAACCAATAAAGAACTCCTCCAAGAGAGTGGCCTAAAGAATGTTCACAAAATTAGTTCGGAGCATCCACGGACAACCCTATCATATAAGGGGGCTGACGCCACCCTAAAAATATTAACACATACGTTTTCATGTTCGTTACGTTGACGCAAAGATGGTGCTAAACTTATCCTAACAATATCGGTTTTAATTCAGTCTGAAATTGTTTTGAATTGTAATTCAAAGAAAACAATTCAATTCGATTCAACAGGTGAATTGAATTATTCGGTTCAGTAAACGATCGAATTGAATTGAAAAATTCCTGAATTGAATTGAACTGAATTGAATTGAATTGTAAAATTGCAATTCAAACTGAATTGGTCCGACCACTAGCCTGAATCTCGTGCGAAAAGCTGGAAGAGATGTGAGCAAGTCAGGGCCTTTCAAGAGACAATCATTTAGGCTTACCCCGTGCGACTTGGCAGCCGCATCCATTACTAGTCGGAGCTTCCCAGGCTTGCTTGGGTTAAATACACGAAAATGAGTCAAGTAGAAGGTCCGCGGTCCTCTAGTGGCTGCTTCATTTGGAGTCAGTTTTCTACAATAACCCTTCGATATGAAGTCATCAATCTTCGCACAGTACGCATCACCAAAATCAGGATTGCTCTCCATTTTTCGTTCCATACACGCCAGTCTCCTCACGGCATTTGCTCGACTCTCTGGTAGTTTAATATTCTCGGCCTTCCATAGTAAACCCGTCTGGTACATGTTGCCGACTCATTGTCGCTTTCATGATTGCTGGTGCGCTCTCATCTTCTTTAGACCGGGAACTCCCCGACGTAACACGAACTACAAAAGTCTCAGTTGAAAATGTCGCTTTAGTGTGCGATGTATGTTCGTCCTCCTCGGTTCCAACTTCACATACGTGGTGGCTAAACGTGATGTCCACTCTTCCCGCTTTTGGTAAATTTCCGTGAACGACCCATCCCAGCCACGTCTTGGATGCAACATGGTCGTTTATATGACCTTGTCTCAACTTCCTTGAGATTGACCATAAAATATTGTTACGACAATTTCAGAATAGCTACAATTGTTATTATTAAATCAAAAAATTATTATTAGTTTTAGAAAAAATGCTTTTAATCAATGATTAGTATCATGCTTAATAACTGTACTGCTGCCATCAATTCTGACTGATGAATAAATTAGAGAGGCCATTCCTGGTTTAGCTCTGGACATTACTTGACCTATCTTTATCACTCTCTACCACTGAGCCACCCTACACTATTTCACTCATACATTTTACAATCTTACAAGGTGCGGGTTTCTTGACTCATCCTCATCACCGTTATTTCCCCGCCCCCACCGGACAATCAGAATTTGTGCACATACTAAACAAAACAAAACCCCACACTATTTTTACAGTGATTTATTTTTAACGACACCAGTGCTCCGATCTGACTTTTGATTCGTTTAGTGACCAAGTCTGCTGACCAAGTGATTCCCCTACTGGTTTCGACTACTGGTTCTTTACGTTAACCAGATTACTCACATCCCATAGTTTTAAAGTGTCACAAATGAAAATTAAAGGCATCGCCTACCTAATTCTGTGTTACTGACAAGTAATATTTTTCTAGTGTTCAAGGTTAACATTTGATCCGACCAGAGTTGACTTTACCGTCCGACCTGTGTTTGATCTCTACATCAGAGTTCTGAACTGTGTTGACCTTTGTGTCTGACCAGTAGTTGAACTCATTCAAAATTACTTAAACCTCAAAAAAAAATTGAAAAAGTGTAAATATTGGGGAAATCCCAGCCCATTTTTTAAAATCACAACAACTTAATTATTTGAAGAAAATTGTAAAATCAGAACAAACCCCTGCTCAAATTTTTCAAAAATTATAAAGACTTGTTATTTAACTACTTTTTCTTAATCGGTGGAAGTTGCTGCGACCCGACCATCTCTCACTGCTAAGCCAACCCCATAGTTCTCGTCTACATAATCACAGTTCACCAAACGAACATCGAGTGGATACGTACTGGATACTAACCATGACTTCATTCTTACCTAATGAAATTTTCTCTAACATTCCAACTTTTGATGGACATTCCTCATGTACCATATGGCTCAAAACATTCAATTCCCGGTGTACCCATTTCAAACTTTCGGACAAATGGAAATTTGAAAACATGGATTCCATATTACAAGAATCTGCTTTACATTGGTGGACCTTCTCTAATGATGTATTTCTAGAAAATCTGAATACAGCCAACTCCCAACCATGTTTCAAGGACTTTGAAACACAAATCCCACAAGCTTTCTCTGAGGAAAAAAGCTATAGCCATAACTGAAAACATCACTACAACATTTAACATCGAAACCGATATTGCACGAGACTACATTTACAAAAAGTTAAGTATCTTCAAACGTATAGACCCTACAATGAATGACTCCTGCAAACTTGATTACCTCTATCAAGGACTATCGCCAGACCTATCCTGGAATATGCAATTGAAACTTGGCGCTGACGGTACCATCGACCAATTTCAAAAACAGTTAGAATTCTATACCTCCAAATTACAATCCAAGAACTCCCGACCCCTACAACAACAATTTTCAACCGATGTAACCAAAATTTATGAATATCCAACAACAGCCACCTCTCAACCACTCCTGCTAGCACCGACTGTACCTAAATCAGCAGATCAGATACCAACTCAACTAACCCACACAACCTCAAAATTACCACCAATTTGTTCCTTCTGTAATACTAACACTCACAAACAAGGTGACTGCTATACCTTCAAACGATGGATCAAAACGACTTCAAACGACAATACTACATACTAAACTAAACAAAACTAAACAAAATTACATTTTACATAATTACTCAGAAGCCCACAACCGTAAACAATCACATTTTTACATAAGTAGACACAATTAATCAATGGTCCAGAACAGTAAACAGCCACATCTTTACATAAATAACCATTATTACTCAGAGGTCCAGAACCGTAAACAACTACATTTTAACCAAATAAACATTATTACTCAGAGGTCCAGAACCGTAAACAACCACATTTTAACATACATATACATAATTGCTCAGAGGTTCACAACCGTAAACAAACATCTTTACAAAATAGACACAATTACTCACAGGTCTGCAACCGTAAACAAATTCATTTTTACATAATTAAACAATAATTCACTCATAGACATGAAGACTTCTATTGAGATGACAAATTAACTAATTTCCAACAACCCCTGACAGAGAGATGTCCCGGTTTCGTACCACCCCACCCCGGGAAGGAGAAGTGTTACGACAATTTCAGAATAGCTACAATTGTTATTATTAAATCAAAAAATTATTATTAGTTTTAGAAATAATGCTTTTAATCAATGATTAGTATCATGCTTAATAACTGTACTGCTGCCATCAATTCTGACTGATGAATAAATTAGAGAGGCCATTCCTGGTTTAGCTCTGGACATTACTTGACCTATCTTTATCACTCTCTACCACTGAGCCACCGTACACTATTTCACTCACACATTTACAATCTTAAAATATTGTCTGACCCAATCAGCAGTAGGGGTTGGTCATTCTCCATTGATTTGAATGGGATGTCTTCGAGGTTGGCCCATTGCCGGCTGAAACATGACATGTCTACTGTCTGTGTCGGTAGCGCCATGTTGACCACGATACGTACATTGTGAAGTCTAAATCTCTTCATAGTATCTGTTCCAGAAACTTCAAAGGTAACTCTTCGGGAACCCTTTTCCTTCCGAGTGAGTTCATTTGTCCACTTAATACGTGGGTCTCGTGGACCTTCGAGTCCCAGATTTTCCACCACGGAGGCATCAACCATTGTACAAGTGGAACCTTCATCCAGTAGTGCAAAAGTATATAATACACCTTTGGGTCCGGACATTTTCACCGGAAGAATTCTTAGGAGAACCTCAGGTTTGTCTGAACCGCTCGTAAGATGACCTGCTCACTTTCCCACGCGCCCAACTTTCTGTTCACCTTGGTTGATAGCTTTGTGTAAAAGCTTTTGGTGGATTCTGTCACACCCATTTGTACCACATGGTACGTCCTTCCGACAGTCGCTGCTCCTATGTCCAGATGTTAGACAGCTAAAGCACATCATGCTGTTCTTAGCCATCTTCCAACGTTCCTGAACATCAGCTTCTTGAATTGTCTTACAGTCTTCGAGTTTATGAGCAGTCTCCGCACAGTGTAAAAATTTCTTGGTTTCCTTTCCCAGAGCGACCAGATGTGCCTTCTTTTGCTTTCTTATTTTAAGTTGGTTTCTCGTTGTTACTGAGATTTCTTGCTGTTGGCATCAAGCTGTCTGTGACCGCCATATCGTTCAACCACAAGTGAAAGTCATCAAGATTTTTTTCTTCATGAAAGTCTTTAGCAATTGAGCACCCCTGATACTGTTGTTCGACGGATAGCTTCATAACCAGTTCCTCCAGGAGTTGCGGGTTGCACATATGACCTGTTCTCTTCAAGTTCTTTATGAGAGCAACCAGGGTTGCACAATTGAAAATGCCATGGCATTTTCGGCATTATGCCTGCCCAAAATGCCCTGGCATTTTGGGCATTTTCATTTCATGGCATTTTGGGCATCTATGGCACTTTGGGCATATTCAGCCTAGGGCAGGCATTTTTGGCATATTCACTCCAATTTTTTAAATATATGACTTTAGCTACCTGCTAATTTTGCAAAATAAGTCACAAAACAGTATGTTGAAAATAATTTTAATATTCAAATGGATTACATGATAAAATTATAGAAACAAACTGTTTCCAAAAAGGTTGAAACCTGGAGCCAGTTGATATAGACATATTTATGGAAAAATATTAATAATTCTATTTTCCTTAATTTGTTGAAAAAATTCGCTTGTACACAGTGTCTGTAATTATTTAGATTTCAAGAACAAACATATTCGGGCATAGATACAACACAAAAAGATAAAATAGCTGTTAAAAGATTAACAATATCATTGTTTGTGATCTTCAAAACTCGTCGTTATCTAAATGTATTTATTGTTACATTTTGAACTCCTAGAATTATTACACTGGTTTACTACGGCTGGTTAAATGCAGTCTAACAAAGCCGACACAAAATTTGCTACGCAAGCTCCAAGTTTTGACATATATTATAACATAATATATGTATAAAATAAGTCGCATTGTATGTATCTAATTAAACTTAAAATTACTTTACAAGCCATTATCAAAATACGGAATTTATGCTGGCACTGTGCAATTTGTTCCAAAAATTGTGCAAAATCCAAAAGTTTTTTTAATGTACAGCGCTGAAGGTTTGCAACTCCGTTGCTCCGGGGCTTATTGAAATAGCCATTAAGGAATTAGACGAATTAAATTCTTTGTTTTAAAATCAAGTATAACATTTTCTAAAACTGGATGGGTTTGATTATACTATGAAAAACTCCCTTATATTCGCTAAAGGAGCAATACTGGTCATAGTGTATAAGTTTCTGTAAAAATGCCAAATATGCCCAAAATGCCTGCCGAAAATGCCCAAAATGCCGGGCATTTTCAGAGTAAGGCATTTTCAGGGCATTTTCGGCGTTTTGGGCATTTTCAGGGCACTTTCAGGAGGGCAGGCATACAACTGAGGGCATTTTCATTTGTGCAACCCTGAGAGCAACCAAGATTTCAACCATATTCGCAAACATAATGACTGTCTCAGGTTTGTTTCTATAAGGGGGAAGAGCCTTAACTTTCAAAATCATGGATTTTATAATTTGATCTGACCTTCCAAACATGAGTTCCAACGTCTCGATTATTCTGTATAAATTTTCAGGCATCCCGAGAATTGGTAAAACTACTTTTCTCTCTTTTCCTCTTAAGCACTTCCCGAGTCTGGTGATATTTTCATCATTAGACAGGCCACATAGCCGTGTAGAACGCTGGTATTGTTGGATGAACAAGCATAGCACATGTTTTAGAACTCACCTAGTATGTTTCAAAACTCATGTAACTCGAGTGCATTTTGCCCCGTTCTCCTAGGACACGTCAGCAAAGTTTCAAAATTTAAAACGGAACCACAGATAAGGGACCTGTCTTTTAGAAAAAAATCAATGTTAAATCCCATAAGGATTTTGAATTTTTAACGTGCACATTTATATATCTTTCGACAAAATTCCCCCAAAAGTAATTCCGCCATCATGGCGCATCCGTATGTATGTAGCATACCTCGGCGAACTCATGAGTTCTGAGTTCGGAACTCGAACTCAGCTCACATTCGAGTTCCATAAAATCTGGTTTTCAGGGCGAGTTCGGAACGTTCGTTTATGGCAGAACTCAAATGAATGAGTGCGAGTTCGAAATGTGGACCTCACCAACACCAACCTCCTAATTCCATCTATGCTTAAATATTTATATTGTGGAATAACGATTGCTGGGCATACCTGCGTATTGATTTTTTATCGAATTCGGTCAATGAAGCGTGTGCAAAATAATGGCTTAAGCGTTTAAAATAAAATGAAAAAAACTGAAAGCACTAATGTTCGTTTGATTTTTGTAGATACATAAAGTATAATATTTTACTTCCGTTCTTATTAATATTTCGAAGAGTTGAAATAAAAAAAATACGTGGTAAAAAAAGTTTTTAATTGAATTGATGTATTTAAATGGCAGTATACTTGCTTCACGAAACTGGAAATTAAGGCTTAGGAGAGTTCGAGGCTGAGTTCCAAAGGGTAATAAACGAGCCTCCGAGTTCGAGTTCGAGGCAAAGAATTACATAGAGTTCAGTGCCTCAGTGAGTTCGAGGCTTAGAGACCTTGCACACGTTTAACTGAGTGCGAGCTCGAGTTCGAAATTTTTGCCGAGGTATGGTATGTAGTCGATAAGATATATTCACTACGTATTTACATACGCATGAACTAGACTATTGATTTTTGCCTTATGATATACGCATGTACATTAGTAAATTACAAATTAAACTAAATTTGCCCCCCCTAAAATATTGTCACATTTTAATCAAAAGTAATCTCTCCAATATGTGCACTACAGATTTCCGCATTAATGAATACCTCCAACATAGCTTAAGTTTATCTCTGTTGCGCATATGTACAGGCTGCATAGTTAGCCCCTCCCCCACACAAATATTGTCACATTTTAGATCAAGTTGAAGTTCGGGTGTGGGCATGGATTTTACTTGAACCCGAACTTGCACTTTCAAGTACCGATTGAAGTAACCTAGTTCCAACGTTTGCTTCCTTTGTGCGTTCTTCTCCCTTGGTTGTTGGTACTTCTGCAACACGCATTCTAGAAGCTACAGTAGTAATGCCAATGGTCTGGTCTGGACTAGATTTTATGAAACTGGTCTGGTCCAGTTTATCAGACCAGACCATTAGTCTGATCCAGTTTATCAGATCAGACCAATAGTCTGATCCAGTCGTTCCAGACCAAAGACCAAGCTCCTGACCATAGTCCAGAAAAAAATTCAGAGCAATTAAACAATCACATTTTATTCCGCCTTTTTATTTTATCCCCAGAAACGTCAGTTTCAATTTGTTCCAGGGGATTTCGTTAACCCAAATATTTATTTTCATTACTTTTGACACAATGGTCCTGTGTTCAGGTCTGGTCCTGACGCTGGACCAATTGTATCTGGTCTGGTCCAAATGTTGAATCAGACCGGACCAGACCAATAACGGGCCATTATAAATGGTCCGAACCAGACCATTGACATCCCTACTAGAAACCATCCTTGCAAAAATATGCACAGAAGCTGGATCTCACTTTCATTTGGAGTGACTTGTGTATTCTGTAAATCGTCGTGCTTCAAACTATTCTAATTTTTATTCATTTTTGAAAAACTGTTGAAGTAAATTGTCTGGTGGGACTGTAACACAAGGGGAAAAAACCATGAGTGAATCCGATTCTGAATTTAATAAAGACGACGGAAATTGAAAATCTTAGCTCCACCCGTTGGAGTGTTTTTACTACGTCATGCTACAAAGTTGTAAGGTTCGAGTCCTTGAAATCCAAGGTCGGTTCGCAAGATTTATGGACCGGACATTCAAGTATCAGATCAAGTTCGGGTTTAGAAAAGATTATTTGCAAGATATACCCGGCGGTTGGGCAACTTGCTCGCCCTATATACCCTGGCATTTTGGCATTGTCGTTTCAGGTCAAAAGCTTTCCCAGCAGGGCATACTGGGCAAGGGCATATTACGGAAATTCGAGGGAGATTTCGTCATTTTGGCATAATCGTGGATAAAATAGAACAATTTATACATTTTGGCGGACGATTGAAAAATGTCTTGACAATATGGGAGGAAAGGAGTGTCGGTGAAATGCTTTGAAGATTCTTTTCATTGTATGTATGTATGTATTTTAGAGGCTCGCTCTCATTAATTTAATGAGATGAAACTGCTCAGGCCACCAATGGGCCCATTGCAGATACCACTGTACTTGTTACTTTAGGCGATTTACAAAACTACCTGTTGCAATTGAGTAGTACAACTTGCGCTCGCCTGGTTGAAAATACTTAAGTCTAGAAAACATGCCTTCAAATAAATATTTCTAATTAAACTAAAAGCTGAACATGTTACTAAGAAGTGAAAGGCGTCATCATCCTCCAGTCCACACTGTAAACATAGAGGGCAGGTAGCAATTCCTATTCTGTAGAGGAGTTTTTGGAATCTTCCATGACCAGAGATGACCTCAGTGAGCAATTTGATGTACCCTAGGGAATCTGACCACCGATTCACCATAAAGTGGATTGCAGATCAGTGCCCGAGAATGATTTTGAGATTTTGCCATCGTTTAGTGTGCAGTATCCGCAACTTGTTTCGAACAATGCGTTTGATCACTGAGGTAGCAATAGTAAGGTGCGGGTATTCACTCTATAACCCGGAGTCCTCAGAATAGTCAGCTTTTGCTGCCCATCCGCTTCTTTATTCCCAGCAAAATTTCTGTCACTTGGTATCCATTGTAATTGTACAGCATTATCTCCAGATAGTCTGTGCAATGCCTTCTGGCAGTCAAGGACAAGTCTGGAAGAAGTACGGGCGCTTTTGAGCACCAGTAGAGAGCTTTGACTATCACTGTAAAGAGTGATGTGTTCCGACCTTGTATCAGTTTGTGCAAGCCATTTGGCACAGCAGAAGATTGCATAAAATTCAAACTGGAATATTGTAGTGTGAGTGAAGAGGGGCATGGATTCGCTATGCAGTGTTATATAGGAACCCGCATCCCTTTTACTTATAAGAAAATAACTTCCTGACAGCTGACCGGTTTGTGAGCCGTCAGTAAAGCAGATGAGGCCAGTCCTCTCAAGAGAGAGATCTCTTTTCCATAGAGACTTTTGACCAATATTGATATTTATCTTATTAATGTCAATGAAAAAGGTGGATAATGTTATCACTTTCGCTTAAGAGATTACTATCTCTCGCAGTCCAAGTGTCCCACGGGCTGCGTGTTGTAAAAACCAACGATTCACCCAGCCAATTACCGCTGGCTCGTTCTGTATATTGTGCGCACTGCTATTCTCTGTAGATGTAAGTCTAGTGGAATGAAGCCTATTATAACCTCGAGCGTGGAAGTGGGGATGTTCTTACAAGCACCTGTAAAATTGAGACATGCCCGTCTTTGTACACTGTTTAATTTAGTGTGCGTATACTTGGCTTGTAGACCCGGAGGCCAAACAACAACTGCATATTCTAGAATATGTCTTACAATTGAAGTGCACATCCATCTGCCGATTTTTGGAATGATGCCTTAATTCTTCCCTACCAAGCGTTTGATAGTGAGTAGTGATGAGCTCGCCTTACTTGCAATGGAAAGACAATGCACTCTCCATGTAAAAGGACTGTCTAACATTACTCCTAGATATCTCATGATAGGTAGAATGGCTATTTGGTTACTACGCTAGGATAAGTTTTTTATCCTCAACCTTGTGTACCTGGTGAAAATTACCGCTCCCGTTTTATTGGGATTTAATTTGAGGCCAGTGCGTGTACACCATGAGTCAATGGTGCCTAGTCCCATTGATGGGAACCTCACGAGGTATGAGTTCTTCCCTCGCCCTCACCCTCCATTTTTGAGGGATGAGAGCGAGTTCCTATAATAAAAGAAGGGCCCTCATATAATGACACAAGGCATAGCAAAATGGATGAACTAAAACGATGGCGAGGTTGAGCACTAAAAGCTAGTCCTCATGAAGTTCGAACAACACTATTAAATCCCGCGAGATAATTCTCGTATTTCCTCTTTGCCATACACGAGTCTGAAGAATTAGTTCAAGATCTTAAGAATAAACTAAACTTCGTAACAATTAGCTAATGGTCTGAATAATTAAGTGTATGTTTGATGTTTCATTGTCTCAACTTGGTGATACTGAACTAAGGAACTGGATGGGATAACTATTTGAAACCAAATGGAAAAACTTTTTCAAGGGATAAATAATTGACTGGGAAACCTTTTGCAGATACGGGACAAATATTTCACTGGCCAATTTTTCCAGGGTTCAGGACAGGACAAGGTTTCACGTGATGGTTTCGCACTTCTCACGCCATTGATGGGTAATTAGTTATACCTTGCTCTCACCTCACGAGGTTAGCAGTTAATTCTATTCGCACTCCCCGTCTTCAAATCCTTCAAGCTAAGCGACGCTTCTAATCGCCCCCAGACTCGATGGGCGATGGTGAGTGCTTGTTATTAGAAGTAGACCGTCACGGGCCCATGATACCTGATTGTAATGCACTGAGTTATGCAGCACTTATGGACTCATGAGGCCGAGGGAGAGACCTTATGATTTATACTAGGCCCTCACGAGTCTGAGTGCGAGTTCCAGCGAAAACTGTCGTGAGGGTATGAATGAGACCGAGTGCGACAAGATTTAATTACATACCTCGTGAGGTGAGGGCGAGGGCTTTAAAAAATGCCCATCTATGCCTAGACCCTTAATGGTTCTTTCCGCACAAATGACAAAGTCTTTTCCCGCTTGAGCAAGAATTGCATAACTACTTTTGTCTTTGTATGCAAACTATTGGTATATCTAAAGCTACGTACTGAAACAAATTTGAGCGAATATGCCAAAAATGAATGTCCTAGCCTGAATATGCTCATAAAGCGACAGACGTCAAAAATGCAATTTTGAATAGACATAGTGATGAAAATGCCAAGGGATTTTTAATTATGCAACCCTAAATGCGTTAAATAACGACATTTCAATCTTCAAAAATGTTTTCGTTTTTCATTTTAACGTTTTGAATAAGGAAAGTAGTATCTTGGGTGGATAACATAATATTGTTATCTACCCCAAATTAAGATTCGCCCAGACAATTTTACTCGTTTCAAAATCAACCTCGTTTAAAATGCAGCAATAGTTTCACGCACAGCATTCAATATTCAAACAGCCATATGACAGTCACAATAATCCTACATAATAGAATCAATTTGAAGCTTCCAAACACACATGCAACGTCGTCCCACGTGCCTACAACCCTCCGTACCAAAATTTTAACGATCGGGTAAATAATAAGCCGGATGAAGAAAGGATACCATTATTGTACAACACGAGTTACAACGGATTCCGTCACCACACATCAATATCTACACGTACCAGGGTAGAAAATTCGAATCGGAATTCGAATAGGAATCGAAAAAGAATCCGAAAATTTTAAGTATTAGAATCGGAATTGAAAATAACGTAAAATTAGGCATTGTAATTCTAATCGGAATTGGAAAGTAAGTATCAGTACTGGTATTAGAATTTAATGATATTCCGATGAATTCCGATTCCATTTCTATGACATTACATTATATAGCCATAGATATTTGATTAGCAAAATTACTTTGCACTTATCATTATGAACATTACTGTTGTTACTTCGACCATACACACGTTCTCCAAGTCACGCATTGACTTATCCGTGAAATAGAAATAGTTTTTTGCGTAAATAGTTAATAGTTCTTAATTGTAGTAATAAATATTCAAAGACATGCAGAATCAGTTGTTCATGATTACTATTACATACTACAACAGAAATAAAAAATTCAAATTGAAATACATATTCCGAAGAATTCCATGGAAAGACTATGGAGCGACCAAGAGAAATTAATTCGTTCAAGTGGTGGAATGATATAGAATTTTCTAAAATTCTCCAGCAAGTAGGTTCTGTAATCTTGAACTTTCCAATAACTCAGGTTTCTGTTGAAAGATCGTTTTTGCATTGCGTTTCATTTTAAACGATTACAGAGCTTGACTACAGGCGGATTCCCCACAAAACGTAGTTTGTTCGAGTAAAAAAACTGCAACTACGTGTAAGCACCGAAGAAGAAATTTGTAGTCATCCACTTTAACTGAAGGAGTGTAAACATGGTACTTTTCAACTCTGCTCCCGTCATTGCCAGTCTTGGTTTAATTATTTGTATTTGTCGGACAAATACAGCAGCAGAGATATCTCCATCTAATGAGGCAAGCAAATGTTCTGATATCAAATGTTTATCGGTTGCTGAAGATGTGGCTCTGAGAGACGCAAGTAGTTCATCCGATCGATCGCTTTCTCAGCTTCAGAGACTCATGCTCAATCTGCTCCAGGATTATTTAAGTCGAAAGAACGGAACACATCATTCCGTCGCGACTATTGACCACGCATCGCTTTCGGGCGGGCTTGTTGGTAAAATATTTTTATTATTATAATTATTGGCAGTAGTATTAATATTATGATTAGTACTATTATTATTAGGTACCACGTGATACTGTTTTTGATTTTCATTAAAAATAATTGTTATTGTATATCTTGAATTTCCAGCATCGTATACAACAGTTACTCTTCTCTGTGTACTATTAATAATTAAGTTTGCTAAACTGGCTGCACAATTTAACAAAGATTGGAATACACGATAGTAAAATGGAGGAGCAAGAGCATACACTAGAACTTACAGAAGAACAAAATCGTGAAAGCGTGACACCAGCATCTTCTTCATCATTGAGTAGTCGAAATGTTCAGACTGAGATTACTGCTTATCCCAGACCTATCACATCAGGATTTGACATCCCGGTAAGTCTTACACTGACTGTTAACTTTTCCCGAATATACTATTGATTTGATTTATGGTGGATTGTTTATATTATTCGTTTTATGGAGTTTGCTAATTGAGTTCCTCATCGGTTGCTCATTCGGTTGCTCATTCGGTTGCTTATAACTTACTTTCAAAATTGGTTATTCAAATGGTTTCAGGTACGCGTTTATATTTTCCAATAAAATGTTATTGAGTAAAATACTTACTTTTATGCTACAGATCTTACGCTGTTCCATGCCTGAATGCAGATTTTAATGTCGTACTCATGTTTTGTATGATTCTCATATTGAAAACACGTCATCATCGATTTTGGAGTTTGCAAGCAGTTATTCGGCAATGAATTGATTATAAAAAAGAAAAGAAAAGAATCAAAAACCATCCCAGAAATGGCATTCACTGAAGCGTGGAAAAAAACTGTAGAGAACAACCGGTCTGCCACAATATTTAAATTGGACTGGTAGATAACTAACGAATATCGTGTTTATATGGGGATTAAGTAGGTGCAGTCATAAAAGCCGAGTTTTAATTTTTTGGCGCACGTCGCGTGATCGGACATAATTGTCACCAAATATTACCACAGACCAAATCATGCCGGTAAAATCCAATATCAACCACTGGTCTGGACATTAAATTATTTAACTGGATAGGATTGGCGTTTATTATATTTTAGATAATAAAATCAATATGAAATAAATACCAGTTGTTACCATATCTTGCCACTGGGTTGGCCTTTATTGATAAAAGCCGGTTTTTTTCCAACCCTGCCTATAATTAAAAGTACCATGATAGATTTTATTATCATAGGAATTTAGACCCTGTTTTTGCTCAGTTACATTATATAACATATGCCCTACAGAAACAAGATATTTTTCTATATTTAACTTTAGTAGATTCCGCAGACTCTATTAATAATAATCATTAAAACTAATAACTACTGAAACATGAACTTACATTTAAACTCATATAAGAACTTAAACGTTATATTACAACAATGATAATGAAGAATATTGTAGCTCGATCATGTCCACAATTAAAGAAATGCTTTGTAACTCCATATATTATATTTTTACTTAGAATCTCACTTACGAAAATCTTCCTAAATGATCATAATATTAATAATTTTGTAAATGAAATTGCGTGGTGCAGATTGTTAGGGCTAAGGCCAAATCCACCAATAAATTAGCTATCTATCTATCATTAAAACTAACATGATTCTTAATACACAATTTTGGAATACCCTTTGCTTTCTTATCAACTATACCATCACATGTTAAGTAAGCATACATTTTGCATTTTAAAAATCTAAAAGACTTAATCGGATGCCCTGCAGAGTCATCCTTCATTACACCTCTAACTTTTTTATTAGTTTTCACATAAAAAGAGGCCCACTCAGCATTTACACTACTACAAGGCTTAAAATTAGACTAGTCAAACAGCTGGTGGTCATCCTTCATATATTTAAAAACATCCAAATTATGACTAGGGCTCTCTATGCTCACCATTAAACTATCTGTGTCTGTACCAATAAGGCTTACTTTACAATTGTTATCACTATTATATTTTGCTTTAAGATAGTTATAGGAAAAATCGTAGATTATAATTTTGCTAATATCTAGACAAGAAATTCCCATGTAAATAGGTTTATTTAGGTACACGCTACTTTTAGACATTACAAATAAAGCAACATTTGTAGTTATCATAATTATGCCCTTCAAAGAGGACTTTCTAGAAAAGTTCAAAACTATCACTGTATTTAAAATTTGAATTTTTATTTTTAGTTAAAACATGAATCGTGGTTCTATTTCTGACTGATTCAATGGATTTTCCAAAACAACTGTTGCTAATATACTTATAATAATCCTTCTTAAATTCAGATGTTGCTACCTTCCTACGCTCGGTGCATAAATCTATAAAGGACCTTAACCAATCTGACTGGTGAAATTTTAAAATTCTATGAACCTTATCTAGCGACATGCCTAATTAAATATACTTTTTAAGGTCTCTGAAATGAACAAAATATTTATTCTTTGGGTGCAAATCCGCCACTAGCTTTTCCACTTTCATAGAACCAGGAGTTAGTTTCAACTTACTTTGCATTTCGACTTGGAGAAGAGCAATTTAACTGATATCCACGCATCGTTTTCGCGGTGCCACTGGATTAAAGTTGAAATATTCATGCTTTTCCTCAGGTACAGAAAGGTCTACCTAAAAAAGTAGCCCTCCAGACCGTCATCTGGCAAGTTCAAAATATTTTCAACTCTGGACAAGTACATAACTTCCGACTCTGAGACCCAAGGATATTTTTGTGGGTAGATACGAATCCATTGCCTTTGCATGCAACGCATTCCAATACATAATATATTCACAGTATCAGGATTGGTCATATGTTTCCGGGACATACTTATTGTTAGCGTCCGCACATCATTTAGAGTCAGAACCGCGTAGCCGCCCCTAAGCACCGCATCTAAAAATATATGCATGTCGCCATCTCTAATGTAATTCAACTCGGCATTGCTATGCTTTATTGCAGCCTGCCATCTTCTCATTGGCAAACTAAAAAAGCGAGCAGGGTCCAAGTTGAAAGATGTTAGGAAAAGATGTCGGAAATTTTGAAAAACATCCGCCAACAGGGTAACATCTAACTTACAACAAAAATTGCAGTAGTCAACCATGTCCCTTATCCCAAATACTTCCCAAACTATGCGCATGCTGATAATCAGCTTGACTAATATGCTCATTCTTTAATTTGGAATAGAAGGCTTCTCCAGGAGGTAGCTCCTTTTTTCCAAGTCAGCAAAAGAAGTTATGGCTTCATACGGAAATATATCCTGCTGAAAAGCAGATGCTGATGGTCTAGAGTATTTGGGTAATCCAGACTAAACATCTCATTGGCACGGGTCGGATTTTAGTAAATCTTCTTGGATGATTATTTCCGAATTTCCCTGCTGACTATTATCTCCCTGCTAGTAGGTCCTCAACGATTTCAAAAACCCTGCTGCAAAAAAGGTCAACGATTTTCAAAATCCCTATTGGCAAAAACAAATCCCTTACAAGACGTCAAATCCCTGCCAAATTTGGCCAGTCAAGCCAAAAATCCCTGTTTGCTTAACAAATTTTCCTGAAACCCGACAACAAATTTCAAAATCCCTGCCGAAAAAAGGTTAACGATTTTAAAAATCCCTGTTCGTAAAAATAAATCCCTTCCCTTTTAGATTTTCCCTGCATTTTTTTACCTGTGAAGATTCTTCCCGTCTTCCTAAAAAATCCGACCCCTGCTCCTTGGTAAGCCTAAACTTTTCCGACCCTTTCTCCTCTAGCACTGCAGCAAGCTTATCTAATGAACAGCTCAGACGTTTTAAACTATCAATAAAAACTAGTTTCTTATTAATTTCTATGGAGAAAAATTTCTCGGAACTGAGTGGAATAACGCTACATGACGTTTTTCATGATTAAGATTGGTTACAATAGGATGACTATAGTAACCGCGCAGATTATGAACCACTACAGGAATCTGTCTACACCAGCTAGCCTGAATATTACATTTGCTGTGAGCTTGCCCTAGGTACATGTGAGCAGGGTTGAAAAATTGAAAATTCCATGACATTTTCGGCATTATGCCTGCCCAAAATGCCCTGGCATTTTGGGCATTTTCATTTCATGCAATTTTGGCCATCTATGTCACTTTGGGCATTTTGGGCATATTCAGCCTAGGGTAGGCATTTTCGGAATATTCACCTCAATTTTTTAAATATATGACTTTAGCTATCTGGTAATTTTGTAAAATAAGTCACAAAACAGTAATAAATGCAAATAATCTTAATAATCAACTGGATTACATGATAAAATTATAGAAGCAAACTGTTTCCAAAAAGGTTGAAACCTGGAGCCAGTTGATATAGACATATTTATGTGAAAATAATAATAATTCTATTTTCCTTATTTTGTTGTAAAAATTTGCTTGTACACCGCGTCCGTAATTATTTAGATTTCAAGAACAAACATATTCGGCCAAAGATGCAACACAAAAAGATAAAATAGTTGTTAAAAGATTCACAATATCATTGTTTGTGAGCTTCAAAACTCGTCGTCATCTAAATGTATTTATTGTTACATTTTGAACTCCTAGAATTATTACACTTGTTATTACAACCATTAAGCCTTACAACTATATGGATCATTTTTAGATAAATTTCCTTCTTTGCATGAAGAGGAAAGAGAAGTTGTTACATTATTTGTGATAAAATGAAAAGAAAAGTTCCGTAAATAGTTAATCTATTACTACATTCAACATTCTAATTGTTTTGTGATAAAATTGCTCAAAATAATTCGTGTTATTGCTCAAACTGTTTAGTTGAAATAGAATAAATCAGACACAAGTTTGTCTTTCCCCATCTTCCATTAGCATAGAAAGTATTTCCTGACTTTAAGCGAGGTGCACCACAAGTTATAAATACTGTGACAAAGACAAATCGATTTCCTATTTGAAAATTGACTGGGGTAATTGTCTCATTGATATTTTTATTTACAAGAACTTTGAGTAAGCTACTTCTTAGGGAGGTTTAGTGTGGGCACTTAAACATTACATGGCATTGGTAGTACAAGTATTTGTCCGATTTGCCCTCCGCTCTCCATTGTTTGTTCATTCCATATAAAAATGCACATTCACCCTTTATAAAGATACAGAAAATTCCTGTTCTTAAGTTTTGTATCAACTTCATTTCATTCCATATAAGTCATAAATTGTAGAAATCGCGTATTCCTATTTTTGCTCGTTTTTTGTACCAACATCTGTTTCATATCCTCGTTTCTTAGTTCGCTCTCAAGCTGAAGGACAGTAAATTGTTGCTAACTTTTTTAGCATCTCTTCTACTTTCTTTCTCTTTTGTGCTAAAATAATGTAGAAAAAAATACTTTAATTTTTATTTCCAATTATTTCTTCTGCATGAATGAAATAAAATGAACCGCTATGCTTTCCATGTCATGTATAAAAGTTACAACTGGTACGATCACAATTATCAAGAATATCACTCAAATTATTATGTAGAATATTTACTTATACTATCACATAAGTACTCAGACAATAGACGATCACATCCAAATTATCGTCATGCACAACAATGGAAGTTGTTATTGTGCGTTAGTAATATGGTTGGTATTCAATCGAATAACAACCTATTTGTTTTGAAGTTAATTTCAATGATTTGTAAGACAAGTATGTTTCTGTTTAATTTTTTCATCGGTAAGAACTTGATTTTTCAAATTTGTTACAAAATATATTTTGCTTCGTCTAGTATATACAATGTGGATTAGGATTGTTTTGCATATTTGTAAGTGTAAGCCTTAGTAAAAATACTCGAGTCTTCAGTACAAATAAGAGCGAAGTTTTATACTACATCCTTTTATACTGATTTTTAGTCATGTTTTATATGCTAGATGATATTTAAACTCGAGTATTTAAATCAAATTGATTCAATATGTTGATACATTTCCCCAAGTATATACACAATTAACGCTTGAACTACTACTCGAACATTTTATTTATTCAGGGAAATGGTTTGTTGCCTAATTTTCATTGCTTGGGGTCATTAAATACTACTGGGGTATTAAATATAAGTATACAGCAAGTAAGTGCGTCGTTATCATAGCCACGTGGTGAGCTTATAGTAAAGCTGACATAAATTTTGAGCCAAATAAAAGTTCACTTTTATAAATGTTGATTAATGACATTTTCAGAGTTGTTGTTCTAAATCATTGCATGTGCGTAAGAACACAATGAATGTACAAATACTTTCTTTAAGAAATTGTTTTTGGGGCGATTATTATTAATATTTTTGGGTTATTACTAACACAATACTCCGGATAAGACAGGTCAAGATCAGTGCTCGGACCTCTACTCTACTGAAAATAGACTTAGATATAGAGTAGAGGCGTTAAAATCGGCAAATCATTAGTACAGATGCAGAGACTGAGTCTGCGGTCTGATGGTGCGAATCCGTAAGGTTGCAGGATAGTCGACTTTCGACTCTAGCTCACCCCAGAATAATTTCAGGTCCTTTCTATCTTCCTCTATACACTTTGGTATGCAACTGAAGGAGTCATGAGACATGTTGTGCTCAGTTAAAATATTGCCTGTAGAGGTAGTGTGTGGCGTATACCGGAGAGGGCTCGCAATATGAGTTGATATACGTACATGCACTACAAATGCAGTTATTTCGGACATCTAAATATTGTGGCTATAAACCCTTGTCTCTATCTCCGACATTTGCATATCTCTTCTCTCTCACCTCCTGTAGCTTCTGTTTCTTTCTCTACCTATCCTCTAAAGACTTTCTGTGGCGGTGATATACATACTACGTGACTGTGATGATGCTGTGTAGATACACCAGGTATATGCTCAAAACTATATTGCCTCATATGGCGGACGGCATGCAAACGCGGGGACCCTTGTCTCTACCTTCGGTTTGAGCCACAAATTTGTGGCAAGTAGACACATAGGCCGACAGCCGTACGGGTATGGAATGTATTCGTCCCAAATCACAGGATATAGCTAGTGGGCCAGAATGGCTCCATGTTGTATTGGGGTAAACGCGCTGCTTCTCAAATAAATAACTAAATACACGCAATGTAATTACCTAGCAAAATTGTTATAGGCAAGACATTAAAGACAATAAAGATGCTTAGTGGAGATGCAGTAGTGGTATTCAAAAATACTAGCATAATAGAGGTAGAGGACAATAGTAGGCTAACATAAAATTAAGTGAGTAGAGGAGCGTCACTTAGGGTCCCAATTTAGATACCAGTAGTAGGAGTAGAGGTATCACAGTACATCGTATTCTAATGATAGAGTAGAGGTAACAGTATTAGGCTTATAGAAATAAGGAATACTTCCTAAATTTACTGTTTCTCTGAACATCGAAAATAATACCAGGAATGACATCTGGTGTCCGTACACAAAACTCCACTTCATTTCACCATTAAACTCAGTACTTTGTAGCTGCAAATGCAAGAGAATAAAATTGGAAATACACCCAAATGTCATAACCATGTCTTATTTACCAATCCCATTGTCAAACGTTCCGACTTACTTATAATCGTACTCTACTGTTTTAATTTTTGTAAGCAAAATATTCTTTATTTTTGAGTCTGACGAAAGTTTTTTATTTTTATGTAAAGCTGCAATGTATATCAGTTCTTCAATCATCGTTAACATGTATAATAATGTAATAATAATATGTATATAATAATAATATACGTATGAAACCAAAGGAACCGGACAGTCCGGAACTTTAAATAAGTATATGCATTTTTGGTAGAGGTAGTGGTAGCTAGCAGTGTCAATAAAAATTGAGTGAGTAGAGTAGAGGTAGTGGTAGCTAGCAGTGTCAATAAAAATTGAGTGAGTAGAGTAGAGGTAGTGGTAGCTAGCAGTGTCAATACAAATTGAGTGAGTAGAGGTAGTGGTAGCAGTAATAGCTAGCAAGTCAGTTGAAAATAATAGCAGTAAAGGTCCTCTGTTCTATCCTAAACCGCTAGTAGAGTAGAGTGTCATAGAGGCTGCAACTGTGGAAAAATACAATAGAGTAGAGTAGAATAGCGCTTGATGAAACGCCCATCACTGGTCAAGATTAAATCCAATAAAAACGTCTGTCAAAAGGGATAAACTTGAACTAATTATTTTAGCCTGCAGTCCTAATGATCTACATAATTGAAAAATATTTTTTCTGTTGTAGGGTTTGATATCATGATATAACAGTTAACTTGTAGTGTTGCGAAAGTGCGATTTTAGATGTGCAATACGATTGTATTTACATGGTGGATATTTGAACTGGCAATCAGAGCTGCGTCAATTGATTGGTAGAATTTTTGAAATGTTATATAATGTTGGTGTAATGCTGTGGATGGAAATGGAGGGAAGGAAATGAGGTGATTAGATTTGCTGGAGGAAATAGGGATTCAGAGAAAGATTCAGGGGAAACGACGTGTGTTACTGTAATAAAGAATCAGTTTCTATTTTCTCTACATTGTATCTAAAAACCTTTTAGTTTCCCTTACACTGGGTAGCAAAGGCTCTCACTGACAAAAGTGTAGTTGAGTGTAATGAGATTATTGAATAAATACAAACGTGCGCTGGTCCTTCGAAAACAGACATCTCACCCCGGGTGAGTCGTAAGTGATACAAACTAATACTTTTCCACTAATCTGATACTGCACCAGTCTAACTGAAGCGTGTTTAAAACGTTTCAAATGCAAACAATTCCTGCAGGTACAAATTCTTGTGTCATGAAAATTCTGCTTTCACATTCTTTTATTTCTTGTACATGTGGACTCCACGTTATAGAGAATATAGCGGTGAAATACATGCTTTGAACAGTTTATGGGCTTGGGAACCCATTAAATCCTGAAATAAAAATAAATCAATAGCATACAAAAATTAAATATAATTAAATCTATACAATTTAAGGAAAATCGCTACTTGTATACTTATTATACTTATTATACTTATTATACTTATTATACTTATTATACTTATTATACTTATTATACTTATTATACTTATACGTATTATGTCTTAGAAGTTGCAGTTTCCAAAATTATAAATTTAAATTATTGCCACTGGGTTGACGACATACGTTGTAGGGCCTTTTGGATACTGCTTTAAACATGGAAAATGATTGGATTTACCCTAACTATCCAAAGCTAAATATACCTTTATAATCATGCCTTACGTTGTAGAAACCTTTATTTTGATAGGAACTGAAACAGTGAGCTCACTAAAGAACATTAGTCATTTTTGAATAGGGGATAAGATTGTTAATAGGCATCAGTTTCACACGGGATACGGTCAGGATAAGGGCTTCCCAAATGGTTACATTTCCAGTCCTGCTTTTATCCCTTTTTTGTGGGCGGTTCATCAAGTTAAGGTATCATTCTACCGAATAGTTCTACAACGTTAGAATTCTGTTTCGAGGGAAATACCTGACAATAAAATTGTTTCCAGGATTCAATCATGATGTCATTAGCAGGGACATCATCCATATTTCAAACGCATTCCCAGTGCGTCAGAATTCACATGTTTGCACTAATAACACGCATAAATTAGAAACAACATGCGACATACCTACAGACAAAAGTGTTGTAGTGCTTAATTAGTAAACGTAATCATGTTCTTTTAAAATAAAACAGTCCATATTTATATGTAGCTTCTTGATTGGTGTTTCAGTACTATCACTGCCTTGGACATGTCAGGGACAGCAGAAAAAAGCAAGAATTGATCTTAAATTAGTTGATGGAATTTGTGGGCAATATGCGGCATTCGAGACAACCAAGTTGTTACAACCTCCTTTAAAAAAATCAGTTAGTAGTCTACATGGCGAGGTTAGATGGCAAAATTGTGGTAAGTTAACACTAATTTACACAATAGGATTTAGTCGTAATCAGGAAGTCAACTATACGATTTGAAGTCACACCCTAAGTATAAATTATCAATTGTATAAACATCTAAATCCACATAATTTATATTATAAACGTTTTTATAACTATAATTATACTAAACTGTAATACGTAAAACCTAGATTAGTAAATTCATGCAATCATTATTTTGAAAATCCCGAGGAACTTTGCCGGGAATTGTTGGAATGCTTTCATTTTAATTTTTATAATCGTACATATGTACTTCTAATTAATTGCATATTAATGTTCAATATGCAAACTAACACGGCTAATATTTCCTTGGATACGTGGAAAACAATATTTCTATATGTGAATGTCTGTTGAGGTGTGTATGACTAAAAATTGGTAAAATCCTGAAATTAATTCATTTACAATAGAAGCTAATGATTGCACATGTAATGGTCTTGCCGAATAATTAAGGAGAAACGCTACTCTAAAGATTAACAAGTGTATTTATTTAGATGTTAACAGCGTTATGTATCTTAATGCATTCTGTTGCATTTGCTTTTTCAGTTTGGTGTGCTTCTCGGCTTGCTTCTTGCTTGCTTGCTGCATATACCACCGGCTTGCTTCGATATAGAGTAGAGTCGTATACTACATAGAGCGGCTTGCTATATAGTGGTTGAGCGCAGCAATGAGAAAGCTTTAAATTACCACTCTCCTGCATGCTTCAATGCTAAAAGTATTGCATACTGCGGATATTTCTATACCGGAAAATTAGTTACAACGGACACACTTTGAAGCCCTTTGGAAACATTTTGCATGCATATAACGGATTTTAAGCGGAAATTTCTTACAAAATAGTCCAAAAATGCATTTCCTTCCTACAAGGATCCTATAAATAGGCATATTTATAGGATAGGAACGGATTTTGAAAGAATTTATATGTAGGAAAAGGAAGGCATGAAAAATCTAATAATTAAAAGTAGGGATAGGATATGAAGCCTCCTTCCCAGCAAAGGTACAAATAGGAAGGGTAGGAATTGGCTGGCAAAGCATAAAGTATGTATGTAGGAAATAGGAAAGGTCATGAGAAAGGCCTACTGTCGAGTCAAGCCAGGATGACACTTTACCAATTAAGGACAGGTGTGTTACACACGCCTTTCTTGCCTCCGATAGGCTTATGCTTGTTACAATTTAGTGACTGTCAACAATCGTTTACTGTCAACCATAGATTGACTCTGTATTTGTAATGAGTGAGTCAACCATCGAGTTTCGATTTCTTAATCATGTTGCAAGATATTTACATTGCATATGCATACATCCTTTTATTTCGCGCTGAAAAGCATGAAAAATTATCGGCAAGAGAGGCGTGCGTAACACACCTGTCCTTAATTGGTAAAGTGTCATCCTGGCTTGACTCGACAGTACATTGACTTTTTAATGAAGATATCGTCGGCTAAATTTTAAAAGGTACCATTTTGATTTCTTAACATGCGCTTTTTAAATGGGATCTCCATTGAAAATGGCACTTTATAATTTAGCCAACGATATATGAAATTCCTACGTTTTTTTCAAGGGATACTGTAAGCATGCGTGGTGTGTGTCAAAGGAACCTATGTAGGAAATAGGAATATATAGGAAGGCAGAGTTGTTCATGATTTTGAAATATATGCATATAGGTAGGGCTGGAGACTGGCATTTGAACTAGATGTAGGAAAATGTAGGACAACATTTTGATATCATTTAAAGGAAGGATATATGTACTGTGATTCAATTATGCATCTTTGAAATAGTCTATTTACTCCCTTTAACATGTATTCGTCAGCCAAGGCAATTAAACGTTTTTTACTCATATATGTATGTAGCAAGAATGGTCATATTGGGACCAAATCGTTTCACATACATTTTGGTTGAATGAATAAGAACTCTTGAACACTTGCGTGTTTCATCTAAGTACACTCTAAAAACTCCGGTAACACCATATGCAGGATGAAACAGAATTATGCCGATTCTGAATTAAATTCATCCTTTAATCCGGAAAACGAGGGATGAATTTATGCTTGCATTGCAAGTTAAATGTCATCTTGTACATTCTCAGTCCGGGCAGGTCAAATAAAATTTCTTTTTGCACTCAGGATTACATTATGGATTTTCCGGCAGCAAAGTGTTCCTGCATGCACGAACATTTTCAGTGACCGTTACATTTATATTGGGTATGCATTAAAAGCATGCTAGTAATGGCTGCCAAGTGTGAAGACATGCTTAGCAAAGCTGCTCAGTTTTTGATAACTTTTGAAATAATACCAATTAGTTATTCGGGATTCAGTTTTGGAGGACCTGAAGTGACACATCTGTACCAGCAGAAATTTAAAGGTAAGAAATATCTAGTTCATAAGTAATTATATTCACAGCATGCTTGAATGTATGTACATACAACGGTACGATGTTGAATATTATGAATAAACACAAAAAACTCACAGCTACGAAATAATTTCAATAATTTTTAGGATCATGCAAATATACAAATTTATAAAAAACAATATAAATATATATCATTTAGCTGTGAATTGTTTAAGTTTATTCATAAAATTAACCATCGTACCGTTTTATAGATACACATACATTTACCAAACATGTTGTGAATATAATTAGTTATGTGCTAGATATTTCTTACCTCGAAATTTCTGCTGATACAGATGTGTCCCCATCAGATACCTATCTTTACTTTGATCATGAGAAACCGTTTAAAATGATGTTGGATGGCTTTCAAATACAAGATGATTTGTTGGACGGCTAGGTTTGGTATAAGGGTTCATACATTCCTATTTTAATCCTGCAAGCATCCATAATTCAACTATGCTTACAGCATTAATTCCAAGTTACGCCAGGTATGCTTGAACTATACAAGAATATATTATTCCTGTTGGGATTGAATTTTTACTAGTATGCATAGCAAGATCAAATACTTCCTGGCCATGATACGTGTGCATATTCTTCCTGCTGGGATTTAAAAATCCTACCGGCCATGATTAAGTTCAGTCCGGAGTTTTTAGAGTGAGTTTATGTCTTGCAATTTGTTCACAGGGCCAAAATGTCCGAAAAATCAAACCGAGAGCTTAAATTTAGGAGAAAAGCAAGTATTATATTTGAAGTGTTCACGTAAAAATGGACTCAAATGATAACAGCCGTAACTAAGTTTTTGCGTGTCGATGAATATTAAATTAATGTGCTTCTATATTTAATCAGTTCAATGTTTCTACAGTTGAATAAAAAAATTATTATATTATTAGTCTGGTGTTTGCATGTTGTATTTCGATGAATTTAAGTTAGTATTCCTAATCAGCCTTGTTTGTCATTTCGGAAATTACATAACGGATAAAATCCGTTAAGTGCATACAACGGAAATTTCGTATAGCGGACAAATTTTACCGGTCCCCTGGGAATCCGTTATATCGCGTTTTGCCTGTATTACTATCACGTAATATTCATTTCTTTTGCAATGGTCAAGTAACGTCAGTCACTACTGGTGTACTGTATCTTGTGAATTGATAATTAGTACACATAATAAGATGGGCCTACAAGTGAGGGTTTGTTATTGAATGTATGCTGATTGTGCGATAATAAGTACACAGTTGGTAATAATAAAATACAAAACAAATTAATTTTTGTAACTAGTTTGTGGGATCACGGCTAGTGGTGACAGGTGTGGAGGTGGAATTTGAAAGATAATGGAACAAATTCCAATGTTTTAACTTCAATAAGACTACTTTAATTACTAAAACAGTACTAATAGCTAGAGAAAGCATTAATGATTAAAATAAAACGCCGAAAGCTTGGAAATGTTCTTTGATTAAACGTACTAGCGTTGGCCACGTCGTTGAGAAACATACAAATGAGCCTATAAATGTGAGCCAAATATACAAATGTGAGATACACAATACAATGCTATCAGGTTTTTCAAATTACATATAGTTCACGAAAACTAAACGAGATTGGACTTTTGTAGCATGAACATCCCCCACAATCAATTTTGGCACACAGAGTTCTACCCCACTAAAAAATTTCCATTCATATAAATTTTGCTGTGAACTACTGCGAGTAAAAAATGAATAATAATTTTGGAGTAGTTAAGAAAGCAATTTTAAGCGATGTTAATGTAAGATCTAAGATTAAACAGAATCAAGATTGGGTTACTTGAGTATATCCTTTCATATATTCTCCGGAAGTCATTCGTTTGTATATTCCAGACGTCAATACTAATTTTCAGAAAAAATTAGGGACAAAACTAGAAGAAAAGTTATAAGCATCCAATATTCTTGATGTAGCCCTGCAGAGTTTCTTGAGTTTGTAAGTAGAGCAAGTACCCCAAAAAAATGGGGTACTCATTTCCTAATGATTGTACACGTACCCATATCCGAAATTTCGAACCTACCAAAGTATACCCAGGTAGTATCCGAAATTGCTCGGGTACACTAAGTTGGTACCTGAGTAGTACCGATACACGTACCCGTTTACCCGAGTACTGCATTCCCATCTCCGTACCGAGCACTGATTAAAACTTCGAAATCTGTTCGATGTGGCCTCCCTTCGTGCACAATAAATATCAGGACAAGCACATGAAGCTCATGCAGACATTTCGATGCGAAAGTAAGTTCGAATCGAATTCTTTTAGCTGCATTATAGGTTAGCGAGTACAGATTACTATAAAGGCTAAATGACTTGGCGGTACAAGACCAACTAGCACTGCAAGCCAACTATTGTTGGGGATGCAAGGCAAATGTACGTTGCGATGATAGCAAATAGTACATGCAATGGCTATCTGCGCATTGCTATGATCATCGATGCATCTAGAGCGCGCGAATATTCTTACTATCGCTTATAAGGACAATATCCACTCTCTCAACTTAAAAGACTAGCCAAAAAGACACCGCCTTCGTCGGAGTGAGTGAAAATCATTTATGTGAACAACAATGACGCAGTCTAGTGTATTTTTGGCCAGTAATAAAATATTCCATTTTGCTTATATTCCAGTTAGTTCCACAGTTAAGCTTGCAAGTGTAATATGAAATTAATGAAACGGTTAAAATTGTTGATTGTGATCAAAACCGTGCCACTAGAAATGAAAGGGACAACGGCCAGGATGTAAAACCAAAAAATTCCATTATTTCCAAAAAACTCCATCCTGACCGTTGTCCCTCTTATTTACCGCGACACAATTTCACTTACAATCAGCAATATTGACCTTTTTATTGAATTCAATTTACACTGGTAAGCAGAACTTTCACTGGCATCACCTAAAATAGTAACAGGATGAAAATTTCGAAGTTGATTTTGGAAATTACCACCCTGTTATTATTCCATTCTTTTTTTGGTAATGTTACAGATTGATTTAATGTCAGATTTAAGTAGAGCTAGTTCTGGTGGTATTATTCTATCTAAATTTACGAATCTTCTGTTACGATTTGAGAAAGAAACATGTTTTGAGTTTGCGACCATTGACTGCATATTCACGTGTGGTGGTTCAAATTCGGGCAGTCGGATATTGTGGATTGGAATTCTAGAATTTTCAGGGATGAGGTTGTAAGTCTTGAGCTGTTCTTGACTCTGATTTTGATTGGTGTTATGATTTGAGAATGAATTTGAATTTCAGAAGTATCGTGGTTGGTGTCCACGTCCGCAAAATAAATAAAAAATGTGTACTCGTGGCAGGGCTGGAGTATTCGAAAAATATGGATACGATTCCGATTATGATTAACCCTTAAGTATTCCAATCCCAATTCAAATGTATTTGTTTCCAAAGATAAAAATTCCAATCCAATTTATTCGAATATTTTCTATGAATTCCAATATAATTCAAATACTTTAGTTATTAAATATCAATAAATGGAGGTACTAGATTCCCGAAAAACATTGTAACTTTGCAATTAAATTTAAACCAGAAAGTATCTAAATTCGGCAATTATGAATGAAAATATGCCAGCTCATTTTATAAAGGCATTACAGCTAATCTATACATGTATCATAACCGTATAAAACTTGTTGATTCCCTTTGTTTTACAATGATATTCTAGTAGTAAAACTGAGCTGCCTTTTCCCCTGACAAAATTAGACCCCTTTTTACCAATTGAGAAAATTACTGACAAATGAATTAATGACCAATTTATTTCCAGAAAAAAGTTATTATAGTCGCTCAGCGTCATTTTGTGGAGACAAACATAATAATAAATTTTGTATTCCAATGAGTAGTTATCCAAAAGTTATGTAATGGCTGACTGAAAACTTCTTTTGTTGTTTGAATTTACGAGAAAACGGATTTTTCGGATATTTAAGCATTGGATACAGTATTCAAATATATTTTGAACACTAATTCGAATACGGATATTTCTTTTCGATTCAATATAGATTTAAATACTTGAAAAAATATATTTACAAATACCAATTCCGATAAAAATACCAAAAATTAGGAATGAAATACCGATTCGAATAACCAGCCCTGACATGTGGGCATGAGGTTGCTACAGGACTGTCGAGAGGTAAGGTTGTGCTCATTCGAGCTCCCTTATCTTTGGGCAGATCTGCATAAAAACTTTGAGACACACAATTCTTTTTTTTTGTCTCCACCACCAGAGCCTCTCTGCTTGGAGAGTTGTGATCCCTGCCGTCAAGTTTCTACCGGGCGAGCGTCTTGCACCATAACGCTACCTTGTGCTGTTAGTGATTTGTCACCACCGAATCAGCACTTGTTTCCCGGGTAGTTTGCACCCGTAGACTTTTGTGACATTTTGATTTAGCAGTGATCGTCACGAATCCACGTCATTGCCTTTGTGGTATTGACTTGGGGGTGAGTGTCCAAAATCTGGCACATTCCTCAGGTACTGTATAAAGTGCAGAGGCTCACCTGCGTTTTAATCTAGTTAGAAAGCAGCTGGAGTCCCTGACATAACTTGAGTAGATTGCATATCTTAGTGAAGTAGTTGCCCAAATAGCAACGTAGGGATACGAAATCGGATAAGCAAATTCAGGAAAGTGAACATCTCACGCTCACTCTTCCAATGATATTCGTAAATTAACATGTTCGACAGGGTAATCTGCAATGGGCCTACTGATGGCCTAAGTAGTGTACCATAATTTTGCTTGTGGGACCCCTAAAATACATACATACTCGCAGCCATTTGGTTATATTGAGGTACAGATAAGTTGATCCTAAAATCTGGTACCGATTTTGCCGAAATTGGACCTAGATGCAGAGTTGAGGTTTTCACTGTAATATATATTATGCTTTGAACTGCAGACAAAAATTGAAGCATGACATCTTCGCTAACTTTCTTGTTAGGAAGTGTGAAAATGAGTGGGTTTCCATCACAGTTGTTGAGTTTAGAGATATCTATTTCTTCATTCAAGGAAGGGGATAATTTAAACTTGTCCAGCATACACATGTAATTTGCATGGGACATCCGCTCTTGTATTTCAAATATCGGTGAATTAAACGTCTTCAGGGTCGCAATCTAATACAATGTCAGTAAATTGAGCATTATTCTCGTCAAAAAACTGAATACCTTTCTCTCGTGTGAGATTTGAGCACTCCTCATTTCTTGTTAATTTTGTATTACTTGTTGAGTTAGTAGTAGCTTTCCTCTTTCCAAGTAGATTTGCAAGTGTGTATACTAGATGTGTAGTGAGCTAATTATGGAACTATAATTAAAAATTCCTTAAAAACAATTTAATTGCTCATTCTCACTTTCTCACTGTTGTACTAACTGTACACTTGTAATTGCAGAGCACGCCGACGAAATCCAAACAACTTCAAATTTATGTACTGTTCACACTCAATGGTTCACTTCAATAATTCCGTGACATTTTTGTTCCACTTAAACGCTCGGAGAACCTTGATGTTGTTAGCAGCATTTACATATTTTATATCTCTAATATTACTGAGTATTAAATAGGTCAGAAATATTTTTTTATATTATTTAGATTATCGTTGTATGCAATTCCAAAATATACATTATTACTAGTATCCTTCCCAGAATTGTCTGTAGCTATATACTTAATAATTAGGGAGTTTTTTATAATGTATCCTATACATTTTTGGGGGCTAGAATCTTTTAAGAGTTTACTTTTTGTAGTGTCAAATATTAGTTGTGAAGGGTAGCCTTGTTCTAGAAATTTATTCATGAGAAGCTTCAGCTGGCTTGTTCTTTCATTTAGTTCCGAGCATAGTTTTATGATTCGAAGGTCCGGTGAGTAAGGTAGATCCTTTAAAAGATGTTTGGGATGGTTAGAACAGTAATGCATATACAGCTGTTTAGCCATTGGTTTGGTAAATATTGACGTGGAAAGTCAATTATCTTCAGACAAATAGTTACTTCTAAAAAGTCAATTTTAATAAATCAAATCAAATCATAATCAAATGATTGTGCCCGTACACAGATACGAAATTTATTACTAAAAAGATTATTTTGGAAATTACCAACCTGTTATTATTCCAGTTAATTCCAGGGACATAGTTCAGCTTGCAGGTGTGAATTGAAAACAATACAGAACTATGTCGCTAGAAATAAGTGACAGTAACCAGGATAGTAATTTTCAAAAAAATAATTTCCAATATTTTCATGTAATTCAAAGGGAGAGCACACCGTTTCGTCAACTCCTCTTGTGACTGCACGTCTGAATTGCGCAGGCAACGGCAGTTGCATCGGGCAACTTGCTGAGGGGTACCTTCCACAGGTTGAGCTGCATTTGAATTGCAAATGTCTGGAGAAATGCCGGTCCATTAAAATAACGGGCGCTTTGTTGCAATTCATGGCCGGTTATTCCACTTGCACGTAGGTCCGTGGGGTTGAGGATTTCGGGTACGTGATGCTAAGAATCTGGAGGCATGCGCTGCTGAATCTTAACGATTTGGTTGGCAATGAAAATTTCCTTGGACTGGACCTGCGACCGAATCCAACTCCAGACAATGATGGAGTCCGTCCAACAAAAGTGCTCCTGAATTGAGTCGGGTAGTGAGTTACTGACGACTTCCATTAAATTGGCGAGAAGCTCAGAGGAATTCAGTAAGAATAAATGTGAATAAGTGTTGGAGTGAGAGAGGCGAATTTAAACACGCACATTTAAAGACAAAGAACAAAACTCGTGAACTATTAATCTCCCATGCTCTGTTCATTATTGTCATTTTGGATTCATGTAAAATTTTGTCCGATTTGCATTATAAACTTTCCTTGTCACGTGAAGCGCACATGAAACTAGTACTCATTTCATGATGAAAGAAATTGCAGACAAGAACCCAGCTGACGCCCTTTTGTACGGTTCAAATTTCAAGAAAAAACTTGAAGCCGCAGAATCTGTAGCGAAGGAGGGCGTGAAACGCCAGTGGGTAAGTCACGTCTAAATTCTGAAAGTTCCAACCGACTGCAGTCGTTTAAGCCTTCTAATGCTTTAAACTTCAAGTGCACGCGCTATCCGGAGAACCAGACGCGACAAGCGTGGGCAGCAATATCATCTGGAGCGGAGCCCCTCGCAAAGGAGTGGCGTTTTAACTGACACTAAATGTAAATATGCGGGTAGGCTAAAAAAAATGGCGACTTGGCGAAATATCACTGACAACAGGGATATTTTAAGTTGGATTCAAGGCTATGAACTCCCATTAATTTCGACGTCTTCTCAAGCTAGTCGTCCTGCTGAGCTCATCCTATCAACAGACGAGGATACTAATATGCAAGAAGCAATCGACTAGCTAATTTTGTCAGGTACAGGAACGAATTGCAGCGCCGTGAAGAGCCAATACTTGCTCAAATACGCTTAGTTCCTAAAGCTAATTCAAATAAGAAGCGCTTTATCCGCAACCGGAAAAGCTTGAATAAGTTTTTGGAAGTCATGCATTTTAAAATGGAAGATATCCGTGTGGTATCACGACTAGACTCAAAGGCTGATTATATATATAAGCTTGATCTCTGGGATGCTTATTTTCTGATTCTTATTGTCGAGAAACAGAAAATATCTGTGTTTTACACAGATCCGTGTTTTTTACAGGAAAAACGTATGAATTTTCTTGTCTTCCATTCGGTCTTTCTGTTGCCGTTCACTCTGGACTGGTAGGAATATTTCTTTTATGCGTTCCCAATGGTTGGTATCATACCTAAAGTCCTTCAAAATATAAGGGAGGACAATACCACAGGAATTGTTATTGTACCGAATTGGCATACTCAGCCTTGATACCCACTTAATCACTCCGGTGGAACAATTGACAACCAAACTTTCAACGTTGTTAGCAATTATCAAGGCCCATAAAGTGCAAAAATTTGTCGTATCAAAGTCATGACAGTAAGTTGCAGAGCAATTATATGAACATTTTCATATCTGGAATAATAAAGACTTCCCGAGTGAATCGTCATCAGCCAGTGACACATATTTCCAACTTCTCGAGATGGAGAAATTTGCGCTGACACAGTACTAATGGAGTACATTTGAAGAACGGAGACTGTCAGAGGCAACCCATCTAAGTTGTTCCTATCCATCTCTAGATCATACAAGTCAGTTTCCGCTCAGACAATAGAAAGATGGATAATGGCGGTCCACCAAAGGAGTGCAATCGACACAATTTTTTCTTCTCACAGCTAGCAATTCTTCAGCAGCTGCTAAGGGAATTAACATCGAAACAATCGGACAAGGATGGACCGCTTCATCGACTGTTTGCAAAAGTTTACAAGCAACCGATTATAAATCGTTCTGAGTTTGCTGAAAGTGTTTCAGCGTCAATACTAAATTAGTATCAATTACTGTTGAAGTAAGTAATACAATTTCCGGAGCAAAATTTATCATGTGCTACGGTTTGTATTCTTTAAAAAACTGACTTGTAATTAGAGCTACTTTTGGGATCGGGATACACCCGGGAATTGGGTTGGGGATCGGGAACGGGTTCGAGTTCGGGTGCCAAATTAATGTTCCCAAATACTTTGGGACCAGGTTCAGGAACATGTTCAGCAGACCCGGGATTTCGGGACCGGGTTTGGGAACGGGTTCAAGCTTGATGAAGGTAATTGTGTTCCCGACGGGAACCGGGAACATCTTCGTTCCCAAACCCGTTACACTCTTCATGTTCCCGGGAACGACGCATCCATCTAGCGGAGAAATGCCCGGCTTCCTTCATGAAAGTGTTGAAATAATAATTTTACGTACGCGGATTGAGCCGTTTCCCATTTTGTCAGTTGGCATCGCACAGTAGTGATTTCCACCTACTAGTACTAGTACTCTAACTTGCAAGATGAAAGTCATTGCAAAATCGTAACGGTGGGAATCGTTTAAGCAGTCTTCCTGCAGCCTCTTCGGCAACGCAGACCAGAATCTTAGTATAATGACCATTTTTAATAGTGGCTACATCTATTTTTGCATGGTGCGCTTTGCATAAGTATTGTTGAATCAATAAAAATGTGAAGAAAAAAATGGGTTTACACTAACTGCACTGGTCCCGGGAACGAGTCCGGGTTCAAGGGATTCGGGATTGGGAGCAAAGTTTATCTGATTCCGGGTTCGGGATCGGGTTTAAGATCAACGATTTAAACATTTTATGTCTGGGGTTTCGTGCACCCGATCCCAGTATTTCGGGAACGGGTTCGGGTGTGAGTCCGAAAATATCCATGACCCGATTTTCGGTTTCGGGAATGGGATCAAACTTTTCATTCCCACAAGTAGCTCTACTTGTAATATAGAGGACGAGTAGTGAAATATAATTAAGTGATAAAACTAAACTTACCTTTAAGTTTAATCATAATTATGTGAACGTACTCGTCCGAATATATTACACCCACCCAAACCCGACGTCATTGTTAATCTTTAGTTAAAATGCTTTCCTGAGCAAACCGTAGGGATTTAAATAATAATGAACAGAGCATGGGAGATAGAGGCTTCATAACACGAAATACCATAGCAATGCGTTTAAACAACCGTTTTACCAGTCAAACACCTTAAAAACAGTTATACAATTCAAAATTGAATGATTCCCAGGCATTTTTTTATCAAACAAACGTACTCAAGTTCGTCTGAAGCAAAAATTCCAGGAGTATATCAATAAGCCGTTACGGTTTCTTATTTTGCATATACCTATGTATGTACTTCATGCATTTGCAGGGTTTCCAGTAGCACGCTCGTTGCTTTATTTGTGACGATCTGTTGTTGTTAATTGTACGAGCGAAGACTTTTAAACAGCGGAGGGCTTCTTTACAGACGTCCTCCCTTCGTCTACCGTTTTCTGTTAAAATTATTCCTTTTATCCTGCCTTTATTCAGCCTTCCCGAATTAATTCAGCCAATCTGCCTTCCCTTCCCATTCCCAACTCTCTTGAAAATTGATCTCCCGCTTTCAATGAAGGTTTCATTGAAGGCTGGACATTGGTCTGGCTAATTTAGCTATGGGTTGGCCCAATAAAGCCATAGACCAACTCACAAGAGTTGTTGCAATCAGGGTTACGGAATTTAATCAGGTTAGGTTTTGGATTGGATTAAGGGACTAATACGAAAAATTCATATCGTTTGGATTAGATTAAGGGATTTGCCAGTAAAAACGCCAAAAACTGGATTTGGATTACGGGAATGGAAATAAAAAGTTAACAATTTTGATTTGGATTCAGGCATTATTTATTATTTAATAATCTGAAAACTCGAATTTGATTAACTATTATAAGGGGGCATGCATAAATTATATAACGCTTAGACGGTCGGTGGTGGTTTTTCTTAACGTTACGCTAACGTTACGCACAGTAGGTAGTACCTGTGCACTCGTTTACGTAACGCAATATTTGATTAGACCCGATTTTAACGCGTAGGCATTGTTGGTATATTTAGTGAAAACATTTGTGTATAATGTGCCCTTTCACAGAATGCGATGTAGCTATATTGGAATAAAAGTTGGATTAACACAATAAGGTTAATGGGAGTATTCCGATATAATTTTAGCACTAATTATTTAAGTTATGCATAAATTAATTATCATTGCATATGTATGATAGTGGAGGTTAGATTACGTTAGGTTAGCGTTACGTATGCGTTACTCGGGGTCAGAGGTGGTCAAAAATGTGGCAAATTAGCGTTATATAATTTATGCATGCCCCCTAAGTTGAATTTAAACATTTGTTTTCGATTATCAGCCTGGAAACTTTAGAATGTACGTTATACATCGATAGATTGATCCAAAGAATTTGGCTTCCTCTAACGGACTAATCAAAATATATCAAAATAATTTAATTACAAGGTTTAATGCGTTCGCAACGATTAAAGTAGATTTTTGCACTGTTGGGTGGAAGAAGTGTAATAAGCTTACACAACAGAGGAATCATTTGATTTGAATTCTTAAAAATCCACCAATAATATACATATGCGTTTTTTGCATATATTTATTAATGCATTATATAGTGTTTGTCCATACTAATTTCCATATCAACAGTTTCAAAAAACTGTCCATCGAGAATTTACAAACCGTTTTTCTTGGGTTTGAGGCATTTTTATTTTTCCAGCTCACTACACTTGTATTTGCTGTAAGTCTATACTAAATTAGACTATTCTTCGGCATTATATTTATTACGAGCATTACGCAGCTAACTATTGTTGGCCTAGCAAGACAAATGTAAGTTGGGATGACAGTAAATAGTTACATGCCATAGCTAGCTGCAAAGTTCTATGGTCGTCGATGCATCTAGAGCATAGATGGGCGTTTTTTAATCCCTCCCCCTGACCTCACGAGGTATGTAAAAAAATCTTGTCGCACTCGCTCTCACCCGTAACCCTCACGATACTTCGCGCTGGAACTCGCACTCAGTCTTGTGAGGGCCTAATCTAAATCATAAGGACTCTCCCTCGGCCTCATGAGTCCATAAGTACGGCCTAACTTCCAGTGCATTGCAATCTTGCTATCACGGACTCGTGACGGTCTACTCTTAACAACAAGCACTCACTCTCGCCCCTCGAGTCTGAGGGCGAGTAGAAGCGTCGCTTATCTTGAAGGTTTAGGCCATAGCGAGTGCAATAGACTTAACTGCTAACCTCGTGAGGTGAGAGCTAGGTATAACTAATTACCCACCAATGGCGTGAGAAGTGCGAAAAGTCCTATCACGTGAAATCTTGTCCTGATCCGTGGAAACGTTGCGCAGTGAATTATTTGTCCCGCCTCGTCAAACCGTTGTCAAATATTTGTCCCGTCTCGTCAAAAAGTTGCCCAGTCAATTACTTGTCCCTTGAAAAATGTATTCCATTTGGTTTCGTCACCTCAAATAGTTATCCCATGCAGTCCAGTCCGTAAGTTCAGTATCACCCAGTTAAGACGTTCAAACATTCACTTAATTCTTGAGACCTTTAGCTAATTCTTCTGAACTTTAGCTAATTCTTAAGATCTTGAACTAATTCTACAGACTCGTTTATGGAAAAACGTACAGCAAAGAGGAAATGTGAGAATTATCTCGCGGGATTTAATACTGCTGTTCGAACTTCGTGAGGGCCAGCTTTTAGTACTCACCGTCGCCCTCGTTTTAGTACGTACATTTTGCTATGCCTCGCCCTCATTTGCTGAGGGCCTTCTTTTATGATGGGAACTCGCCCTCATCCCTCAAAAATTGAGGGCGAGGGAAGAACTCATACCTCGTGAGGGGCCCATCAATGTACCTGTGCCTTCAAATAACTTTTTCGCGGACACTTGGTTAAAATATGACAACTTCAATATGTGTCGACATTCCACCCAGTTCTGAACGTACGGAACTTTTGGATAGCTTAGAAAGTTTATGAAATTTCCTACAACATAGCGTTCAAAACAATTTGTAAAAAAAATTTTGAAATAAACTGCTGTATTCAAAATAGTGCCCTTTATTGGTGCAGGTTTTACACAGGTATTTGGGTAATGGTACATATTGTTACATCTGCCCCCCATCCTCGGTTAAGCATGAGATCGGTTCGGATAAAACACAAATCCGAACCGAACCGAAGTTTTCGGTTAATTTTTTGTCAAAATCCAACCCGAACCGTTTTGTTCGGATAAAACAATTCTCCTATCCGGAACCGAACCGCCATACATCGGTTCGGATAATTTTTATAACCGAACCGTTTGTCGGTTATCCGAATAACCGAAACATATTGCACATTTTACCAGTGAAAACTTCATTCGAAACAGATACATGTTTATTAAAATCTTTTATGAAAATCTTTGTTTAAAGAAAAATGTCGTTCAAACTTAAAACAATTATTACATTAATTTTTATCAAATTCTACCTATTATTTAACTTCAAATGACAACTAAAAACCTAAGGACCAAATCTCCAGTAAGAACAAATGGTCCCAATCCTCACTTTTCATCTTTTTTTGAAGGATCATTGCTCGCGGTAGTTTCTGCTCTTATTATGAAGTAGGAGGTTTCCACTGATGGCATATTAGTTGTAGTAATAAGGCACTTATTTAATTCAACCTAAAAATTAAATAATGCTGTTTCAAATAATTGTGATGTGATATAGGATGAAGAAATGTATGCCTGCTCGTGGTCCATGCGTTGTGCTTTCTAAATATATTACAGATAATAAAGAAACAATCGTTTGTCTCGAGAAATTCATGCTACAGCCGTTCTCGATTACGATTCCCAAAAAATTTAGGAACGAAATTCAAAATCGGTTATCCGTCGGTTTAACCGAACGGTTACATTTACTTAATCCGAACCGAGCGGATAAATTCATATTTAAAACCGAACCGATCCGAAACCGATATCCGGTTAGGCATTGAAGTATCCGAACCGTTCGGTTATTTCAATTCGGTTACGACTTTTCTAACCGAACCGTCGGTTTCGGTTAACCGATGGTCGGATAACCGCGTTAAACCGAACCGATCTCATGCTTATCCTCGGTTGAGAATGAGTGGGACTTGATGTATCCCGGGTTCGGGCGCCTTATCCCTGTTCGTGATGTGCATGATGTTGGTATGCCGCTAATCACTATAAGGCGTTTGTTTGCTTTGTATTGATTTCTGTGTGTAGTTCACTTTATTCTGCCAATTATAACTGTTCCTTAACACTGAGATAATCTACATTAAACACTTAACATTTAACACAAATTATGGTAATGGATGATTTCCATTTCTGGAAACTGTCTTCGTTCTTGCAATCCATTACGTATAGGATTTGCTGATGTCCTTGCGGGGTCTATTCCGGATGGAATGGACCCATCATAAACATTATCCATTTATGTATATCTTATGTATTATTTCATGTACTTTGTAGTATCTCCTGTTCTTTTGTGGAGAAAGTCAGTTTATGTAATTTATTGTTGATCGAATATAACATTTTATAGATATTTCTATCAGGTTGTACTGTGGGAATTTTTGTATAAATGTACCAATCACTGGGCTGTAGAGATGGGTAAACAGTCCACTCCATACCCGTATTCCCTATCCTACCATTTTACAATCTAACATTTGTCAGAATATATTGATACGGATGAAATCACAATGTTGTCCAACTAATTTCAGATATGGGTACACTTTCATATTTCCCTAGTACTATGTTATTATGTGTTGTATTACAGAAATGACCTTGATATTTGTTCATTCAGCATTTATAACGGATCGTTGTTGTTACCTTGCTTTGTTAAGATCGTTTGGATCAATTCCTATTCTGCGTTCATTAAAGATGACAAGAAATGATGAGTAACCTTGTGCAAAGTATGATTTTAAGAAATGTTTGGTGGAGTGCGAGTTGTGCACTAGTTGTGGAAGAAATGGTTGCCATTAAAATTAAAATGTTTGATTTTACTTTCTTTTTCCCTAAAGAAGTCAAGCACTTTGACATTCGACACCATTATATCAGGTTTGGTAGTGCTTATGAAATTTAGTAAAATTGGCTGAAAACTGTGGTAAGATAATCCGAGATTTACAATTACATAGAACAAGCAAAACATGTCATGTTTGATGAAGACATGTGCATCAGAAAACAAAATGGAAAATGCCGGGATGGCACTTATCAGAATCAATGTCAATAACTATGAATTTCCTGACATAAAGATACTTTATTTGGAATTGGGATGAAACACTGGTTACTGAAATGGCTAGTTGGTAAGATGTTACGTACCTTTTCAAGATATTATGCATCGGGAATCCGTAGCAATTATAGCCTATTGAAATTCTTTCTTATGTATGCCAAAATATTTCCTTTGAATTAAAATATGACTATAGAAAAATCATCAAATGACTTGATAATACACTATTACATGACATATGCGACGGTAAGTTCTGATGTTGTTATATAGGTGTAATATAAAGTTACAATTAGGTGTCTGTTTTTGATCTTATTGTCAGCGTATGACTGCAGTATTGCCGAGTTTTCTAACTATGGTCAGATTTTCATAAGCGTTTCCGTCAGGTTTTCGGGTTTTATTTGTGGCTGCTTGTGTGCTAGACCTGATAATAGTGTACTCGTACTTACTTATCGAAACTCAAGTAAATGTGATTGATGGTACATTGTGTCTGCAAACTTAAGTTAACTGAGCCGCAATTCTGATGACGAACGAAGAGAATTTGATGGAATCTGTAATTAATTACTATGAGTCAAGTCACTATTCCTGGCAGTATTCTTGTGATCGTTCGTGTTTCGAAATTCGTGTTTGTATACGTACTTTATATATTCTTTCGTATTGACCTTACTAAACTAGGGTCGGGTATGCTTTCCTGAAGTATGCCCTCCACTGAGTTCATGAACTAGGGTTCAATATAAAGATTATGAGGTTGTCCAAACCCCAGGGTTGGTTTGGTTTAAACCAAATGATTTAAACCATGGTTTAAACCAAACGTTTTTTTTATAAAAACCAATGGTTTAAACCAAACACCTAAAATTTTAATATTTTCAATCCAAAATGCTTATATTTCGTCTAGCACAAAACTTGTGCAGTTACTGTGATATTGTGTAGTTAAACTTTAGTGAAGTAAATAATACTATTAGCTTTTAGTCTTGTACATTTAGAAATTCGGAATCGTTTGTAAAATTAAAAATGCCAAACTTGTGTTTATGCTGCAAAGTTATCGTTAAAATTATATCTAAATTATTAAATATTTATTGCTTTGTGATACTTACTGAGTTTGGGAAATAAGTAAATTTGTTCAAATTCACATGTTTTTGCATATTAATAAATGTTTTGGATTGAAAATTTGTTTAAACCAAAAAAACCTGGTTTAAACCAAAAAAACCCGGTTTAAACCAAAAAAACCTGGGTGCTTGTTTTTTTTGAAAAAAACCAAAAAAATCCCCAACCCTGCCAAACCCACTACTACAAAAAACGTACGATTCGATCGTCTTAGCTACTGCCTCTTTCTACTACATAACGCATATTATACGTGTGATTATATTCCGATTCTTTATTCAATCTTGCCTCGAATTCCGATCAGATCCGACTTTCTTGGTAAAGGGCATGTCTGATTGGATTCACTCCTAAATACCTTACAGCTCATAGATCCGTGGGTGCTATCCTGGATGAGACAATTTGTGACCAATATGACTTGTCTTCGACGTATGGTTATTGTTTTGCTCAAGGGATCATACAATGTAAATGACTCCTTTTGATCTTTTCGTACTAAGCTTGGTTTGGATGAACTGGAAATAACTATATTTTCGATACTCAATGAGCACAAAGGTGTATGCAAGAGAGAGTTGTTACTCTCCAACCTAATTATCTGTTATTACTCCTAAATGCTCCTGCAAGGAAGAAAGTTTTCACCTTCTTTTCTAACTCTCGTCGTTATATCTGTGTAATATAATATTTGTTTGGGTTATTGACATTGAGGGTGCCCAATACATGTAGGCACCGTAAGTGCTGGTCTAGGGTTGACTAGTTATGTACCTTAAAACTTTCTTTGGAAATTTCGCACGTATGCTACCCTTGTGGGTTTGTACTTCTCTTCCTCACCGGTACCTGCATGGTGCTTTCCTACAAGAATCTTTATATCATAACAAAAATTCAACACTAGCCTCTATTACAATTACGTACTTGTATTAAACTGTTAACGATGTATGCAAGTGTTTCCGGAGATCAAAGCAAGCACTGCTCCAGAAGTTGTTTAGCATAAAATGAGATTTGAGGGTTACAAGGGATGAGGTACTTGACCTGGTGAATCCTTTTATGGGCTAAGTAGAAATGATATGTAGGTTCATATGATGTAAATTGGGTTATGAACCTGAAAACTCCAAAACAATGGTCATCAGTAGTTGTCGGATATTTGCTTTCTATCCTTCGTCTAATGCTGCCGATGAAAAGGAAAAGAGAAAATTTCTCCCTACTACCTATTCACTCATTACGAAAGAAAGTCCAAATGCGCTGTCCTTTACTGATACTGTTCGTTTGGCTGTTTTATGAGCATTACACAATTAACTTTATAACCCTACTAAACAATTACGATGGGAGCAACGGAAATAACTGAGCTTGCAATATGGTGGCAAGTAATTTCTACTTCACAAATTCTTTTGAAATCAATGGAAAGCTGTACAATGAGTTAGTTGATTGTTTAGCCAAATAGTACTTAACCGTTTTACTGAATTGTGGCACACAACTACGGTGTGTTTGAAGAAAAACATTTTTATCCCAAATTGTTCAACCTAATTTTCTGTGCTATTCATTATGGCTACAGGTCTTCACTTGATACTAGACTTTTATACTTGTTATGATATACGTGTTTGCGTGCTACGTGGATTATGATGGTATAATTATAAACATGGGGTGATATGAAAAAATAACTTATGTAACGTATAACAATGATTTATGTAAACTCGGTTCTATAACTCTTGATACTCGTTAATGGAATTTGTGAATGAGACTGTCGATATTTACTATGCAAGGTGGATCTGAAAATCTTGTACATGGAAGTTGGAATATTATTCTAGGTTACAACTAACTATTCTAATTTATTCTATCCTAAAATTATGTCATGTATAAAATAAATAATTTAACCATTTATCCATGCAGTTTGATGAATGTTGTTGTATTGGTTTAGTTGTTTTCTTTCTTCTTTCTTGCGTTGTCACTGTTGCCTGAATCCCTAGATCTGCAACGTGGTCCTGCTGGTCTGCCGGTTGGCATTGGAAGTAACAAGCCTCGCTAGTTTGCATCCTATTAATTGCGCCACCGAGTTTTTGACTAATGCTGCGGTATCAACATTGTCTAACTCCTGGTCCCGTACTAGTTGATGGCTGCCTTTCTTCCGCATGCTTCTGATCCGATAAAGGATAATAGTTGTGATAATGATAATGAGTGTCGAGACTCCTCCTATGGATCCAATGACGAGGACGGTGTAGTCCGCCTCCGGTGGTGGAACCTCATTGGGTTTCCATTTCGCCTCTAAGAACTCCTGTACCCATGGTGGGCGTTCGTCCTGTGACCTTGGCTGCATCAGCGGCTGCTGAGCTTGCCTCATGACCATCTGTTGAATGCTGCATCAGCTCCTGGGCCTTAACGTTTGGTGCTCTGGGTCGTACTGGACCACCTGGAGCCGTCCGTCTTCCTGGTGGTGTAAGATATGCACTTCCGGATCCTTTTGCATCATGGCTGGCTGAGGCCGTGATGGCTGTTAATCCCACTGCTAACGCTGGTAGCATGGATTTTGCCAACCATGTTCCTCCTGCCGCTCTTCCTGCTTCGATCAGCGGTGGTATCGGGTCTGGGTTGGGCCTTGGTAAAGGCTTGCCGTCCACTATTACGTCCGTCACAATAAGCAACATTGTGAGGCACAAGAGTAGTTGATACTTCATGTTGATTTGGATTCCGAAAAAATTCTCCTGGTAAATCTTGAGTGTTCACTGAGTAGTCTCAAGTATTGAGCTATCTAGAGTGATGCAGGTGATTATGAGAACTCTCGGTTGAGATCCTCCGTCTTATACTCCTTTTTTTGTTGACTGTTTACATGTTTTCCGAATGCGGAAAGAATTGTGACGGTCGAGATCTAGGTTAAGGTCTGACCTGTAACTTCCTGTGGCGTAACTTATTACATCCTAGGATTATGAGATCATTTGAATAGTTAACCATTTTTGTTTGATTTTTTGATACATTTTGTTATTTTTTTTTTGATTTTCTCTTATTGCTACTGTTTTTGTTGACAGTAATGCAACATCCGCCGTAAATCCCAATGGTTGATGTCACATAAGGTCATGTTAAAATGCAACTACGCTAGATCATTCCTTCGCAGATATGACCTAATCTACATTCCCCTCAGGAATTTCTCCCGTCATTGGGTAATTTTGCTCCCGCTGGTTCTTTTGGTGGCCATAACCAAGCTGTTGGTGGTCATGCCGACGTCCTCCTTGTTAGGTTATTGACGTTCTTCTTTTTGGTTTGAAGGCCCCTCATGGGTGACCTTCTCCGAGTCGTCGTCCCTTCTTGTCCGAAATGACAATACGACGAATGGGTGGGTCTCGCTGGGGTTTTGTCCACTCTCCGCGTGATACCGTTCCTTCCTTAGTTCTCGTACAAGATGTTCTCTCTCCGTTGGTATCGAGATGGAAAGGTATCGGATTTGTCTTGATATTTTAACTGGGTCCCTTCTGAGTGTGTTTAGCGCCACGTGTTCGGGGTCCCGTAGGATGATTTCGACGTTCGTTCGCTCTCCCAGCGTTTGGACCAGATTTTCCAACTCTCGCTCCGCTAGCCTGGCTTCCACTACGATGGATTGCCAAAATGGCGTTTGGAACGTTTCTATGGCTTGATTTACCACATGTATTGGAGTTAGTCCTGGTCTCCGTTCATCTTCTTCTCTCATGATGTAGGGTTGGTAATGGGGTCCTTCTGGTCGTTCGCTGATTCCTTCCCGTATCCGGTGGAATTGTTCCTTTTCCCAGATTCTGACTGTTACAAGCTCGTCCAAGTATAGGAATTTCCCGGCCCCTCGGGGTTTCCGCATGGTAATTATTCCTCCAGTCTTTCGTCGTGCATGAAGTGGTGTTGTTTTCTCTGCTTCGACTGCACAAGTCATTGCGAACATCCACTCTTCCCATTGTCCAATTTCCTGTAAAATTTCCGAGATTCGGTTGGGTCGGGATCCGGTGCTCTGGTTAAGTGACCCTAAACGCTGCCATTCGTCAATCGCTTCTTCTTGTTGGTATAGCGTTGTCATCCGTTCTGCCATGCTCGCGAATTCCGTGAAACTGAGTAAATGCGGAGGTATGTTAGTTAACATCTCCAATTGGAACCAACCTTGTAATTTAAACCAACTCTATAGATATTTGCATCATCGCATTTTCCTGATCAGAACGAATTTGTGATGGGAAATAGTGCAACAATCTATATATGTATGTTCTGCAAATTTTGACCCGTTAATCATATTTATGTATGATTTAAATTGATCTACCCACTAATTCTTTAGAACTTTTTGATTTTTATTCATCATCCGGGTAATGCCTTCATCTTTATTAGAAATCGCCAACCCACTGTAAATCCGCCAATTCGTATTCAAATATTTTAAATATAATCAGTGTTTGGAATTTTCCCGTCAATCGCTTAATCCAGTCCAAGTGTTTGGAAATTTCCCGTCAATCCCTTCATCCAGTCCAAGTGTTTGGAATTTTCCCGTCAATCCCTTAATTCAGTCCAAGTGTTTGGAATTTTCCGTCAATCCTTTAATCCAGTCCAAGTGTTCGGAATTTTCCCGTCAATCCCTTAATCCAGTCCAAGTGTTTGGAAATTTCCCGTCAATCCCTTAAATCAGTCCAAGGGTTTGGAATTTTCCCGTCAATCCCTTCATCCAGTCCAAGTGTTTGAAATTTTCCCGTCAATCCCTGAATCCAGTCCAAGTGTTTGGAATTTTCCCGTCAATCCCTTAATTCAGTCCAAGTGTTTGGAATTTTCTCGTCAATCCTTAAATCCAGTCCAAGTGTTCGGAATTTTCCCGTCAATCTCTTAATCCAGTCCGAGTGTTTGAAATTTTCCCGTCAATCCCTTAAATCAGTCCAAGTGTTTGGAATTTTCGCGTCAATCCCTTAATCCAGTCCAAGTGTTTGAAATTTTCCGGCCAATTCCTTAATACAGTCCAAGTTTTTGGAATTTTCCGTCAATCCAATCCAAGTTATCGAAATTTTTCCCGTCAATCCCTCAATCCAATCCAAGTTATTGAAATTTTTCCCATCAATCCGTCAATTGTTAATGAAGTTTTTTCGGTGAATCCGTCATTCTTATCCAAGTTATCGAAATTTTTCCCGTCAATCCCTCAATTGAATCCAAGTTATCGAAGCTTTTCCCGTCAATTCCTTCATTCAATCCAAGTAATCGAAGTTTTTCCAGTCAATCCCTCAATCCAATCCAAGTTATCGAAATTTTCCCCATCAATCCGTCAATTGTTAATGAAGTTTTTTCCGTAAATCCGTCATTCTATTCCAAGTTTTCGAAATTTTTCCCGTCAATCCCCCAATTAAATCCAAGTTATCGAAGCTTTTCCCGTCAAACCCTTAATCCAATCGAAGTTATCGAAATGTTTCCCATCAATCCGTCATTTGTTAATGAAGTTTTTTCAGTGAATCCGTCAATCTAATTGAAGTTTTCGAAATTTTTCCCGTCAATCCCTCAGATGAATCCAAGTTATCGAAGCTTTTCACGTCAATCCCTTCATTCAATCCAAGTTATCGAAATTTTTCCCGTCAATCCGTCAATCCAATCCAAGTTGTTTAAACTTTTCCCGTCAATCCCTCAATCTAATCCAAGATTTCGACATTTTTCCCGTCAATCCGTCAGTCCAATCCAAGTTATCGAAATTTTTCCTGTCAATCCCTAATTCCAATCCAAGTTATTATAATTTTTCCCGTCATCCCAATCCAAGTTATCGAAATTTTTTCCGTCAATCCCTCAATCCAATCCAAAATATCGAAATTTTTCCCATCAATCCATCCAAGTTATCGAAGTTATTCCCGTTATTGAGAAGTGAAATGGCATAGTTTTGCTACTGTGTAGCAGTAGTAATTGTTACTGCTATTATTTTTAATTGAAGAAAGTGAAATTATTTTATTTAGCTATTTTTGTCATTTCTAAGTTATTTGACAATAGCAAAAGTACTGAATATTACTTTCATAGTAATAATTGTAAGGCAAGTATTATGAAATGTAGCATAGCAAGCGTATGTAAGTATTAGTACATTGATCTGGTTAAGATGCAATGATGACTAACGCTTGTAACAGAATGCATTAAGACACGGAACTGTTAACATCTCAATAAATACTCTTGTTAATCTTTAGAATAGTAATTCTTGTATTCGGTCAAGTCAATTACTTAAATACATGTGCAATCAGTAACTTTCATAGTAAATCAAACTACATCGGTGCATTAATATCTGTTTATGCTGTAGCGTAATGAAAGTCCGTAGATATTAACGACGATAATTGAATAGGAAAGATTGTAGTTTATTCAGAAAGCCGAATGTGAAGAAGTGGAGAGAGAGAGAGAGGGAGAGTAAGAGTTGAGAGAGTTAGTGCTGTCGCACGTTACTGCTAGGGAAGCACGGGAATGGGCTACCCTTATATACTGGCACGAGAGTGTGCGTTACTGTTAGGGAAGCATGGGAACGGGCTACCCTAATGTATTGGCACGAGAGTGTGTCTCAGCCTGGTAAAGGTAACGGTTAGGTGGGAACAGGATGATTCCAGTTCCTGCAGGTTCAGACAGGAATGAACAGGTTCGTTCAGGTTAAGACAGGAATGAGCAGGTGTTGGGGAGGATGAAGTGTAACGGAAGAAACATAAGAAACATGTATATTTTGTACACATCCTCTCCTTTTGTTTTGAGATTACAAAATTATAACTGTAAAGAATAAAAATGAGAATAAGAAATTACGTAACATGAGAAATATTTTATGCTACGTATTTATCAGGTTTCTTGACTAGACGTCCTGATCTGGTTTTGGTCACGGGATCTGATCGGCTGGATCCTGGGAGAGTAAATGTTTTGACCTTGGGAGGACTTGGGGTTTTGATCTGCTTGAAGGGACTGGGAGTCATGCTGTATGGGATGATCTCAGTTCTTGCCGGACTAGGTGTAGACGGTGGTTCCTCCGGGGGTGTTACAAACTCCTGCTTCTTAACCGGTGTTGTCATCGGGTATAGCTGAGACGTGTTTCGTCTATAGGTTCCTTGGGGGGTCTGGACGTTGTATGACCGTGGTTCCTTGGTTGGACTTTGGATGGTGCCCCACAATTGTTTGTCTTTCACCCATACAGGTTGTCCGATTGAAAGATCTGGTTTAGCGACAACTCCGTGTCGTTTGTCAAAGTGTTCTTTGCCTTTTTGCTTCTTAGCAGCTTCAAAATCCTTTACTGCTTTGGCGTTTACTGCTTTTGGTTGCAGTAACTTTGGTGTTATGGGTAGACTAGACTTAAGACGTCTTCCCATTAATAACTGACCAGGGGTGTAGCCGTTGTTCAGTGGAGTACTCCTGTACTCTAGTAATGCTTCTTGAAAATCCTTGGGGTTTTTCTTTAGCAACTGTTTTATGGTTTTTACCATTACTTCGATTAACCCGTTGCTTTGTGGGTAATGGGGACTGGATGTAATGTGTTGGAATCCCCAGTTGGTTGCAAATGATTTGAATGCCTCTTGAAATTGAGGTCCGTTGTCGGATCTGACAATATCCGGTATGCCGTGCCTGGCAAAGATGGATTTGCAATGTGAAATGATTGCTTCAGACGTGGTACTTGATAATAGTGCTACCTCTGGGTATCTTGAATAATAGTCACTGACTATTAGGTAAGTCTTCCCTTCATGGTGGAAAAGGTCCATCCCTATGGTGGACCATGGTCTGTGAGGAAAATCACTGGGCATCAGCGGCTCTTTCCTCTCTTGTCTGTGCGGAATGCACGTTGGACAGTTCTTGATTAATCTTTGAATGTCTCTTGAGATTCCGGGCCACCACATGGACGTGTGGGCTCTTGCTCTTGCTTTGGAAATTCCCATGTGTCCTGTATGGACACGTTGGAGCATCTCTGATTGTAAAGTCTTGAGAATGATGAGGCGGTTGCCTCGTAACAGTAAATCTCCTTGGACTGAGATCTCATCTTTATGAGTGTGAAATAGTTTGAACTCCTCGGTGAGTTCCTTCAGGGGAGGCCATCCTGAACGGCTGTACTTGGCTAATTGCTTGCACGTATCGTCCTTTTGTTGAGCCTCCTTGATTTCTTGTAATTTGGCGTCAGTTGCCGGTAAGGAATCAATAAATAGTTCAATGGCAGCGTTGCAGTCCATTGTAAAGTCTTGGTTGCCCGTGGTAGGGAGGGGATGTCGGGATAGGAAATCCGCTCCAACTAGATTCTTCCCGGGTGTGTGATAAATTGAAAAGTCGTAACGCATCATGCGTAACCTGAATCGTTGTAGGCGGGGAGAGAGTTCATCGAGATGCTTTGTTTTCAGAATGGCTAAGAGGGGCTTGTGATCGGTTTCGACCTGAAATCGTAAGCCGGTGAGGAAGGTTTCGAACTTCCCACATGCCCATACAACTCCTAATCCTTCCTTTTCAATCTGGGCGTATCGTGTACGTCGAGGACAGTGTTCGGGACGCACAGGCCACAAGTCTCCAAGTGTTGTCTGACTGTTGTTGCTTAAGAATGGCTCCGAGGCCGAAGGATGATGCGTCCGTGGAAATGGTAGTGGGAAAATTGGGGTTGTAAATGGCCAGCACCGGGGCGGACGTTAGCAGTCCTACTACCGTGGTATGTGCTGTCTGTTCTGCAGGTCCCCACTTGAACTCGACGTCCTTTTGTAATAATGCATACAAGGGTTGCATTATTGTTGATAAGTTTGGAATAAATTGTCCAATGTACATGATGAATCCTACGAAACTTCTAACGTCCGAAGTGTCCTTTGGTGTAGGTAAGTTGGTAATGGCTCTTAGCCGTTTTGGGTCGATGCTAATCCCTTTGGCTGAAATTATATGTCCCAGGAACTTGACCTGTTTAACCCCGAATTCACATTTTTCTGCATTCAGGGTTATCCCTTTCTCCTGGAGTCGGGTGAGAACTAGTCTTAAGTTCCTGTCGTGTTCCTCCGGATTTTTCCCCCACACTAACCAGTCGTCAGTGTGATGAATTACGGGAAGTCCTGTTAAGGCCTCGGACATCCGCTTCTGGTAATGTTCCGGGGCTGAGCTGATTCCAAATGGTAATCGTAAACAACAGTACCGTCCGAACGGTGTAATAAAGGTTGTCAGCTTTTGGCTCTCTTCAGATAGTTTGATTTGATGAAAACCCTGGCGGTTATCGCCTTTGGAGAAAATTACAGCGCCCTGTATCTTTGCTAGGGTCTCCGAGACAACTGGCATGGGATGGAATTCCCTGGCAATTGATTCATTTAACTTTGTAAAGTCTTTACAGAGTCGGATATCTCCGTTTGGCTTCTTAACGACCACGATGGGAGCGCACCAATCCGTAGGCTCATCTATGGGTCTGATGACGCCTTGTTGTTCTAGCTTCTTTAGTTCTTCCTCTAATTTAGGCAGGAGGGGAATGGCGACCTTCCTAGGTTGTGCTATGGCGTAAGGTTGGGCTCCGTCCTTGAGCCTGATTGTGTAGGGTTGTGCCATGGTGCCTAATCCTTTGAATAGGTTTGGGAACTCAGTATGGGGTTGTACTGTAGTGTATGCTCCGATCATGTCAATTGAGTTAACTGTAAGTTTTATTAGCTGTAAAGCTAAACACTCATTTCTGCCTAGTAGAGGTTGCTTCAGCCCGGAGGCGACGTAGATGTCCGCCTGAGTTGCTCTGTCCTTGTACAGTAAATTTGCCTTGAATCTGCCGGTAACTGATAAATTTGTTCCATTCGCGGCACTGAATTTTCTGTGGTCCGGTCGTAAATGACGGACTGCCTTGGGTAGGTTTTGTTCAAAAATGTGCTCAGGGATGATGGTGACGTCTGCTCCCGTGTCTAACTTGAAAATGATGGGGACATTTCCCACTATTATCTCTGTTGACCAATTGCTCTTGGGGTGATCTTCAGCCAGATTGGCCTCACCCATGAACACTGAGTCTGTGTCGCTATCTTCCTGGACTTGTTGTATTTTTGATTTACTCTTGGGCTTGGCCTGGTCCTTGGCTGACTTGCAAACTTTGGCAAAATGTCCCATTTTACCGCACGTATTGCACTTGGCTCCTTTGGCTCTGCAAGCGTCCTTTGAGTGTTGCTTCACGTCTCCACAATTAAAACATTTCCATGTTTTATTGTTGAATTTCCCTTTTGATTGGGAGTTTTTCTTGCCAAAAACTCGGTCCACATCCGTATTTCCTCCGGAAATGGTGGGTTGTTGCTTTTTGAACTTCTCGTGAGTTTTCACATGAGCTACGGCTTTCTCCAGTGTTAACTTGTCCTTCGTTTGTAGTTGGAGGGACACGGTTTTATCCAGGATTCCTATTACGATACGATCCCGAATTAACTCCTCATGTAGGGACTGAAAGTTACACGTTTTGGCCAATTTGTGGAGATCAGTTATAAATTGATCCACATTCTCCTCTGTCCGTTGTACTCTGGAATTGAACATGAAGCGTTCAAAAACGACGTTCAGTTTCCCAATGAAATGGGCTCGGAAGGCTTCACATACTTTGTCGTAATCCTTGGCATCCGTTTTGCTCAACTGGAATGAGTCAAAAATCTCATAGGCGTTACCGCCCATATGGTAGAGTAATGAGCTAATCTTCCAGTCGTCATCAGTTTGCTTGGAAAGGGTCACGAACCCTTGGAAACGACGAATCCAGGTTGTCCACTGAGCTGGGGTGTCGTAGGAGAATCCCTCGGGAGGTCTGAGTGCGTCCGTTGGAGGTGCAGCTGGAGTAGCCATGATGAGGGTGAGAAGAGAGACGGAAGTTTTGTGTCCACGGAACGTATGTAGTATGTAGTCCGTAAAGTGTAAACTTTAGAGTGTAATTAATTGGTGTGAATTCGACCGTAGCTGCCACCATGCATTAATATCTGTTTATGCTGTAGCGTAATGAAAGTCCGTAGATATTAACGACGATAATTGAATAGGAAAGATTGTAGTTTATTCAGAAAGCCGAATGTGAAGAAGTGGAGAGAGAGAGAGAGAGAGAGGGAGAGTAAGAGTTGAGAGAGTTAGTGCTGTCGCACGTTACTGCTAGGGAAGCACGGGAATGGGCTACCCTTATATACTGGCACGAGAGTGTGCGTTACTGTTAGGGAAGCATGGGAACGGGCTACCCTAATGTATTGGCACGAGAGTGTGTCTCAGCCTGGTAAAGGTAACGGTTAGGTGGGAACAGGATGATTCCAGTTCCTGCAGGTTCAGACAGGAATGAACAGGTTCGTTCAGGTTAAGACAGGAATGAGCAGGTGTTGGGGAGGATGAAGTGTAACGGAAGAAACATAAGAAACATGTATATTTTGTACACAATCGGGATTTTACTATTTATCAGTCACACACACCTCAACATTTGGTCCTTCGAACCGGATAGTGTCTGAATCATATTTTTACTGAGGAGTTATTGTGGTGACTGACATTATGGATGCTCTGATTGCAAGAAGAAAGTTGGTGAAGTCCAAGTTAACAAGAGTAAAGGCTAAGGTTGACCATGAGAATGCGCAACTGTGGAATGCGGCTACAGCTGAGGTCTATGATCAACAAATTACGGATATGTGGAAGGACTTCAATTCATTATTTGAAGAAATTATGTCTTCATGCCCGGAGCAGGAGGAGGAAGTACATCTTCAACAGTATGATGAAATAGCGGATCGGTTTGATGAAGTTAAGGTGGCAGTGAAGCGCATCATCGGAAGGATGTCTGGCACTGAACCTCAAGCATCGAAAAGGAGGATGTCGGCTGATGGAGCATCGGAGCATGCTGTGACGGTGAAGTTACCAAAATTGGAGACGCCAACATTTTCTGGTAGTATGTTGGAGTGGACTTCATTCAGGGACCTGTTTATGTCAAGTATTCATAATCATCCGACACTTAGGGGCGCAGAGAAATTAAGTTATCTCAAAGGTTGTCTGAAGAGAAGTCCAGCAGAATTGTCGCAGCCGTTTTAAATTTCTGATGCCAATTATGAAGAAGCATGGGCCACATTAAACAGAAGATATCATAACACGCGTGAGTTAATTAAAACTCATTTAAATCGACTAATCGATATGCCTATTCTTGAAAGAGAATCAGGAATCGAGTTGCGGAGGATGGTGGACATTGCTTCATCCGTAGTGAGAGCGTAGTAGAGTTTCCCGTAAATCCAATCGAAGTTATCAAAATGTTTCCCGTCAATCCTTCAATCCAATCCAAGTTATTGAAATTTTTACCGTCAATCCGTCAATCCAATCCAAGTTATCGAAATTTTTCCTGTCAATCCCTCCTTCCAATCCAAGTTATTGAAATTTTTCCCGTCAGTTCTCAATCCAATCCAAGTTTATGAAATTTTTGCTGTCAATCCGTCAATCCAATCCAAGTTATCGAAACTTTTTCCGTCACTCCGTCAATCCAATCCAAGTTATCGAAATTTTTTCTGTCAATCCCTCATTCCAATCCAAGTTATTGAAATTTTTCCCGTCAATCCCTCAATCGAATCCAAGGTATCGAAATTTTTCCCTTCAATCCCTCAATCCAATCCAAAGTATCGAAATTTTTCCTGTCAATCCGTCAATCCAATCGAAGTTATAGAAATTTTTTCCGACACTCCGTCAATTTAATCCAAATTATGGAAATGTTTCCCGTCAATCCTCAATCCAATCCAAGTTTTTGAAATTTTTCCTGTCAATCCCTCCTTCCAATCCAAGTTATTGAAATTTTTCCCGTCAGTTCTCAATCCAATCCAAGTTTATGAAATTTTTGCTGTCAATCCGTCAATCCAATCCAAGTTATCGAAACTTTTTCCGTCACTCCGTCAATCCAATCCAAGTTATCGAAATTTTTTCTGTCAATCCCTCATTCCAATCCAAGTTATTGAAATTTTTCCCGTCAATCCCTCAATCGAATCCAAGGTATCGAAATGTTTCCCTTCAATCCCTCAATCCAATCCAAAGTATCGAAATTTTTCCTGTCAATCCGTCAATCCAATCGAAGTTATAGAAATTTTTTCCGACACTCCGTCAATTTAATCCAAATTATGGAAATGTTTCCCGTCAATCCTCAATCCAATCCAAGTTTTTGAAATTTTTGCCGTCAATCCGTCAATCCAATCCAAGTTATCGAAGCTTTTTCCGTCACTCCGTCAATCCAATCCAAGTTAGCGAAATCTTTCCTGTCAATCCCTCATTCCAATCCAAGTTATTGAAATTTTTCCCGTCAATCCCTCAATCGAATCCAAGTTATCGAAATTTTTCCCTTCAATCCCTCAATCCAATCCAAAGTATCGAAATTTTTTCAACACTACCAGGGGTCGGATTTTTGTAAATATCCCTATTAAGATCAATCCTGAATTTCCCTGCTGACTATTATCTCCCTGCTGGTAGGTCCTAAACGATTTCAAAAATCCCTGCTGAAAAAAAGGTCAACGATTTTCAAAATCCCAGTTGGCAAAAAACCCTTACAAGACGTAAAATCCCTGCCAAATTAGGCCAATCAAGCCAAAAATCCCTGTTTGCTTAACAAGTTTCCTTAACACGTCAACAAATTTGAAAATCTCTGCCAAAAAATGGTCAACGATTTTAAAAATCCCTGTTCGTAAAATTAAATCCCTTCTCTTTGAGATTTTCCCTGCCAGAAATATTTTTTCCCTGGGAAGAATCTTCCCGTCTTCCTACAAAAATCCGACCCCTGAACACTACCTGGACCCGGGACCGGGAACACCAGCTGTGGGAACGGGTACCGGTCCAGAACATTTTTAATCTCTGGGTACAGGAGCAGGTCCGGGTACGAATTTTTATTAAATTCATGGGAACTTAAAATACTGTTCCCACTATTACGGGAACGGGTCCGGGTACGGAAACACTTAAGGGGAGTACCCATTGAGTGGGAACAGGAACGGGAACAAACTTTTTGTACCCATGACGACCACTGGAGTCATGCCCAGGGTTGCACAAATGAAAATGCCCTCAGTTGTATGCCTGCCCTCCTGAAAGTGCCCTGAAAATGCCCAAAACGCCGAAAATGCCCTGAAAATGCCTTACTCTGAAAATGCCCGGCATTTTGGGCATTTTCGGCAGGCATTTTGGGCATATTTGGCATTTTTACAGAAACTTATACACTATGACCAGTATTGCTCCTTTAGCGAATATAAGGGAGTTTTTCATAGTATAATCAAACCCATCCAGTTTTAGAAAATGTTATACTTGATTTTAAAACAAAGAATTTAATTCGTCTAATTCCTTAATGGCTATTTCAATAAGCCCCGGAGCAACGGAGTTGCAAACCTTCAGCGCTGTACATTAAAAAAACTTTTGGATTTTGCACAATTTTTGGAACAAATTGCACAGTGCCAGCATAAATTCCGTATTTTGATAATGGCTTGTAAAGTATAGAAAATTTTACACTTTAATTAGATACATACAATGCGACTTATTTTATACATATATTATGTTATAATATATGTCAAAACTTGGAGCTTGCGTAGCAAATTTTGTGTCGGCTTTGTTAGACTGCATTTAACCAGCCGTAGTAAACCAGTGTAATAATTCTAGGAGTTCAAAATGTAACAATAAATACATTTAGATAACGACGAGTTTTGAAGATCACAAACAATGATATTGTTAATCTTTTAACAGCTATTTTATCTTTTTGTGTTGTATCTATGCCCGAATATGTTTGTTCTTGAAATCTAAATAATTACAGACACTGTGTACAAGCGAATTTTTTCAACAAATTAAGGAAAATAGAATTATTAATATTTTTCCATAAATATGTCTATATCAACTGGCTCCAGGTTTCAACCTTTTTGGAAACAGTTTGTTTCTATAATTTTATCATGTAATCCATTTGAATATTAAAATTATTTTCAACATACTGTTTTGTGACTTATTTTGCAAAATTAGCAGGTAGCTAAAGTCATATATTTAAAAAATTGGAGTGAATATGCCAAAAATGCCTGCCCTAGGCTGAATATGCCCAAAGTGCCATAGATGCCCAAAATGCCATGAAATGAAAATGCCCAAAATGCCAGGGCATTTTGGGCAGGCATAATGCCGAAAATGCCATGGCATTTTCAATTGTGCAACCCTGGTCATGCCTAACATACAAGTCAGAAGTCAGAAGTGTGAACGTCGTCAAATATTTACACGAACTTCCATTCGTCATACTCAAATGTGACGATACTATTGATCAAAACCACTTCGTCTTCAAAATTCATTCACCTTTTGATACCATTTTTATAATTTTGTATTAAATGAAGGTTCGAAATGAAGGAGGGTTGTTGTTGGAGTAAGGCTGCAGGAAGTGTGAATTAATTATTAAAAATTGATGGAGGGCTGATGGAAGGCTAACCATTTGAAAGGTTTCATTTATTGGTAGGAAGAATTTTTTTAATTGCCTTTTGAAAGCGCGAAGGAAGGTCATTTCATTTAGACATCGCTGTTGTTACTGAAGTGGATTTTGGAGTGGATTGATTCATAGAATGCAACTAAATTGGATTAGCATTATGTATTAAAATGTATTCATTCAGCCGGGATTGAGGAGTAAGGATTAGATACAAGTTTGTCCAACTCTTGGATTGAGATTGGGATTCATTATTTATAAAACAATCCCGGATTAATAATAATCCATTTCCAACCCTGGTTGCAACCCATTGTCCAGGTATCCTTATTAATTTCAGTGTTGTGTGCCACTACTTGGTGCATCGTGACATTCTCACACCAGTCTCAACAGTGTCCTTGAAGACGTCGTGTAGCGTAATTTGCAGGTGGAACATAATGAACGTAATCACTTCAAATGAACATTTATGAAAATAAGTTTAACCATTTGATTTAGTGCATAAACACAATTTCTATTGTGAATTTTCTTTCAATACTAGTAATCTGTTGAACAGTAAGCGACAAGAAGTATTGAACATATTGTAAGAGTTGGTTATGGACATACCATTTAAGGCCAAATCGTGAATTAATTACGTATCCGTTTAATGAGATATATGGAATGAAACTGAATTATAAGTAATTATTAATCGTACTGAATGAAGGGGCAAAACTGAATAAAGTTTGAATGGAGTGCTACATTAATCCAAAGCAAACATGGGCGCCTGCCTAGATTCTAGGCCCTATAATAGGCTAAGGTTCAAGGATGCGGCAAGTTGGGATATAAATCTAGGCGAGGTTCTAGGCTGGGCAACCACCACTATAATATAGGCTTAGGGAAAATCTAGGCTATTCAGGTACTTCCGAACAAGGGACTGGGCTATTCAGGCAGGCTACAAGTAAAGGTTAGGCGTTAGTGGTGAACATTCTAAAAGCACGAATTGGTTAGGACAGGATTACAAGATCTTTGGGAAAACGTTTGCAAAACGAATGTTCAATGAGTCGGGAATTACTTGATACCAGTTATTGCCAGAGTATATATACGTCCCATATTTATTCCCACTAGATACTATGTAGTTTACTACAGAATTAATCAAACCCCTACATTGGTATTCGAATTGCATGTGATCATTGCATACGGCTTGCACTATCTAAAACTAAAGGAACTAAAACTAAAAAATTATATCGCCTATATAGACTGGCAAAGCGCTGTCAGAAGCTATACAACAAATATATAGGCAGGCAAGCAATGACACTAGGACAGATATAGGCTAATAGGCAGGCAGTTAGAGTACTTGACCCTTGGTATTAAGGCTCTTCTTTTTGTTGAAACAGCCTATTGGCCTATATAGGATGGCGGTACTTTTTTCAAAGAAAATAGGCAGGCTATAGGCTTAGGCGCTTCATTTGCCCATCTTTGATCCGAAGACTAATTGAATTTTTATTAAAACAGAATTTAAAGGGAAAAACGAAGTGGAGATTGAACAGCTAAAACTAGATGTTACAGGAATGACTCAGTTATTCACTGAAGAGTCTGGAAGAGTCTTAACATTGACAAGTGACTACTGGAGCCGATTTTTACACATTAAGTCTAGACGTTACATCTCACAGGGTGTAACCGGACATTGACACTTGTCGGCCTTAGTTGTGTAGAAGTGCTTATTCGTTAACTTTGTACAAAATTGTATTTAATTACTTTATACTTTAAATCTAAAATTAGAGCTAGCGTAACCTATGGATGTGAGCAGCCACAACTTAATCGGTTATTCCTGGGAGTACTTACTTACACTATGTAGTTAGCGTACATACCTAACAATATATTAATGCTTTTCAGTTGTACCGAAGCAGTGTGAGCCGTTTTCCTTCTTTGTCAATGCAGGTAATCCGCACACTTTCAAGTACAAAATATTGGTAAATTGAATATGACTCCGAATCATCCATTAATGTCAAATAACGTTTTAGCCCCCTAGCACAAAATATACTATTCTCCTATTATTTAGAAAATTTTTAACCAAATGTTCCGATCTTCTCTTCATCCAGCTAGTTCAAAAACAAACAATGTTTGAAAGTAATGTTTGACCTGGTATTTCGAATTGCTGCATTTGAAATAAATTTAAAGATTTTAAGATTTATTTGAACCTAATATCACTTAAGTTTTAAAATTGCAGTTTCAGGAACTGAAACAGAGTTTATCAGTTGGTTTAAAAAATAGGAATTCTCTTGCTTCAATCTTGTTTGACAGTATTAGTACGTAAACGTAACACCCCATACGCGAATTAAGAACATGATATTACCATTATATGGACCGTCTGTAAGTTTGCCAAAAATACAGCCCTTCGAAATATTTTTACCCACGAATTAGCAACCAATAAAAATCCCACGATGAGAAACTTCTTTGCACCTGAAGATGAACCTCTCGAACTGCTCTTTGTTTTTACTGTTAACGGGTAACGCCCACAATTCTAAAACTGTTGTCATATTATATTAGGAATATTAGAGGATGAAGATGATGAGTGGTGAACAGGGGTTATTCTCCAACCATAGGCTACATTAGGTTAATATCGGCCCGTAACTTAAAAGACATTAATTTATTTCCCTGTCACTTCAACAGTACGTGTTCAACATCCTTATTTATGACAATTATATTTGGTAATATAAATGACTATGCGCTATCTTATATGATCTTCTTGTGTTAGTTATTTGCAGTTTATATTATGTTATTTACAATTTTGAATAAGCACCAGGGCAAAGGTGTCCGCCTATCCTACGTATAGGCCTATTTGTAGGCTATTTATAGGGTGCAAGGATTTTATTAAAGAGGCTTGTAAGGTGCAAGAATTTACCCTGAAAGCCTATATGTACTCTTTTGATACACGTCATTTTCATTTAATGGTATATGGAACGAGCAAAATGAAAATTAAAAAAATATTCCTCTACTGGTACTTGCAGATTGTATGTTTCATGGTGCGGTTCAAGCATGAAAATTTAGTGCTACCTCACCTTGATATGCGCTAGAACTTTACCAAAATTAAAGCTCCAAAATACTCTGTAAATTGGAAACAGTATAAACTCGACCACTGAAACGAAAAATTGCGTTTGAACACAATTCAAATTTCAAACAGGATTTACTAAGATATGTTGTAGTAGAATTAGAGTAGAAAACCCTTAAACAGTATGTCAGTAACGAAAAGCAAATAAAATTTAGGAAGGGTGTAGAACTGGTTGATCTAATTTCTCAATGAAATATAGGCTAATATGTAGGCTTGGTGCTCCCTAAATAGAAAGGATGTAGGATAGGCTGACCTATTCGGCGATTAAAATGTAGGCATATATGTAGGCTCTGTTCAAATTTTATAAATAGGAAGGATATAGGATAGGCTGACAATGGACCCTTTTCTCCTGCCAGAGTCCGATCTGCATGATATGCACATGTATGGAAAGCCCGTGCTGAGCGCTTTCCAATGGTGTACATATCACTATAGTAAAAGACCTGTGCTTCGCACAGGGGCAATTACTTGAGAATTGTGAGAGTATACACAAAACCGTAAATTGCTATAGATTGATTGATTTGATTGATTTATTTAGATTTAGTTGGCAAGTCATACATAGAATTAAATCCATGATTTCCAATGACGGACAACATCGAAGAATAAATACAGTATTTTTTTTAGTAATTAATATTTAGCTAACACAGTCAGGACTTCGTTTTAATAGTATCCATCTTCTCAGGTCGCTGTAAAAGTTTATATTTTCCAAATCACGTAGGGATGGGGGCATCTTATTCCACATATGTATATTACGAAATTTAATTGAACGTTCAAAACTTACGGACTTATGAGATAAGGATTTGTACGTATTTCTATGCCTTACATTTAGAACATTTGGTTCATAGGTGAACACGTCATTATATTTGTTACAAGTATTTTTAAATTTTAACCTGAGCTGAGTCATATTGCTAAACAGTATACGCTCATGTATAGTTAATATATTAAATTTTTCCATGAGAAAGTTTTGCATTTCAGGGGTTACAAACATACGTTCCCTATGCATACTATTTCGTTTGATAGCGCGTGCTTTGCAGTTTATTCTATACATGAATGAGTACAATAATTTATTGATTTTGTTTTGTAAATATTCAATATCAGGACTTGGAACACATGACCAAACTGATAAACAATATTCAATATTAGAAAATAAATGTGAATGCACTAATAGTTTAAACATTTCGAAGTTTATATATGGTTTACACATAGATCCCGTATCATGGCATGTCGAGAAGGCTTAATATTAATAGCCCGCTTCGCTGGGCAAAGTAATCTCATGTAAGACTTGCGAACTATTAATTGTAAGACTAAAGATTCGTTTCAAATAGCTAATTAGCAATTCATCACCAAAAAATTATGGTACAACGCTCGAACCCACTAAAGTTCTCTCCTAAACTCAATATTTGGCTATACACGGGAATTTAACTAATCGCTTGATCAATTTAATACCACCATTCCATTGTTATTAAATCTTGCTGTTGAATCAGTGTATGGTGCTTCACCCGTTAGTGGATCAGCACAACGTGTTGATCAAATATGATTTTTTATGTTGTTATAATTTGTACATATCTCAGTTGTGCCGTAATAATGTAACTGAAGCCTCAGACACTGGACGCACTGATAATTTAAAATAGGAAAAGTGAAAGGAATTCATATTAGCGCAGCACTTTTCAATTGCTATTGTTACTAAAGTTCATGGTTCCTAAAAATCAATCCTTAATTCCTAATGATATTTTTAGGGGATATAAAGATCAAATGTATGGATGTAAAGGCTTGTAATTAAAAAATAGTGAGCAAATAACTTCAGCAATACAAATTCAGAATTTATCTGACGTCATGCATAAAAAATGTTGCAATAAGTACTTTCAATTCCATGTGCTTTTTCCTAATAAGAATCCCACACTTATGTGTACAAAGTTCAGCCATTAAAATTTCTCCTCTCCTCAAATTCTTCAGTGCTGTAACCGAACGTAGTTTTTCTCACTACCAGACTTAATTTAATCCAAATTTGATGATTTTTGATGAATTTTATGTCTATAATAATTATGATTAGCACTTTTAAGTGATAATCTACAATTTATTAAGCAATATTTCGAGTTTCCAGTAAGCTGCAAGCAGTTGGTATATGCCGAGAAGCACAGCGAGCTGAAAAAGCTCTCCTCTGCGACAACGTTTCAGCCCGCTGTGCTTCTCGGCTTGCTGTATATACCACCGACTTGCTTGGCTATATCGCGAAATAATATAGTACATTGTAACACCAACGCCGCGAAAGTTTAAATCAACGGACAGGTCGAGATCAATAAGAATAAGGATGGCTGTGTGGGCTTTGGATTTCTCGCAAATCAGTCATAAAGTTTTGGTGAGTGGAATATAGCCTCAAATAATTCTTCCCTTCCAAGAAGTGACGGCGTGGCGTAGCGTGCAGATTGCCAAGCGGTATTGGTTTTTTTCCGCTTACACTACACCACGGACTCGGGTTCACATCCACCAAGGAGCATGTACTTTTGTATTTTGTTTACATTTTTACCCATTGAATGCATTTTTCAGCTTTTAGGTTTCATAATACACATTAATTTGAATACATAATTTCATGGAATTCGTTTTGACATTGTACCAACTCTAGATATTGCAAATTACTAATACCCTTTATAATATGAATATAATAGAAGGCACCGTACATAAGTTCAAATTTTAAGGTAAAACTTATTATTGCTTAAGCATGCTGAAGTTGAAAGGAATGATTTGATTTAAATGTCAACTAGAAATGTACACGTACTATCCTAATGCTATCGTTTAATAAGTTCATTATAGTGTAAACACGACTATATTTTACAAAGAATATTTATAAGCAATAAAAATAGTTTTTCCTACATTTATTTTTAATAGTATTTTATCAAGAGCGAAAAATGATGCGTAGCGTAAGGGTGCAAAAGAGCGACACCGCTCTGCACTCTACTCTGTACGCTGCGCCACGCCGTCACTTCCTTGAAGGGACAGAATATGTACACCACTGGATGTGCATATCATGCCGATCGGACTCTGCCAGGAGAAAAGGGTCCATTGTGAGCCATTTGAACACCTTTGCCCCTGGGTTATATGTAATCTGGTACAAGGGAAATTGCATTCAACTTTCTGGATTTATTCGATTTTCTGACCCTAGCACTCTGTTTTCGGAGATGGATAATGTGGGAGGTTCGACAGGAACTTGATGTTAGAGGGGGAATATTTGCAACAGTACAGATTTTCATAAATTAAACATTTTTGAAAGGTTAATAATAACCAAGGGTAATTCAAATAATTAAGTTGCAGCAGACTAAATGCCATTTTGATTAACATTTCCCGAGGATAGATATAGATAATCATTATAAGAAGCTTTGCTATGGTATTATCATTGGATAAATGGATTTTAAGTATTGTAAATTAAATGTTTACAGTTGTCAAAAAATTGGTATTAGGAACCATTGAGGTAAGGAGGGGCATTGAGGTTGGTATTATTTTCTGTACAATTTGGAGGTTATTTCGGGCAGTAAAATTTGGGACAAATAATTGAAATTGTACTTATCAGAATGGGTTATAGAATTGTGGGGTTAAAACTTCCAATATCTTCTCACAAAATGTACCCTTTAAATGATGTACTCTGGTGTAATTCTGAGTAAACTCTATCTCTGAGTAAATTTTTTCACGTAAATTGCACTTCATCGAAGAAGTTGGCAATGCGTTCTCTTAAACACAAATAACCAATCACGATTGCTTATAGTATTTATATTTTGATAAAAAAACACCATAGGTTTAAAAAAATACCAGAGAGTGAAAACAAAACTTGCACAGAACTTGTATCCAAATTTGTGTGGATTTGGCTATAGACCAAACTATCTCAAACCAAGTATAGTATCGGGACATGGGATACTCATCAATTCCAGGGTTGCTATCACATCTGCCACAAGTTTCGGTGACTACGGCAAAGATGTGCACTATTTATTTTTCACTCGCTATTATCCCGTCGCGGGTTCTCTAAAAAGACATGGAAATTATGTCAAACAGTTCAAAATTATCTGCACAATCCATCCACATCCAAAATTTGATAAGTGAGTTAAATTCTGCTCTGAATATAATTTTCAATAACATACAATAAACTTATTCATACTGGCTCACATGAGATATTATTGATATTACAGAGTTACAAAATCTCACGATTTTGCTATTATAATGTTCACACACGATGTAATACCGCCGGAGAAATTCAGAAATGTCTCTTTTGCAAAAGAAGGTCAAACATTTAATGGTCCCTGCAAATATCAATCGTGGGGAAAATTGAATCTCCTAGATGGGATTTATTCTTATGGTGATGACTTGAGGGAAGCTGAATTGAAGATTCTACCAAGTCAAGAATGCGCAACAGCTGGGTTTCCAAGCACGCACATTTGTACCCCACCGGTGTTGTGCGGTTTAGTAAGTCAATTAATCCATCCTCCTAATGTATGCATTATGCATTGATGGGATTCGTAATTCTCCCAGCATTCATTAACACGAATCAAAGGAAATAAGGCAATCATCCCTTGCGTTCTGCTCACAACGTGAATATCACGTATTTTTACGTATAGTCAAATCCCAGTAAAACGATTGGTTTTACGTGTGTTTCGTATGGCGCATATATTTATACTCTCCTAGCCAATGTATTACGAGCACTGCACAGCCAGCATTTGCTGGCTCAGAAAGGCAAATGTAAATAGCGAAGGCAGTAAATAGTTGTATGCAATAGCTAGCTACACAACGCTATGGTCGTCGACATTTAAAGCATCTAGCGCGCGCGAAAATTTGATTCTTACCATCACGGTCACTATCAACTCTTTCAACTTAGAAGAGAGGATGTAGTTTAGCCTAACAGCAGTGTTGTATACTCGTTTGTTCTTTCATTCCTATTCCTCGTTGAGTCCAATCCTCTGAGTCAGTCCTGACGTCCTGAGCACTCATAAAGTCAGTCCTAGTCAGTTTGAAAATTTGAGAGACGAAACACGAAAATAACTAGTAAAAGCCCTGTGCTTCACAGGGACAATTAGTACTTGAAGAGGTGGTAATGTAAGTGAAGTGTAGAAATTAACATTATTCAGCTAAGATAAACAAAATGGTCCAGTTACATTGGACCCTTTTTGGAGGCGTTTGGAAGACTTAATTCGAGTCGAGCTACATTAATGACATGTGGTTTCATAAGTCTCAGTCAGTCCTCCAGGATGTTCAGTATAGTCCGAGTCAGTCTCAGTCTCCTTAACTTTGCCATTTGATCCGTCTCAGTCATATGTCCTATGTAGTCTTCCCTCCGAGCAAAGATGGGCCCCTTACCTATATCTAGGTCCTTTTATAGACAAAAATTCTAGGGAGGAAGGAAGAAAACAAGAATCTAGGCTAGGATATAGGCAAGGTTCAATGGTATTTATATGCAAGTAAAATATTATAGGAAGTTTGAGATATAAATATAGTCACCTAGGAAATTTAGGCTAGGGGCTCCATAAATAAATATTATATGAAGGGCGCAGGTATGCTACTGACACCGAGTAGGAGTACAGGCATGCAACTGATGCATATAATTTCGAAGAGGAATGCATAAGTTAGAATTGGGAATTCCTACCTTTTTCACTAAAACAATGGTTGTAAAATTGCGGAGAAGTAAAGTATATTATAACACGATTGTTCAGACACCTGGACGACAATGATGTAAAAAAAATTCAGCGTGGAACAGACCAACGTAGCAATAAATAATATACAGTATTATTAGGTACAGGATATTTCGACATACACACATTTTCTGTTTTCCGTTGTGCCTTGAAAGTTGTGATATAGGGAAGGAGTAGTTTTGGGTAGTGTTTCTGTTCGGTAATCGGGAATTCCCGAGGTTCCGGTTCGGTTTCGGGACAACGGTTTAAAGTTAAATTTTAAAATCCAGTTTCGGGTACAAAAATCAAATGCGAAAGTTTTCGGGAAGGGTTTGTTAAAGCTGCCGTTTTGGATAAAAACGCGAAACATGCATTTGTGCCTGAAGGAATCCTACACATTTTCTGCCCGTTCGGAAAGGAACCGGTTCGGGAACCGCTTTTATTTTCCGGATCGATTCCGGGAAGGCAAAAATGTCCCGGACTCAGGGTTGAAAATTGGAATCGGAATTGGAATCGGAATCGAAAAAGAATCGGAAAATTTAAAGTATTAGAATCGGAATTAAAATACTGCAAAATTAGGAATTGGAATTCTAATCGGAATCGGAAAGTAAGTATCGGTAACGGTATTAGAATTTAATGATATTCCAAAGAATTCCGATTCCATTTTTATACGGCCATAAAGCGCCCTTTACGACCTTTTACATAGCAACTTTACCTTTTACATTTTACACTTCTACATGTTTTTTTTCACAAATAGTTCTTTATCGTAGTAATAAAAATGGAAAGAAAGGCAGAATCATTTGTTTATGATTACTACAACTACAATAGAAAAGAAATAAAATAAAAATGAAAGACATGTTTCAACGTATTCTGTGGAACAACTTTGGACCGCACAAGGGACAAATGAATTAATTTGTTCAAAAAGGTGGAATGATTCAGAATTTTTGGAAATTCCCCAGCAAGTAACATCTATAATCTTGAGCATTCCAGTAACTTAGGTTACTGTGGAAAGACTTTTCTCTGCATTACGTTATAACCAGTGGTCGGACTTTGATTCATCAATACAATACTCTAGTGCTATTTTTGTACAGTTGCCTTTACCTGTACTGTGCTTTACTGTAGTCTGGATATGATAATTGTTTCAATACAATGCTTTACTTTTAAAAGCACATCGAAATATGTTTCAATACTCTACTTTACTACACTAGTTATGCAAAAATAGTTATCAATACTTTGCTTTACTCTACTAGTTATACATAAATAGTTATCAATACTGTGCTTTACCCATAGAAGTACGTATATAATCGTCAATATTGTATAATCACAAATATCGCCCGTTCATTCTGCTTTCGTTTGTCGTTTTAATGTCGTATGCTAAATGTCTAACGTAAGTAGTTCCTCCGTAAATTTACTAGATGGGGTCCTTTGCGTGTATCAATAATTTGCTGTACTTTATATGAATTTGTATTATTTATAACAATTCGTTGCTTTGCTTTACTTGTTTTTATTGCTATAGCGGCTTTTCAATACTGTGTCAATAGTTCATGCTGTGAATAGATGTAGATACTGTACTCTGCTTTGTTGACGAAATATAATGATGATGCGTTACTGTACCAATGCTGTACTTTTATCAATACTGTACTAAAAAGTACAGTACAGTCCGACCACTGGTTATAACCTATATATATATATAACCTAGGTCGACTACCGGAGGAATCCCTGCAAAACGTATTTTCTGTTCGAGTAAACAAACAGTTTAAATGACGTGGTCGAATGACTAAAAAATGACAAAAATAACAATAAATTATAGGTTACATCATACATGCATAGAATCGGAATTGGAATCGGAATTATTTAAAAGTATTTGAATTAATTGGTATCGGAATTCAAAATTAATTATTTGGATAGATCCGAATTCGAATCGGAATCTAAATTAAATTTAAGCAGGTATTGTAATTGGAATCGGAATTTTTATTTTTCCGATATTTGACCCCTGCCCGGACTCGAACATATCGTTCCGGTTTCGGGAACAGAAATGGATTTTTTTCGATCGGGAAAAGGAAAACGAGTCGGGTCGAGTCCGTGTTTTTGGTACCTTTCAGAAACACTAGTATTTGGCTTCCTAGCAGGGGATAGCTGCACGATACTCTCAAAGAATATTATAAAAACATATACAGGGATTTATGTAGGCATATCTCCCTTTTTCCTATATTATATTAAGGGACTTTAACGTGTTGCTTTAACCCTTATATGATTTAAGGAAGGCGTTTGGTTGAACATTTCCTTAAAAGGGGGAGATAACTTGACGAGACTAATAATTGTAGGCATATAGGGAGGCGCTGTTTGTTAGTTTAATTATTATAGGAAGGAAATAGGATAGGTGAATTAAAAGGCCCATCTTTGCCTCCGAGTGAGTCCAGGAGTATACATCAATGCCTAACATAACAGTATGAAAATATGAAATATTAATAATGGAATGGAGGTGTGCTCAGTGGCCTCAGCGTTTTCTGTCAGTAGTCCATCAGTCCTGATGAAATCATGACTGATGGACACCTGCTGCCATACGCGACATCCTTAAATGATAGCGGAGGGATGATTTTTCAGTCATTTTTGGGTTTGAACAGTTAAACATTAAATACATACTTTGGATAACCACTGCACCTAATTGGTACTAGAATGTGGTACCCAGATCTGTACCCAAATGCGGGTACAATAAAATCTGTACCTCCAACGACACCTTTTTCTCTGTGCCCTTATTATTACCTTTATCTGTGTATTTCAGTCACATATGGGCACTGAATCTACCCTCGCCCTCCCCTCATGAGGCAGTCAAAATATGAGGTCATGCCCTCCCTCACAAACCCTCGCACGACATCTACGAGATAGCACTCACACTCTCCCTCGTGAGCACCAACTTATAAAACACAGCCCTCTCCCTCGTCAATGTGAGTACCACTCCCGACGTGAATTGTTTTTATTTACTTGCATTAAAATCATAGATTTGTAACGAGTATTTAAAAAAATACAATAGAACCAAATATTAGTTAGACAAAATAACCAGCACAGGATAAGTGAATTCCAAAAATTAAATTATCGATGTATCTTGTAGACAAACATGTTTGTCTGAAAGGCTAAATCTGTCCACTGCCGTAAATAATTTTAAAAAACGAGAATCAAGCAGGTAAGAAATAAAAATGAAGCGAGAGATGGTATTGGCCTCACGACAGTTTTAGATTGCCTGTCCATTCATGGTCGATTTGTTCATTGCTTAAATTACATTCTTCGATTCTAACTTCTGTCGAAATCCCATCCATCTGGCTGCTGTTTTTGACGGGATTATTAATTTGATGATGGTGCAAAAATTCGTTTAGAGTTTTCTGGTGCTTAGTTGTCAAACTTGAACTGATTTCAGCTACCCTGTTCGTTTCTTTAGACAAGGTCCCTGAGACAGACATGTCTGTCTTCTTAAAGAACGCACGACTAGAACTCTGATTACTCTTGTGAATTTTCATGTTTGGACTTATAGGTCTGGAGATAATCGTTTGTTTACGTTTTGTTCCAGGTTGACTGACGCCACTCATTGTAGTTTAATGTAAAATCTTGACTAACTTATACAAATGTAGAAAGAAGGAAATGGGAGAAATTTATGATGCCAAATAACGGGTCACCATGCTGATCCGTTAATTTTTTGCACTATGGAAATGACTTTTGACAATATCGGACATAATTTGTGCAGATTTGCGTGGCGTGATGGCGCTATGATGTTGGAATATTTTTGTACTCAATTGTTCCGATATTTTCCAAATGAGGGCATAAGTAGCACTCCCCATCGTCCTCATTTGCAGACTTATTTGCTTTTGCCCCTCAGCCTCATTTTAATGAGTGCATTCACGTTAAACTTGTACTCTCCATCATGCCTCTATTTTATGAGGGATGAGGCAGAGGCAGAGGGTCATCAATGCCTCATCCCTCGTGAGGGTGCCCATCTATGATTTCAGTGTATTGTTCAGCAAGAAATGGTTATGTGCTCTTGTTGATGGGGGTGGAGCAATTAGTTGTAGGAATAATTTGACTTTATATAGAGTTGACCAGTTGACTGTAACATACACAATATCTAGAACATTCTGACTCAATTCGTCTTCATTTACCATACTGATCATGTTTCAGAGCTGCAACTAATCAGAGTTAGCCCATTTCAAGCTTCAAATAAAGGACATCATCGTCAGCCAATTGCTGGACATTTTACAAAAATGTTCTTTTAACACAAATGCCTAATAGTACATTGGGTATTTTCTGCTTGAAGAGGCATTAAGCAGTTCCAACGTCTTAACGCTGAAAATTCGATTTAGCTTTGTAAACTTTATCCCTTTGAAAACTATCAATTCCATGAAGCCGCATCTATTTTTTGGCATTATAACGGCTACACATTCTCAATTATGACGACATTTTCAGAAGTTACTATCCATCCTCGTCTTGAAATCCTTTACTGGAATTATTAATGACGTGATGTGATTGATAGTTTACAACAGTAGTTTGGTTATTATTTACTATTAGTCGAGTCATACCCACAAGGAATGTTCCCCGATTGTCCTAAAATTATTTTTCAGAAAACGTTACTCTTCTGCAATGATGTAATACATGCCTTGAATGAAACTACTTCTCCAAAATACATCTGACGCCTACCTAGGGAACTGCGGCCATGACCAGCAAAACTGGAGTGCAGAGTTTGGGACCTCCGGAGAGCAAGTAACAAAACGAGGAAATGAAACTCAAAAACTCAAGTTATATTGAAGTTTTATTCAAGTACTTCCATTCAGTGTACTTGAACTTGACTTGATTTTGCAATCAAGTAATAAATTATTAACTTGGATTTGATCGAACTTGAACTTGATGTTCAAGTTTCAAGTTACAAAATTTTCTGCACATGACTTGACTTGAACTTGATACGCCCTTGAAGTAGTCAAGTTAAACTTGAACTTGAACGCAGCTCTGATTCGAAGGAATGAAGGAAGGAAAAATCATTTGAACATCTCTGGAATTTAGTCAGAGAATAAATGTGACGTAGACTCGACGAAATCGGAGACAGAACCCGACGCACCAGGTCTGCTCACGGTTTAGAATCAGAATGACCTTAGCTTATAATGCTAACAGCTAGTTTAACATGAGCTTTATTAGTCAGCACGATTGCTAAAATTTTAATTTAAATAGAATTTAAATTGTAGATTTAAATCCAACACTTGAATAACTAAACTAAATATTTTAGTTGAAATAAGCATGGCTACTAAGATTCCATCCAAAGATGCTTTGACTTTCCTCCACGTGATGGATTTATTGATTTAATAAGTGCTATTAGTGGTTGTCTACATATTAACTCAAACATGTAAAATTCTAATAATGGTCGTATTTCTTGGTCGATTAGTTAAAGCTTAATAAATTAGATTTCCGGGTATACACACAATTGAATGTGCATGCACCATTGTCTTCATCCTAGAGCCCCCTTGACACCGGAGACCAACTAGAGCAACTCCTTCTCGTTCTGCCGAAACGATGATGGAGGCATACATGGGCACCCTCACGAGGGATTGAGGGATGCCTCGCCCTCTCCCTCGTCCTCGCCCTCACAAACTGCGAGGGTGATGTCGAGTACACGTTGATTTTAGGCCCCCTCATGAACATGAGGGAGAGGACCTATGAATAGGATGTGAACGAAAGAGGGGGAGGCAGAGTACATATGTAAGCCCTCGTGACCTTCTCTTACCTTAATCGTTATGCGAAAATCATACATGTACATATTTTTCTGTAGCAAGACCAACTTCATACCGTCTTAGGTACCTGGTTTATGGCCCTGTGCAAAAATCCCAGTTTTAATTTTTAAAAGTAAAAGGTCCTCTTGTTTAGGTTAAAATTTCTCATATTAAACTCCAGAAAAAAATTTCATTTTAGGATGTCGGGGAGACATGATCATTTATAAACAAGGGCACCTGGGCTTTATATTTGATTAATGCTGTTTTCAGACCCTACTATTGAATATTACTGGTATGAGGTTATAGAACATATTTGTGACTAATCTTTATTAACCAAAGACGTAGAAAACAGCTTTGATCAATAATAGTCATTTTCTGAGCTACTGAATCGATTATAATGAAGAATTATTGTCATAGACCAACAAAAATGTTTTTTATAACAAAATATAGTAGTTTGACTACTGAATGTTTTCCATTTTCGCGACAATTAAAATATAAGGAAGTTATGCACTTTGTACCGATGAATTAGAATTTTAAACTTGTTTTTCACGTTATTTTCAGGACAAAATCGAAAGAACATTGTAAATTTCTCAAGTTTTTTATACTTTTTACAATTATGTCAGCAATCACGAAACCTAGTATGTACCTGTACCCTAATACCTGTGTATAACCTGCACCAATAAATGGCACTATTTTGAATACAGTAGTTTATTTCAACAACAATTTTTTACAAATTTGTTTTGAACGCTAGGTTGTAGAAAATTTTATAAACTTTGTAAGCTATCCAAAAGTTCCGTACGTTCAGAACTGGGGGGAATGTCGACACATATTGAAGTTGTCATATTTTAACCAAGTGTCAGCGAAATAATTATTTGAAGGCAAAGGTATTGTAGTAAATTGTAGGGGGATTAATTACGTGTAATATAAAATAACGAGGGCCCTCATGAGTGCGAGGGAGAGGGATGTGTTTTAAAAGTAGCCCCTCACGAGGGCGAGGGCGAGGACAACCCGTAACGTGTTGCTCGATTGATGACGAGGGAGAGTGCGAGCAGGTTATATTCCATCCCTCGCACAATGAGGGAGAGGGGGAGAAAAACGCCCATCTATGGATGGAGGGACCAGAGATGTCCAAATGAAATTGCGTTCCTTCAAACCTTCGAAGGCAATTTTTTGAAAAAACGCATTCCTTCATCCTTCTATTAAAGGAAGCCTTCAAAATATTTTGCCTTCCTTCAGCCCTATTTTACTTATTAATTTAATGCCTCCAGCCTTCAGCCTTCAAACAAAATCAGCCTTCCTTCTTATTCAGCCTTCATAACACGAAATACCATAGCAATGCATTTAAACAACCTCTTTGCAGGTAAAACACCTGAAAATCAGCTATACAATTTACTCAATTAAGTTCGTTTATTAAAATCAGAAACAATGAAGTAAGTCTCATCGTGCATTTATAGTGTTTTTAGTACATTCTCATTGTTGCATCTCTAAGGGATACATGGGCGTTTTTCTCCCCCTCTGCATCTTTGTGCGAGGGATGAGATATAGCCTGCTCGCACTCTCCCTCGTCATCAATCGAGCGACACGTTACGGGTTGTCCTCGTCCTCGCCCTCGTGAGGGGCTACTTTTAAAATACACCCCTCTCCCTCGCACTCATGAGGGCCCTCGTCATTTTATATTTCGCGTAAATAACCCCCCTACAATTTCCTACGATACCTGTGCCTTCAAATAACTTTTTCGCGGACACTTGGTTAAAATATGACAACTTCAATATGTGTCAACATTCCCCCAGTTCTAAATGTACGGAACTTTTTAATAGCTTAGAAAGTTTATAAACTTTCCTACAACCTAGCGTTCAAAACAAATTAAAAAAAATTGTTGTTGAAATAAACTACTGTATTCAAAATAGTGCCCTTTATTGGTGCAGGTTTTACCCAGGTATTTGGGTACAGGTACATATTACGTTTCGTGGTCGATTTAATTGTAAAAAGTATAAAGACTTGAAAAATTTACTATGTTTTTTCGATTTTGTCCTGAACATAATGTAAAAAACAAGCTTAAAATTTTAATACATCGGTAAAACGTTCCTCTCTTCCTTATATTTTAATTGTCGGCAAAATGGAAAACATTCAGTAGTCAAACTACAATATTTTGTTATAAAAGATATCTTTGTTGGTCTTTGACAATAATTCTTCACTATAATCGATTTAGTAGCTTAGAAAATGACTATTATTGATCAAAGCTGTTTTCTACGTCTCCGGTTAATAAAGATTAGTCACAAATAGGTTCCATAACCTCAGACCAGTAATATTCAATAGTAGGGTCTGAAAACAGCATTATTCAAATATAAAGCCCAGGTGCCCTTGTTTACAAATGACCATGTCTACCCGACATCCTAAAATGATTTTTTTTCTGGAGTTTAATATGAGAAATTTTCACCTAAACATAACAACCTTTTACTTTTAAAAATTAAAACTGAGATTTTTGCGCAGGACCATAAACCGTGTACCTAATTAAGACGTTGTGAAGTTGGTCTTGCTACAGAACAACATATGTATGTATGATTTTCGCATAACGATTAAGGAAAGAGAAGGTCATGAGGGCTTACATGTGTACTCTGCCTCCCTCTCTTTCGTTCACATCCTATTCATACGTCCTCTCCCTCATGTCCATGAGGGCACTTAAATCAACGTGTACTCGCCATCACCCTCGCAGTTTGTGAGGGTGAGGACGAGGGAGAGGGCGAGGCATCCCTCAATCCCTCGTGAGGGTGCCCATGTATGGAAGGCTGAAGAACTGTATAACTTCCTACTGTATTATTAACGTGAAAACTGTAGGTGATGGAATGAAGTATGTAAAGTAGCCCTCTGCTACTTAGAAGGCTTCGCGCATGCAATTAGCTACGTTTCGCGCATGCAATTAGCTACGTATGCTCTAAGGTAGCTAATTGCATGCACGAAGCCTTCTAAGTAGCAGAGGGCTACTTTACATACTTCATTCCATCACCTACAGTTTTCTGTTAATAATACAGTAGGAAGTTATACAGTTCTTCAGCCTTCGAGCCTTCCCGAATTAATTCAGCCTTCCCGCCTTCCCTTCCCAACAGTATTGGGAAGGGTAAGTAAATTGATATTCCGCCTTCAATGAAGCCTTCATTGAAGGCTAGCCTTCGAAGGCTGGACATGTCTGGGAGGGACTGTTAAGAGTAAGTAAATGTAATCAGGTGTCGTGCATTGAATAGCATTGCAAATGTTAGACGTCGCACATTTACCTTTTAATTTGACAGACTCACTCGTTCTCTCTGTCCTCCTTGTTTGTGCTCAGAATAGTACAATCTGCTCTTGTTATAATGACTCCCCCCATGAAATACACTGAACATTTACATATGTCAAAGATGGGCAAATGAAGTGCCTAAACCTAAAGCCTGCCTATTTTCTTTCAAAAAGTATCGCCATCCTATATAGTCCAATAGGATGTTTCAACGAAAAGAAGAGCCTTAATACCAAGGGTCAAGTATTCTAACTGCCTGCCTATTAGCCTATATCTGTCCTAGTGTGCCTTGCTTACCTGCCTATATTTGCTGTATAGCCTCTGACAGCGCCTATACAGGCGATATAAACCTAAAAAAATATTTAGGCGATATAATTGTGAGTTTTAGATAGTGCAATCGGTATGCAATGATCACATGCAATTGGAATTTGGAATATCAATTATCAATATAGGGGTTTGATTAATGCGGTAGTAAAGTAAACTACATAATATCCAGTTATATAGTGGAAATAAATACGGGACGATTATTCATGTACTGCGGTATAAATGTGCACATACTCTGGTTATAGAGAGTTTGCGCTTAGTTGAACCCGAACGTAAACGCTAACGTTAAATCACACACTTTAGCGCTTGATTTAGCGGTACGCTAACGTAAGTAAACGCAAGGAGAAAGTCGCATCACGTGGTTGATTTCTGGTCGTGACGTCAAATTTAACGTTCTACGTATACAGAACGTCAATTGCGCAAACTCTCTAATTCAGTCATGGGCACCTTGCCTTAGGAAAGGCCTTGGAGTAAGGCAAAAAGGAAGGAAGGCATTCAGGAACTTCTACAATGAAGGCAAGGAGAAAGGAAGGCTTAAAAATTTATAAACGAACAAAGAAATTCAGTAGAAAGGCTTGAAAAATTTGGTATTAAAGGCAAGGTTATAGGAAGGCTCAAATTAAGCTAAGGATTAAGATAAGGGTCAAAAATTGCATTGCGAGTACATCTGACGGCGAGAAAGAAACATAAATAGCAGTGAACACGTTTGACATACATATGTACATACCATTGAGACGACCACGTTAGCAAAGCAATAAAACGATACTTCGCGAGACGTTATTGCATATTTCCATTAAATTCAACGGCTCTCTAACTTAGTGGAAGGGATGTGAATTTCTAACTTCTCTGTCAGCGTTTGTGAAACCATTGCTGTACCAATTTCTGAAATGCCTAAGTTAAAGATTAAAGAGCTCAAAGTGAGAGAAGATCTAGTGAAATGCTTCCAGTTTGTTGAAACGTCAAAAGATAAATCTGGAGGAATTTTAAAATGTCTCCAATGCAAAGAATCGCCGCCATTGAAGTATAGTGCCCGGCAAGGGTGGACAAACACTATAAGTTATTTGGTAAGTTCCCCGCTGATAATAATTAGAAGATCAAAATGATTCCTTTTTACACTCAATGTATTTAAAATTTACACTCAAAATAAATCGGAATTCGCCTATTTTCGAACAGAAAGGGCATTTAAGGTTAGACAAGGCATTTTGAAATTGTACAAAAAGGCAAGGAAGGCACAAAAATAATCTACTTTTTGGATAAGGGGAAATTGCAAAATATAATGCAGGGAAGGCGCAAAGGCAGGTGCTATTGTGTTTAATTTTCAAGGCAATGTTAAAGGCAAGAAAAACCAATTGCCCATGACTGCTCTAATTACATGTATCTGGTATCAAGTAATTCCCGCCACACTGGCAGTCCGTCTCTGCAAACGTTTTCCCAAAGATCTTGCAATCCCAGCCTAACCAATCCGTGCTTTGAGAATGTTCCACTCACCACTAATGCCTAGCCTTTACTTGAACAAACTTGTAGCTCGCCTGAATAGTAGGGTGTCCATATTATCTGAATTCTAAATCAGGACTTTTACCGTTACATGTCTATATACATCTAAAATAAAAAAATATCTCCGTCTAACATAGGCAGGCAGTTTGCAAGAATTCTAGAAAACGTATTTACTGACTAAAGCTTGAGAGCATGCGTTGGCAAAGGTAAAATTAATGGTAATACCCTCACAATAAGTATACTAAAATGTCTACACTTTTAGAGACTTAGAACTAGGAACTGCTTCAAATTTGCTACAGATAAACATGCAACTTCTCATTTATTTTGTCAACTGTTTTCTGAAAAGCAAGATAATATTATGTAGATGACTTCTAAAATCTCTTTGTGATAAAGTAAATTTTGACAGGAAAAACAAGTTACACTAACGAGCGAGGTTAAAGTATTTTAAAATTATGGGAAAGCACGTCATCACGGGAAAGCACGTTTTCTTTTTATTTCATACATCGGACCCAATGGAAAAGTACCAATTCTGAGAAATTGTTTCAAAAGGTTTCAAGTGAGAAAGGTGCTAGCACATTTCTTAACACAGCTGGTACTTTTGTGTGGCCTAACGTTAGTGACGGTACAATCTTCGAACCTGCGAAATATTCACACTAATCCGGAATTACAGTCGACAACTGGCTGGTGGTGCTTTACGCCGTTATAAGCGTAAAAGTTCTGGCGCAGTTGTTCTTGCATCCGACTAGTTATTTAAGTCTTAAAAAACATCAACATTTGCCTGATTATTAGAATTTGCATTCTTTTTATGAGTGTCCGTAGAAGCATGCTTCTTTAAATCCGCAATTCCACCATTCGTGCAATTTCCACGGAGTTTACTACTGGATGCAGTACCAAGAATAACTGATCTTTCCTGCTAGATTGAATACAATTATACTCCTTTCAGCACAGTAAATTGTAAATAGTTATTATTTGGCATTGCTAACATTTAGTACAATACGAGCTCTGTCCGATTTTGTATTTACAAATCTAAGATATAACAAAAACTGGTACTTGCCAAGGGTCCAAACTGTTACTAATTTGATGTGCACAATTTCTAATGAAGTTTCGCTTAATTCACTACTTTTGAGTATGAAAACATTTCACAACGCAAACTATATAATAACATTACATGATTGCGCACATAGGATAACCCGCAGTAGGGCTAGGAGGTGGTCTCAGGAGTTTTCTGTAAGCATTTGTAATACGTTCTGGAGGACTAATAGAAGGACGTATATTTACGTACATATAACAACGATAGCAGTGGGCGTTCTACGAAGATTTCACTTTTGTTGTTTCTGGAGCAACAGTACAACAACAAATTGAAACAAAAATCAACTTAAAAACAATATTCGTACATTTGTCTGAAAATCAGGACTTTACGCTTACTCATCAGGTCATCGGGTGTGCCCATCTCAAATCAGGACAGTCCTGATCAAATCAGGACTGATGGACACCCTACTGAATAGCCCAGTCCCTTGTTCGGAAATATCTGAATAGCCTAGATTTTCCCTAAGCCTATATTGTAGTGGTGATTGCCCAGCCTAGAACCACGCCTAGATTTTTATCCCAACTTGCAGCATCCTAGAGCCTTACCCTATTTTAGGGCCTACAATCTGGGCAGGTGCCCATGTTTGACATATGTATGTATTCCCGGTGTAGTCATGTCAACTTTAAGACAACTCTCTTATCGCGGCACTTAAATTTATGCTGCCGAGGTGTCATTATAGGCAGAGTCGACTCTACTCCTCAGTTTTCGCATGAATTTTCAAAGTCCCAGTGGAAAAAAAAACTACAAGGCGTCAAATCCAAAATAAGGTCAACGAAACTGAAAATCTGTTTTCAAAACAGGTTTCCCTGAAACACGCTGACAATTTTGAAAGTCCCTGTTTACAAAAAGAATCCTTCCCTTTGAAATTCGTCATGCCAAAAAATATTTTTCCCTGAGAAGAATCTTCCCGTCTTCCCACAAAAATCCGACCTCTGGGACGTATTCCTTGTCCTTACATTAAAAATAAATACAACGTATATAGTATTTACTAATAGCAATACGGACTACATGGATCACATTATTTACTTTGTAAATTTACATAGTTTTGACTTTAGTGAAACATGAATGTAAGATGGAGACGGAGACCATTTTTCGTTTTAGTGGACATTGAATTGTAGATCATTTTGCCTTTTCACCTACGCTATGCTTCCTTACCTGTATATGGGTACAATACCTAAGAAGTAGTTACAAATAAACATTTGAAACATTTGGTGAAACAGGTGGTAAATAATTTATTTAATGATGAAAAACATTATTGATACTCAAAAATTGGTTTGACGCTCAAGACACCAAAGGGGCTGAACATTTTGATGCTGCAGTTTGGAAAAACTACTTATTAATGACTTATTAATTTGTTCCCAAACCAAAAAATTGCCTGGCAAAATTTACCAGGGTGTCGTCAGGGTATATTAAAGTGCTCTATTATATTTTAGCATGATAGCGGCGCACCACTGATTTGCACCGAAAATAGCGTAGACTATGTGGTCGGTCTATCCAGCCATTACAACATGAACTATGATGACCCTGAAATGTGTGGAGGAAACGTACTTTCATCATTCACCTCAATTGCCGCCATGGATTGGGATTGGGTCGATGAATTTGTTAAGAAATACTTTGATTCTTGCGAGGTCAAATGATTAACTTTATTTATCTTCATAAATATACAACCTAAAATATATCTATATATACCTAAAAATCAATATAAGTTATATAATATTTACAGGGAGGAGATCCCACCAGACCACCTCCGGGGCCGGGGTAAAACTTGTTTTTTCTGTTGGTGCAGAGAACAAAAATCATCAAAACATTAACGTTGAAGGTGATGCATCGGACATAAATTGTAACATTGACATAATATTTATAATAATTATTATTTGTTCTTAAACTGTGGTGTATGAGCCAACTCACGGACGCAAACACATTGAAACATTTATAACAGCCGTTACTTCATTTAATTGATTACATATACAATTATGTAAAAGTACATGGTTTTTATTTCATTTACAATATTACTATTCCCCTACAACTATATAACTTCTAGGAAATAAGCAAAAATCGATGTAACTCCGAAAGTATCAAGCATAGAACCAAGTGCGATACCTCCACGTGGTAACACTGGTAACTCCGAATAAAATGTTTTTGTAAATATATTTTTTAGATTTTCTAGACGAGAATAATTATTTTGACCGAGAATTTTCGAAGAAACAATAAATCTTGACCGATTTTTGAATGTGACATTTTATTGCCAAGAGGAATCATTTGAGACCTCGCCTCATGACAATTGTCCTGCGATGAAGTATTTATATGAAAAAGTTCATGTCAAGTATTGCTCAAAATTTTGAAAAAAAAAATTGATCTCGAAAGCCATCCTGAAATTAGCAAACTTGGAGTTACTTTTTACTAGGATTCCCTGGCCATTAATATTTCATTGATAGGCTATTTAAATGCTCTACAAACATCGTAGGTGAATGCCAAAATGGACTAGATGCAATTTACTCTAAATGAGGATTGATTACAGTAAAACCTGTATATAGTGGTTTTCCTAGGGACGCCAAAATTTGTCCACTATAGACAGGGACCACTATATAAGTATATAGTGGTCAGGGGTCACTATATAAATACATACACATATACGTATACCAGCACGAACCAACCAAAGTTTTACTTTTACACGGTATTGAAAATCAGTTATTCTACTTTTTTTAAATAATCACTAATTTTACTATTAATAACAAATTACTTAGATACAATGGACATAATAAATAAGCATTTGATTTAGTACAGATGCATACAATACGAAACCTCTGAAAATAAAAACGTAGTCCAAATGCCTGTAATTGAGTTAAATTCAAGCAGCCGTGTTATTGGTTCGGGTTCGCGCGAGTTGTATTCCTTCGTTCTGACTGGGTGACCACTATATACAGGTACTTCAAGCTGCATTTTTAACTGAAGGGGTATGATTATTAGTCCACTATGAGCAGGTTTCCACTATATATAAAACCACTATATAGAGGGAGTTTCCTATGTTAAAGGATAGGAGGTGGGACCGGGATGTAAAATGTATCCACTATAAACAGGAATCCACTATATGAACGGCCACTATATACAGGTTTTACTGTAATTACTTTCACCAACGTTTTACTAAGCTTGCATGTATGCAGTTCATTTTACTTTCAGTGAAAACTGTGTAATGTATTTTCATTTTGGGATGCTTCTAGCTTATTTGACTTTTAAACAAAAAGTCAAATAGACCATTTACTTATGATAATAATCCATCCAGACAATTTGCCTCTTCATCCACGATGAAGTCAATGATACTCATTTTGCAATAGTGCGCTTCAATTATAACATACAGGTATGCCCTTTTTATCGTTAGTGCAAAAAATTGAACAGACTATGGTAAAGTTATTTTGTCTCTTTATCTTTAATGTCACCCGTCAAATTTTACTCTCCTTGAATAAATGCTCTGAAAAAGACTCATGGTAAATAGTACTAGTCCATGGAACTACTAGAGTGGGAATAAAAGAATGTGAGAAAACACAAGATGTAGTACAACTACGACACGTCAAATACATGTACATAATTTTTTAACTAAAAGAGGTTCTAACTACAAGGGAGAGAAAATTGACTTCCTTGGAAACGCTATTTAGCATTCTCGTGAATCCACTTCGAAAAATAAGAGACCTCCGTATATACCCCCGGGTAACCAGGTCTTGCACAACCATAACCCCAGGAGACGATGCCCACTAAACAGACAGTTTCCTTGCATGGAAGAATTAATGGACCACCCGAGTCTCCTTGGCAAGAATCTTTCCCACCGTGTTTGTAGCCTGCACATATCATGGAGTCCTGTATCATATCTGGTTCATACGCTTCACAGCACTCTTTGTCCGTAACAATAGGGACATTCACTTTAAGGAGAACATCGGACAGGACTTGAGAGCCCTCTCCCGTTACCCCCCAACCGATGACGGTGGCGAGACCTACGAATGATTATTAAATGTTTGCATAAATTGTACATACATACAATGCACTGAATTGTCAAAGGAACGGTAAAAGTTTTAAAATTTTGAACACAAGTTCGCCTAGATTTTACCCATTCACCGACGAATTACTTTATTCTTACTTATACAAAAAATGCATGCACATCCTTACCAGACGCATCATAGCTGGAGCTAGGAATAGTAATGGTGCCTACAGATGTTGTGTTCAATGTCAAAGGTTCATCCAACCGTAAGAGAGCTATATCATTGGCTAAAGTGGACGACTTGAATTCTCTATGGATGATGATTCGGTTTACCTTGCGGAACTGCTCCTTGCCCTCCGGTTTAGTCAATGTGTGTTCTCCGGCCACAACGGCGATCCTTTCAGGGTTAGTGCGGTCAACGCAATGAGCTGCTGTTACAGCCCATAATTCATTAATAAGAGAAGCGCCACAGAAATGTTTGTAATTGTCGTTCCTAAATTGCTGAAGACTTAGCTGGAACGGGAATTCGTGTGGGAGTGCCTTTATCCCTCCTACAATTTTCCCAGGTAAGCCGTACATAGGAATACGGGTATTTTTATGTACATGGGCTGTTCCGGCATCCGCTGAAAGAGTAGAAAAACAAGTGATATTATTAAAGGAATGCAAAAAAAATAAATATGAAACGTTCAACTGACTCAGTTCACAGTACACTAGTGCTATGTACATGTAATGACAGAAAAAAACTAACTGTACCGAATATGTAGACGATCAGAGCCATTAATGACAATAGGTTCTTCATTTTGTTGCTGAGATTCTTCTTATTTGGTTTCAGAATTTGGAACAAAAAATCGCAAATGTTGTGAACTGGATGACAGGATGAATACTCATAGGTTCCTTTTCAAAGCATTTAAATATATCCATCCGAGGTTTCGAATATATGTACACAACTATTTTTATCCCACTTGTTTTTGATTGACTATTTCATTTTATTGGGCAAGCTCGTCAGGGACGAAACTGCCACATCTCCATCATTGAGAATAATTAATCTAGAAGTAATTTTGTAGTTGTAAAAAATATTTGGATACATAAAATTTTATTTGGTACAGAAATGATTCAGTTTTGCAACACGTTGAAGAATAATAAATAATTGCAAATGCAGTAAGCCCACCTCAATAATTTGTCACATTCATTATTGCCTTTATAGGGATTTGTACCATAAAAGTAGATTTGCATTAGTGTATGTTATATGACTAGTACGGGCATGATAGACCGAACAATCCTGACATTGTGGAAATGCAAATTAGTATGAACTTGATCCTTATTTCAATACTCACTACTCATATCCACAAGCAAGCAGCAACTTGCTATTTTATAGTAAAGGTGGTTAAGGCCAGCAGGCTGGGATGAGATTGCTAACGTTTTCAGAGCCATGTCATTTGTACTTATGCAACACATTTCCAGCATTTTCCGAAGTTTAACGACTTACTGAGCATATTTTAAAGATATTTTTGCAAGGATGTGTTGTGAGTAATGTCGCGGTTACTGGAGCTGTAATTAAATGACTGTTTGCTATTTTAATTTATGCGTGTACTCACTTTAATACTACTATGTACATACCAATTCAGTCTCATTTACATTCACACTTTAAAATTGTGAATTGCTGCAAATAAATAAACTATTGTCAATCGAACTTTAAGGAAGGATTAGAAAATAATATGCGGTCATTGTCTATGTGTCAGACCACATTACTTATGTAATTACTTACGAACTTATTGTAAGAAGACGAATCCACGAATCTTTGAATGTTACGGGGCTATGAGAAATTATATTGATGTAGCTCTAGTAATTGCAACAATGTGATTCCATACATATGTTACATGTAACTTACATTACATTGTAGCACGTTCATTTAAAGTTGTGTTTTGCACGAATATTTCTAACAATTATTAATGTTTATTTTCCAGCAATTTTTGAAATAATAGGAACAAAATAGTAAAAAAAGTTGTATTCCGAGTCCTTCCGACGTATATGACTTTACATGAAATAGTTTATGCAAAAACATTCATAAAAGTACAACTTAAATATCATCTATCAATAAATAGGTATTCTTTAAGTTTCAATCCCATTTTTATTTTGTAGCATGATATGTAAGTATAACTATATTGGGGGAAGATTTCATAGTTTTTAGAGTGCTAAACAGGAGTCCAAAAGTCCAATTGTTTTTAAGAATAAAAGGTCGTTGGAAATAAAGACGGCAAGTGCAATTACACTTATTGGTATTTTACACAGGCCAAGAACATTCATTTACTGGTAAAGAGAATCTACTAGAGATGAGTGAAAATGGTTTGACTGTTCGGAAGTCTTCTTTACAGTTTCAATTTAAAAGAAATTTAGGAAGTACATACACCGCCTGTCACGAGCGTCAATCACTAGGAGGACTTAATCATCTTTAATATCAACCATGTTGAAATAATTGGAATACGTGGATATTGCTTAGAATCAATTTATTTGCCAAGCTTTCGAACTCAAACAGTGTTCATCTTCAGGGCTTAATTATGACTAACTATGCTATCCTTGTTTGATGTAGTATTTATAAAAATTTTACATTATTCTAATTTAAAATTATTGAGTTGTGAATATTTTGCAAAAAATAATTATTTTGTTTCAACAATTTAAATTAAAAACAAGATCAATCTATTAAATTCGGGATTATTGGCTTCCATGCGTTGCTTAAAATAAAACCTTGGTTGACGTTCATCAATGACTGTTTTGATTGTTGGATAACTAAACCTTCCTTTATTTGTCGTAGGAAATGATTATGTTCGGGAACAACAATCTTTGCATCGTCCCATGCAATATGATGACTTCTGTTTCTTATTATGTGTCTTGCAATAGCTGATTTTTTATATTCTTTTCTTCTGACATTATCTTTATGTTCTTGTACTCTTGTGTTTAGGTGCCTATAGGTTTCCCCAACGTATATTGAATTGCAAGTATTACAAGGTATGATGTATACTCCAGCATTCTCAGAATTTTCTCCATCTTTTAAACTTTTCATTAAGTTTTGGATTTTTATACCGGGTAAGAAAGTAGGTTTCCATTTCAAGACTCTTCGCAAGTATCCTGCGATCCTATTAGAAATATTGCCTATGTATGGAATTGGAATCCATGGTTCAATCTTGTTTTCTGTTTCTATGATTGATGAGAGCAAAATCGATGTGTCTGGTGCAGATATAGGTGTTGTATGATTTTTTATCAGTGTTGCTTCTGCGATTATGGTTCTCCTCGGATGTAACTTGTTTCTCATTCGGTTGATTCTTTTTTCTATGAATTTTATCGGGTAGGCATTTCTTGTAAGTACTTTTCTGATGTGTAATAATTCAGCTTCCAAATATTTTGGGTGGCAGATTTTAAAAGCTCTGTGAACTAAAGCATCTACGACTGTAATTTTTTGGGAGGTGTGATGAAAAGATTTAAAATTTAGATATCTATCTGTGTGTGTATTCTTTCTGTAGACTTTGGTTTCAATGTTGCCATCTGTATTGCGCATTATAAGAACATCTAAGAAAGGAATCTCGTTATGCTGCTCTTCTTCAATTGTAAATTGGATTTGTGGATGATATGAGTTTAAATAGTTAAGAACTTCATTCTTGTTGGACTTATCAACAATAGCAATTACGTCGTCAACATACCGTTTCCAGAATAAGATTTTGGAGTTATTTACCACGACATCAGTTTCTAGTTTTTGTAAAAATATGTCAGCAATTGTTCCTGAAATAGGTGATCCCATTGGACAGCCATCGTCTTGTGAGTAGATTTCATGGTTATATTGGAAATAAGTATTATTGAGACATATTTTCAAGAGAGATATAATGTCTTCAATTGTAAGTAGCTCAAATTCTTGAATTTTCCAATCCGAAGATGTTTTTAGTCTTTCTTCTACTGCTTGGATACTTTCAGTTAATGGTAAATTTGTATATAAGCTTTTTACATCAAAAGATACGAGAATGGATTCCTGAGGAATTTTTATATCTTTGATCATATCCATTAATTCGAAAGAATTCCTTACCGTTGTTTGTGGATATTGATTCGTTAGAGAAATTAATCTGTTTAATATTCTGGCTAGTTTGTAGTTAACTGATCCTCTATAGTCATTGATTGGTCGGAATGGTGTGTTGTCTTTATGAATTTTTGGAAGACCAAAAAATTTTGAAATCCTGGGTTGATTTGTAATAATGCTATTGTAAAGTTCCTTGGTTATTCTTCTGGTATTAAGTAATTCCTTGCATTTTTGTTTCAAAGTACTTAAATTGGTTTCAGTGGGATCATTAGATAATTTGGAATATGGGCCATCTTGAATGAGCTGAATAATTTTTTGGTGGTAATCTAATTTATTCATTATGATTTATTTATTATTAATCATCTTTAATTCCTGAAGAACACATCTACATACTGCAGTCTAGGTTAAAATTGCACTATAATTTAGTTTGAGGCCATCGTGTTCACAAACGGGAAATAAAGTCGTTTCTTTCGAGAATTTTACTGTTAACATCTTTTTATTCTCAAGCACATGCTTTTTAAAAACATAATTGGACCCTCAGTTGGAGGAAATTTAATGACCTTTCCATTTCCACAGAGTTGTGTGATATGTTTCGAAATGTGCAAATGACTGATAAAAGTAGGGAGCAAGGTTGGGAGAGTTCATTCTCAGGAGTAACGTTCGTAACCCTTGTGACCCCAAATATTCACCTAGGTCAACGGTGCAAATTTCGCAATTTTGAACAAAATTTGCTACATACTGATGTAATCAAATATTTCATCTTCATGAATTATTTCCTTGTATAGGCTACATTGGCCGCAAACGGTGAACACCTTGTATCTGTACTCCTGCCAAAGCCTGCCAAATGCTCCACAAGGTTTCATTCCTCGATCCTTGCCTGCAGGTGTTTGCTTCCTACCCATTTACCTACATAAAATGTTGCCTAAAATGTTAAATAAAAATAAAAACATGACAAGAGCTTGAATCCTGAAAACGTACGTGTACTTACCGTACAGTTCTTAAGTTGGAAAATAAAAGGCTGAAGAATCGGGAATTGAATTCATTATGAAAGTGTCATATACAAATATTAGCACGCAGTAGCATTTTAACATTTTGTTTTTTCTCGTAATTATATCAGCTCATGACATTGTTTTACTCATAGCATTTGATGAAATAATTTTTCATTTGTGAGTACACTTGAGCTTCTTGCTAAATATTTTATAGACCTATAAATGTATAAATTAAAACGTACATTGTATCCTCGCGATTGTATTATATTGAAAATAATAGCTTTGCCGCAACAAATGATACAATTTTGATAGTTCTGACAATGAATTAAATAAGGCTAGAATTAATAGTAAGTAAGGGCAAATGAAATAATACAATTGGAATTTGGAATTCCCAGCAGCGGCAGAAATAATGGTGGCATTGTTTGCTATTTGCGATAGCTTCATGAAGGTCAGAGAAGCAATATCGTATAATATGTAATAATTCTTGACCATTCTTCAGAGAAAGTACTTAAGCGCTTGTCATTGAAGTTGGTTTATTTCAAAAGCATTTTCAATAGAATTTCTATTGAAATAAAAAAACAAGCGGTACTTATCAGTTGTCTTTTATGAGATATACATACATTCCTTAATGTGTTCAGTTTTTTTACGCATTCCTTGCAAATAAAAGCAGAGACAAAAAATGAACCCATTCTGTCCGTAATGCCCCAACTCTAAAATGCAGGTAACAGGAACGTCTGGCCCTATGCATGTGCATAATAAATACGAGTACAATATGAATGGACATTCGCAAGCCCAAAACTTGACAAGGGTGAATTTCAGAAAGGTGGAAATATATGTAGTACTTACTAAACAGTTATTGAGACATAATTAAGTCACTTTCCTGCAAGTCACACTGAAAAACTTGAAAAGTTAGTAAGAAAAAAAGTAAATTTAAGTTTAAAAAATTGCTTTGTTAGTTGCGAAGAACTAGCTATCGTTTGTGAATACTTTTTAATTATTTTCTCCATATTTTAAAGTCAGTATGTCTCGTATATTTTACATATGTATTTCAAGCCTTCAAGACTATATCATATTTTATTTTACAAAATTTTCAAACAATTGATTACCCTATATTTCATAAAGCTATAAAATATGTTATTACAAAGCTATATTAAAGTAAAAAACATTCATTTTTTTAAAAGATGAAAGAACTGGAAGCTAATAGTTAAAATGCAGGCAAAACATTATTAATATTAGCCAAGTTTGGACTGATATACAAAATGTAACTAAAAAATGACACATTGAATTATTTTAATGATGGCATGACTAAATTTTTGCGTTCAGAGTTCTGTGGTTTTGTTGCTGTGAATGTTCTGGACGTACTCCCTCTTCTCCTTAAAGTGTACATTTTCATTAGTGTGAGAACTGATGCTAACAACCCCATCTTCATCGTCGGATCTGTAAAAAAAATAAGAAGAAATTTTTCACAAGAATTATGATACGACCTTATCATTTATTTTAACCAGGACCAGGATGAAGGGCAGTAGCATTTAGTGGTAGTCTTGTTTACAGCAAGATATTTTGGCAATTCTTTACGTGAAGTACCTACATATGTATTTCTTCCCAAATAATTCAAGAAAGAGAAGCAAAGCATCCAGCTAACTCTAACTCATTTCCATGCAAATATTTCATGCATATGTCAATGAGATTAAAGATTCGACTTCATTCGACTCGTCCCTCATAATTACATTGATTGACCATGAGCTCATTGAAAGCATATCCATAGCTGGCATCCAAGACAAGCGACTTCTTTTAAATTAGTTAGTATTAAAATTTCGCGTACTCAATTGAGTTTGCATTTAAAAAACATGTTTTTGGAGTAAACTATATGCAACGTGATGGCAAATAGCTGAGCTAGAAAATATTCGAGACTTTGTACACATCTTGCATTAAAATTATGTTTTCTACTTCAAGTAATATAAATCAGAGCTCTTCAAGAAAACACTAAAACCAAATAAAACAATTAAATCCCTCACATATTATACTCTTATCATTTTTAGTCATTGAAATGTTGGAAGTAAAGTGAATTTTTCACCCCTCACTTTAAAGGATCAAGGGAGAAAAGCTCATCGGCAGTCCCAACCAATAATAATTCTTTATTCAAATTTTTGTACACTGACCCTAAAATTGTATACCCTGGCCGGGCTCAGGTGCGCCTACACGTCACCGCAGCACTCGTCTGAAGGCAATAAAACTGGTCATGATTTTCAATAACGAACCACACCATGCCCAAATATTGTTCAACCCTACCTCATGTTCTTTCTTACCTTTCATAAATAGGATTTGATTTCGATGGGTCCATCTTTTCAACAGCAACTGAATGATGCTGAAAAGTTTTTAAAATGGGTGTTTTTGAAGCCGATCCTAAGTCTCCTTGATAATTGAAATCACTGGCAGGTCTGGTTGTAGCTTCTGTGTGGCAACTAGGACTACTCTGTCCTGTATTTCAAAACCATGACAGAAATAAGTTCAAAAGAAACCTGGCTTTTTTTAAGTTGTTATGTCGCCAGTGCGTTACCTAAAATACTATCCTTAGCAAGGAAGTGCCCAGCTGCATTTATATTGTACATATGGTTTCGAGTCAGGTTTAAATCAACTTGCAAATCTGAATCGTCGATTTCTGGTTCCTCCGCGTTCACTCTCATCTGGAGAACCTACCAGGATATAACCGATACCTTGATTTGTCACGTCATATACTTATCAAGCTTTACAAAAGCAGAATTAGGTCCACAAGGAAATACGCTAACATATGATTATAATGTACATATTATATAGATATACGTGCCTGTGTTTCATATTCTTTTAAACTTGGACTGTGCTCCATATAAACGGGGTCATAGCGAGGTGAGATGACTATTCGTTGGACTTGATTTTTATACGCTGTGTAGCGGGACCATTTATAACATATGAAGCAGATTCCTCCGACACCCACGATAAATATGAGGCCTGCTAATGCGACTAAGGCAGCCGGAAATGCTGCCCACTGATGATCATTCTCAAGCGGTCCTACAGGAGCAGGAGGCAGCGGGGCTCTCGTAAGAGGCTTACGGACTTCCGTTGCTCGCACTTCTAAAGCACTCGAAACGTAGTACGATATTATTTTTGATCCATTTCGGCTCATTATTGTCCTGCAATAAAAATAATTATGAACGATTAATATCTATGTAGCTTCGGAAGTCACGGTGGCTGGTCTCAAACATAAAACGTAAAAGTTCGTACTCAGCGACTTTTGGGTGTTCTCGTTCTAATATGTAATCGCTGATTGGGTCAACTGCGTAGAACCACACATCAGTAGCGGACGGATCAGATTCCAAAGTTCCATTTTCTGTGAGGTATCGATGTGCCGTTATTTTTTCAATACCAATGATCAGATTGGATGAATCTTGTAAAATATCAAGTATATCCATTTCCTTGCTTTTCACTTTGTCCGGCGTAGTGTCCCGGATTACAAGAATCATTCTATGAGGCTCATTGATAACATTCAGCTGCAATTTAAAATTCGATTTAGTTACTTAACTGTTTTGACAAAGTTTAGCCAGGTCTTATAATGTAATATTTGTTATATAATAGAAGTTTGCATCTCTTACAATTAAGGGCATTTGGGATCCCTGAGAGTTTCCTTTAGGGTCATCTTTGGCTACAACATTGAGTCTGAATGGTAGCAAAGAAGGTGAAATGTCGTCAATGGTCCTCGTATTAGACACGATTCCAGACCTAGAATCGATGGTAAAATAAGAGCGTGCCAGAGGGTTGTCTGACTCTAGTTCGTAGGCTATTTCCCTAAGTACGCCACTGTCTTTATCATCAGCCTAATGGGCAAAAATAAAAAAGTAATTACAATTGCTCATTAAATGGTAAATCCACGTATAAATGCTTAGTTAACCAGCTTGAAGTTACCTTCACTTGAATAATAGAAGTTGATATCTGCGCATCTTCCGAAATGGCAGCAAACAACTTCTTGCCTTTAGCCACTTTCTGGTAATCAGGGAAGATGAACTCCGGCTGTTATATAAATAATCAATCAGTTGGTTAGTATCATCTTAATCAAATTAGAACTTCAGTGAGCGGATATGATAGTAATTAAAATACTTTCATTCAATACCTTGTTGTCGTTTTCATCAATAACTTTGACGTTAACCTAAAAAATCAGTTTTAAAACATTAATGACAGGTGGTAGGTAGCATTGCATGTACACACGAGCATGAAGACAGAAACTTTTTACATTCCCAAACAATTATTATTGAAACACGCAAACGATAATGGTAAGCATGGAAGTGGCCTACTGTCTAAACTTTACTTCACTAAGTAAAATGTGGGACAATTAATTAAACGCTGCTACTCAATCATACGAGACATTGCAATTACAATAATTATTATTGTAAACACAAGCTTCAGTAATGCTAGATGCGAGTCGCAGCAGCATTTGATCATCCGGCAATTAAATCACTTCATGCCTTAATGAAGGGATCAGAACTCAGCAATAATAACTTTAGAGTGCAAAATCACACAACTTTTAACTTACACTAGTTCTCGAGCGTTTTTTACTTATAACCCCCGGCAAGGTAGTTAATTGTACTTGAACTTGATAAGTGGTTACTTTTTCATAGTCCAACTGACCCCTAGTCAGAATTAACTCACAGTTGCGATCCTCCGTTTCTCTAACTTCAAACAATCCTACAGAACCAATTGGGAAAGAGTTCATTCATTAAATCAAATGCTTATGGAAAACTATTTCAGAAGCTTACATATATTGGCTTCACTTACGATCTTCATTGCCTCCGATGATCTCGCATTGCAAAGGAATCATTTCATTTTGCTTGTTAACGATTGTTAAAGTTTTTAAGACTCTTCCCGCTGGGGCACTCCCAGGAATCTCGACATAGTAATCCACTTCAGCGAATCCAACTCCTACGTCCGGAGGAACAGTCGCTACATGATCGACGTAAACTTTGACCGACGCTACAGAAAATAGTTGTGGCTCGCCCAGATCATAAGCTCGAACATCCACCTGAAAATACGATAATAATAATCAATGGGAGCATATGTCAGTGCATTTTTAATTTATGAATTACAATAATGAAGCACCAACAGTTCCAGTAATTCAAGTACTATAAATTACCTGGTATTCAGTATCCATCTCCTTCCTGAGATCATCTTTGATTGTAACAATACCAGTATCATGCTCGACATCGAAATAGCGCGACGCTTTACCCCGGCCAATTAAATCATATTTCACCTAAACGAGGAACGAATCATTAGATACCTAATCATTTACCAGTTCAGTAACAGAATCATTAAACGTTTTTTTTGGCAAGGACCTTATTTCCCGGAGGTGTACCATCCGAATCTGTAGCTTCTAGTTTTGTGACAACCATTCCAACCCTGGATGTATCTTCAAGTCGAATAGACCTTGGTACGACGTTGAACACCGGAGGAATATCGTTTACATCTGCAAAATATTACCATACTAAATAAATTACCAAGCTCAGAAATAGCGTCAGTTATCGTAGTAGCTGATTCTACATACCTTCGACATGTATAATTACGGTAGTTGTTGCTCCGACATTCCCACTGTCATTTTCTTCCGTCCCAACAATGATGATGTGCTTATTTTCCCGTTCATAATCTAACCCTTGAGCGGTGTAGATATCTCCCGTGATTGAATCAATGGAGAATTTATCATAAGGACCCTGTTTAATGAAGTACGTGATTTTCTTAACCGTATCCGGATCAATTGCTTCAACTCGAGTGATCCTAGTATTCGGTAGATTCTCCGGAACAGAAACTTCGTAAACAAATCGGTTGAACATTGGCTGCTCATCATCTTTGTCTTCAACTTGGACTGTGACCGTAGCCGTGGAAATTCTTGCATTCTCTGCCATGTCTCGGGCAGTGACTACCACCAGATGAATCTTCTGCTTTTCATAGTCCAGAGCCACCTTCGTTCTCACATCGCCGGTAACAGGGTCCACAGAAATCGGAGATTCTAACGGTGTCTCGTACCTGATTTCCCCGTTCTCCAGCTCGTCCGCATCCTTAGCCTCAATTCTTCCAATGATCTGACCCGCCGACCCTTCCTTCACGCTAAAATCGAATGGCAAATTTACCCATTCTGGATTCCTACAAAATCCAAATAACATTCAGTCAAACATTAAAAAAGCCGGAATTATAAAGCTAACTATATAATTTATACTATCCGTCTAGGGGACCAATGTCACAAATTACATGTCTCACCTATCATTGATGTCCATAACGCGGATATTAACAGTGGTGACGGTAGACAAGCCCCCTTCATCTTCGCCTTTTACAGTCAACGAATACCGAGCCAGGTCCTCGCGGTCAAGTTGGCCATTGACAGTCAAAATCCCATTGTTTTTACCGATGATAATGTTAGGTTAAGATGAATTAAGTATGTTTTTCCATACAATTATTTAAGGATCATTTTAAAGTACAATTTAGCCTGCGAGCTAAATCATTAAAATTTATTATTTGCTGACTGTATCCTGTCAGCGGCCTTGGTAACTTCCGTTACCCATTTCTTATGTATGTATTAATTTTAGAAATTAACGACCATTAGGACTAGTGTATCTAGTCCAGAAGATTTGTAAGAATATATTTTTAGTCTTGTTCTGGTCTTCGGATCAATCCAATCAATCATTTAATCTTTCTTTAATTTCCCTTTCAGTTTCTTTTAATTTCACAAATAAATCAATTATATTTTAATCTTCTCATTATTCACAGATCAACTTCAATGGTTTAATTTATTCGTTGGCTTATCGTTTTGATTCTCACAATTAATTAATAGTGTTTCATATTTATTCAATATTCATATATTTTGACATCTGAACTCGTCTCATATTGATACACGCCAACATAAACCAAAAATAAAATGCTTCAATTCATTTCCCCCAACAATTTCATAAATAACGGGCTTCCCTTCCGGATCTTTGGCCTGTCAGGTTAGTAATGTAAGGTCCCAGATTAGACAAACAAAAACATTTGAGGTATCTATCTCCTCCTAATATAATAAAGGGAATTTTATTTCTCATATAGAAAAACACAAGTTCAACCCGGAAATGCATAAATGTTATTACCTCCACCCAATGTTATTACTTCAGATCCAATGGAAGCACCTTCACTTACAGCTACATCATACACGATGGGAAGCAACTTATCCCCGCAATTATCCCCGATGGTAATCTTATCCCCAAATGGGACTTTGCATGATTTCCCCTTAAAATTGTAATTTAGGTCAAATTTCGGGAAAAAAGGGGAAATTCGAGTAATAAATGGCACGGATGAGACGACCTGGACTTATGCGAGGTTCAAAAACTGTAATCGGCTGTTCCAAAACTACTTGATCCCCAAGTGGGACTTTGCGTGATTTCCCCTTAAAATTGTAATATAGGTCATATTTCGGGACAAAATAAGAAATTCGAGTAATGAATGGCACGGGTGCGACGACCTGGACTTATGCACCTTTACAATAAAAGCATATTTTAATTAACTCGTAACTTTGAACTTGTTTAACCTAAGGTTGTGACTACACAACTTAATTATTTAATCTTGTACGAGCTTAACTTATTTGTGTAAATGCTATCCTCTCTTCTAATTTGAAGGAGTGGATAGTGATAGTGATAGTGAAAGTGGTGGTAAGAATCAAATATTCGCGCGCTCTAGCTGTATAGACGACCATAGCTATGCGCAGCTAGCTATTGCATTCAACTACACTGCCTTCCCTATTTACATCTGCCTTTCTGAGCCAGCAAATGCTGGCTGTGCAGTGCTCGTACATACCTAACAATATAACCCGCCGTTGTTTTTGAAAATGGCCAACTATCCCGCCGTTCAATTTTGCCCAACTACTTCGGCCCATTTTGTCAACGATCCCGGATCGCAGGATCGGAAACGTTTTCCACACCCGATAACAATATAATGAAATTATATTAATTTTATTTTTTTAAATGATGTTTTATTAAGAATTTTTTATATTCATTCAAAAAATAAAGCCGCGCGAAAATTTGAATCTTACCATCACGGTCACTTTCACTATCAACTCTTTCAACTGAGAAGAGAGGATTGTTCATCTTTTCTTTAAAAAATGCACAAAAATAAAAAAGAATAATTATTATTATTATTCTTTTTTAATTTTGTTTTGTTTCCTTGGACAGGCTAAAGTTATAGTACCTAAAAATCATGCACTGCACGCAAATAGTCTAGAGCTTTTGGTTTCAACCCAGATGAGTTGCCTTTCAAGTTTGGTTCCAGTTTGTGACACCAGGACCTAGCTGTGAACCCCGAGGTCAATATCTTACCCATACAGGATTATGTACCTAAACATCTTCCGAATTTCATCCGCCCAAGTGCGCCGAGCGTTGCCTTGGTATTGCTTATGGATTGATATTAGTGTCATAACTATGTATAGGAGGTAACAAATGTATTAATTACAATTTTAAGGGAATATCATGCAAAGTCCCACTTGGGGATCAAGTAGTTTTGGAACAGCCGATTACAGTTTTTGATCCTCGCAAGAGTCCAGGTCGTCGCACCCGTGCCATTCATTAGTCGAATTTCCCCTTTTTTCCGAAATATGACCTATATTACAATTTTAAGGGGAAATCACGCAAAGTCCCACTTGGAGATCAAGTATAGTTTTGGAACAGCCGATTACAGTTTTTGATCCTCGCAAGAGTCCAGGTCGTCGCACCCGTGCCATTCATTAGTCGAATTTCCCCTTTTTTCCGAAATATGACCTATATTACAATTTTAAGGGGAAATCACGCAAAGTCCCACTTGGAGATCAAGTAGTTTTGGAACAGCCGATTACAGTTTTTGATCCTCGCAAGAGTCCAGGTCGTCGCACCCGTGCCATTCATTAGTCGAATTTCCCCTTTTTTCCGAAATATGACCTATATTACAATTTTAAGGGGAAATCACACAAAGTCCCACTTTGAGATCAAGTAGTTTTGGAACAGCCAATTACAGTTTTTGATCCTCGCAAGAGTCCAGGTCGTCTCACCCGTGCCATTCATTACTCGAATTTCCCCTTTTTTCCCGAAATATGACCTATATTAAAATTTAAGGGGAAATCACGCAAAGTCCCATTTGGGGATAAGATTACCATCGGGGATAAGTTGCTTCCCATACAGACAAGTTGCGGAAACGATGGGGAAGCTACAAGTCTATAAAACTATAAACTAGCCTACAACTACAGCCTACCATTAGTCCAAACTAGCCTACAACTACAGCCTACCATTAGTCCAAACTAGCCTACAACTACAGCCTACCATTAGTCCAAACTAGCCTACAGCTACAGCCTACCATTAGTCCAAACTAGCCTACAGCCAACTACTGTAGGGTCAAAGGAGCCTACAATTGTCGGCCACAGATTGTACAAGGTGCCCTACCGGACCAACCAAGTTTATGAAGAAGTACTAATTATTTCCAAACCAGGCACTACACAACAGGGGGTCAGGTGGGATATTATGCCTATCAAAAAATTGAAGGGAGGGACACTACGTGCAAGTGTCTCATTAATTTAAAAAAATGTATTCAAACTAAATTTTGATGCAAATGTTTTACAGGTTAGACATTACCATTTACACTGGGGTACAATGATGTTGGAACAAGGTAAACTCTGAGACTCAGGGTCTAAATAATCTTGGAGTTTTATATGCTGATTATAGATATGCAAAAATTTTTGAAAAACAAATTTTTTATATGAAAAAACGAAAAAGCATCCAATTATTCCTTTGCATTAGTGCTGGAACAGAAGAGAAAGATGGTTTTAGACGGGATAAAACTTCACAGCCCGATTGACTAATAAGCAGTACGCCACCCGTTTGCCATCAGGACAGTATTGTTGCTCCACTTGCTTCTGGCATGGTAACAAGTTCAGCGGCTCGCGCTGAACTTGTCATCATGCCACTACTATCTCCCAACACGGCTCTTGTCGGCCAATGTACCTACGCATGGAGCGCCATGTAATCAAATGGCGCTCCGCTAGGTACATATGTAGAGGAAGACTAGCCTCAAGTTAGCGTGCGTTTGGAGGCAAAAAGGTGGAAAGTAGTCACTTTCAGACATCCTTGCTAAGCTTAGATATAGGAATTAAGGATAACGTAAATTTCCGACATCCAGAGTTACTTTGCTCTGTATGTCTAACCATATAGAAATAAGATGTTGTCATAGAAATACTCATTGTACTTATTTATGCTACTTGTTTTCTTACTTATTATTGATCATTTTATTTCTGTTGTATCTATTTTATTGGCTACATTATGATGCTATGAAATGCTACTCTATTTCTAATGATTATTATATTTTGGTTTTCACTCTCTTGGCTTACGTCTTTGTGTGCACATTGTGCTGATTTGTCTCCTGTTACTATTTTCTTGGAAAATCTATTATTATTGTTTCTTAACCTAATTATTATAAACTTTGGTTTGTTTCACCTAATAAATAATATAAATATACTTCTGCCTTTCCCGCTTCGCCCCTTATTCTACTGCTTTTCCCCTCTCAAAAGTGTTAAGGTGCGGGGTATCGTCCTCTGGAACTTCCGTCAACTCTAGTCGTCATTTTCTTCACAATCATCTCCTCATCCATATTCTTACTTAGGTACGTCTGTGACTCATCAGGTACTCAGTACAATAATTTAATTGATTAAAACTAATTACTAAATAAAGCTAAAATAAATAATTTCATGAATATTGTATTTACAACTACTGTCGCAACTTGAATTAATTGATTCCGTGATTTTCCTAGCCCTGTCCTACCAGTTTTCTTGATACAATTTTCCATCAGCACCAACTAATAATTTTCTTTACTCTCAGATTTTCACACCATAGCAACCTGTTGACAAACTTCTGGATTTCCTCACATTTACTCCTCTGATAGTACCGTAATACAAATATTTTATTATTATCTTATTGACATATTTCCATTTGAATTTAATACTTCACCTTTATTACTGATTTGATCTTGGATTAGTTTTGGAACTTGATTGGAATTTAGATAATTTGAGGTTTGATTGCTTATGTGTTATGAAATTGTGTATTGATTTTGAATTGATTTTACTTATCAAGTTTATTTAATATTTGAACTAAATTTTGAACTGAATTATTTGGATGCATCGGTATTGATTCTGTTTTGCGATTTGATTTTAATTCGCATTCTAGTTTGAACCTGTATTAATATTGAATTTCTACTGATTTAAACCTAATGAATAATTCTGACTTGATTGAGTACGATATTGAGTGGGCATTTTACATTGAGGGTGTGTTAATTAATAACGTTCTGATTTTAACTGCTAGAATTGAAGTGACCATTGTCAACCATAATATCCGTCAGGTTTTTGTGGAAATTAGCAGAAGTCGGAGGTATCCACTCATTCTTTGGGGTGATCTTTCCAGATATTTGAAGGCGAATCCAGACCTTGACATTTTGTAAGTACCTTATCCGTAATCATTGCGACGTACCTTACTGCTCCCAAATGACCTCATCCTAATTCCAAGGTGGCAGTTACGTGTTGCCTGTATCCTCTCATAGCCAAGCGAATATTCACCGGTTTGACTACCTTTCTTTTATTTCATTAATTTATTAAAGTAATTCTGTTTATCTTACACTTTACATTGTGGTCAGCTAAAACTAGCAACCACCATCGCAATTCACAAATTCATACACAATTTAATCAATTCACTTACTTCTGCTCGTATTTGATTACTATGGCTCGTAGTGTTTCGGTAGCACAGATCTTTAATGATCTTCCTATATTTGATGGCAAATCATCTGTCCAGCAGTGGCTTTCTTCCTTCGAGGAAATAGCCCTGCACTACAGATTGGATGAATTCTGGTGTTTGCGTAATGTAAACAAATTGTTAGTGGGGACTGCCAATAGTTGGTGGGTCTGTTATTCCCATGTGTACACTGCGGCTTTATGTGCCCAGTCTTCTAAGGCTCTCTATGCTAGATTTAAAAATGATTTAACCAATTATTTTCCGGAAGAGGATGATTCTAGGTTAGCTAAGAATCTAAATAAATCCCGTAGCTTCAAATTCGGAACTGAGAGTCCCATTGACTATGTCACTGACAAGTTGAGCCTCATCCGCAGGATAAATCCCAACATGAGCGATGTAGATCAACTACGTTATCTGCTCAAGGGTCTCCCTACTCAGTTAGCCCACACCATTCGTAGGACTATAGGTTCTACCGGTGGAGTCCCTGATTTCCTTAGGGAACTTAAGTATAATAGTGAGGATCCTAATTTTGTATTGTTCTCTAAGCCCTCCATTGCCACTCCAGCTTCTGAGTCCCTTTCCCATTCCGAATTATACAACCCTCAAGTGCTCTCTCCACCTATCCCTCAAGTCCCTAAATTAGTTTGTGGGTACTGTAGTCGTGATGGTCATGCTATGCGTAATTGCCATGCCATGAAGAATGACTACCTGCCTAGTTATCAAGCCCAGAATTTTGTTCAACGTCATTAACTCCCTACTTTTAAAAATAATATTCAGAGTAATTCCCAGAATTGGAGAGATCAGGCAGATAGGTTTCAACAGAATAGATCTCAACCTGCTCAGTCCTCCTCTCAATCACAGAACATCCCTTCACTTATGTCCCACAATAATTCCCGTAATCAGCCGTTAAACAAGTAAGCCTGGAATTACGGGTTAACCAGGCTGATCATAGTAACTCCTCTGTAGAAACCCCGATTTATTTTAATTCAATTGACCCATTCATTTATGATAATTCATTTTATTCTGAGAAAACCGAAATTCCTAATTTAGTCGATACTCTAATTAATCCCAAGTTATTGTGTCTCCCCATTAGTATAGCCTTCCTAAATAGAGATGCTTTGGTTGATTGTGGAGCTGCCTGTTGTGTGGTGAGTGAGGAGTTCTTTAAGTCTCTTCCTTCAACTGCTCGTAGCACCTCCATTCCTTTAGATAATCCCGTTTATTTGAAACTTGCTGTTAAGTCTACTGAAAGATTAATTATTACTCATTGGATTGAACTCCCTGTATTGATTAGTGATTATTTCACTCTATGGAAATTCTTAATTGTTCCCAATTCATCATACCCAATAATTATAGGTTATGATTTCCTCCATTTAAATAATGCTAACATTGCATTTGGAACAAATAGTTTAACTTTCCCGACTTCCTCTGACTTATCTAAACCCCTTTGCTGTAAGTGTTCCGAAGCAAAGCCATTGCTAATATCTGTTCCTCTTATTCATGAAATCGCTACTCAAACCGACAAAACTAATGTAATAGATCATCCGGAACCTAGTTTGTCCTTCCCAAGTAATTTAAATGTTTTTACTTGCCTTTCTACTGAAATCCCTCCCCAGTCCACTCTGATAGTTCCTGTATCCTGCATTGGGGATAATTTGGAAAATGTAGTATTCCTTCCCTCTTCCAAAGTTAAACAACAACATAATATATTAATTCCTTATTGCCTATTGTCTTTTGAAAATAATCTAAGTTATTTAACTCTGTCCAACCCCTCTAATAATTATGTTAGCATCTGTTCTAAAACTTATTTAGGTAGGTTAGATGTTAATTTAGAAGTTTTAGGTAGTCTAGATGCAGAGTTGAATAATCTTCCTATTAATAATCTTATCCCCATTGATTCTATTAATAAATCTACTCCTTTCAAAATTCCTCTTGATTTCCCAATTGACCCCCAAATAGAATTATTAGATTTTGCTGATCACCTTAATCAAGAACAAGTGAGCTCCCTTAAAATTCTCCTTTCTTATTATCGTCGAGCCTTTGCCTTTTCTGACGAAGAATTTGGCTGTACCAATTTAATTAAACATGACTTCGAATTAGAAGACAGTACCCCTTTCCAATCCCGCCCCTACCATGTATCTCCTTTAGAGCGTAAGGAATTTGATAGACAAGTCAAGAAATTAATTGAACAAGGTGTAGTTGAACCCACGTCATCTCCTTTTACCAGTCCCTCACTATTAGTTAAGAAAAGTGATGGTACTTTCCGTATGGTTATAGACTTTCGTAAATTAAACTCTAGATGTAAAAAGTCCTGCTTCGTTCTAGATCGACAAGATGTTATCTTTGATGCATTGGCAGGGTTTCAATTTATTTCCAAGTTAGATTTTGTTTCCGCCTTTCATCAGATTAAGAATTCCGATAAAGTTAAAGAATATTCCGGTTTTGTTACACCTAGTGGTACTTATACTTTCAAAAGAATGCCATTTGGACAAGCTTCAGCTCCCCAAACGTTTCAAAACTTAATGAATAAATTATTAGGTTCTATGAAATGGACAATTGCAGTCTGTTTCCTAGATGATATCTGTGTGTATTCCAAATCGTTTGAAGATCATTTGTCACATATCGCTCAAGTCCTTCAGCGTATTGTAGATTCAGGATTAACTTTAAAACCCTCCAAATGTGAATTCGCCATGGTTAAGGTTAAGTACTTAGGACATGTTATTTCCCGAACAGGAGTAGAAACCGATCCGGATAAGATTAAAGCTATGTCCGAATACCCTGTCCCTACTGATATTCACTCTGTACGTAGGTTTCACTGTCTCTGTTCATATTACCGAAAATTTGTCCTCCAATTTAGTAAAATTACTGAACCCCTTCGAGCCCTCACCCATAAGAATGCAAAGTTTGTCTGGTCTGATAAATGTCAGGAAGCTTTTGTAGAATTAAAATCTAAATTAGTCTCTGCCCCTATTCTGGTTCATTTTGACGAATCGTCTCCTACCATTTTAACTTGTGATGCTAGTATAGATGGCATAGCTAGCTGTCTCTCCCAAATCCAAAATGATACTGAACATCCCGTAGCTTATTATTCTCGTTCCGTAAATAAACACGAAAGAAATTATCATATTACAGAGCTAGAGGCCCTTGCTGTAGTTGAATCCATCAAGCATTTCCACCCTTATCTTTATGGTAGAAACTTTACTGTAATAACTGATCATAATTCCCTTACGTTTCTTATGACAGCAAAAGAATTAAAAGGTAGATTATGTAGATGGAGTCTTACCCTTCAACCTTATACTTTTACTATCCGTTACAAGAAAGGAATTTTAAACTCTAATGTAGATGCCCTATCCCGTGCCCCTGTTTTTCCTGCTCCAGAAAACGAAACTGACTACCCTGAATTAAGTACCACTCTTTGTAATATTAAAATAGAACTCCCTGAACCTTTATCTGACTTAATGTTTAAGCAGCGTGAAGATCCTTTTACCCTTCCTATTATTACCCATAAACTTAGGAATCCCTCTCCAACAGATGATAAGTATCCGGACTTTAAAATTATTGAAGGTTTACTCTATAAGTCTAATTGTAAAGTAGGGGATAGGCTTTGGAAATTATGTATTCCCAAAGTATCTCGGAATATTTTAATTAAGTCCGTTCATGATTCACCTTCTGGAGGTCATTTTGGTATTAATAAGACTTTAGAAACAATCAAGACCCGTTATTTCTGGCCCCAAATGAGAAAAGATGTTCAAATTTATGTAGAATCTTGTTACACTTGTCAAATGTTTAATCATAGAACTACTCCTTCCCATGGCCCTTTGATTCCTTTCCCTTCACCACATAACGCTTTTGAAACTTGTGGTATTGATTTTGTTGGTCCATTTCCTGAGAGTCCTAGTGGCAATTCGTATTTCTTAATTTGTGTTGATCATCTAACCCGTTTTGTAGAAGTTAAACCCGTCCCCAAGCAAAATAGTTATGAAGCAATTAAATCTCTTCTTGAAATTCTTATTTACCGACATGGAATTCCCAATCTTCTAATTTCGGACCCCTCCACCATTTTCACTTCCTTTGCCTTTCAAAAATTTTGTTCGGATTTTAAAATTAACCTTCATGTAACCCCTCCACAAGCCCATAATGTCAATGGTTTAGCAGAACGTCATATATGTACCGTTAAACGTGTCATCTCAAAATTTATTTCGGATAGCCATGATCAGTGGGAAACTTGGCTACAATCAGCCGTCTTTGCTCATAACATATCCCAACATTCTATTTCGAAATTTTCTCCGTTTTTCCTTCTTTATGGTAGAGACCCGGTTTTACATTGTGACAAAATGTTCCCTTCTCTTAATTGGCGTCCAGATGATTTAGAAAGTAATGTAGTTAAGAAAAGAGTAACTTTTGCTTCTGATTTAGCTTGTAAGAATACCGATGAGTCCCGTCAAAAATGTAAAGCTAGTTTCGATTCCAAACATCCTCCAATAGAATTTATTGCAGGTGAATTAGTTTTAGTTGCTGAGTTCCAAAGAAAGGTAGGCTTCGTAGATAAGTTTCTCCCCGCTTGGAAAGGTCCCTATGTTATTCTTGAAAAGTTAAATCAGGTTACTTACTTAGTTCAAGATAAGCGTCCCTCTTCACTATATAAAATTCGTAAAGCCCATGTTCAACATCTTAAAAAGTTTATTTTACATGATACACCCCCTTCAATAAGTACACCTAAAATTGCAATTACTCTTAAAAATGAAACTATATTTCCTAACTTAGAAACACCACCAATTCCTCTTCCTGAACCTACTCCTGATTTCTCTGAAACGTTTTCTAATCTTTTTAATACTCCTGAACCTTTACCTCCTAACCCTTTTCAAACCCCTCGGCGTAGTAGTCGTAAACCTGTGCCAAAAATTAATTTGTTCTGTTTCTCTGACTTGCAGGTAATGGACTCCCCGTTTGACCTGATGGCTCTCTCTCCCGAGATTTTCGAAGATGCCCAAGATCTTCCTCCGTACACTCCTCCCTTTTCTCCTGGACCACCATCATCACCTTCTGTTCAAGACCTAGGAATTGAAGACCAATTACCTCCTCATTTCCTCTTTGAAGACCCACCGCCATCACCTCCAGATCCTTCTCCAATGATTCAAAACCCTGTATCTAATTCTACTGACTCTTTAGACTCAAATGCTATACGTGATCCGACTTCGTCTGACATTTCTCTTCCTTCATCTCCTACTATGACTGAACCGATTGACGATGTTCCTGAAATACCTGGACCAATCTATGACCCTCTCCTATCTAAAATAACGACACAGGCTACTCTTCCTCTTATCTCTCTCAGATTCACTAAATTATGTGTCTCTCCTCCTCCTCTCCCTCTATTTAAAAAGCCTGCTCTTCCAAAATTTCCTCATGATAAGACTCCCAAATTAGTTAAGCAAAATTCCACACCTGCTCCTGTTTCTGCTCCGGTGCCTCTCATGACTCTAAACGTAGGTATACCACCACCAGTGCTCCTTCGAAAAAGACCTTTCCCCTTCGATAATGCTCACCATCACAAATCTTTTCCAAATAATAAGTGTCCTCCATCTTCTCTTTCAAATTATTTACATCCTCCACCACCTTTTCTTAATAATATACATCCTCCGGTTCCTTTTCCGTACAATCATCACCCTCCGAATCCCTATCCGAATTATTACTACCCACCATATCCCTTTCCAAATAATAACTACCCACCATTTCCCTTTCATAATAATACATATTTTCCGAACCAGAACCAGGAGCCAATAATTAAAATTCCCCGTCGTAAGGAATATGCTCCCAGTCCCAGCAACGGTTTTGTCGCCGAGACGGCAACACCCCCCCAGGGGCATGTTGCTCCACTTGCTTCTGGCATGGTAACAAGTTCAGCGGCTCGCGCTGAACTTGTCATCATGCCACTACTATCTCCCAACACGGCTCTTGTCGGCCAATGTACCTACGCATGGAGCGCCATGTAATCAAATGGCGCTCCGCTAGGTACATATGTAGAGGAAGACTAGCCTCAAGTTAGCGTGCGTTTGGAGGCAAAAAGGTGGAAAGTAGTCACTTTCAGACATCCTTGCTAAGCTTAGATATAGGAATTAAGGATAACGTAAATTTCCGACATCCAGAGTTACTTTGCTCTGTATGTCTAACCATATAGAAATAAGATGTTGTCATAGAAATACTCATTGTACTTATTTATGCTACTTGTTTTCTTACTTATTATTGATCATTCTATTTCTGTTGTATCTATTTTATTGGCTACATTATGATGCTATGAAATGCTACTCTATTTCTAATGATTATTATATTTTGGTTTTCACTCTCTTGGCTTACGTCTTTGTGTGCACATTGTGCTGATTTGTCTCCTGTTACTATTTTCTTGGAAAATCTATTATTATTGTTTCTTAACCTAATTATTATAAACTTTGGTTTGTTTCACCTAATAAATAATATAAATATACTTCTGCCTTTCCCGCTTCGCCCCTTATTCTACTGCTTTTCCCCTCTCAAAAGTGTTAAGGTGCGGGGTATCGTCCTCTGGAACTTCCGTCAACTCTAGTCGTCATTTTCTTCACAATCATCTCCTCATCCATATTCTTACTTAGGTACGTCTGTGACTCATCAGGTACTCAGTACAATAATTTAATTGATTAAAACTAATTACTAAATAAAGCTAAAATAAATAATTTCATGAATATTGTATTTACAACTACTGTCGCAACTTGAATTAATTGATTCCGTGATTTTCCTAGCCCTGTCCTACCAGTTTTCTTGATACAATTTTCCATCAGCACCAACTAATAATTTTCTTTACTCTCAGATTTTCACACCATAGCAACCTGTTGACAAACTTCTGGATTTCCTCACATTTACTCCTCTGATAGTACCGTAATACAAATATTTTATTATTATCTTATTGACATATTTCCATTTGAATTTAATACTTCACCTTTATTACTGATTTGATCTTGGATTAGTTTTGGAACTTGATTGGAATTTAGATAATTTGAGGTTTGATTGCTTATGTGTTATGAAATTGTGTATTGATTTTGAATTGATTTTACTTATCAAGTTTATTTAATATTTGAACTAAATTTTGAACTGAATTATTTGGATGCATCGGTATTGATTCTGTTTTGCGATTTGATTTTAATTCGCATTCTAGTTTGAACCTGTATTAATATTGAATTTCTACTGATTTAAACCTAATGAATAATTCTGACTTGATTGAGTACGATATTGAGTGGGCATTTTACATTGAGGGTGTGTTAATTAATAACGTTCTGATTTTAACTGCTAGAATTGAAGTGACCATTGTCAACCATAATATCCGTCAGGTTTTTGTGGAAATTAGCAGAAGTCGGAGGTATCCACTCATTCTTTGGGGTGATCTTTCCAGATATTTGTCATCATGCCACTACTATCTCCCAACACGGCTCTTGTCGGCCAATGTACCTACGCATGGAGCGCCATGTAATCAAATGGCGCTCCGCTAGGTACATATGTAGAGGAAGACTAGCCTCAAGTTAGCGTGCGTTTGGAGGCAAAAAGGTGGAAAGTAGTCACTTTCAGACATCCTTGCTAAGCTTAGATATAGGAATTAAGGATAACGTAAATTTCCGACATCCAGAGTTACTTTGCTCTGTATGTCTAACCATATAGAAATAAGATGTTGTCATAGAAATACTCATTGTACTTATTTATGCTACTTGTTTTCTTACTTATTATTGATCATTCTATTTCTGTTGTATCTATTTTATTGGCTACATTATGATGCTATGAAATGCTACTCTATTTCTAATGATTATTATATTTTGGTTTTCACTCTCTTGGCTTACGTCTTTGTGTGCACATTGTGCTGATTTGTCTCCTGTTACTATTTTCTTGGAAAATCTATTATTATTGTTTCTTAACCTAATTATTATAAACTTTGGTTTGTTTCACCTAATAAATAATATAAATATACTTCTGCCTTTCCCGCTTCGCCCCTTATTCTACTGCTTTTCCCCTCTCAAAAGTGTTAGTATTTATGCACCGTGGGTGATTTCGGGAGGGGGGTATGTTATCCCATCTCTCCCCCGGAACCTCGTCAGCTCCGTCCAACAACGCGAACAAATTATTACTAACAGCTGCAAAATCATCCAAAAAGTATGACTACAAGATAAACTGAATTCTTGAGGTAAGTACCTACTATGACCGGGATATACAAGCCAATTATAAATAATTAAATTCCAATGAAACCTTGTCATACTTGATTTTTGAATTTTATATTTTTTCACTAAGGAGTCCTGATTTGAGATCGTAATAATCTGGGCACCCTATCTTGGACTCATACCAACTTGGACTCAACGAAGGACAAGTAACCAGCCATGCAGATGAACTGCTGATGTATTGTAAAAGTACGCGCTAGTTGTATTAAAATAAACAAGCATTCAATCAGCGCCAACGATGCATTCATGTGAACCTTGAGATGAATATTTATTAAAATCCCAGGGGTGGATTAATAAAATAATTTTTACCCTGGCCCTAACCGTCAAAATAGATTTGTGGGCCTTTACACATGATAACTGCAATCTGAGGAGGGCCTTAGTCAACATTTTTTACCCTGACCCTAAATATTTTACCCTGGCCGGACCAGGGTGGGCCACCCCTAAATCCACCCCTGTAAAATCCTATTTTATCTTGGAAAAATTGACACCTGTCTCACAGTGCCCCATTGGTAATTTCCCCAAGTTTTTAATTAAGGATATATGAAAGTACTGTAAAGAGCATGATATTTTTAAAGTGTCGGGTTCTATTTCTTTCAGAGGTGCTCGTATAGGGAGGGTGTAATGAATTAGGGACTTCGTAGTGATAAAATAATCCTCCTGTGATTATCTGTACCTACACTGTCAAACTGTATTGTTTAACTTTTTGTAGAGTTTAACTTCCCGACAACCTCCAGCAGACCCATTGTCTCATTTATGACCAAGTCTTTCCCATTGTTCGAGATATGATGCAAGCTGTATCGAATCTGAGCGTTGATCTGAAGGAACAACAATAACGAAATTAGGACGTACATTAGCACTTCCGGTACATGATATCTGCTACAAATACTGCTGTAACCATTTTTTGTTCGATAAATTTTTATAACGTCATTGGACGGATTGACTAATCCGAATCCGAGGATATTTCATGTCAATTCAGCGACTTAATTGTCATTTTATTTTCAAAACACATATTCAGGATATTTTAAGGTAGTGGAAATACATTTAGATATCAATTTCTCTATTTACTATTTGTTACAATGAAAAAGGGGATAAATTTGGGTTAATTACGGAAAATAAAGACAATTTATCAGAGATTAGCCGTAACAAAACGGGGAAATGTTCTACTTTTCCCAACTTGAGAGTTCGTGGCAAAAGTCAATCTAAATCTTTGAGCAATAAATTTTTTTGCTGCTTTCAGGCATTCAAAGGAGCAAAAATGCGAATTTAAATGACTTGCTGTCATTACCCTACTCAATAGCTTGTTTTTGGCAGGAAAAATACAGCTGAAATTAATTTGACATCCGGAGACCAAAGTCTGCAATCTGGGTAGTTCGGATACGGTAAATCCCAATTGCGGATGTCAAATGACTTCATTGAATAATAAGCGATGCTACAGATATACATAAGCTACAGTGTTTTCTATATTAGAGGAAGCTCTCCATCATTACCTGTATTATTGGCTGTTTACCATCTCCTCCTGGAATCGTCACGGGCCCTACTTTATGAAGAACTGGTGGGTTCTCATTTCTATGAGTCACAAAAACATTTACTTAAACAAACTCTTACTTGTCAGTAGTCGGACTGTCATGACTAAAGGTGAACTTGATGCTTGACCAAATCCGATTTCCCTTGCGATCATCTATAAAAAAAGTGAAGATTGAAGAATAATTAAAAGTACTAAATAATTATTCTTGTCGTAAGCCTTGCTACAAATCGAAATAGTTGGTCTAATCTTGATGATAAGTTCAACTTTGACATAATACAAGTGGTTCATGTATGCATATTCCTATCTGGGACAAAATGCAATTATTTCTGAGCTAACGTTTTTCTCCTACATTATTGTTAAAAATGATGTTAACGCCAAAACGTAAACAAATACATTATTATATATACATAGTTAGAACCAGAGGTAGACAAGGTCATTCATCCAGGGACGTTTATGAATATTCCATTCATTTACATTTCAACATGTAACATATCGGTATTTTCTGGATGTTCATTCACATCTAGACAAAGGTCAAATTGACCTACTTAATTTTCGCGGTAAAGATAAGGAGATATTCGCTGTTAGAGATAAGGTAAATAATCCTGACAAAAATAATCCTAATTATAAGTTACAATGTTACTCTCAAATGTTCTTATAAATAAGAGGCAATGTAAACATTGAGAGTCGTCGTCGTTGTTGTTCAGCAGTGGTCAGACCAGTCAGCCACTCGGTCACACTAATTGTAAGTAAATGTATCCGAACGATAACCGATTTTGAATTTTATTCCTAAAATTTTTACCAAATCGTAATCGAGAACGGTTGTAGCATTAATTTCTCGAGACAAAAGATTGTTCAATTATGTATCTGCAATATATTTAGAAAGCACAACGCAAGGGATACATTTGCTCATAACATCGCAATTATTTCTCACACTATTATTTAATTTTTAGCTTAAATTAAATAAATGCTTTATTACTACAACAAATATCTCATCAGTGGAAACCTCTGACTTTGTAATAACAGCAGAAACTACCGGGAGCAATGAGCCTCCAAAAAAAGATGAAAAGCGAAGTTTGGGACCATTTGGTCTTGCTGGGTATTTGGTCCTTAGATTTTTAGTTGTCATTTGAAGCTAAATAGTAGGTAGAATTTGATAAAAATTTGTGTAATAATTGTATTAAGTTTAAACGACATTTTATTAAAACTGATTTTCGGAAAAGATATTAAATATATATTTGCTTCGAATGAAGTTTTCACTGGTAAAATGTACAATATTTTTTCGGTTATTCGGATAACCGACAAACGGTGAGGTTATAAAAATCATCCGAACCGATGTATGGCGGATTGTATGTTTCGGATTTTTTTATCCGAACAAAACGGTTCGGTTCGGATGTTGGCAAAAAATTAACCGAAATCTTCGGTTCGGTTACGGTTCGGATTTGTGTTTTATCAGAACCGATCTCATGCTTAGTTGAGCTTCTACGAGGGAACAAAATTCCTGTCCCGTCCCTATATTTTTTCAAAACCTTTGTCCCCAGTAGTGGTCGGACCAGTTCAATTTGGTTCAGTTGGATACACAAACTAAACTGAATGGTTCGGTTCCAGCGTAAAACTGAACTGAACTGAATCGTTTGAACTGATTGTTACACATGCCCTGATTTTGGGCATTTTCAAGACACCAAAGTTGGATCACTAGTTTAGATTCAAAATACCCAAATGTATAGGAGCACAGCGAAGGAAAAGTCACAAGTAAATGTATGTAGGAATGGGACTGTTCCGGAATGTTCCTGGATTTCTTGGAATGGTCTGGTCCTTGAGCCTGGACCAGACCATTCCCAAGTAACAATATTTGCTGGATACGGGCTGGCCCGACGTTGGTTTATGGGAGTCGGGACGACGGTAAGTTTTGTCCACTTCTCCTACACATTTCCAGCACCATTCTTCCAGTAACATTCCGACACACTTCCATTATAAACTAACGGATGGTGGTTGTTGGTAGAGCAGCGGAAAGTAGTCGTGCCGATGCATTGTCCTACATAAATCCGCAAGGACTTCTGCACATTTACAGCCGTTTACCACTAGATATGTACGTAATTCTGAATATGCGTTTAATAACAATAGCGCATTCACACACGTGGTATATAGTTAATTAAGACATCGTTTATTGGTGGTTAACAGCAGTCAACAATCAGCAGTACGGTCAATTAGTATTATAACTACATGGTTAAAAATGAACAAAACAATTTTACTTGCTACAGAAGGAATGCCCACCTATTATGACAAGTATTTAAATTTAAATAAGTAAATTAAAAATAAACTAATTAATATATCGATTGAAATAATGGAAAGTACATCTCCAGTTTCGTTAAACGGCGGAAGAATAAATTTTTGTCCAAATAAATTTTAATTTAATTCAAAGTTCACGAAACTGTATCTTAGTAGGTTTTTAATCTTTACACATTATCTTTATCAATACATTTTTTCGAGTCCTACTTTGAAAATACGGCCAGTTAAAGTTTTGCGTACTTTAATTATTTTCCCATCAATCGTAAGGAAAATGTTATCTCCATGTAAGGAGCTTACAATGTGATATTTTAAAACAGTTCTTAGCCACCTTTCCCCAACTAAACCTTAAAATTATCAGAAATATCTGTCAATGTTTTAGTAAAATGAAGAGTTCCGGAGACATTCATCTCCAGAATTCTTCCTACAATTTGTGCCAGAGGATCCTGCTTACCACGTAGAAGCTTTTTGAAGATTTGCATTCAATTTTCGAAAGGCCAGACACTGTACAAGTCCAAAGGCAAAAAACTAACGTCATCGACAACATGAACCAGTGAATGAATATTGTACACCAAGACATCCTTTCCATAAATTTCCTACTTCAACCAATTTCACAAAAAAATGAATTGATGAGTAAAAACTAAATATTCATCTGGTACATTGTTCGTACATAATTTCTTGCAAGAAATATGAAAAATAAATTGGTTGAATTTTAAGGTAGGGAGAATACCATACAAAGTTACAGGACCTGTATATAGTAAGAACTGTCTATACTCTGTTCCTTAAAAGGGATGTACATGACGGATTGATCGGGGTCTCCGTACAAATTCAGTCTTCTTCTGAAAAAATTCAGAATTTCTTTTAGACAGTTCTGCAACAAGTCAAGACGGTAACATGTGGGGAATTTTTCCCTTTATCATACAATGTAGGAGATAACGGCTAAATGAATGCAGACGGAAAATGGATGGCGACGGTCGGATTTCAACCAGTGCAGAGGAGAAACAATGCAGGAAAAGTCGGAGTTGCATTGGAAATCCTTCCGACAGAACTCCAGCAACTTCCATCATTGTGGAAAGGGTGTGTTTGCATCGGATAATGGATGGACTAAGTTTCCGACACTTATCCAATGATTCCAGTAAGGTACCGCAACTATTCCAGCAATCAATGTTACTTGGGTTTGATCTGTTCTCAGTGTAGGACCAGGACCATAAGGTCTTTTAGACTGTAGGACCGGAACCATCTGGTCCGTACAAATTGTTGGAACAGGAACATATGTTCTGTTCCTCAAAATAACTCGGACCAGACCGGAACAGAACAGACCAGACCACTAGGACCAAATAGGTTTATAATACGATGACAACACGCAAGCATTTGACAATTTAGATAATGTTTTAAATAATCGATCGATATCATGCTGTACGATCTAGCAATGCTATTTTAATCGCGGGAATTGGAAATACTTAATGGTCACCCATCGAATCTGGTCCGACCATTTGAAATAAATGCTGGAACGTTCCAAATGGTCAGGGCCAAACAAAGGACCAAACATTCTGGTCTGTTCTTTGAGCTGGACCAGGTTTAATTGGTCTATCAAGGTTCTTGGACCAGATACATTTGGTCCTTTCGTAACCAGGGAACAGACCGGAACAGACCAGAACGGACCAAAATTTCTGGTCCGGACCGGAACAGTCCCATTCCTAAATGTATGGTTACACGCGTGTTCATTAATATTAATTGCAGAAAAATTGGCAAATCTATTTAATTTCAATGACATGGGTTGATATAATTTATCTCTCCTATGAAAATCAATTTTAGTCATAGCATGATTGATGTGCAGAATAAAAATATATTTGGCCCTAATTACTGGAAAAATGGCTCGAGTAACAACTGATGTACATCCTCCACAAAGGTCCCCAAATGTAGGACAATATTTTGATATCATTTAAAGGGAAGATATAGTACTGTGATTCAATTATGCATCTTTGCCCTATGCATAATAAAGGTTGTTTCTGTCGTTCTGTATGACGCACTTCTCATCTCTCACTGTTACTTTTTAAGGAATATCTACGTAAAATGTGATTGCATTTGCAGTAGTGTTTCTTATCCATACAAAAAAACCGTCCCGACCACCGTACTGTTCCGAACCGAATGAAATCTTACAAATCAGGAACCGGTACCGTTCTGATACCCGAAATTTCGGCTCGGAAAAATATTATACCGAAACAGGTAAACAATTTTTTTGTCCCGGTACCGATACCATCCGGAAACCGAATGACCCGATATTGGTTTATCCCGAACCGTTACAGTACTGATAACAGATTAAATTATTTAATCCAAAATTGTAAGTATAAGTTTACATTCTGTATATTCATTGGTTTATACTCAAGTATATGTACATTACACATATATGTTTATAAAAAACATTTCACACTTTCCACACTCTAATCTAATCTACAATAATTCTCAGGTGCGCTAAGCAACTTATTTTACACGCTGGAATCCTCGTTTTTCGACCCAGCCATGCTTTTTAACAATACCTTGGTACAAGTAACTTGTTAGACCTGGTTTCGTAATTGATTTCCTGACTTTCGACGACCAATATTCTTTCGTTGGGTCTAGGGTTTTCATGACAAAGTAGAATTTCCTTTATCTTAATTAAAATCCTAATTTATGAGCCATGCAAAAAAATACTAGACAAGAGGAATAGTACAGAAGAGTTCACATGGGATATTGTAAATCTGTGCTGAATGCAAAGCGCACATTGTAAGTAATTAGAATCATGTACATTCTGGTTTTGCATTTTCTGCTAAACATTTTTCCCGCCAGGCTATGTTACGTAATCGGGGCTATCGGTACGAACATTTCGGTTTCGGGAAATATAGCTTGTCATATCTTTCCCGATCGGTACTACATTACCGGTTTCATTTTGGTACCGAAAACCAAAACGAATACTCTCCGATTTTATCAGATCTGATTCAGTTTTCCCGTTTCCGTCCCGGTAGTGCAAACGGGACATTTTCGTCGTACCGGTAACGTCCCGTTCCGATACCGTCGGTATTCCCGTCCGGATAAGAAAATCTAATTTGCAGTGCTAGAACAGTACTTGAATGAACATATTTAAAATCAGATTAAAGTGGGATACAAAGAATTGTATACCCCTTATTTAAAAAATCTCTATATATACATATTCAGTTCAGTTCACAGAAGAAACTGACCTGAACCAAACTGGTGACCAAAACCGTGTCCGCGTCCCATCCTCAAAAATGTAAAAAAACGTTATCCCCGGTCCCGTCCCGATAGTCGGGACATAGGGACAAAAACCTTGTCCCCGTCTCGTCCGCAATATTTTTAGAAAACGTCTCCCATCCCGAAAATCGGGCATGTGAACAAAATTACTGTCCCGTCCCGATAATTACTAAAAACAGTAGTTGACATTCTGATACCGAAAATCGGAACATCAATAGAGAAATATTTGTACCAACACCATAAAAAACATGTTTAAAATCGTAGTTCCAAGATTCCTCCTTAAGGCAGCTTAAATTACGGTTATATTTCAACAATTATTACCATCCTATTCCTGTTCTCTTTCGGTCACCAAAATCATTCTGTCACTCAAGTGTCGAATCCGTGTTCAAATAATGTGTATGATTACTTACTTCAATTATGATTTGTGAATATATATCTTGTCTTTATTCGCTCTAATGCCAAAATCTAATAATCATAATCATAAAACCATTATGAAGTACGTCTTTTTCGAGCAATAAGCTTCATTTTCTACAGCCTTCCTACGTCTTTTTCGAGCAATAAGCTTCATTTTCTACAGCCTTCCTACGTCTTTTTCGAGCAATAAGCTTCATTTTCTACAGCCTTCCTACGTCTTTTTCGAGCAATAAGCTTCATTTTCTACAGCCTAAAATCGAATGTCTTACATTCGGTGAAATACAACTCCAGAATAGTTTGCTCACCAGCATTAGCTGAAACGTTTGTTGATCCTTGTTCTGATATGCTTGCTCGTCCCGTCCCGTTATTAGGGTTGGTCATATCGTTACCTTTCGAAATATCGTTAATATCGTTATCGTTCACAAAAATAATCCCGATAACGATATGGTAGAACGATAAAAACGATATACATATAAATTGAAATAATAAAGAAATTAAGCAGTAAAAATTATCCAATAAGTATTTAATTTATTAAAAGTTATATAAGTAATAAAAATAAGCCGAAATAATGCTTCATTTTTAATTATTCACTTTTCCAAATGCCTGTTTAACAATTCCTTCTATTGCTCGAACCAATTCAATTCTGAATTGGAAATTTTCGGTTCAGTTCAGTTCAATTTACTAATTTTCCGATTCAATTCAAGATGAAACTGAATCGATTGATTCAGTTCATAACTTTGACGTACATGAATTGTTTTTCTTGAATTATTAAAGTTCAAACGATTCGTTTTGCCCCAAACATTTCAGCAACAGATTTACAGTTTACAAGCTCTCCAGATCCTAAAAGTAACGATCTGTACCCTTAGTTTAACTTCCTTCTGCTGTACGCTTGGAAAATACTGCTGTCGTGTCTAGAAAGCGTATTCTTTAAGTTTATCTGCGGAAACCGTTGTTTTCGATGCAATTCAAAAATTTGAACTGAAACGAATTGAATTAATTTGTACTGAACTGAATTGACCACTTCTTCCGGTTCAGATGACACTTTCTAGGGCATGAAATACGTCAGATGACAACATTATGTAATTTTTGACGATCCTACCTTCTTAGAACGATATTAAGATAGAGCGATATATCGCGTGAAATATACGAGAATTATCGTAGCATATCGTTCCTCCAAATTGGACGATATTAACGATAATATCGTATCGTTATATCGGTATGACCAACCCTACCCGTTATACACACAACCAACAAGCATGTCCCGTCCCGAATAACTACTATGGGGACAATTTTTTCTGTCGGTCCCGAATATAGTGGGTACATTTGTTTTGTCCCCGTCTCGTCCCGAAAATAATGGGGACAATTTTTTTGTCCCCATCCCGTCCCGAATACGACACGGGGACAGTTATTTTCCCCCGAAAAATGCGTTGCATTTTTTCACGTATATGTTTACTCGCGAGTTTTAAATAATTATTATTTAAATTTATTAAATTAATTAAATAAATAAACATTCTGTGCTAACGAATTTCTGCAAGAAAATATTTTTAAAAAATATTATTTTTTCTTAAAGTTATTTATTTCAGCTTGCAACATACTACTTGTGTCTTTGTATGCAAAACTAGTAGGTATATCTGAAGCTACGGTATTGAAAAAAATGTGAGCGAATATGATAAAAATGAATGTCCTAGGCTGAATATGCTCATAAAGCAACAGACGTCAAAAATGCAAGCGATTTTCAATTATGCAACCCTAAATACGTTAAATAATGACATTACAATCTTCAAAAATGTTTTTATTTTAACTTTTTGGATAATCCATTTCATAAACAAAACAATTCGTAGGTACTAAACGCTATGGTTACTGCAGATTTTACTGTCACCTCTTAAAATTAGTCCTTATGAGACAGGTACACTATTAACGGCATTAAAGGCGTTAACAAATCCGTATCCAATTTGATGGTTAGGAATTTTGTTCACGGGTACCCCTCCGCATTCATCTTCATTGAGTGCTGTGACATTCGTTGTTGTTTTCATCAAAATTTGCTTTACCTCTGCTGGAGACAACGAAGGATTTTTTTGTAACATCAAAGCTACGACCCCTGCTACCATTGGAGTGGCCAGACTGCAACCTTCGGCTGTTGTGTAGGTATAATCGGAACCCGTGCATGTAGTGTGTACCCACTTTCCACCAGCAATTACGTCTGGTTTAATAATTCCGTCGTCACCTGGGCCCCAACTTGAGTAATCCTGTAAATTATCCTCATGAGTACCTGCTCCTACAGCTATGAAATCTTTGTAGCTTCCTGGAGCCGCAACTGTACCACATCCAGGTCCTTCGTTTCCTGCGCAAAACAGGAAGTGGATTTGAGACTCCACCAAAACTGGTGTTATTTCACGAAGCACTGAATCATCTTCACCGGACGGATAATACCAACTATTAGTTACTATATTGGGTGCTTTAGAACAGTTTTTATTATTCCCTTGATAATCGGTAGGGCACAACATGAATTGAAGGCAAGAAAGTACCAAATCTTCATACCAGATCCCGTCCTCGTCAGCTGCTAGGCATGCCATCCATTTCGCCGCAGGAGCAACTCCAATGCCATATTGTGCGACAGCAGCTCCTAAGCAGCATGTCCCGTGTCCAAACCCATACTTCTCCACTGCAATTGGGTATTTGGTTGTATTTACGGCATCAAACCAACCATAATTTTTTGTGCCAACGTAATTATCTCTCAAGGCATCATGAGTTCCTACAACACCCGTGTCAATTATTCCTATTACGATACCTGACCCAAAAAATCCTAATTTCCACGCTTTCGCTACTTCCAATTTGTCCATATACAACCCTATTGGTTCTACATCTACAGGTAAATCGTGTCCCTCTTGTGGTTCCGAAAATATATCCTCAATCAATGTAGTGGAACTGTTTTGGAATTTTTCTTGTGGGAAAACAAATGTTTTGCATTCTTCAACCCTCAAAACCTCCGGTAAAGAACCAATCGTATTAACGAGATCAATTGAAGCTCCTCGTACGGAGACCTGATTTGTCAGCCAAAGAGAAAAGTATTTTGCCCTTTTTGATTGCAGCATTTCTAGTGTTGTGTTTTGACTTTTGAAAGCATTGTTTTCTAATTCGTTGGATAAAAGATGTAGTCTTTCGCCGCGATTCTTTATTGTTCTAATTTTTTCAACCACTCGATTTAGGGCTTCCAACGGGCGGGTTTTAAATGTAACGATTATGTTTCCGATACGATTTTTTTCGAGCGACTCCTTGAGCTTGTTGGAAATCACCTGTGATTGAACTTGGGAAGCAAGAATTATAAGAACTAACAAGGTTGTAAATAGAGTCCGAAAGAGTATTCTGGTTGACATTGCGTTTTTTAAGCCTTGAGCTGGGGTTTAAAGTGGCTGCCAAATTGTACCAATCAACTCCGTTTTGAATGGCTTGTAAAATAGTTAAGTGCTTCTTATTGGAATAGTTTTATTAGCAACTGACTCATGCTCATGCTTCGATAAATAATAACCCTATTTACGATTTTGTTAGCTTCTTAAAAGTACTTAACAAAAACAAGAATGGCTTATTGACATGTACAGCGTGCAACAAAATATATTTTCCTGTATAGCTGATGTTTTAAATGGTTTTTGATAACTGCACGATTCTTCCAGAACTAAGAGAAATTTCTTATCACAATTTAATGATTTGTACCCATCAATTCAATCTATGTAGCTGTTAAAAATTTGATTATGATTTAAGACTAAAATTTGCTCGCTTTGCCTCGCCTCAACAGGATTATTTGTTAGCATGTACCTAAATCATAAACGATTGTTAAACGTGACCTTTGGCTTTCTCGTTGGGGCAACATTGCGTAATTTTGGTTGCAAAAGCTATAAGATTGAGCTATTTTCACTTTCATTTTAGCATAGATAAGGAAAACCGTCATCAGGAAAGTAGTATCTTTGGATAACATAATATTGTTATTTACCCCAAGATTATTTTACAGGAAAAAATAAAGATTCACCCAGACAATTTTACTCATTTCAAAATCAACCTCATTTAAAACGCAACAATAGTTTCAAGCACCGCATATATTCAAACAACAATATGACAATCGCAATAATCCTACATAACAGAATCAATTTGAATCTTCCACACACCCACCTACCTACAGCCCTCCGTAACAAAATTTCAACTGGCGATCGGGGAAATAATAAGCCTAGTGAAGAAAGGATACCATTATTGTACAACAATAGTTAAAACAGACTCCATCACCACACATCAATATCTACACTAACCAGGGTTGAAAATTCGAATCGGAATTCGAATTGGAATCGAAAAAGAACCCGAAAATTTAAAGTATTAGAATCGGAATTGAAAATAACGTAAAATTAGGTATTGGAATTCTAATCAGAATTGGAAACTAAGGGACCGTTCAAGTAATTCATAACGCACTTTCACAGCTTACTCATAGATCATATATATGTCCCTACTAATGTATGCATTGAATAGGATAGTGTAATGACAGGTATATCAGACCACGATTTTCTCTCTTTTAAGTATAGCTTGAAGAAGCCAGCATCGAATTTCTCAAGTACGTTATCTCATCGTAACCTAAAAGATATATACTGGGTTTCATTCAACACAGAAATATGTAAGATGTTTTGGGAATTTCTTTTAAATCCTAAATATGACATAGATGTTGTATTCAATGTTATATCTACTACAATTCGTGTGTTACTTAACAGCTATGCTCCTATTAAGATAAAACGTATGAAATACTCGACGCAATGTTGGGTCAATACTTATATAAGAAAACGTATCGCATGTACGGTCTCGTTTGCTTCTTTTTGAGAAAATATAATTGCAGCCCTTACCTGCTAAAGATACTTTGTCAATATTTATACGACAGAAAATTCAAACTTTATGTAAACAACAAATTGTCACATAAAATATTTGAATGGTGTACCCCTCGATTCTATTCTTGGGCCTCTTCTTTTTATTTTGTTTTTCTCAGATATAACTTAGGTTTTAACTATTGACTACATTGCTTACGCGGATGATTTAGTTATATTTTTATATGATACATGTCTGTCAAACCTTTATTTAAACATGCAAAGTTTGCTCGATAAATTACAGCAACAGATGCAGAATAACTCGCTTATAATAAACGCGTCAAAGACTATGTATGTTCTCTTTAACAAGTCTACTCGACCTATCGAGTCCGATTTCAATTTGTACTTATATAATGAACCTTCGGAACGTGTTTGGAAGTTTAAGTACATAGGCATAATTATGGATAATAAGCTTACGCTTAGGGACCATTTTGATTATGTGCTAAAAAAGGTATCCAAATCCATGAGTGCACTTTTAAAAGTCAAACGCTATCCAAATCTAAGTACACAGCGTATGCTTATAAATTCGTTTGTTTTTTCACACATCGACTTTTGTCTTCTTTCCTGGAGTAGTGTATGCAAGTCCAGATTAGACCGTTTATAATGTAAACTGGATAATTTTGTTGTGGTTCTACATACCAGCAATAAACATATGAGAAGACCACCTCTAAATGTTCTGTATGAACTGTATAATGTATTTACAATGTCTGAACGAATATTTTTCTGCAGTAACAAATTCATGTTCTCACTTATACATTATGGACACAAGATTAATTGTTTAAATGGAGCCCTACGGCTTAAATACACCTGCTAGACTTCGCTCCAGTTTGTCGATCTCCCTTTTTCATCCAACGACTAAGTTAGCTATTGCCCAGAAGAATGTAATGTACATATGTGTTAAATTCTGGAATATGTTACCCTGTGAACTACGGTTGTGGCAATGTATTTACTGCGTCTTTCAAAAAGAACTCATTAAACATATATTATTAAAGAGGGATGATAATTTTGGTCACTTACAATGAATATATTCGAATGGCTCTGACTAATAATTTGTGACCTTAATTTACTGTACTAAATTCTTATGAAAATTTATTTTGACCCGGCTCGTGACATATGTCTTGTGTTCATAAACTAACTTGGACCTGTAATGTCTAGTATGAAATTCAATACATGTATTGGCTCCTTTGACATTGAAATAAAGTACATTATTATTATAAATTTTTGGTTTTCCGATATTGTATCCGTGAAACGAACTAATATCTATTAACAAAAAATACAGTTACTACGGCTACAAACTACTGAAATCTAAACGTTACCTGCCACAATGAGCACTCAAAACAAAAACGTTTGACAAAAACACTAACCGCTAAAAAAAATTACTCACAGAACCGCCATCTAACTCCAGCAACACTCACAACATCAAAAAATTGCACCTTCCACATACATTTCACGTAAAATTATAAGGTACGAACAAATTCATTTCTTACATTAGTAAATGCATTACATTACAAATACTTTAGTTATCACAATCAACCACATCAGGACAAATACATTTTTTTAAAACAACTATACATTCACACACATTTTACACAATTACTCAGGGGTTTTCAACCGTGAAGAAATAGACAAAGAGCATTCTCTAAAATTAGTTATCACCAGAGCTCCGCACGGGTCAAGTAATTTTTGATACCGAACTTGAACCAGAACCGTACTGACATAGCTTCAGAATTGCCAGCTATGCCAATAAAAAAATTGATATTAAAATCTTCCCTACCCGCAATATTCTCAAGTATGTATAACCATTAATACAGTACGTTCCTGAAGAGGAATTTCTTAAGCCTTGTTTCATGCGTTTTCTGTCCATGCTCACAACTTGTTACAATTGCTTAGATATATACACAATGCTCACTGATAAACTAATGCAATTTTCGACTACTTACAATTAGGGTTAAATTTTATTATTTGTGTTTGTTTCAAACACAGAACTGAAGTAATAGAATGCATCAGCCTTCTTTCTTAATATTAGCAAAAGGAATATGTTCAACACCAGAATTCCAGAGCAATCATTTCGACATTCAAATGTGCCAAATGGTCCACCTATAACATATCACCTGTGACTTTAGCGTTTTCACTTGTATGCGTGCTGAATACCATTTGCAAACTGTAAATATGCACACATGAATTATTAACGAGAACGTATGACTTAAAAAATCATACGTTCTTGTTTGCATGAAGAGAAAAGAGAAGTTGCTACATTATTTGTGATAAAATTAAAAGAAAAGTTCCGTAAGTAGTTAACGTATTACTTCATTCAAAATTGCAAATGTGTTTTGTGATAAAATTGCTCAAACTAACTGTTCTATTGCTCAAATTGTTAGTTGTAATAGAATAAAGCAGACATACGTTTGTCTTTGCCCATCTTCCATTAGCATAGAAAGTATTTCCTGACTTTATGCGAGGTGCACCACAAGTTAAAAATACTGCGGAGACTTAAATCGGTTTCCTTATTGTAATTGCCTGGAGGTAATTGTCTCATTGATGTTTTCCTTTACAAGGGCTTTGAGTAAGCTACTTCTTAGGGACGTGTAGTGTGGGCACTTAAACATTACATAGTATTTGCTTGATTTGCCCTCCGCGCTCCATTGTTTGTGAAAGCCATATAGAAATGCACATTCACACTTTATACAGATACAGAAAATTCCTGTTCTTAAGTTTTGTATCAACTTCATTTCATTCATCAATCGCTTAGTCCGATTTTTGTTCTCATTTTGTAGAAATTTTTGCTCGTTCTTTGTTCTAACATCTGTTTCATATCTTCGTTTATTAGTTTAGTCTCAAGCTGAAGGACAGTAACTTGTTGCTAACTTTTGTAGCATTGCGTATCTCTTCTACTTTCTTTCTATTTTGTGCTCTAAAATAATGTAGAAATGTTTTTAAAAAATGCTTTGATTTTGATTTCCAATTATTATTCCTTTTGCATGAGCTAAATAAAATGAACCGCTATGCTTTCCATGCCATGTATAAAGTTACAACTGGTACGATCGCAATTATCAAGAATATCACTTCCAAATTATTATGTAGAATATTTACTTATATTATCACATAAGTACTCAGACAATAGATGATCACATCCAAACTATCGTCATGCACAATAATGGAAGTTCTTATTGTGCGTTAGTCATATGGTTGGTATTCAATCGAATAACAATCTGTTTGTTTTGAAGTTAATTTCAATGATTTGTAAGACAAGTATGTTGTTCTGTAGCGAACGGGTTACTATTATGAAATTTAATGAATGAGGCTTTGGTAGGTTCGAAGTGCTCGAGTGCAGGTCGCTGGAAAATGACAGTGATTTTGACCAGCTCGAAATGAGGAGTAGTACAATGTTTTATAGGTATGGGTTTGTATGTGAGGGTGCTCCAATGAGTATGTGAGCAAGAGTAACTAGTTGTACTTGTACTGAAGAAAATGCAAGATTTGAATTATTTTCTATAATGGATTTATTCACAATATTCACCATATAGATACTTAACTCAATATGAACTGTTGCACAAAATTGTTCACTCCCGAATAGATGTAGATATTGTCCGTGGGTCTGATGCTCGTTCAGTCTGCAATAAACAAATTTTCATTGCTCAGAGGATTATTATTGCACAAATGTCAATGGCTGACAATGAGGTGAGATTGTAAAGGCCGTAGCCAAAGCACACTTTTACAGAGATTGAAGTGTTGCTTACGTAATTATGCTCTCGATCAGACTGGTCATGGTAGTTGGGGCGAGGAAGAAATAATCGTTGTCCGTTGGCATGCTTGCAATGAGGCCGCTCCAAAGCGTTGAAACCTTTGCTGAGGCCCACTCGATGAGGCTTCGGCAGAGGAGGGCATTGTTGTTGTGAGCAGAACTGTGCATTATACAGCTTCTGCCCCAACAAATGTTTCTATTTAATTTTTTGATCGGTAAGAACTTGATTTTTAAATTTGTTACAAAATTTAGTCTAGTATGTACAATGTAGATTCAGATTTTTGTGTATTTGTAAGTGTGAGCTTTAGTACGAAAATACTTAAGTACAAATAAGGGCGAAGTTTTATACTACACCCTTTTACAGTTTTTTAGTTATGAATTATACATATTAGATGATATTTAAACTCGAGAATTTAAATCAAATTGATTCAATGTGTTGGTACATTTCCCCCAGTATATACACAATGAACGCTTGAACTAGTACTCGAACATTTTATTTATTCAGGGAAATGGCTTGTTGCCTAATTTGCACTGCTTGGGGTCATTAAATACTACTGGAGTATTAAATATAAGTATACAGCAAGTAAGTACTTACGTTATCATATCCATGTGGTGAGCTCTTACAATTAGTAAAGCTGACATAAATTTTGAGCCAAATAAAAGTTCACTTTTATGAATGTTGATTAATGACATTTTTAGAGTTGTTATTTTAAATCATTACAAGTGTGTAAGAACACAATTAATGTACAAATACTTTCTTTTAGAAATTGTTTTGGGGCGATTATTATTAAAAATTTTGGGTTATTAGTAACATAATACTCCGGATAAGACAGGTCACGATTAAATCCAATAAAAGCGTATGTCAACTGGGATAAACTTGATCGAATTAGTTTAGCCTGCAGTCATAATGATCTGCAGAATTGCAAATATTCTTTCTGTTGCCGGGTTTGATAACACGATATAACAATTAATTTACAGTTTTGCGAAAGTCTGCCTTTAGATGTGCAATACGATTGTATTTACACGGTGGATATTTGAACTGGCAATCAGAGCTGCGTATGTAATATTAGAGTAATGCTATGGAAGGAAATGGAGGAAGGAAATGAGGTGATTAGATTTTCTGGTGGTAATACGAATTTAGAGAAAGATTCAGGGGAAAACGACGTGTGTTACTGTAATAAAGAATCAGTTTCTATTTTCTCTACACTGTATGTAAAAACCTTCTGGTTTCCCTTACACCGGGTAGCAAAGGCTCTCACGGAAAAAATGTGTAGTTGAGTGTAGATGAGTTTATTGAATAAATACAAAACGTGCGCTGGTCCTTCCAAAACAGACATCTCGTAAGGTGAGTCTTAAGTGTTGCAAACTATTACTTTTCCACTAATCTGAGACGGCACCACTCTAAATGATGCGTGTTTAAAACGTTTCAAATGCAATCGATTCCTGCCGGTAAAAATGCTCGTGTCATGAAAATTCTGCTTTCACATTTTTTATTTCTTATGCTTGTGGACTCTACATAATGCATGCTTTGAACAGTCTTGGGAATCCATTGAATCCTGAAATAAAAATAAATCAATAGCATACAAAAATCAAATATAATTAAATATATACAATTTAAGGAAAATCGCTACTTGTATACTTTATTACGTCTTAGAAGTTGAAGTTTACAAAATTATAAATTTAAATTATTGAACATTTAAAATGATTGGATTTATCCGAACTATCCAAAGCTAAATTTACCTTTATAAGCATGCCTTACGTTGTAGAAACCAGTTTTTTGAAAGGAACTGAAACAGTGAGCTCACTAAAGGACATTATTCATGTGTAAATAGTGGATAAGATTGTTAATAGGCATCAGTTTTACAAGATTGTATGGGGTACGGTCAGGATAAGGGTTTCCATAATGGCTACGTTTCTATCCCTTTTTTAAAGCGGTATATCAAGTTAAGGTATCATTCTACCGAATAGATCTACAAATTCTGTTTCGAGGGAAATACCTGATAATAAAATTGTTTCCAGGATTCAATCATGATGTCAATAGCAGGGACATCATCCATATTTCTAACCGCATTCACATTGCGTCAAAATTCACACGTTTGCACTAATAACACGCATAAATTTGAAACAACATGCGACATACCTACAGACAAACGTGTAGCAGTACTTAAGTAATAAACGTAATGATGTTCTTTTAAAATAAAACATAGTCAATATGTTTATATTTAGCTTTTTGATTGATGTTTCAGTACTATCACTGCCTTTAACATGTCTGGGGCAGCAGAAAAGAGCAAGAATTGATCTTAAATTAGTTGATGGAATTTGTGGGCAATATGCAGCATTCGAGACAACCAAGTTGTTACAACCTCCTTTTAAAAAATCAGTTAGTAGTCTATATGGCGAGGTTAGATGGCAAAGTTGTGGTAAGTTAACACTAATTTACATAATAGGATTTAGGCTTAATTAGGAAGTCAACTATACGATTTGAAGTTACACACTAAGTACAAATTATCAATTGTATAAAAATTTAAATCCACATAATTATGGATTTTTATAATTATATTATACTGTAATACGTAAAAACTAGATTAGTAAATTCATGCAATCATTATTTTGAAAACCCCGACGAAATTTTCCCGGAATCGGAGGAATGCTGTAATTTTAATATTTATAATCGTACATATGTACTTCTAATTAATTGCATATTATTGTTCAATATGCAAAATAGCACGGCTAATATTTCCTTGGATACGTGGAAAACAATATTTCTAGGTGTGAATGTCTGTTGAGGTGTGTATGACCAGAAATTAGTAAAACCCAGAAATTACTTCATTTACAATAGAAGCTAACGTAATTGACTTGCTGAATAATTAAGGAGAAACGCTATTCTAAAGATTAACAAGTGTATTTATTTCAGGGATGAAATATCGGGAAAATAAAAATCCCGATTCCAATTACAATACCTGCCTAAATTTAATTCCGATTCCGATGAATCCAAATAATTAATTTTGAATTCCGATACCAATTAATTCAAATACTTTTAAATAATTCAGATTCCAATTCCGATTCTATACATTTAATCTATAATTTATTGTCATTTTTGTCATTTTTAAGTCATTCGACCAGTTGTTGACCAAACTGTTTGTTTACTCGAACAAATACCATGTTTTGCAGGAATGCCTGTAAAACATGTTCCGTTAAACTAGGTTAAAGTTTTAAATTTAACATAACGAAGAGAAAAGTCTTCCCACAGTAATCTAAGTTACTGGAATGCTCAAGATTACAAATGACTTGTTGGAGAATTTCCGAAAACTCGAATCATTCAACCACGTGAACAAATTAATTCATTTGTCCCTTGTGCGTTCCATAGTTCTTCCACAGAATACTTTGAAACATGTCTTTCATTTTTTTGTATTTCCAAATTTCTATTGTAGTCGTAGTAATCATGAGCAAATGATTCTGCCTTTCTTTCCATTTTTATTACTACAATAAAGAATTATTTGCGCAAAAACCATGTGGAAGCGCAAAGGGTAGAAGGTTGGCTGAGTTTTACTTTCCCGGCCACAAAACCACCTGCCACCTACCATGTTACTTACCATTCTACCTACCACCTACCATTCTACCTACCATTTTACCTACCATGTTACCTGCCACGTTACCTACCATGTTACCTACCACCTACCATGCTACTTATCCTGCCACTTAACCATCAACCCAGCCTACGACCTAGGTCAAGCCGAAACTGCCACGAACTTCCATTGATCATGAAACTTTACACCATCATTACAGTATAAGGCGATGCATTAATCATTGGAATTCGTTGCATTTCGTTGGAATTCGAATGCACTGTAGACAGCATTATTAAGCAATTAACTGTAGGTTTGTTTAGATTGGCAAATTACAGGAATTCAAGCGAATCGGGAATTAAATGTGATTTTAAGGCAAGAAATTTACCCACTTTTGGTCAATAGGAATTATATGTTTGATTTTTGAATTTTCTGCACATTCAAATTTCACTGTTTTAGTGATTTACTATCAATAACAGGCATTTGTATGCTGAAATATTCAAGGCGCCATCAGACTCTAAACACGGTGTAAGTTTTAAGCAGTAAATGCCTTCACATCAGTACTGAGATCGGGTCAAGTAATTACAAAACTTGACCATGAACTCGACTTGACTCCAAAACTTCAAGTAATTTTCAAGAAACAACCTGAACTTGATAACTCGCGTTCTTGTAATTACTTGACTTGGGAAGTTCTAGTAATCAATTAAATTTTCGAAGACCCCTACTTGATCAACTAGTTGCAGTTCCAGACTTGACTTGAACTTGATAATTCAAGTTAAGTGTCACAAGAAATAAAATATAGCCACAATAATTTGCAGAACTTGTATAGGCAAATTGTTTCCTTTAGACTAAAAACCAAAACGCATGCAGCAAACAATTTTACTACTAGTTTTTGTTTAAAATCATTTGAGGGCATTAGTGTTTCTGAACGGTACCAAAACATGGACTCGTCCCGACTCGTTTTCCCGAACCGAAAAAATTGCGATTGCAATTCGGATTCCAATTTTCAACCCTGATTAATTTAGACGTTAACAGAGTTATGTATCCTAATGCATTCTGTTGCAAGATTCAGACATCACTGTATCTTAACCAGATCAATATACTATTAAGTTCAACGATCTTGCAATGATACGTTTAATAATTGCACCACAATATGATTACTATCACGTAATATTCATTAATTTTGCAATGGTCAAGAAACTTCAATCACTACTGGTGTATTTTATCTTGTGAATTGATAATTAGTACACATAATAAGATGGCCCTACAAGTGAGGGGTTGTTAGTAAATGTATGCATATTTTGCGATCATAAGTACACAATTCGTAATATTAAAATACAAAACAAATTATTTTTTTGTAACTAGTTTGTGGGATCACAGCTAGTGGTGCCGCATGTGGACGTGGAATTTGAAAGATCATGGAACAAATTTCAATGTTTTAACTTCAATAAGACTATTTAATTACTACAACAGTAGTAATACCTCGAGAAAGCATTAAGGATTAGAATAAAAAGCCAAAAGCTTAGAAATGTACCCCACCGGTGTTGTGCGGTTTAGTAAGTCAATTAATCCATCCTCCTAATGTATGCATTATGCATTGATGGGATTCGTAATTCTCCCAGTATTCACTAACACGAATCAAAGGAAATAAGGCAATCATCCCTTGCGTTCTGCTCACAACGTGAATATCACGTATTTTTACGTATAGTCAAATCCCAGTAAAACGATTGGTTTTACGTGTGTTTCGTATGGCGCATATATTTATACTCTCCTAGCCAATGTATTACGAGCACTGCACAGCCAGCATTTGCTGACTCAGAAAGGCATGTGTATGTAAATAGCGAAGGCAGTAAATAGTTGTATGCAGTAGCTAGCTACACAGCGCTATGGTCGTCGACATTTGATGCATCTAGCGCACGCGAAAATTTGATTCTTACCATCACGGTCACTATCAACTCTTTCAACTTAGAAGAGAGGATGTAGTTTAGCCTAACAGCAGTGTTGTATACTCGTTTGTTCTTTCATTCCTATTCCTCGTTGAGTCCAATCCTCTGAGTCAGTCCTGACGTCCTGAGCACTCATAAAGTCAGTCCTAGTCAGTTTGAAAATTTGAGAGAAACACGAAAATAACTAGTAAAAGCCCTGTGCTTCACAGGGACAATTAGTACTTGGAGAGGTGGTAATGTAAGTGAAGTGTAGAAATTAACATTATTCAGCTAAGATAAACAAAATGGTCCAGTTACATTTTCGATTAAAAGCAAAGTGGTCCACATGTCTTTTTTCTTAAAGCAAATTGGTTAAAGATACAGCTCTCTGTAATTGCAAAATGGGCAACATTCTGTTTTTACGAAAAGCAAAATGTTCCAAGTAAACATAATTATCTTAACCATTGAATTTTCATAATTCAATCTGTGCACTACAGAGGGCTGCAGCTGTATCACGTTGTCTTCAAGAAGACTTTTGGACAACTTTGCTTATAACTGAAAATGCATCTGGATTTTGTTGACTCTTCACCAACGGCGTATATATTTAAATAAGTACTTGAATACTTGAATTGCGCAAAATAACAGCTCGTGTTTTCCTAAATGTGTACCAACATACGATTTTTTGCCAACTCAAAGCGATACGATGGTGTCGTTAACTCCAAATTCTTCAAAAACTAGCTTTTTAAGTTGTTACAAGTAATAAACTAGTCTTAATAACTGTCAAAAACAAGAATTAAAAATTGAACAGGGAGCGCACCATAATGACTTAAAAGTTGTCTTATTTAATGATGCGGTTTCAAACATGAAACGAACGTGGATCCTCTGACTTTGAAGCGATGGCAAGCCATGCAGTCCGGAAGTTATTGCTGCATATGGAATATGCCATTGTGCCTTCGCTGACCGCAACGAGGCGTTTGGAAGACTTAATCCGAGTCGAGCTACATTAATGACATGTGGTTTCATAAGTCTCAGTCAGTCCTCCAGGATGTTCGGTATAGTCCGAGTCAGTCTCAGTCTCCTTAACTTTGCCATTTGATCCGTCTCAGTCATATGTCCTATGTAGTCTTCCCTACCGAGTGAGCCCAGGAGTATACATCAATGCTTAACAGTATGAAAATATGAAATATTAATAATGGAATGGAGGTGTGCTCAGTGGCCTCAGCGTTTTCTGTCAGTAGTCCATCAGTCCTGATGAAATCCTGACTGATGGACACCTGCTGCCATACGCGACATCCTTAAATGATAGCGGAGGGATGATTTTTCAGTCATTTTTGGGTTTGAACAGTTAAACATTAAATCATACATGCAACAATTCAATTCATGAAAGCTTTCATGAACTGAATTTTTCATGAATTTATCAACTTTGTGAATGAATTTGAATGAAAGAAAGCATTCCTTAAAAACTAATAAATGAGAAATACTAATTGAATGTGAATTTGCATTCCCGCTCCCCCTGGTGAGTACGAATTGAGTTGAAAAAGTTTTGAAACAATGCGTGAATGAAAGATTGCTAGAAGGTTTGATACATAACGTACACATACGGCCTAATGTTCTGGAGTCGTTAGCACTTTTACTGCTGCTTATGTTGCATTCCTGTTGCATTTGATCTGAATGTTCATTATTCAGAGTTGAAACTTCAAACAGCCTTACAGGCCCTAGACTGCTTCACTGTTTTCAAAATGACTTCTGAGAACGAAAAAGAGGAATGAGGAATTATTGAAGGTGAATCGTCAAATTTAGTGTCCAAATCTGCAGTGGTATTTCCAATATTTTGCAAGAAAGCTTCAAAACGTACCAAAACCCCCAAATTTGTCATCAGCGAAAAAAGTTGAAGCTGAATTCCGACTCTCCAACAGTTAGCGTGACGACCAAGAAGGATTTTTTCCTTCCCAAAAATATGCAGTTAAACAAATTGTTTCAATACGAAGGACATAAGATGAAAGATGGGAGTGTGACGAGAAATATTTTAGTAAAATGTTTGCTTTGCGATTAATTGAAACCGTACACTGAGTCCACAACTACAAATCTGCTTAGCCATTTACAGGTATATTTTATTGTCAATGTAGCATACTGCTAAGCTTAAAGGGACGTTAAGAATTGAATGTGCTTTTACCCTGATGATTATTTCGAATGCTTGCAGCTACAACATCCAGAAAAGCATTAGGAAAAAAAAGTTGGGGAAGTGTCAAGACGTCAAAACGAATCGGTGAGACCATTTGTTGTGAGTAGCTCGAAAAAGTTAGCAAGGATTGATCCAAAGCAGAAAAAATTTGACGACTGTGTGCTTAACATGTGGGCATGTAACCGTTCTACTCTAGACATTGTAAATTCTACACAATTTAAAGAATTGATTGAGACTTGTGATTCCGCGATTAATGTGAAGTCCCGCCAGGCTATGACTAATAAGCTGGAACAGTAAGTGAACTGGAAGGTACTTTTTGTACTGACCTTATTTAATATTTACTAATTAGCTTTGCATGACGCTTGGAGAAAGTGTTTCTAATATTAACTTGTTTAGCAGTCACCTTGGCATTTTATGATTTTTAGATTATACCCGAGCTTTGCAAAGAGCTGAATGATGTCACTTCTGGAACCCTTTCTTTGGATCTATGGACTTCTCACAGAAAGGACGGCATTCTGGGGGTGAAGTTTCATTTTATTGATGACAATTTTGAAATTCAGCAAAGGACAGTTGCAATTCGAGAAGTAAACGAAAATCATGATGGTGCCATTTTGAAGAAATATGTTGAGAAAGTTATCGAAGATATTGGACTTTCTGAAAAGGTATCCCCAGTTTAAGTATTGTTGTAAGCGCTGTCGTGAGCAGGGACCCGAAATTGCTTGTGAATGTAGTTTAAAGTTATTTAAACGTTTCAGATATCCTTTGTTGTAACGGGTAGTTTGGCAAACGTGGTTAAAGCTCTTAAAGATATGCAAAAGGAAATAGAAGATGCGAAGCAAGACAATGATGATGTTTCAGAAGATGTAATGCAACTCTCGGATGATTCAGAAGATGAGGATGACGATAGCGAGTCCACAAATGTAGATACGGAAAGCGCAGAGTCGGATGAATCGGAATTCGAAGCTGAAGCCGAGTTTATTCAAGCCGCCGAAGTCTCTGCTGAGTTGCTTAACAACTTGTCAAAATTGGTTCAACCCACAAAATTACAAATTCCATGTGTTGCTCATGCATTGCAGTTAGTAGTGAACGGAGCGCTGAAAAAGAAAAACTCAATTCCAAGGTGGGTCCGAGCCAAAAAATCACTCGATTTGCAAAATTGATTTTGAAGAATGACCCAGGCAAGGCTTCAGTGTTTATTGCATTTATAAACAAGATCGTCCAGTTTTTTCAAAACTCATCACACTGGTTATCGTTATTGAGAAAAGAAGTAGGAAAAGGCCTTTTTTTAATAATTTAAAACTGGATTACGTGATAACATGATAGAAGCAAACTGTTTCCACAAAAGTCTTATATCTGGCGACCACTAACAGTTGATACTTAAGACCAGAAACCTTGTTAGCTGCAGACACCGGTGTTTCGTCCTATTTGGGACTCGTCAGTACAGCGCAAACAGAAAAAAATGACTAGCGACTGACTTCGTGAACCGTCAGTGGCAGAATGAAGATTGACGTAGAAAATAAAATTATTATTTTCTCAACTTCAATTGCTGCTCGAAATAATTCAAAGTTTGTTTTTTGGAAAAGGCCTATTTAGACCTTCCGCAACACGGTGGAATTTTATTAATGATGTGTTGAAAAGACTGAATGAGGTAAGCTTGCAGAACGATATGACTGACAACACTTAAAAGTATTCTAAGGAGCAAAGTTTTGGTTACAATTTTCACTTCCAAATGTTTTGGTTCCTAGGAAAAAGTGTTTGTAGCTGTTCAAAAGCTGCTATTTACTGCATCGTCTGCGGCTTCTAAGGCATATGAGAAAAACGACATCCCGGCCATTTAACTAATGATCACCGCAGTCAAATTCAAGAATTACTTGCAATCTTAAGCCCGCTGTGCAACTTGACAGATAAATTACAATCTGATGGGTTAACTGCCCCGATCGTTATTCCAGAAATTGTCGCAGCGTTTGATGGTTCGTTTAACTATTGGAATCGTTCTCATGCACCCGGCTAGACTTTGTGAAATATTTTATTTTGATTGTAATTTTTTTTGTGGTTCTAGAATTAAAATCAATAAAGGAATTGAAGCATTTTAAGACATTACATAGTCATTTGGTAAGCGACTTCAAATCTCGGGTGGAACCAATAATTTCCAACTCTGCATTTGTTATGGCAACTTTACTAGACCCAAGACAGAAAATGAATGTCTTCAAATTAAAAGGTATAATAGTAGCTACAATAAATGGAAATAATTTTGCAATGGAACCAACTAATAATAAATATGGCTAATAAGTGCCTTTAGGTGACAGACCGACTAAAGATACAGATTTGAAAGTACTATCACCAACTAATGTTCACAGCATGTCATCTTTTTTTGAAAAATGTAGCCCCATTGGCTGCCAAAAATAATACCGTGACTGCAGAGGAAGCAGATCGCAAGAACCTGTTGTTGTTCCAAAGGATGCTGATGGAAGTGAAAAACACTGATGATGAGGAGCCATACGATGAAGGCATATCAGAACTAAAGTCGTACTTACAAGAAGCTATTGACCCTGGTACGGATCCACTTACAGGAATAAACTACAGGTAGAATACCCGAATTTATCCAGGCATGCAAAGGTTTTTTGGCCACGCCAGCTACTTCCGGAAGCGTGGAAAGGCTTTTCTCGGAATTGTCGGGACTTGGGCGTGCTCGGAGATCAAGGACAAAAGCAAAACGATTGGAGCAGTTAATTCTGTACCGAGAGTGGAGACAGAAATTGAGCAAGAGAAGTAAAGCAAAGGAGAAAACGTGGGCGGAGAAGATTTAGGTTGGAAACGACCCGCTTACTCACGGATGGCCATAATGGAGAAAATAACATTGACTGTTGTTTAAACATTTATGTAGATATACAAACTTTTGCCATTGATGCAATATCGAAGTCAGTTTTTCGTTGTCGTTACATTTAAGCATCCATAATTGATTTAGTTGTGGCAACACAAATAAGAATTTCGGCTAATAAATGAAGCTAAACAATGAATTGAAAGCATTCATTTCGTGAATTTGAGTTGAATTGAAAGTCCTGGCTATTTTAATTTTATGAGTGAAAGATGAATGAATTTTAAAATTGAGCATACGAATTGAATTGAACTGAAAGATTTACGTCCCTTTTACAACGAATTTGAATGTGAATGAATCTTAGATTAGGATGTTACTGCATGAATGAATCTGAAATGAATTTTTAGATAAAGTTGCAAGTATGTCATTAAATACATACTTTGGATAACCACTGCACCTAATTGGTACTAGAATGTGGTACCCAGATCTGTACCCAAATGCGGGTACAATAAAAATCTGTACCTCCAACGACACCTTTTTCTCTGTGCCCTTATTTTTACCTTTATCTGTGTATTTCAGTGTATTGTTCAGCAAGAAATGGTTATGTGCTCTTTTTGATGGGGGTGGAGCAATTAGTTGTAGGAATAATTTGACTTTATATAGAGTTGACCAGTTGACTGTAACATACACAATATCTAGAACATTCTGACTCAATTCGTCTTCATTTACCATACTGATCATGTTTCAGAGCTGCAACTAATCAGAGTTAGCCTATTTCAAGCTTCAAATAAAGGACATCATCGTCAGCCAATTGCTGGACATTTTACAAAAATGTTATTTTAACACAAATGCCTAATAATACATTGGGTATTTTCTGCTTGAAGAGGCATTAAGCAGTTCCAACGTCTTAACGCTGAAAATTCGATTTAGCTTTGTAAACTTTATCCCTTTGAAAACTATCAATTCCATGAAGCCGCATCTATTTTTTGGCATTATAACGGCTACCACAGTTGATACCAAACACATTCTCAATTAAGACGACAATTTCAGAAGTTACTATCCATCCTCGTCTTGAAATCCTTTACTGGAATTATTAATGACGTGATGTGATTGATAGTTTACAACAGTAGTTTGGTTATTATTTACTATTAGTCGAGTCATACCCACAAGGAATGTTCCCCGATTGTCCTAAAATTATTTTTCAGAAAACGTTACTCTTCTGCAATGATGTAATACATGCCTTGAATGAAACTACTTCTCCAAAATACATCTGACGCCTACCTAGGGAACTGCGGCCATGACCAGCAAAACTGGAGTGCAGAGTTTGGGACCTCCGGAGAGCAAGTAACAAAACGAGGAAATGAAACTCAAAAACTCAAGTTATATTGAAGTTTTATTCAAGTACTTCCATTCAGTGTACTTGAACTTGACTTGATTTTGCAATCAAGTAATAAATTATTAACTTGGATTTGATCGAACTTGAACTTGATGTTCAAGTTTCAAAATTTTCTGCACATGACTTGACTTGAACTTGATACGCCCTTGAAGTAGTCAAGTTAAACTTGAACTTGAACGCAGCTCTGATTCGAAGGAATGAAGGAAGGAAAAATCATTTGAACATCTCTGGAATTTAGTCAGAGAATAAATGTGACGTAGACTCGACGAAATCGGAGACAGAACCCGACGCACCAGGTCTGCTCACGGTTTAGAATCAGAATGACCTTAGCTTATAATGCTAACAGCTAGTTTAACATGAGCTTTATTAGTCAGCACGATTGCTAAAATTTTAATTTAAATAGAATTTAAATTGTAGATTTAAATCCAACACTTGAATAACTAAACTAAATATTTTAGTTGAAATAAGCATGGCTACTAAGATTCCATCCAAAGATGCCTTGACTTTCCTCCACGTGATGGATTTATTGATTTAATAAGTGCTATTAGTGGTTGTCTACATATTAACTCAAACATGTAAAATTCTAATAATGGTCGTATTTCTTGGTCGATTAGTTAAAGCTTAATAAATTAGATTTCCGGGTATACACACAATTGAATGTGCATGCACCATTGTCTTCATCCTAGAGCCCCCTTGACACCGGAGACCAACTAGAGCAACTCCTTCTCGTTCTGCCGAAACGATGATGGAGGGACCAGAGATGTCCAAATGAAATTGCGTTCCTTCAAACCTTCGAAGGCAATTTTTTGAAAAAACGCATTCCTTCATCCTTCTATTAAAGGAAGCCTTCAAAATATTTTGCCTTCCTTCAGCCCTATTTTACTTATTAATTTAATGCCTCCAGCCTTCAGCCTTCAAACAAAATCAGCCTTCCTTCTTATTCAGCCTTCATAACACGAAATACCATAGCAATGCATTTAAACAACCTCTTTGCAGGTAAAACACCTGAAAATCAGCTATACAATTTACTCAATTAAGTTCGTTTATTAAAATCAGAAACAATGAAGTAAGTCTCATCGTGCATTTATAGTGTTTTTAGTACATTCTCATTGTTGCATCTCTAAGGGATACATGGGCGTTTTTCTCCCCCTCTGCATCTTTGTGCGAGGGATGAGATATAGCCTGCTCGCACTCTCCCTCGTCATCAATCGAGCGACACGTTACGGGTTGTCCTCGTCCTCGCCCTCGTGAGGGGCTACTTTTAAAATACACCCCTCTCCCTCGCACTCATGAGGGCCCTCGTCATTTTATATTTCGCGTAAATAACCCCCCTACAATTTCCTACGATACCTGTGCCTTCAAATAACTTTTTCGCGGACACTTGGTTAAAATATGACAACTTCAATATGTGTCAACATTCCCCCAGTTCTAAATGTACGGAACTTTTTAATAGCTTAGAAAGTTTATAAACTTTCCTACAACCTAGCGTTCAAAACAAATTAAAAAAAATTGTTGTTGAAATAAACTACTGTATTCAAAATAGTGCCCTTTATTGGTGCAGGTTTTACCCAGGTATTTGGGTACAGGTACATATTACGTTTCGTGGTCGATTTAATTGTAAAAAGTATAAAGACTTGAAAAATTTACTATGTTTTTTCGATTTTGTCCTGAACATAATGTAAAAAACAAGCTTAAAATTTTAATACATCGGTAAAACGTTCCTCTCTTCCTTATATTTTAATTGTCGGCAAAATGGAAAACATTCAGTAGTCAAACTACAATATTTTGTTATAAAAGATATTTTTGTTGGTCTTTGACAATAATTCTTCACTATAATCGATTTAGTAGCTTAGAAAATGACTATTATTGATCAAAGCTGTTTTCTACGTCTCCGGTTAATAAAGATTAGTCACAAATAGGTTCCATAACCTCAGACCAGTAATATTCAATAGTAGGGTCTGAAAACAGCATTATTCAAATATAAAGCCCAGGTGCCCTTGTTTACAAATGACCATGTCTACCCGACATCCTAAAATGATTGTATGTATGATTTTCGCATAACGATTAAGGAAAGAGAAGGTCATGAGGGCTTACATGTGTACTCTGCCTCCCTCTCTTTCGTTCACATCCTATTCATACGTCCTCTCCCTCATGTCCATGAGGGCACTTAAATCAACGTGTACTCGCCATCACCCTCGCAGTTTGTGAGGGTGAGGACGAGGGAGATGGCGAGGCATCCCTCAATCCCTCGTGAGGGTGCCCATGTATGGAAGGCTGAAGAACTGTATAACTTCCTACTGTATTATTAACGTGAAAACTGTAGGTGATGGAATGAAGTATGTAAAGTAGCCCTCTGCTACTTAGAAGGCTTCGCGCATGCAATTAGCTACGTTTCGCGCATGCAATTAGCTACGTATGCTCTAAGGTAGCTAATTGCATGCACGAAGCCTTCTAAGTAGCAGAGGGCTACTTTACATACTTCATTCCATCACCTACAGTTTTCTGTTAATAATACAGTAGGAAGTTATACAGTTCTTCAGCCTTCGAGCCTTCCCGAATTAATTCAGCCTTCCCGCCTTCCCTTCCCAACAGTATTGGGAAGGGTAAGTAAATTGATATTCCGCCTTCAATGAAGCCTTCATTGAAGGCTAGCCTTCGAAGGCTGGACATGTCTGGGAGGGACTGTTAAGAGTAAGTAAATGTAATCAGGTGTCGTGCATTGAATAGCATTGCAAATGTTAGACGTCGCACATTTACCTTTTAATTTGACAGACTCACTCGTTCTCTCTGTCCTCCTTGTTTGTGCTCAGAATAGTACAATCTGCTCTTGTTATAATGACTCCCCCCATGAAATACACTGAACATTTACATATGTCAAAGATGGGCAAATGAAGTGCCTAAACCTAAAGCCTGCCTATTTTCTTTCAAAAAGTATCGCCATCCTATATAGTCCTGTTGCTGCTTTATTTATGGTGGCGGTTCACATGGATATAAATTATTATTGTAGATTTGCAGTTATGGTTATTTGTTTGCACTTTGCAGTTCATGTTGTTTTTAGCATGTAAGTTTGATTTCATTGGCTTATATTTAATTTATGCACTGAGAAATATGAAGAGAAAGAGATTAAAGTCAGTCAGCTTTTAACTTGTCAAAAAGAAAGACATGATCGAAGTGCGCTCATAGGTTTGTCTTTTCTTTTAAGCATAGACATTTCGAGGTCAGGCCGTAAGCTGGCGTATATTAAGGCGAGACCTTGAGAAAGTTATTTTCACTCGTATAGAAAACAGAGTTATTGCGCTTTGCGCTGGTCCTTCGTAATAAATTAAAATAGATTTTAACCAAGCGGTTAAAAGACAGAGCCTGTCATGGCAAGTAATAACATGGTCCTCTTTCGAACCGGATCTATTGGTTCCATGGATAAACATTCACTCGAAGTGGAAACAAACATTGAGGAGATCGGCACTAGTACTGTCCCACGGCAAAGTCGCCGAAACCAAGGTCTTATTCCCGAGTTCTCTGGTGTGGGAATACCTCGGAGACGGAAATCTGAGGGAAAACGGGAAGAGGAGGTTGAAGTCGACAATGAAACTCAACATGCTGATGGTATCAACAACCATGACAACCGGTCAGTATATTCCAAGCAATCAAATAAAACAAAGGCTAGTAATTATTCCATTGCCAAGTCAACAAAAAGTATGATTACTCGAAAAAAGTTAAATGCTGAATTGGTTGCCATGGAAGAGTTAGCTCGTGAGGAAGACGAAATGGCCAAACTAAGATTAGAGCGAAAGAAAGTTTTAATCAACAAGCGATTAGAAGTTGCGAAAGCTACAATAGAGGAAGAAAATGATGACGAGTCTTCTTATCAAGAATTGGAGGATGTAGCTTCTACATTAGAGAAACCTTTACCACAAACGAGAAAGGTACAACAATGGCTAGAGGATGGAACAGTTGAAGTTTCAGATTATGATGACGCATTGAACAATGGTCATACTTTCCGAGATAGTCTTCCAGTGACGGAGAAAACTGCACAGGTGCCTCAACAATCTACATGGGGACATCCTAACAGGGGTCCAAGCGAAGATCGACGAATGGCAAATCAAATGAGCCAGTTTCTTGCTCGACAGTCAATACCGAAGTATCTACCTGAATTTTCGGGGAAGTTTGAGGAGTGGCCCATGTTCGCCTCCCAATACCACAGGACGACTTGTTTGCTCGGGCTGAGCGACGACGAAAATTTAGTTCGTCTACAGAAATGTTTGAAAGGAAAGGCCAGGGATGCTGTACTTCCTATTCTTCACATGCCGGAAAATGTACAAAGGGTGATGGAAACTTTGGGGCTGATGTTCGGGAGGACAGACCAAATAATCAAAGCCATGATTATTCAAGTCAAGGCTACGCCCGCTCCGAAGGAAGGAAAACCCAAGACTCTGGTGCAGTACTCAAATCAGGTGGCCAATTTGGTCTCTACGATGAAGACGCTTGGGAAAGTAGCTCACATGGTAAACCCTCAGCTTTTAGAGGACATTCTAACAAAATTGCCTTATCAGCTACAATTTCAGTGGTGCAGTCAACTTCTGGGGAGGGTCAATGAACCGAACTTAGAGGATCTTTCGGCGTGGATCTCGGAAATGGCTTTGACAGCGAGCTTTTTACCAACCAATGTAGAGGTCACCGATGGTAACATTAAAAATGATAGAAATAAAAAGCCTGTACTAAATATTGTAAAGCATGAAAAAAAATGTCGTTGTTGTCAAGGAAATTGCGACAAACTCGAAAATTGTCCAAATTTCTTAAAGGAGGAATGTAAAAACAGATGGCAACACATAATCAAAAACAGTCTATGCATTGGCTGTTTTGGTTACGGTCACCGAGTTGACACATGCTCTAATATAAAAACGTGTGGTGAACAAAATTGTCAAAAGTTTCACCACCGCCTCCTTCATAAGAAAGCATCGAAATAATTTGAAAATAAGGATGTAGATGTTGTTCTAATGAATACTGGTTGGAGTGGCAGGAAGTTAACCCCAACGACTGAGGTCCACCTGAAAGTACTTCCAGTTACGCTAATGGGACCTGGAGGAGAAGTCACCATAAATGCTATTATGGATGATGGCTCCACCCTTTCGCTGATAGACATGGACTTGGCAAAGTCACTTGACATTAGTGGTCCGAATATACCCCTTTGTATGCAATGGACTAATGGTACCTTGTCACATGAAGTAGATTCTGAGGTTGTAAGTTTAAAAATTCGTGGAGCTCACAAGGGGTCAAAAATATTTAAGATGAATGGTGTTAGGACATCAACCAGCACGAGCTTCCCCATGTTTGACGTAAATGTGGAAGAACTTAAGGAAAAGTACAGCCATCTGGCGGATGTTCCTTTTGCTCCATTGAAGTCAAGACCACTTCTACTGATTGGTCACGACAACATCCATTTAGCACTGTCTAGGAAATACAGACTTGGTGGTTGGTCAGATCCCATTGCATCTAAAACTCTACTCGGATGGGTCATACATGGAGATATTCCCGTGTCAAGTAATCGTGTAAATGAGCACATATTATTCCATGAATGTTGTAGAGATGATGAATTGAATAGACTCGTGAAGGAGTCCTTCTCGACAGAGAGTTTTGGCGTACAAATTCCTAAAACTCCGTTGAAATCACAAGATTACAAGCGAGCGCTGATGTTATTGGAGAGCACCACAGTGAAAGTTGGTGAAAGATTTCAGACTGGGCTACTTTGGAGGCAGGACAACATGGTGCTACCAGAAAGTCGCTCGACAGCCCTCAGGCGTTTGCATTGTCTGGAACGTAAGATGGACAGAGATCCAGAATTTGCCGATCAGTACATAGCTAAGATGGAAGATTTCATCAACAAGGGATATGCAGTGTGTTTGACCAAAGAGGAGGAGATGGTGTCCAGCCCAAGAAAATGGTACATTCCCCATTTTCCTCACGTAAATCCCAAGAAACCCGGGAAAATCAGACTCATATTTGATGCGGCGGCAAAATGTGAAGGCGTAAGTCTGAACTCATGTTTATTAACGGGGCCTGACCTACTAAATTCCTTGCCAGCAGTTTTGATGAGATTTAGGGAGAATCCCATTGCTGCAGTTGGGGATATTCAAGAAATGTTCCCGCAGATTGGAATTAAGCCCGAAGATCAAGAATCCCAACGATTCTTATGGCGGGGAAGGGATAGGGGTACACCTCCATTGGAATTTAAAATGGTCCGAATGATTTTCGGAGCTGCGTCATCCCCAACCTCAGCTAACTTCGTAAAAAACAAGAACGCTTCGGACCACAAAGAAGAATTTCCCCTTGTCTACAAAGCCGTCATTAAAAATACATACGTGGATGATCATTTGGATGGTGGTAAGGATGCCGGTAATTTCTCTACCCACATCAAAAATGTAATTGAAGTATATCGCAGAGGTGGATTCTTCATTCGCAACTGGAGTTGCAATTCAAATGAAGTTCTTAACAGTATTCCTGCTGAAGTGAGAGCAAGTGGATGCGTAGGCTTGGGAGAATGTGATGAGCGTCCTGTTGAGAGCGTGCTTGGACTTTTCTGGAATCCGAATAGTGATACTTTCTCTTTCCGAGTTGCGTTTGAGAAAGTAGACCCAGGTGTCCTCAGTGGTGAAAAGACACCAACAAAGCGTGACATTTTGAGGCTCATGATGTCTTTATACGACCCTCTAGGTTTTCTGGCTCATTTTGTTATTAAAGCCAAGATATTTTTTCAAATGGTCTGGCGAGCAGGACTTGGATGGGACGAAATTATTTCTCCGGAGCTAAATAGGGCTTGGCAAACCTGGCTGGAGAATTTAAAGAAGATAAACAACTATAAGATCCCACGTTGCTATAACTACAATTTATTTGAAGCCAACTCAATCCAATTACACATCTTTTCAGATGCGAGTGAAGAAGCCTTTGGTTCGGTAGCCTACCTGAGAATAGAGGTTGGGGCTACAGTTAGCACTGCTTTTATTTTGGCGAAAACAAAGGTTGCTCCTCTGAAACCACTATCTATTCCTAGACTAGAACTTCAAGCGGCGGTTCTAGGTACGAGATTAGCAAGAACCATCAGGAAAGAACTTACAGTTCGAATTGACTCCTCATTATTTTTGTCGGACTCTCGTATAGTACTTTGTTGGATACGTTCGGACGCTCGAAAGTATAAGCAATTTGTAGGGAACAGAATTGGAGAAATTTTAGAAGAAACTGATGTTGAACAGTGGCGATGGGTGCCAACAGCTGAGAACGTTGCTGATGAGGCTACAAGATCAGCTTCTGAATGCGATATGAGAGAAAACAACCGATGGTTGTTGGGACCAGAATTTCTTCGAAACTCTTCCGACCGTTGGCCACATGAGCCAGTTTCAGAGGTTGGCGATATCAAGGAAGAACGAAAGAAAGAATTTCTTCTCCTGAATCAAGTTCAACATACAGATGAGCTAGGCTGGCTTCCAGAGATATCAAGATTTTCCAATTATCGAAGATTAATTCGTGCCACTGCGTACGTACTCAGGTTTGGTATGATTTGGGTTGGTAAAGAAGAATCGAGCATTTTAAATACTAACGATATTTTAAAGGCTGAACACTTTTGGTTCAAAAAAGTCCAGAGAGATCTGTTTCAAAATGAATTGAGACAACTTCGATTGGGAAAAAACTTGGAGAAAGGTAGCAAACTTTTCAGGCTTTCCCCACGCATTGATGACCTCGGACTGATGCGCATACAAGGTCGAACTATAGCAGCTGAGGGGATTGATGCAAGTGCAACCTGTCCAATTATCTTGGATTCAAATCATCCATTCTCCTATCTTTTGGTAATGGAGTATCACAAGAAGTTACTACATGTTGGAAGGGAGGCAGTTACCAATGATGTCAAGCAGAGGTTCTGTATACTGAATCTCCGCGGCAGGGTTGGTTTGGTTTAAACCAAATGATTTAAACCATGGTTTAAACCATGGTTTAAACCAAACGGTTTTTTTAATAAAAACCAATGGTTTAAACCAAACACCTAAAATTTTAATGTTTTCCATCCAAAATGCTTATATTTCGTCGTGCACAAAACTTGTGCAGTTACTGTGATATTGTGTAGTTAAACTTTAGTGAAGTAAATAATACTATTAGCTTTTAGTCTTGTACATTTAGAAATTCGGAATCGTTTGTAAAATTAAAAATACCAAACTTGTGCTTATGCTGCAAAGTTATCATTAAAATTATATCTAAAATTATTAAATATTTAATGCTTAGTGATACTTACTGAGTTTGGGAAATAAGTAAATTTGTTCAAATTCGTATGTTTTTGCATATTAATGAATGTTTTGGATTGAAAATTTATTTAAACCAAAAAAACCTGGTTTAAACCAAAAAAACCCGGTTTAAACCAAAAAAACCTGGTTGTTTGGTTTTTTCAAAAAAACCAAAAAAAAACCCAACCCTGCTCCGCGGACTGGTAAAAAGAGTTTTCTCGAGTTGCCAGATGTGCAAAGTGAAGAGAGTAATGCCATCTCCACCTGAGATGGGAATTTTACCTTCTGAGAGAGTTAATGTTCAGGCTAGAGCGTTCATTAAAACAGGAGTTGATTTTTTTGGCCCTATGTTGGTTGCTGTAGGTCGAAGACGTGAGAAACGGTATGGGGTACTGTTTACCTGTCTTACTGTTCGTGCAATTCATATTGAATTAGCAGAAGATTTGACAACCTCCGCCACCGTGAATACCTTGCGGCGATTTATTGGAAGAAGGGGTGAGCCGGAGGATATTTACTCCGATAATGGCACCAATTTCAAAGGAGCAAGCAGAGAATTGAGAGAAGCTCTGAAGAAATTGAATGAGAAGCAAGTAGCAGAAATCGCAATCTCGAAAGGAATAAATTGGCATTTTATTCCTCCAGCAAGCCCTCACATGGGTGGTTGTTGGGAACGTATGGTTCGTTCCGTAAAAGTAGCGTTGCAAACAAGCCTTCATGAACGTGTGCCAAGGGAGGACGTATTGAGGACCTTGCTTGTGGAGGCCGAATCCCTTGTCAATTCTAGGCCATTGACTTTCGTGTCTGTGGATCCTGATGACCCTGAGAGTCTCACACCAAATCATTTCCTCCTGGGAAAAAATAATTTGGTTTCATCGCCCGGCATTTTCACGGATGATGACGTCCGTTTAAGGAATCACTGGAAGTTTACTCAGACTGGCGGACTACTTCTGGTGTCGATGGGTAAAGGAATTTCTTCCTACCCTTACCAGAAGAACAAAATGGTTTAACCGAGTGGATCCCATCCAAGTAGGAGATGTCGTGGTGATTGCTGACCCAAACGCAGCAAGGGGTACTTGGCCATTGGCGGTAGTCATTCGTGTCTTTCCCGATAGGAATGGTCAGGTTAGATTCGCTGATGTAAGGACAAAAGATGGCGTATACCGGAGACCTTCAACCAAGTTGTGTGTACTTGATGTCCGTAAAGAAAATAAGGAGTAGAACTTCTTATGGCGGGGAAAGATGTTGCTGCTTTATTTATGGTGGCGGTTCACATGGATATAAATTATTATTGTAGATTTGCAGTTATGGTTATTTGTTTGCACTTTGCAGTTCATGTTGTTTTTAGCATGTAAGTTTGATTTCATTGGCTTATATTTAATTTATGCACTGAGAAATATGAAGAGAAAGAGATTAAAGTCAGTCAGCTTTTAACTTGTCAAAAAGAAAGACATGATCGAAGTGCGCTCATAGGTTTGTCTTTTCTTTTAAGCATAGACATTTCGAGGTCAGGCCGTAAGCTGGCGTATATTAAGGCGAGACCTTGAGAAAGTTATTTTCACTCGTATAGAAAACAGAGTTATTGCGCTTTGCGCTGGTCCTTCGTAATAAATTAAAATAGATTTTAACCAAGCGGTTAAAAGACAGAGCCTGTCATGGCAAGTAATAACAAGTCCAATAGGATGTTTCAACGAAAAGAAGAGCCTTAATACCAAGGGTCAAGTATTCTAACTGCCTGCCTATTAGCCTATATCTGTCCTAGTGTGCCTTGCTTACCTGCCTATATTTGCTGTATAGCCTCTGACAGCGCCTATACAGGCGATATAAACCTAAAAAAATATTTAGGCGATATAATTGTGAGTTTTAGATAGTGCAATCGGTATGCAATGATCACATGCAATTGGAATTTGGAATATCAATTATCAATATAGGGGTTTGATTAATGCGGTAGTAAAGTAAACTACATAATATCCAGTTATATAGTGGAAATAAATACGGGACGATTATTCATGTACTGCGGTATAAATGTGCACATACTCTGGTTATAGAGAGTTTGCGCTTAGTTGAACCCGAACGTAAACGCTAACGTTAAATCACACACTTTAGCGCTTGATTTAGCGGTACGCTAACGTAAGTAAACGCAAGGAGAAAGTCGCATCACGTGGTTGATTTCTGGTCGTGACGTCAAATTTAACGTTCTACGTATACAGAACGTCAATTGCGCAAACTCTCTAATTCAGTCATGGGCACCTTGCCTTAGGAAAGGCCTTGGAGTAAGGCAAAAAGGAAGGAAGGCATTCAGGAACTTCTACAATGAAGGCAAGGAGAAAGGAAGGCTTAAAAATTTATAAACGAACAAAGAAATTCAGTAGAAAGGCTTGAAAAATTTGGTATTAAAGGCAAGGTTATAGGAAGGCTCAAATTAAGCTAAGGATTAAGATAAGGGTCAAAAATTGCATTGCGAGTACATCTGACGGCGAGAAAGAAACATAAATAGCAGTGAACACGTTTGACATACATATGTACATACCATTGAGACGACCACGTTAGCAAAGCAATAAAACGATACTTCGCGAGACGTTATTGCATATTTCCATTAAATTCAACGGCTCTCTAACTTAGTGGAAGGGATGTGAATTTCTAACTTCTCTGTCAGCGTTTGTGAAACCATTGCTGTACCAATTTCTGAAATGCCTAAGTTAAAGATTAAAGAGCTCAAAGTGAGAGAAGATCTAGTGAAATGCTTCCAGTTTGTTGAAACGTCAAAAGATAAATCTGGAGGAATTTTAAAATGTCTCCAATGCAAAGAATCGCCGCCATTGAAGTATAGTGCCCGGCAAGGGTGGACAAACACTATAAGTTATTTGGTAAGTTCCCCGCTGATAATAATTAGAAGATCAAAATGATTCCTTTTTACACTCAATGTATTTAAAATTTACACTCAAAATAAATCGGAATTCGCCTATTTTCGAACAGAAAGGGCATTTAAGGTTAGACAAGGCATTTTGAAATTGTACAAAAAGGCAAGGAAGGCACAAAAATAATCTACTTTTTGGATAAGGGGAAATTGCAAAATATAATGCAGGGAAGGCGCAAAGGCAGGTGCTATTGTGTTTAATTTTCAAGGCAATGTTAAAGGCAAGAAAAACCAATTGCCCATGACTGCTCTAATTACATGTATCTGGTATCAAGTAATTCCCGCCACACTGGCAGTCCGTCTCTGCAAACGTTTTCCCAAAGATCTTGCAATCCCAGCCTAACCAATCCGTGCTTTGAGAATGTTCCACTCACCACTAATGCCTAGCCTTTACTTGAACAAACTTGTAGCTCGCCTGAATAGTAGGGTGTCCATATTATCTGAATTCTAAATCAGGACTTTTACCGTTACATGTCTATATACATCTAAAATAAAAAAATATCTCCGTCTAACATAGGCAGGCAGTTTGCAAGAATTCTAGAAAACGTATTTACTGACTAAAGCTTGAGAGCATGCGTTGGCAAAGGTAAAATTAATGGTAATACCCTCACAATAAGTATACTAAAATGTCTACACTTTTAGAGACTTAGAACTAGGAACTGCTTCAAATTTGCTACAGATAAACATGCAACTTCTCATTTATTTTGTCAACTGTTTTCTGAAAAGCAAGATAATATTATGTAGATGACTTCTAAAATCTCTTTGTGATAAAGTAAATTTTGACAGGAAAAACAAGTTACACTAACGAGCGAGGTTAAAGTATTTTAAAATTATGGGAAAGCACGTCATCACGGGAAAGCACGTTTTCTTTTTATTTCATACATCGGACCCAATGGAAAAGTACCAATTCTGAGAAATTGTTTCAAAAGGTTTCAAGTGAGAAAGGTGCTAGCACATTTCTTAACACAGCTGGTACTTTTGTGTGGCCTAACGTTAGTGACGGTACAATCTTCGAACCTGCGAAATATTCACACTAATCCGGAATTACAGTCGACAACTGGCTGGTGGTGCTTTACGCCGTTATAAGCGTAAAAGTTCTGGCGCAGTTGTTCTTGCATCCGACTAGTTATTTAAGTCTTAAAAAACATCAACATTTGCCTGATTATTAGAATTTGCATTCTTTTTATGAGTGTCCGTAGAAGCATGCTTCTTTAAATCCGCAATTCCACCATTCGTGCAATTTCCACGGAGTTTACTACTGGATGCAGTACCAAGAATAACTGATCTTTCCTGCTAGATTGAATACAATTATACTCCTTTCAGCACAGTAAATTGTAAATAGTTATTATTTGGCATTGCTAACATTTAGTACAATACGAGCTCTGTCCGATTTTGTATTTACAAATCTAAGATATAACAAAAACTGGTACTTGCCAAGGGTCCAAACTGTTACTAATTTGATGTGCACAATTTCTAATGAAGTTTCGCTTAATTCACTACTTTTGAGTATGAAAACATTTCACAACGCAAACTATATAATAACATTACATGATTGCGCACATAGGATAACCCGCAGTAGGGCTAGGAGGTGGTCTCAGGAGTTTTCTGTAAGCATTTGTAATACGTTCTGGAGGACTAATAGAAGGACGTATATTTACGTACATATAACAACGATAGCAGTGGGCGTTCTACGAAGATTTCACTTTTGTTGTTTCTGGAGCAACAGTACAACAACAAATTGAAACAAAAATCAACTTAAAAACAATATTCGTACATTTGTCTGAAAATCAGGACTTTACGCTTACTCATCAGGTCATCGGGTGTGCCCATCTCAAATCAGGACAGTCCTGATCAAATCAGGACTGATGGACACCCTACTGAATAGCCCAGTCCCTTGTTCGGAAATATCTGAATAGCCTAGATTTTCCCTAAGCCTATATTGTAGTGGTGATTGCCCAGCCTAGAACCACGCCTAGATTTTTATCCCAACTTGCAGCATCCTAGAGCCTTACCCTATTTTAGGGCCTACAATCTGGGCAGGTGCCCATGTTTGACATATGTATGTATTCCCGGTGTAGTCATGTCAACTTTAAGACAACTCTCTTATCGCGGCACTTAAATTTATGCTGCCGAGGTGTCATTATAGGCAGAGTCGACTCTACTCCTCAGTTTTCGCATGAATTTTCAAAGTCCCAGTGGAAAAAAAAACTACAAGGCGTCAAATCCAAAATAAGGTCAACGAAACTGAAAATCTGTTTTCAAAACAGGTTTCCCTGAAACACGCTGACAATTTTGAAAGTCCCTGTTTACAAAAAGAATCCTTCCCTTTGAAATTCGTCATGCCAAAAAATATTTTTCCCTGAGAAGAATCTTCCCGTCTTCCCACAAAAATCCGACCTCTGGGACGTATTCCTTGTCCTTACATTAAAAATAAATACAACGTATATAGTATTTACTAATAGCAATACGGACTACATGGATCACATTATTTACTTTGTAAATTTACATAGTTTTGACTTTAGTGAAACATGAATGTAAGATGGAGACGGAGACCATTTTTCGTTTTAGTGGACATTGAATTGTAGATCATTTTGCCTTTTCACCTACGCTATGCTTCCTTACCTGTATATGGGTACAATACCTAAGAAGTAGTTACAAATAAACATTTGAAACATTTGGTGAAACAGGTGGTAAATAATTTATTTAATGATGAAAAACATTATTGATACTCAAAAATTGGTTTGACGCTCAAGACACCAAAGGGGCTGAACATTTTGATGCTGCAGTTTGGAAAAACTACTTATTAATGACTTATTAATTTGTTCCCAAACCAAAAAATTGCCTGGCAAAATTTACCAGGGTGTCGTCAGGGTATATTAAAGTGCTCTATTATATTTTAGCATGATAGCGGCGCACCACTGATTTGCACCGAAAATAGCGTAGACTATGTGGTCGGTCTATCCAGCCATTACAACATGAACTATGATGACCCTGAAATGTGTGGAGGAAACGTACTTTCATCATTCACCTCAATTGCCGCCATGGATTGGGATTGGGTCGATGAATTTGTTAAGAAATACTTTGATTCTTGCGAGGTCAAATGATTAACTTTATTTATCTTCATAAATATACAACCTAAAATATATCTATATATACCTAAAAATCAATATAAGTTATATAATATTTACAGGGAGGAGATCCCACCAGACCACCTCCGGGGCCGGGGTAAAACTTGTTTTTTCTGTTGGTGCAGAGAACAAAAATCATCAAAACATTAACGTTGAAGGTGATGCATCGGACATAAATTGTAACATTGACATAATATTTATAATAATTATTATTTGTTCTTAAACTGTGGTGTATGAGCCAACTCACGGACGCAAACACATTGAAACATTTATAACAGCCGTTACTTCATTTAATTGATTACATATACAATTATGTAAAAGTACATGGTTTTTATTTCATTTACAATATTACTATTCCCCTACAACTATATAACTTCTAGGAAATAAGCAAAAATCGATGTAACTCCGAAAGTATCAAGCATAGAACCAAGTGCGATACCTCCACGTGGTAACACTGGTAACTCCGAATAAAATGTTTTTGTAAATATATTTTTTAGATTTTCTAGACGAGAATAATTATTTTGACCGAGAATTTTCGAAGAAACAATAAATCTTGACCGATTTTTGAATGTGACATTTTATTGCCAAGAGGAATCATTTGAGACCTCGCCTCATGACAATTGTCCTGCGATGAAGTATTTATATGAAAAAGTTCATGTCAAGTATTGCTCAAAATTTTGAAAAAAAAAATTGATCTCGAAAGCCATCCTGAAATTAGCAAACTTGGAGTTACTTTTTACTAGGATTCCCTGGCCATTAATATTTCATTGATAGGCTATTTAAATGCTCTACAAACATCGTAGGTGAATGCCAAAATGGACTAGATGCAATTTACTCTAAATGAGGATTGATTACAGTAAAACCTGTATATAGTGGTTTTCCTAGGGACGCCAAAATTTGTCCACTATAGACAGGGACCACTATATAAGTATATAGTGGTCAGGGGTCACTATATAAATACATACACATATACGTATACCAGCACGAACCAACCAAAGTTTTACTTTTACACGGTATTGAAAATCAGTTATTCTACTTTTTTTAAATAATCACTAATTTTACTATTAATAACAAATTACTTAGATACAATGGACATAATAAATAAGCATTTGATTTAGTACAGATGCATACAATACGAAACCTCTGAAAATAAAAACGTAGTCCAAATGCCTGTAATTGAGTTAAATTCAAGCAGCCGTGTTATTGGTTCGGGTTCGCGCGAGTTGTATTCCTTCGTTCTGACTGGGTGACCACTATATACAGGTACTTCAAGCTGCATTTTTAACTGAAGGGGTATGATTATTAGTCCACTATGAGCAGGTTTCCACTATATATAAAACCACTATATAGAGGGAGTTTCCTATGTTAAAGGATAGGAGGTGGGACCGGGATGTAAAATGTATCCACTATAAACAGGAATCCACTATATGAACGGCCACTATATACAGGTTTTACTGTAATTACTTTCACCAACGTTTTACTAAGCTTGCATGTATGCAGTTCATTTTACTTTCAGTGAAAACTGTGTAATGTATTTTCATTTTGGGATGCTTCTAGCTTATTTGACTTTTAAACAAAAAGTCAAATAGACCATTTACTTATGATAATAATCCATCCAGACAATTTGCCTCTTCATCCACGATGAAGTCAATGATACTCATTTTGCAATAGTGCGCTTCAATTATAACATACAGGTATGCCCTTTTTATCGTTAGTGCAAAAAATTGAACAGACTATGGTAAAGTTATTTTGTCTCTTTATCTTTAATGTCACCCGTCAAATTTTACTCTCCTTGAATAAATGCTCTGAAAAAGACTCATGGTAAATAGTACTAGTCCATGGAACTACTAGAGTGGGAATAAAAGAATGTGAGAAAACACAAGATGTAGTACAACTACGACACGTCAAATACATGTACATAATTTTTTAACTAAAAGAGGTTCTAACTACAAGGGAGAGAAAATTGACTTCCTTGGAAACGCTATTTAGCATTCTCGTGAATCCACTTCGAAAAATAAGAGACCTCCGTATATACCCCCGGGTAACCAGGTCTTGCACAACCATAACCCCAGGAGACGATGCCCACTAAACAGACAGTTTCCTTGCATGGAAGAATTAATGGACCACCCGAGTCTCCTTGGCAAGAATCTTTCCCACCGTGTTTGTAGCCTGCACATATCATGGAGTCCTGTATCATATCTGGTTCATACGCTTCACAGCACTCTTTGTCCGTAACAATAGGGACATTCACTTTAAGGAGAACATCGGACAGGACTTGAGAGCCCTCTCCCGTTACCCCCCAACCGATGACGGTGGCGAGACCTACGAATGATTATTAAATGTTTGCATAAATTGTACATACATACAATGCACTGAATTGTCAAAGGAACGGTAAAAGTTTTAAAATTTTGAACACAAGTTCGCCTAGATTTTACCCATTCACCGACGAATTACTTTATTCTTACTTATACAAAAAATGCATGCACATCCTTACCAGACGCATCATAGCTGGAGCTAGGAATAGTAATGGTGCCTACAGATGTTGTGTTCAATGTCAAAGGTTCATCCAACCGTAAGAGAGCTATATCATTGGCTAAAGTGGACGACTTGAATTCTCTATGGATGATGATTCGGTTTACCTTGCGGAACTGCTCCTTGCCCTCCGGTTTAGTCAATGTGTGTTCTCCGGCCACAACGGCGATCCTTTCAGGGTTAGTGCGGTCAACGCAATGAGCTGCTGTTACAGCCCATAATTCATTAATAAGAGAAGCGCCACAGAAATGTTTGTAATTGTCGTTCCTAAATTGCTGAAGACTTAGCTGGAACGGGAATTCGTGTGGGAGTGCCTTTATCCCTCCTACAATTTTCCCAGGTAAGCCGTACATAGGAATACGGGTATTTTTATGTACATGGGCTGTTCCGGCATCCGCTGAAAGAGTAGAAAAACAAGTGATATTATTAAAGGAATGCAAAAAAAATAAATATGAAACGTTCAACTGACTCAGTTCACAGTACACTAGTGCTATGTACATGTAATGACAGAAAAAAACTAACTGTACCGAATATGTAGACGATCAGAGCCATTAATGACAATAGGTTCTTCATTTTGTTGCTGAGATTCTTCTTATTTGGTTTCAGAATTTGGAACAAAAAATCGCAAATGTTGTGAACTGGATGACAGGATGAATACTCATAGGTTCCTTTTCAAAGCATTTAAATATATCCATCCGAGGTTTCGAATATATGTACACAACTATTTTTATCCCACTTGTTTTTGATTGACTATTTCATTTTATTGGGCAAGCTCGTCAGGGACGAAACTGCCACATCTCCATCATTGAGAATAATTAATCCAGAAGTAATGTTGTAGTTGTAAAAAATATTTGGATACATAAAATTTTATTTGGTACAGAAATGATTCAGTTTTGCAACACGTTGAAGAATAATAAATAATTGCAAATGCAGTAAGCACACCTCAATAATTTGTCACATTCATTATTGCCTTTATAGGGATTTGTACCATAAAAGTAGATTTGCATTAGTGTATGTTATATGACTAGTACGGGCATGATAGACCGAACAATCCTGACATTGTGGAAATGCAAATTAGTATGAACTTGATCCTTATTTCAATACTCACTACTCATATCCACAAGCAAGCAGCAACTTGCTATTTTATAGTAAAGGTGGTTAAGGCCAGCAGGCTGGGATGAGATTGCTAACGTTTTCAGAGCCATGTCATTTGTACTTATGCAACACATTTCCAGCATTTTCCGAAGTTTAACGACTTACTGAGCATATTTTAAAGATATTTTTGCAAGGATGTGTTGTGAGTAATGTCGCGGTTACTGGAGCTGTAATTAAATGACTGTTTGCTATTTTAATTTATGCGTGTACTCACTTTAATACTACTATGTACATACCAATTCAGTCTCATTTACATTCACACTTTAAAATTGTGAATTGCTGCAAATAAATAAACTATTGTCAATCGAACTTTAAGGAAGGATTAGAAAATGATATGCGGTCATTGTCTATGTGTCAGACCACATTACTTATGTAATTACTTACGAACTTATTGTAAGAAGACGAATCCACGAATCTTTGAATGTTACGGGGCTATGAGAAATTATATTGATGTAGCTCTAGTAATTGCAACAATGTGATTCCATACATATGTTACATGTAACTTACATTACATTGTAGCACGTTCATTTAAAGTTGTGTTTTGCACGAATATTTCTAACAATTATTAATGTTTATTTTCCAGCAATTTTTGAAATAATAGGAACAAAATAGTAAAAAAAGTTGTATTCCGAGTCCTTCCGACGTATATGACTTTACATGAAATAGTTTATGCAAAAACATTCATAAAAGTACAACTTAAATATCATCTATCAATAAATAGGTATTCTTTAAGTTTCAATCCCATTTTTATTTTGTAGCATGATATGTAAGTATAACTATATTGGGGGAAGATTTCATAGTTTTTAGAGTGCTAAACAGGAGTCCAAAAGTCCAATTGTTTTTAAGAATAAAAGGTCGTTGGAAATAAAGACGGCAAGTGCAATTACACTTATTGGTATTTTACACAGGCCAAGAACATTCATTTACTGGTAAAGAGAATCTACTAGAGATGAGTGAAAATGGTTTGACTGTTCGGAAGTCTTCTTTACAGTTTCAATTTAAAAGAAATTTAGGAAGTACATACACCGCCTGTCACGAGCGTCAATCACTAGGAGGACTTAATCATCTTTAATTCCTGAAGAACACATCTACATACTGCAGTCTAGGTTAAAATTGCACTACAATTTAGTTTGAGGCCATCGTGTTCACAAACGGGAAATAAAGTCGTTTCTTTCGAGAATTTTACTGTTAACATCTTTTTATTCTCAAGCACATGCTTTTTAAAAACATAATTGGACCCTCAGTTGGAGGAAATTTAATGACCTTTCCATTTCCACAGAGTTGTGTGATATGCTTCGAAATGTGCAAATGACTGATAAAAGTAGGGAGCAAGGTTGGGAGAGTTCATTCTCAGGAGTAACGTTCGTAACCCTTGTGACCCCAAATATTCACCTAGGTCAACGGTGCAAATTTCGCAATTTTGAACAAAATTTGCTACATACTGATGTAATCAAATATTTCATCTTCATGAATTATTTCCTTGTATAGGCTACATTGGCCGCAAACGGTGAACACCTTGTATCTGTACTCCTGCCAAAGCCTGCCAAATGCTCCACAAGGTTTCATTCCTCGATCCTTGCCTGCAGGTGTTTGCTTCCTACCCATTTACCTACATAAAATGTTGCCTAAAATGTTAAATAAAAATAAAAACATGACAAGAGCTTGAATCCTGAAAACGTACGTGTACTTACAGTACAGTTCTTAAGTTGGAAAATAAAAGGCTGAAGAATCGGGAATTGAATTCATTATGAAAGTGTCATATACAAATATTAGCACGCAGTAGCATTTTAACATTTTGTTTTTTCTCGTAATTATATCAGCTCATGACATTGTTTTACTCATAGCATTTGATGAAATAATTTTTCATTTGTGAGTACACTTGAGCTTCTTGCTAAATATTTTATAGACCTATAAATGTATAAATTAAAACGTACATTGTATCCTCGCGATTGTATTATATTGAAAATAATAGCTTTGCCGCAACAAATGATACAATTTTGATAGTTCTGACAATGAATTAAATAAGGCTAGAATTAATAGTAAGTAAGGGCAAATGAAATAATACAATTGGAATTTGGAATTCCCAGCAGCGGCAGAAATAATGGTGGCATTGTTTGCTATTTGCGATAGCTTCATGAAGGTCAGAGAAGCAATATCGTATAATATGTAATAATTCTTGACCATTCTTCAGAGAAAGTACTTAAGCGCTTGTCATTGAAGTTGGTTTATTTCAAAAGCATTTTCAATAGAATTTCTATTGAAATAAAAAAACAAGCGGTACTTATCAGTTGTCTTTTATGAGATATACATACATTCCTTAATGTGTTCAGTTTTTTTACGCATTCCTTGCAAATAAAAGCAGAGACAAAAAATGAACCCATTCTGTCCGTAATGCCCCAACTCTAAAATGCAGGTAACAGGAACGTCTGGCCCTATGCATGTGCATAATAAATACGAGTACAATATGAATGGACATTCGCAAGCCCAAAACTTGACAAGGGTGAATTTCAGAAAGGTGGAAATATATGTAGTACTTACTAAACAGTTATTGAGACATAATTAAGTCACTTTCCTGCAAGTCACACTGAAAAACTTGAAAAGTTAGTAAGAAAAAAAGTAAATTTAAGTTTAAAAAATTGCTTTGTTAGTTGCGAAGAACTAGCTATCGTTTGTGAATACTTTTTAATTATTTTCTCCATATTTTAAAGTCAGTATGTCTCGTATATTTTACATATGTATTTCAAGCCTTCAAGACTATATCATATTTTATTTTACAAAATTTTCAAACAATTGATTACCCTATATTTCATAAAGCTATAAAATATGTTATTACAAAGCTATATTAAAGTAAAAAACATTCATTTTTTTAAAAGATGAAAGAACTGGAAGCTAATAGTTAAAATGCAGGCAAAACATTATTAATATTAGCCAAGTTTGGACTGATATACAAAATGTAACTAAAAAATGACACATTGAATTATTTTAATGATGGCATGACTAAATTTTTGCGTTCAGAGTTCTGTGGTTTTGTTGCTGTGAATGTTCTGGACGTACTCCCTCTTCTCCTTAAAGTGTACATTTTCATTAGTGTGAGAACTGATGCTAACAACCCCATCTTCATCGTCGGATCTGTAAAAAAAATAAGAAGAAATTTTTCACAAGAATTATGATACGACCTTATCATTTATTTTAACCAGGACCAGGATGAAGGGCAGTAGCATTTAGTGGTAGTCTTGTTTACAGCAAGATATTTTGGCAATTCTTTACGTGAAGTACCTACATATGTATTTCTTCCCAAATAATTCAAGAAAGAGAAGCAAAGCATCCAGCTAACTCTAACTCATTTCCATGCAAATATTTCATGCATATGTCAATGAGATTAAAGATTCGACTTCATTCGACTCGTCCCTCATAATTACATTGATTGACCATGAGCTCATTGAAAGCATATCCATAGCTGGCATCCAAGACAAGCGACTTCTTTTAAATTAGTTAGTATTAAAATTTCGCGTACTCAATTGAGTTTGCATTTAAAAAACATGTTTTTGGAGTAAACTATATGCAACGTGATGGCAAATAGCTGAGCTAGAAAATATTCGAGACTTTGTACACATCTTGCATTAAAATTATGTTTTCTACTTCAAGTAATATAAATCAGAGCTCTTCAAGAAAACACTAAAACCAAATAAAACAATTAAATCCCTCACATATTATACTCTTATCATTTTTAGTCATTGAAATGTTGGAAGTAAAGTGAATTTTTCACCCCTCACTTTAAAGGATCAAGGGAGAAAAGCTCATCGGCAGTCCCAACCAATAATAATTCTTTATTCAAATTTTTGTACACTGACCCTAAAATTGTATACCCTGGCCGGGCTCAGGTGCGCCTACACGTCACCGCAGCACTCGTCTGAAGGCAATAAAACTGGTCATGATTTTCAATAACGAACCACACCATGCCCAAATATTGTTCAACCCTACCTCATGTTCTTTCTTACCTTTCATAAATAGGATTTGATTTCGATGGGTCCATCTTTTCAACAGCAACTGAATGATGCTGAAAAGTTTTTAAAATGGGTGTTTTTGAAGCCGATCCTAAGTCTCCTTGATAATTGAAATCACTGGCAGGTCTGGTTGTAGCTTCTGTGTGGCAACTAGGACTACTCTGTCCTGTATTTCAAAACCATGACAGAAATAAGTTCAAAAGAAACCTGGCTTTTTTTAAGTTGTTATGTCGCCAGTGCGTTACCTAAAATACTATCCTTAGCAAGGAAGTGCCCAGCTGCATTTATATTGTACATATGGTTTCGAGTCAGGTTTAAATCAACTTGCAAATCTGAATCGTCGATTTCTGGTTCCTCCGCGTTCACTCTCATCTGGAGAACCTACCAGGATATAACCGATACCTTGATTTGTCACGTCATATACTTATCAAGCTTTACAAAAGCAGAATTAGGTCCACAAGGAAATACGCTAACATATGATTATAATGTACATATTATATAGATATACGTGCCTGTGTTTCATATTCTTTTAAACTTGGACTGTGCTCCATATAAACGGGGTCATAGCGAGGTGAGATGACTATTCGTTGGACTTGATTTTTATACGCTGTGTAGCGGGACCATTTATAACATATGAAGCAGATTCCTCCGACACCCACGATAAATATGAGGCCTGCTAATGCGACTAAGGCAGCCGGAAATGCTGCCCACTGATGATCATTCTCAAGCGGTCCTACAGGAGCAGGAGGCAGCGGGGCTCTCGTAAGAGGCTTACGGACTTCCGTTGCTCGCACTTCTAAAGCACTCGAAACGTAGTACGATATTATTTTTGATCCATTTCGGCTCATTATTGTCCTGCAATAAAAATAATTATGAACGATTAATATCTATGTAGCTTCGGAAGTCACGGTGGCTGGTCTCAAACATAAAACGTAAAAGTTCGTACTCAGCGACTTTTGGGTGTTCTCGTTCTAATATGTAATCGCTGATTGGGTCAACTGCGTAGAACCACACATCAGTAGCGGACGGATCAGATTCCAAAGTTCCATTTTCTGTGAGGTATCGATGTGCCGTTATTTTTTCAATACCAATGATCAGATTGGATGAATCTTGTAAAATATCAAGTATATCCATTTCCTTGCTTTTCACTTTGTCCGGCGTAGTGTCCCGGATTACAAGAATCATTCTATGAGGCTCATTGATAACATTCAGCTGCAATTTAAAATTCGATTTAGTTACTTAACTGTTTTGACAAAGTTTAGCCAGGTCTTATAATGTAATATTTGTTATATAATAGAAGTTTGCATCTCTTACAATTAAGGGCATTTGGGATCCCTGAGAGTTTCCTTTAGGGTCATCTTTGGCTACAACATTGAGTCTGAATGGTAGCAAAGAAGGTGAAATGTCGTCAATGGTCCTCGTATTAGACACGATTCCAGACCTAGAATCGATGGTAAAATAAGAGCGTGCCAGAGGGTTGTCTGACTCTAGTTCGTAGGCTATTTCCCTAAGTACGCCACTGTCTTTATCATCAGCCTAATGGGCAAAAATAAAAAAGTAATTACAATTGCTCATTAAATGGTAAATCCACGTATAAATGCTTAGTTAACCAGCTTGAAGTTACCTTCACTTGAATAATAGAAGTTGATATCTGCGCATCTTCCGAAATGGCAGCAAACAACTTCTTGCCTTTAGCCACTTTCTGGTAATCAGGGAAGATGAACTCCGGCTGTTATATAAATAATCAATCAGTTGGTTAGTATCATCTTAATCAAATTAGAACTTCAGTGAGCGGATATGATAGTAATTAAAATACTTTCATTCAATACCTTGTTGTCGTTTTCATCAATAACTTTGACGTTAACCTAAAAAATCAGTTTTAAAACATTAATGACAGGTGGTAGGTAGCATTGCATGTACACACGAGCATGAAGACAGAAACTTTTTACATTCCCAAACAATTATTGAAACACGCAAACGATAATGGTAAGCATGGAAGTGGCCTACTGTCTAAACTTTACTTCACTAAGTAAAATGTGGGACAATTAATTAAACGCTGCTACTCCAGCATACGAGACATTGCAATTACAATAATAATTATTATTATTATTGTAAACACAAGCTTCAGTAATGCTAGATGCGAGTCGCAGCAGCATTCGATCATCCGGCAATTAAATCACTTCATGCCTTAATGAAGGGATCAGAACTCAGCAATAATAACTTTAGAGTGCAAAATCTTTTAACTTACACTAGTTCTCGAGCGCTTTTTACTTATAACCCCCGGCAAGGTAGTTAATTGTACTTGAACTTGATAACTGGTTACTTTTTCATAGTCCAACTGACCCCTAGTCAGAATTAACTCACAGTTGCGATCCTCCGTTTCTCTAACTTCAAATAATCCTACAGAACCAAATTGGAAAGAGTTCATTCATTAAATCAAATGCTTATGGAAAATTATTTCAGAAGCTTACACATATTGGCTTCACTTACGATCTTCATTGCCTCCGATGATCTCGCATTGCAAAGGAATCATTTCATTTTGCTTGTTAACGATTGTTAAAGTTTTTAAGACTCTTCCCGCTGGGGCACTCTCAGGAATTTCGACATAATAATCCACTTCAGCAAATCCAACTCCTATGTCGGGAGGAACAGTCGCTACATGATCGACGTAAACTTTGACCGACGCTACAGAAAATAGTTGTGGCTCGCCCAGATCATAAGCTCGAACATCCACCTGAAAATGCGATAATAATAATTGATGGGAGCATATGTCAGTGCATTTTTAATTTATGAGTTACAATTATGAAGCTCCTACAGTTCCAGTAACTGACAAAGACCATTCTTCAAGTACTGTAAATTACCTGGTATTCAGTATCCATCTCCTTCCTAAGATCATCTTTGATTGTAACAATACCAGTATCATGCTCGACATCGAAATAGCGCGACGCTTTACCCCGGCCAATTAAATCATATTTAACCTAAATGAGGAACGAATCATTAGATACCTAATCATTTAACAGTATGTACATTAACAGAATCATTAAACGTTTTTTTTGTCAAGGACCTTATTTCCCGGAGGTGTACCATCCGAATCTGTAGCTTCTAGTTTTGTGACAACCATTCCAACCCTGGATGTATCTTCAAGTCGAATAGGTCTTGGTACGACGTTGAATACCGGAGGAATATCGTTTACATCTGCAAAATATTACCATACTAAATAACTTACCAAGCTCAGAAATAGCGTCAGTTATCGTAGTAGCTGATTCTACATACCTTCGACATGTATAATTACGGTAGTTGTTGCTCCGACATTCCCACTGTCATTTTCTTCCGTCCCAACAATGATGATGTGCTTATTTTCCCGTTCATAATCTAACCCTTGAGCGGTGTAGATATCTCCCGTGATTGAATCAATGGAGAATTTATCATAAGGACCCTGTTTAATGAAGTACGTGATTTTCTTAACCGTATCCGGATCAATTGCTTCAACTCGAGTGATCCTAGTATTCGGTAGATTCTCCGGAACAGAAACTTCGTAAACAAATCGGTTGAACATTGGCTGCTCATCATCTTTGTCTTCAACTTGGACTGTGACCGTAGCCGTGGAAATTCTTGCATTCTCTGCCATGTCTCGGGCAGTGACTACCACCAGATGAATCTTCTGCTTTTCATAGTCCAGAGCCACCTTCGTTCTCACATCGCCGGTAACAGGGTCCACAGAAATCGGAGATTCTAACGGTGTCTCGTACCTGATTTCCCCGTTCTCCAGCTCGTCCGCATCCTTAGCCTCAATTCTTCCAATGATCTGACCCGCCGACCCTTCCTTCACGCTAAAATCGAATGGCAAATTTACCCATTCTGGATTCCTACAAAATCCAAATAACATTCAGTCAAACATTAAAAAAGCCGGAATTATAAAGCTAACTATATAATTTATACTATCCGTCTAGGGGACCAATGTCACAAATTACATGTCTCACCTATCATTGATGTCCATAACGCGGATATTAACAGTGGTGACGGTAGACAAGCCCCCTTCATCTTCGCCTTTTACAGTCAACGAATACCGAGCCAGGTCCTCGCGGTCAAGTTGGCCATTGACAGTCAAAATCCCATTGTTTTTACCGATGATAAAATGCTTCAATTCATTTCCCCCAACAATTTCATAAATAACGGGCTTCCCTTCCGGATCTTTGGCCTATCAGGTTAGTAATGTAAGGTCCCAGATTAGACAAACAAAAACAATTGAGGTATCTATCTCCTCCTAATCTAATGAAGGGAATTTTATTTCTCATATAGAAAAACACAAGTTCAACCCGGAAATGCATAAATGTTATTACCTCCAACGTTATTACTTCAGATCCAATGGAAGCTCCTTCACTTACAGCTACATCATAGACAAGTTGCGGAAACGATGGGGACTTCAGATTCGGTCCATTGACCAAATTCACTTCCAAAATTTCCTGCGTGGATCTCCCCCCTCCATCCGTTGCCTGAAATTATTCCGCAACATCATAGTCAAGGTCTCGTTTTCATGTGATTATATATTTGATTGCATCAAATGTAAATAGATTTAATTGTGAAGAGCATTTTCTCCACAGGGTCAAAACTGACACCTGTCTCACAGTGCCCCATTGGTAATTTCCCCAAGTTTTTAATTAAGGACATAAGTACTGTAAAGAGCTTCATATTTTTAAAGTGTCGGGTTTTATTTCTTTCAGAGGTGCTCGTATAGGGAGGGTCGAGGGTGTAATGAATTAGGGACTTTGTAGTGATAAAATAATCCTCCTGTGATTACCTGCACTGTCAAACTGTATTGTTCGCCAGAGTTTAACTTCCCGACAGCCTCCAGCAGACCCGTTGTCTCATTTATGACAAATTTGTCTTTCCCATTGTTCGAGATATGATGCAAGCTGTATCGAATCTGAGCGTTGATACCTTCATCATTATCCTCCGCCTCGATCTGAAAGAACAACAATACAAAAATTAGGGCACATTAGCACTTCCGGTACATGACTTCTACTACAAATACTGCTGTAGCTATTTTTGGTTTGATAAATTTTTATAACGTCATTGGGCGGACTGACTAATCCGAAACCGAGGATATTTCATGTCGATTCAGCGACTAAATATTCATTTTATTTTCAAAACACGTACTTACGTGTAAGCATTCAGGATATTTTAAGGTATTGGAAATATATTTAGATATCAATTCCCCTATTTACTATTTGTTACAATGCAAAAGGGGGTAAATTTGGGTTAATTACGGAAAATAAAGACAATTTATCAGAGATTAGCCATACCAAAACGGGAAAATGTTCTACTTTTCTCAACTTGAGAGTTCGTGGCAAAAGTCAATCTGAATCTTTGAGCAATAAATTTTTTTTGCTACTTTCAGGCATTCAAAGGAGCAAAAATGCGAATTTAAATGACTTGCTGTCATTACCCTACTCAATAGCTTGTTTTTGGCAGGAAAAATACAGCTGAAATTAATAATGAGATCTATTGAAATAATATTCGTGGTCTTTGTTTTTTATCAATCGCATCCGGTATAACAGTGGGCGTACTTCTTCAAATTGAGCATCCGGACATCCGGAGACCAAAGTCTGCAATCTGGGTAGTTCGGATACGGTAAATCCCAGTTGCGGATGTCAAATGACTTCATTGAATAATAAGCGATGCTACAGATATACATAAGCTACAGTGTTTCCTATACATTAGAGGAAGCTCTCCATCATTACCTGTATTATTGGCCGTTTACCATCTCCTCCTGGAATCGTCACGGGCCCTACTTTATGAAGAACTGGTGGGTTGTCATTTCTATGAGTCACAAAAATATTAGAACATTTTAGCAAATCAATTGTCGTAAATCCGAATGTTTTAAATTGAAGCCATCTTTATAGACGCTTACTTGTCAAGTAGTCGGACTGTCATGACTAAAGGTGAACTTGATGCTTGACCAAATCCGATTTCCCTTGCGATCATCTATAAAAAATAGTGAAGATTGAAGAATAATTAAAAGTACTAAATAATTATTCTTGTCGTAAGCCTTGCTACAAATCGAAATAGTTGGTCTAATTTTGATGATAAGTTCAACTTTGACATAATGCAAGTGATTCATGTATGCATATTCCTATCTGGGACCAAATGCATTTATTTCCAAGCTGAGGTTTTGCTCCTACGCTATTGTTAAAAATTCATGACATTCTATTTCTCTGCATACTTCGTTATCCCATTATTATGAGTATTAATATAAATTGTGAGCATATATCTTGACGTTGTCTTTAAAATAGCAGGTGATTTTACAATGGCATTGGTCTCTTGGGGAAATAGAGGACAAGCCTTACCTGAAATTTAAGCTCTGCTGGATGAGGAGGATCTCGATCCAAATGCTCTTCACTCACAACTAGAATCCCTTCCTCATTTACTTTAAATCCAGTTGTCGTCAGCTCATAATGGTAGCTTGGTCTTGGATCGTTCGGTGTCTGAAAGTTATAAATCGAAGATTGGATGAGGTTAGGAGCCTTAAGCAGTGCGAGTTTCCACATATTACAATTATTTATATACGCCAAGGTCAGAGAATCTCTTTATTATTTCTCTTCCGTTTAGCACACGAAGGTGTCTCACAGTGCCCCATCAGCTTAAAAACATTCATCAACTTACCAAATCTGGATCCGTGACTGAGAAATGAATCGGAAGGTGATCATGAAATGCCAGAACTACAGTTCCGACAGGTGAATTTTCTTCCACATAACCGACAAGAGCTGAGGCTTGAATAATTGGAGGATGAGAGTCCACAGCATGCACAGTAATAATGAGCTTAGCCGTTGCTGACCGTTTGTCAGGGGTTACTTCAGTAGCCTGGGAAGAATATAGAAAACAATAAGTATGCTCCATTAAGTCTAACTAGTTATCAGTTTTTTGTAATATTATAGCCAGGGACACTTCCTCATGAAAATATTATAACGCAGGTGGAAATAACATTAATAGCAAAGTTGGAGGTTAGCACTTAATTAGAGCCTCTTCTTGGGACATGCGAATTACTGATGAGAAGCTTCCCCCTTTTATTACATTCATGCGTTCCTCACTGCTTTTGCTTTTTCATTTTATTTTCATGCCGTTTCAAACTGAGACAGTAGCTCGGGAAGGTTTAATGAGTGTGTATTGTTATCTTTAACCACACTATCGTTATCTATTAGTCAAGACTGGTGGAGGTAGGGAAGTCATTCATTTGGAGCAATTATGGTACACTTACTTTTAAAATGATGTCAAACCGAACTTCTTCATCGTTATCTACAGGCCGGATTTGTCTCACGACTCCTGTCTGAGAATCAATGTGGAAATAATCAACGAACGAAGGGGGTGAGCCGGTCACAAAGCTGTAGTGAATGGTGGAGCGTAAAGTATCCTTGTCTACGGCCAGTATCCTTTCTGGCCGCACATCCAAAACCCCTGACAAGACACCCCTCGTCACCTAGTTATGTCAAAAACATCAATGAAATGAAGGTTTGTGCTTTTAAAAACATCACGAGAATGCTCTTCTTTTAGAAAAGGTACAGTTAAAACACAGACACGCATTGCTTGCCCAACATTCATCTAACATCTGATCAATAAGAATTGACATTTTTAATTTTGTCTTCTTAAATGTAGCCCCCAAACATTCCCGACGATCTTGACAATTAAGCATCCTCAACAAAACAAAAAAAAACAGGGATCATTAAATTAATTTTGATGACCCCTAGCCATAAATTCAACCCTGTGACGCAAGACCTTCGGAAAGGTAGAGGCTTTCAAACATGTATATTGGGAATACGTTTTAATAATAATTACCAATTGTTCTTGGGATTATTATGCCTGATGAAAATTGTCAACGAAAGTAAAAAAAAAAAATAATTAATCTTATTCAACGACTTGATTATATTTTTTATCCCACCATATACGAGAGTTTTAAAAAGTGCTTGGGCAGGCAATAATTATGTACGTGTTCGTAAAAAAAGCTTATCGCCGAGAGAAATGGGCGGTACGGGATGAAGAAAAAACGGCGAGAGACGACAATGGCAGTAAATACGCCAGAATGCAGTAATCATAAAGTATGACTACAAAATATGCTGGTATGAAACAAGATGCTATCATTAAATCATATGTCCGGAAATGCAATCAAACAACTTACCGAAGCTTCATATGTAGGGTCGACACAGAAGCCATCATGCTTTTTACAAGGTAATTGAAAGTTTGGTGGTTGATCATCGGCATCTATCACTTGCTACAAGATTTACAGAATAAAAAAACATTTCAATCAATATGGAAATGTGCCTTTCATAGAAAAGGGACAGAAAATGAGGGAAATTACGTACTACTGTGAGAGTTGCCGTGGAAGACTTGCGATATCGGGGGTCAAAAGCTCGATCCTGCAAAGTACAACATGTGATCATAAGATTTTAGAATTTCCTCACCGTTGTCAAAAATGATTCATCATTTTCCGTTTAATTCATAATTATAATGATAATAAGTCTTTATCAAATAGCTTCTACAACTAGCCTCATCTACTGTCATATTCATTTTACGGCATGTCTGAAACACCAGCTACAAAAAAAACATGATTTGACAGTTTTGAGCTCCTGGGTTGTTGACACATTGTTTCCATCAAGGAAGAAGAGCTACTACTAAAAATTAAAAAAAAAACTGTGGAAATCAGGGAGCATTCCTTTTGTAACTTTCATTCCATAGGTGTATATAGATACGTCAGAGTTGCTACCGGACGGTCAAGCTTTTGCTAGCTCGGGGTTCCTAATCTCAACTGTACGTCTAAAAGGCATGGAAGTCCTTGAGATGATCATGTTAAATACTTATTGCCAGCTATACACGACAGCATTAACAGCAACAGAGAGTCTCCCATCTCCCCAGCCTTTTTAGCGTAGATTACGCGTGTGTGAGATGCGTCGGAGAGACAGGACGGATAATTTGTATGCACCTGTTGTTAGGTCTACTTTAAGACTGCTGTTATCCCTCGACTCGTGAATTATTGGAATAATTAGGCTACGAACCTCTGTCATACTGTATTGTGAAGTTACTAAGCATGACAATTAAATCTAAGATCTTTACCGATGCAACAATGGTCACATAGTATTTTTGACTCTTCTCATAATCCAGTGTTCGATTTAACGTGACAGCACCCTGATGGGGTAAGTTGATGGAAAACACGCCATAACCATTCTCCTGGGGTTTCTCCTCATCCGAATCAACAATAAAATACTCCACTAAGCCATTCACACCGGAGTCCACATCAAGAGCATGAATCCCTCGGAATACTGTTGTTCCAACCGGGGCAGACTGCAAAAACCCAATTTACAATTTATGACCACAACTTCCCCCCCCCCTCATAAAGTAACAACAGCATTTAACTTTGACTCCTTCAACTTACTTCAGACACGGAGACTTCGTAAGAGGGACTTGAAAACTTGGGAGCATTGTCATTGATATCTATGGACACGTGAAAAAAAAAGAACTCATAATAACACTGAACCTGAAATACTTGTTAGAATTATTTAATTCTGACCGTCATTTTATAGCCTTGCTAAAAATAATTAAGCATACTATTAATGTGTGCATTTTTAATTCCACACAGACAGGTTTGAAGGAAAGCTTACCAGAAATACGCACGATTATAGGAATGGATCTTCTCTCCCCTGTTGACCTCACAGAGCAAACAAGCTGGAAAGTTAAAGAGAAAATTATGGATCATCATCACACATCACTTAAGTATACACATTATTTATCATTAGCACACGCTATTTGAGCGGTTTCAATAATTAACAAAATCCACGGAAAGTTTCTCTGGTTTCCGTTTAGCACATATGTATCTATCTAAAGCATCTCATCCTTTGCGAGCATATAGTGGAAGAAATCACGGGACGTGATTTCGAGCAAAATTCACAGGTTGCAAGTAATTTAATTTAATTATTAATTTATTCACCATAAGTAAGAGTTTCTATTTACACTCATTGTTATATATGCAGTAATTAATTATTTTATTTTTTTTGCAGAATAAGAATCCAGGCTGTGAATTTTCACACGAATTGCATATAACATCCTTTGTAGTAGTCCATTCACTACTGCATTTTTAAACCAGTCAAGATTTTTCAGGAACGAGACATAAAACCAACATGGAATTTATTGATACTTGATTTTTTCCCTCTTAAGAAAAATTGTTGGCTGGGAATTCCATCAGTTCAAAAAATTTTATCCATTGATTTTTGAAACTCCTTTTCCGACCTTGGAGCCATATTTTGTAAATTAGTGTGGGAATGGAAACACCACCGTGTCCAACACATGCAGGGGTATTTGTGTTAAGTTAACATTCATGATTACCAAAGCGTATAATTTATATACCCAAATATGTATGTGCCAGCGTGTACAAGTGTGTTGGGGGTGGAATTTAGATACAGGTAATTGACACTGACGTTCCATATCTGTATATTATTTAAAACCAATCCAAAATTCTGAGTTAAGTAATTATTTATTTATCTAGGAAAAGTTGCCGCCGGATAGGAGAATTCTAACATTTTTGTAATTACTTCATAGGCAAAATCTCGTCTGCCCGATTAAGCAAATGTACTTTCTCGCATGCGTTATGTAAGCCGTGAAAATAGCTTTAAAACAAAACAGTTCAATATCATTTACATGGGAGCATTTCTGAAATATCGTGTAAAGCAAGAGTCTGAATGAATATGGAAACAAACAATATTTTATGTTCAAGTCAGAACAGAGAAGGAAATTACATATTGGAGAGACGGGGAGGCTATGACCAGTACTTCAGAGCTGCATAACCAACTCATTCCTGAGGACTCGAGAGGATTCAACTCATGACTCATATATGCTAATATGAAATACAGAAATGCAGAGCTGCAAGAGAAGGTGACGATGGTTAGCCAAAGTATGCTAATTGAGAGTATTTCGCGTATACGACAGCACACACACACACACACACACGGGATCTCTTCCGCAAATACATTTTACGACAAGAATTCAGAATATCTTTCGTCCTCGGCTCGACATAAGGTTGCGGAGTTGTGTGAATGCACTTTTGTCAGTGTTATTTAAGGAAAGCCTGGCCGGATTTAATTACTTTAAGGATTTATGTAATTTGAGTTTTAAATGTTATTTATGAAAGATGGGGAATTATGCTCTGTCGGCCTGCCTACTGATCCCTGTAACTGTACTATGTAACAGTCTCCGGAGCATTATTCGTGGTTAATGGACTTATTGTTAAACACTTGTAGGCCCGACATTTTCTCCATCTAATTCGTGACGACCTTGCTCACCCTCCCCAGTCCATCTTGCTCTTACGTACCGGAAGAAAATGCTTTGGATTTAATTCTAAACCCAGATGCCTCAGCACAAATCAATAAGCAGTGTGAGGGGGATGACTTACTTGAAAGACAATACTAGAGATATCATCTTTGTCACGATCCAGAGGTTCATTCAATTCTAGCCTCTTCCCCACCAAATCAAAGTATATCTTGTCATTCGGATAAACCAAGGTCAGCTCAATCTGATCGTAGGGGTCACCGATGATAGGAAGGTCTCTTGGATTTGTGGGTTGATCCATTTCTGGTATTTTAAAGAATCGATACTACAGTCAGTCACTTGGTATAGAGATACAAGGGAAATATTCAAGAGGAGTTACAAGCCCAGATTCAGGTTTTTCAGCTCAAAGCAAAGCAAGGAACGCTCGCACGTCCTGCCTTTAATTGATCAATTAGTGTCAGCTATTTCTTAAGTTTAAAAGCTAAATAAGTACCGTTTCCGACACTCTCCGCGATGTCCACAATAATACTCGATAGGCCATTTTCCACTCTGCATAAATCTGCAATAAGACACACAAAAAAACAACCAGTTACACTCACAAATTGATGGTTCATTGCACAAGCCTTCAATTACATTGCTCGTAGTCACAACATCATCCTCATAATTCACACACGACATAGACATTACGCCATAAGGTTCTAGCAAAAATAATAGTGGGACGTATGGAATCCTGACTTATTCTCGGTCGCGACTTTCCATTATTGTTACAACATTAACATTCCATTGTGACTGGAAGTGTACTATTCTCACAAAGTACATTTTAAATCTTCAAATAATTAATAAAGTGATTAAGTAATCAGAGGTAGGTATATGCACACTTAGTTTTGTTCCCTGCCAGGGTTGCACTTGTCGCACAGTGTGTGCAATGAAATGGTACTTGGATGAGTACTACAAACTCCAATAAAAAGTTATCTTCATGGTGTGGTAGTATGGTGAAAGCAGGGATGCAATGTGCTCACAATAAATGTAAAACTTGACGAATGTCAACAGGAGATATTTTATGTACAGAGTCCTTGTGCAAGTGGCTGCTATTAATTTGTAAGGATTGAAGATGTGAGAACCGAATGGACTGTGGCAATTGTCTCTTGAATTCAATTCATTATTCCATCGCTAATCTTTAATTTATTTATATAAGACTATGTTGAGCTAATAATTACACAAAATAATTATAGTATAAATTTTAATATGCAACTTACAAGCCAGGCTAATATGTGAGTCCGTAATTGCTACTCCCAATGGGGAACAGTGACAATCAAGTTCTTTATATATCTACATACTCTTTACTGTATGTAACATTCCTCCAAAACTATTCCTACGACAATGAAGCAGACAAATAAAATTTTAGAGGGATCTCATATGACCTTACACCTTTCCAACAAATTAATATTGACAGTGTAAAGTTGGGATCATTTCTAATAAATACACAGGTTCTTAAAAATTATGACTGACTTTTGACTCATACTTTAAATATGGAGTATTGGAAGGAGTTCAAGATGACAGGTACAGTATAAGTAATTCTTGTAGAAGATCCTCTGCCCATGTTTCCCTCCACAGCTAAATGTTTTCAGGAAATACCAGTGTACGTGTCCCGTAGTTACGTCAATGCAAGGAGTTTAATAACTTGAGATACCCTGTGAATAGGAAAGACATCACTGTAGGAGCATCTCAACTGGCTTGACCGTCTCAATCAGCTACAGTAATAAGTGAATTCTCCCAAATGTTTTACCAGTGAAAATTACAGTGTAGAAAATCCTTATTTAATGACATGGGACGGCTAATAAACAAAATTTAACTACAAAACATTCTACTCTACAAAAGTTGGACGTGAATTGAAAACTCGCATTGAAGTTCGCTCGTTTAAATGTTTTTTTTTGACCAGGTAACTGTATAAGTGTACATCCTTACAATATGCATTCGCTCATACGGAACTACCAAAAGTTGTCTCTTGAGCATTGAGTGTAAAAAGCTACAGTAAGAAATTCCATTGCACAGCCCCGACCCATGGATGCACAGGCATACATGCGAGCTGAATTAAATATTCCGAAGATTTTGGTACAACCTCATAGATCAAATACTTAGGAGGATAGTACAGGTGTACATTTTCCTATTAACATGCATCCTACAGAGCCCCATCTCCCCATGTGAGAATTTAAATAAAAACCTTTTGAATGAGACACTCGTCTTTGCAGAACAATAAAGGTTGTCAATTATTCCCTGAATTAATTTCTTGAGGAAGAGTCTTAAAAATGTGTGTAAAAATCTTGGTTTCGCATTTGAAAGGGAAAATTAATCCAATTAACTTTACTTGAAGTCAAGTCGTAAATGAGCCTTCATGTTCCCCTCGTTAACGGGCGTGTGAATGGGGCCACGGGTTTGTATTTTGTCAGTGAGTAAGAACCACACATGAGACTGAGTCTGACTTAGGTTAGTCATTCGTCACCTTCACCTGATTACGTGCTGATTTCAGGGAATTGCTTCTAATTTAAGTGATGGTCCCATTTCCCAACGTGGGAGAACTTGCTCTCATGTTTCAATTCCGATCCTTGATCATTTCTTTATTTTTTGAGAAAAACCTTCGGGAATTTTTGGAAATTCCAGGGCCCATCAGTACTCTCATAAATAATTGGACGTCCGTGGGTCCACTCAATGTAGTAGTGCGTAGAGGGGGCTCACAGTTAGTAAATTATTCAAGTAAATTCCACGAATTACACACAGAATCCCATTCGATTCATAACGTATGTGCATATGCATGTACGTATAGGGACCCAGTAATGTGTAATAATTCAGTCAATAACTCATGGAAAAAACATACATAGCAGACGAGATTTTCAAGATTGATTACTAAGCATTTTTGTGCAGTCGTTGAAATGCTTGCTGATGGTTTTTTTTATTTTATCTTTTGCGTTTTCCGTCAAACGAACAGGAAATACTCTTCCTGCCTTTTGGAAATTATTTCCAACACAAAAGAAGTAAATAATTGTGCAGGCAGTGGAGACTACGTACACCTCCTGTACGTTCAAAGAATATATATGGGGAGACCATGATAAGGTCTTTCATGCCTTTGTATGTTTTGAACTAGCTGAATCATATTAAATTCATTATTCCAATTGGTTAGCAGCATGTTAGGAAGGCTTCTATGCGGGAGCATATGCATCTTTTGTTTACTTTCCTGTGTAATTTGAAGCCCCACATAACAGTGAGGTTTAATCTCCAGATAAAATGAGTTTAATGAATAGTGGAAAAAATACCTCCAAAAACCTTTCCGTACGATGTTTTATAGGAGAAAAATTTAAATATAGAGAATGATTGGACAAAAAAAAACCTCCTATAGTTGATAGTCAAATCTTTGACTCTGATCACATCACAAGGCAAACGTTCTAATAAAACCATACTACAGATCCATCCCTATGATGCAGGAACACGTAATGCAGGGTTAAACTCACACCCACAATTTCCAACTCTCTTGTATACAGTAAAATCAATTCCCCAAAAGTATGACACCAGACACTACGTCATACAGAGCAGGATCACAGGAGTCTTCCTCTCCACATCCTGAAATAATGCCACCCTCCAAAAATACATCATTAAAATCCCTCAATTGTTCAACCAGTACATGTAGACTCGGAATCACCGTTCCGTTCCGGTGTAAATAACCTAGACTCCATATATATAAATGGACGCAGACAAAACATATTCTATTTGATGCTGCTCAAGGGGTCAAACTCCATAATATCCAAAACATGACATTCAGCTATTTCAGGGGAACTGTAATATCACCTGTGATGTGAAGCAATAATATGTCAACATTTGACTGGATTCCCTTTTCACTTGACTTCCGAGTGTTCCTGAAATTATCAAATACACTTCCTCCTGGCTCTATGCTAACACTCCAGCAGTGCTTTTTTCATTTCATGTTTCCGAACGTAACCTTACAATTTTATTTCATCCCTAACAATAAGTCTTCAACTCACGGAAGCATTTTGGTGGCCTCTACAAACACATTAAAAATTGTCATCCTGGTAATTATGTATGAAATGAGCAAAATAAATAAAACTTGTGAGGTAAATCATCTGAAGGAAATCTTACAGGAGTGTAAAGGAAAAACTTACTCATATCCCGCCTGTTGAGAATATTAAATGGCATTACCTTGCATTAAAAACTCTGGGAGTAGTACAAAAAAAAAGAGGCAAAAAATGCTACGCCATGCTATAATAAATTATTATTTTATCTGTAAGATTTCAACTTCAAATTAAATAACATCTAGCGTGTGGTTGAGCTCCTAGTAATTACTTATAGTAATTGTTGCATTAATTAAGACCCGGCTCTGTTATTTAATCTATGATTAGCGTAATGAGCTTTCATTAATTACATTAATATAAGTAATTAATTCATTTTACATGGATAGTTTCGGTTGTAGGTATTACACCACTCCTGCTGCACTGGCCCCAGTAGAAATTTTGTGAGTGAGAAATCAAAGATTCTCACATGACAAAACAAAGTACAGGAGCTAATGAGGGATGGGTAAATGTAGTAATTGAGAATTTGTGTACAAATTGTATGCTGGGCAAGTCTCTACTGTATGGGCGGAAGAGCTAACTGCCATTCCGGTACTATATTTGTGCCAATTAAACCATGACCATTACATCAATCAAAATAGTTTGTACATACAATTTGTACAGGCATATCTGAGTCTCACTCCAAGTTTTTCTCTAGGTATGTACCTGACGTTGTTGACTCATGGGTAGGAAAATATTGGACGGTCTGTGTGTGTCTAACCTCTTTATGTATTTTTACTTGGATTTGTATAAATAACTGTTGTATGACTACTCTGACGACTATAGGCAAGGACTGCAGCCCAGAAATCTGTACAAATCAACTGGCGAGTCGTCCCAATTTTTATTACCACGGGCCAGGTGCCAAACATTAGAAGTTTGATTTCCTCCTGCGTAATTATATACTCTACATCCCCTGCAAAAATGCTAATTATCCCGCAATTTGACCACGCCACACATTTAATTTAATAGCTACCGGATATAGATACTTGCTCCTTGCTGACAAATGTAAACAGATCCAAACTAAAACCGTTTTTTTTCAAACCCATGACTTTGACAGTCCCCTCCTCTGTCAAAATAAAACCCATACATTTGGCATACATCATCCCAAATTTGACCGTGAAACTTGAAAAACAAGGGAAGAAAAACCATCATTGGGAATATATCCCTACCTTGGATATTTCAGGACGATGGAGCGGAATCCCGAAAAAATCCATGGGTGTGTATATAGTTTGAGATTTAAAATGAAGGAGAAAAATGTCTGGGCAAGTGTAAAATTACTCTTTAATTAGATACCTGACTCGACCTTCATAGGATCTTCAGATATCTCTCTTTTATTTAAATCTTTGGGAGAGCCAGTGCACATTCGGAAACAGGATTCACACACGTGCATACATACATCCCTGAAACAGTAAATTTGAGAAGGGTTGAATACAACTATACGGTACTCCATTTGATGAAGGTGTACCTCACCTCGGTATATTCTTCAACTCATGTGGATTCTTTACATTTTCCTGAAAATTCCACATCTTCATAAGTAAACTTGTCAAACTCAGGTGGATTTCCCATCAAAAGTTGAAATCCCAGCAGGAGAATAATGTTTTTAGTTTATGTTTTCCACAATAATTATGTTTCAGTCACTCCGTGAATTAACTCCAATACATTCAATTCTTACGTGGAACGGTTCTTATCACAGTAACAAACAACGAAAAAAAAAACTCAAATATTTTATTCCCCGTAATGCGGTAACAAGCAAGTATGATATCATAGCTGGTACAATTAATGCCAAGAAATTTATTCATTGCTTTATAAATATTAGCAACCAACAATGACTAGGAAGAGCTTGCCTAACGTCCCCACAGCCTCCCATCATATATACAACTAATTACTTTTGTATAACCAACTTTCCACTCCAGAGCCTTCACACAAACATCTTGCAGATCTCGATGTAAATTTTATTATCATAATAATTGTCCACGGGTGCAAATTATTTTGTCGATGTGTAAACCCAGAGAAACGGGATGGTTTCCCCTTGATCACGGCCCCAGCGGTATCCTTGGAGAAAAAACGGACTCATTGATAGGTTTACACAGACATTACTTTAATAAACATCAGCTCCAACAGAACTCCATCATTTATGGTCAGCCCAGAACTTGAAGCAGGGATCATTTTAATTTACCAAACGATTGGGCAAGCAAATCAGTAAAACTGCAAAGTGACCTCAACATGAGGTGTCACACTAGCATCATTTCAACCACAAGCCCCTCTGGCTTTGATGTAGAAACCTCAGAATCCTCCCCGGCCTCCAAGCCCCAAAAGCTCCCCCAAAAAGTGTGAGGACAGAGATTCAGCATGATCATGAACCTGTATGGGATCCACCACTGACTACATACACTTGCACAAAAAATAAATCCCTTTTAATAGTTCCGTTCACTGCTCATGCTTTACCACATATGTGCCGAATAATTGGATTTTTTTATGGAAAGTGTCGAATATTAGTGACACAATTAATTCCTATTAGGTAACATTACATAAATAAGCAAAGGAGGAAGTCTACAACATGTACTGCTATAAAGAGTCATTGAGCACCTTTAAATTCTGGTATTACAAGACAAGGGGTTTTGTAACTTGGATCCTGACACTTGTCAATCCGATTGAGATTCTGTTATCAGCTCACCCAAGCCCCTTCATTGTAATTTCATGCAATAGCCATTACATGTAGGACTTCTGAGCTGGTCCCATTACAATTTAATAGCTTGAGCTAAATCCTTAATGATCAGGGACCAATGCAATAGTCCTCATCAAAAGAGTATTTCTTGTTAGGTAAGCAATTTTGATGGTTTCAATCACCTATAAACTTTATTTTGTAGCATTAAGCAAGACTGGAGTTGAGCGTGGGACATTAAAAAAAAAAGTAATTTCAATTAAAAATAGATGTCACACATTCAGAACTGATCCAGTTTTAACGGACCTACTCAATTTCTCATTCTCAAATCTGTCTGTAACAGGACAGAGAGGTACAGTTTATATCCTCTCTTAAATTCCAACCTTCCAAATGAAGAGCTGTTCATGGGGTTGGAGAATATTATGTATGTATGTACGTAATTATATAATTAGTAACAAGTCAGGGGGTGAGTGCGGGTTAAAAATGACTTAATAAAGCCCAGTTTTGTTGCGGAGCTGCTTGGAATAAAATAAATATCAATTATCTGTGGGTGTTTGATCTTCCTCATATAATACATTTGTTTGAGCTTATTGACTGGGCTGGATTTGAGACAGAGATTAAACACGGGCTCGTAAATTATTGACATGATCTACTTTATCGTCATGAATTGATACAGCTGAAAATTCCTGAGTAATAGCAGGAGTACAGAGTGGAAGGGAAGGATCAAGTCTTGTTAAAATTGTGACGACCATGTCTGTAAACAATATGTATACTCAGAGTGTAGTACAATGTGTGTGTGTGAGGATCCCCAGCCGTATACTTAAACCCTCAGTGTCTACCTTTACGAAGTGGTATTTAATGACCTACTTACATATGTATGTGCAGGTACCTTTGCACTCATCTGACTTTGGCAGACGGTTGTTCCGAGGAGTATCATTTGACGTTTCAAGTGTATACAGCTCAGGATTGAAAGAGTTTTGGCATTAGGTATATTGGCATGACATGGGGATGGCAGAGCCGGTCCCAATTCCCCATTCTCATCGTCTCGTCTGTTTGCATACATTGTGAGGAAGACTGAAAGTCATATAGAGAAATATGAGGAGTAAATGTTGTTACACGCCTGGAGCATCCAAGCATCATCACACGAGGCAATCATTCCATTAAAACCTTTACCCCTTACTTGTATATTAGTATATGTGCACAAGGACTGACTCCCATTTAATTTTTAATCCTAATATTCCTTCCCCATATATGAAGCATTATACTGCGAAACCTCACTTCAAGCTCCTGCTCCACAGCCATCTCATAATCAAGGGAATTAATCTGCAGAGATGCCGTATCTATACATAACCATCGATGACACATTACTATCTATATCTATACATGCAGACAGAGCGGAGTCCAAAAGGGAGAAACATTAATGGAATTTCAAGTAACTCCTCGAACCCAGTCCCCATCATAAATTCCCTTACGCACAGTTTTAATCTCATTGAGAGTCTCAGAGGCTGAGAGCATCCAAGCCGGTTAGCTTACTTAGATTCGAGCCGGTTTGAGGCCTCAAATCGAGGGAAATCATCTAACGGTTTCTGCCTGTGCAAAACATCCCAGACACTGTCGGCGAACAAGTTATATTTGAAAGTTTGGTTAATAATATGCGAGTCCCATTACATATCGTACAGAGGACAAGCACAACAAAATTTCATCCTTGTCTGATGATCCATACATTTCGGGGGGATTACATACATAGATATGCTAAAAGCTCCTTCCTATCTGTTAAATATTCTGAAAAAGTCTCCACCGGAAGTTTTTTCTTTCCCAGCTCATATCATACCAGAATGTTAAGTATTTCACACCGAGGACAATATTAGCTTCAGAAACAGCGCATCACTATTGTAAGTTGTACTGCAAGCATATCTATATATACCACATAGTGTATCTATAATTATCTCTGCGGTAGAGCTATAGATACATGAAAACTCAAGCTATAATAAAAACTGATGGAGCTTCAGCCAGCTAAACACTACTACTGCCTATGAATGGAATATATTCTCTATGTGTACAGAACGTTTTTTAATCTATTCAAAAAGAAGACTCTTACGGCATTCAAGAAACTATTTTGATTGCTGTTTTTAATCTTAGGTAAAGTATGGAATACACGTCTGATAGGGATTTAATCAGCTTATTAGTATAAGGAAAAACGGTTTGTAGTGTTCAGCGAGAATGAAAATAGGGAAATTAATCGCTGAGCTTAAGATCCTTTCAGAGTCTGTGGCAGGATGCATTTGTCATTTAATAATGATGCTCCTTGAAAATCATGTGGAAGGGAATAACCAGCTTTGAGAAGCGGAATGTGTCAATGCATGCAAGGGATTGTGAAGTGAATGATTTACAATTCCTTTTCTCCTTCGAACCTCTAATAAGCGGCTTTCCTCTCCCTAACAATAACACCTTTTGCTAATACAGCATTTAATTGCTCGCATAAACTTAAGTCTTCGAATTTTAATTGCATATTTGATCGAATTTCCCATTTTAAGTGTGGCTTAATAATGAGAGTCTTACAGCGCCCTGAGAAAAACCAATATAATGGTAAGTCTTGACCTTATAAACGTTTTTCCCCCCAAACTATACCACGAGAACTGTCATGCCATGTACACGAAACTGAAATGCACAACTTTCTTCAAATAGCGAGTTTCCCCTTGCCACAACTTCCAACCCCTATTTACAGTACCCCGAGAGATTTCCACTCTCCATCCTGTGAGTGTAAGGAACTTGCCCGCATACATATCTCAATTCTTGTAAATCAAGTCAATTAAGATCAAATACTAAAACAGGGTTTCCGAGGATTCGTGAACACTGATCAAAATCATAGCAATTTCAATTCCTTTCCGCACAACTTCATTCAAGTGGTTTTGATTTAGTGCGTCAAAAAGTTCACATCTCATGAAAAGGGCAGTTCGTGATTTTGTGGATATCTTACCGTTAACACTCAACATATAATCTATCCTCGTATATTTTTGAAGAAATGTAGGGGAAAAAAAGTGGAGGACAAGAGGAAGGAGGGGAGGGGAGGGGGGAGGAGGAGGAGAAACCTATGTGTACAAAATATCTCGAAAATATACATCATGTCTGTCCTGAAGAAATATATCTGTGGGGAGATTTGTTGATTCAAAAACGGAGCTACTTGAGTAAAAGGTAGCTTCTTAGGTGGAACAACATTGGAAAAGCCCGATTTACTGTAAAAATGAAAAATTGTTATTGTAAAAAGTAAATGAATCTCAAGACACAGGCACGATCTTTCCGTGTTCATCGTAAAGCTTATCCTTACAAGTTGAAATCGTGAGTGTAAGTACGCTCACCATGCTGGTATCAGGAGTTGGATATATGTAAACTATTAATTCCAATATTCATTTTACAACTTTTTCCAAAATAGGTTTACTGTTTAGAAAGTTTATTGCAATGGCGGTTGCTCCTCGACTTAACAGTTGAAGTCCAAAATTAAAAAAAAAAGAATCAGGAATGATAAAAATCAAATGTGAGTATTCACAAATATCGTGAGAAGAAGGGTAGTCCCTCAAAAAGTGAAGTCATGGAGATTTTTCCTTGGAGTAAGTATCATCCTTGTATGAGCATGGATGGGAAAATGGTAAGTTGTAGGAACAAATCTTACACGGAAATACAATTTATTCTAGGAATTGCATCAAAATACACGTGCGTGCATACTAGCCTCCGTGCTAAAGGAATTTCATTCACTATTTATGCCTTCTGTGGCAATCTTGATGAAGGATGGAGTCAGCCTTAGTAACCCCCATTTGAGAGAATGTATTTATTTTCAAATTTTTATAAAATCCCAATTTCCTAACTCAGATTCAGATCTTTTTTTTTACATGTCCTTAGCAATGTCTACCTCACACTCGCAGTAGATACTCTAATCACAGAGTTGCTGTCTGGGAGGAAAGCATGAAGATATGACTACCTACAAACATATGTACATATAATTATATATACATATATGACACTAATAAAAACGGGCCTCTGCCTCAACTACTGTGAGGGTTTGAGAATTGCAAATATGTCATGTTTTACAGCACAAGACTACAAAAGTTGCCAACATCAAATGGGAAGACTCAATGTAGGAGAAAAAAACTTGGAACACTCATCTTTACAGTAATGTTTCGAGAGTAAACTCTGAACTCAAACTCAATCCCACAACAAAATCTGACTTTGAAGACATGCCTGAACATTGCACCTTGTCAAATAGGTACGGTTCCACTTTTCATAACCATTAAAATAATGCCAAGAAACTATGTGAAAAGCAAAAGCAAGGGAATATGCCAGTATGACAAGGATACAAGATTGAATTTGACCTGCGGGTCTTCAAGTCACGATGTATTTTTTCCCCCCTCAAGACATTTCTGCATTGATTGTTGGGTGCATACAATGAGCCACAGCATGTCGGAAACCCAGAGTTTTCATTCACATTAAAATGTACAAAAAAAAGAAGTCTTGAGCTCTATACTATCAAAGTAGAGATATGTGGGTCGTAATTTTCATTTGAGCTTCTGTTGCTTTTCGATCATACTCAAACAATATGATTGAGGTCTGAATTATTGTAGATTGCATGGAGGCATGCTAAATAGCTTGAAAAATTGGTTAATGGAAGGAAAAAAAATCTTTTAGCACCACGTTTTACAAAATCTTTTGAGCACCATTTCTTAAGGATGCATGTGTGTGTGTGTGTGTGTGTGTGTGTGTGTTTGTGTGTGTGTGTAAGAACACGTCGGTGTGGAGTAATAATGCAGTCATCTATTGTGTAGAAGTTCATATCCTCTATCCCTGGCGAGACTCCGCTTCTCTGTGAGCAAAGCCAGTACACTATCCGTGTGAATATTTTGTAAACTAAGGGACATTAATCAGCTCATCATCCGACTTTGGCACCAAACCCTGAGAAAACTTCCATCAAGTGTGCTCATGTGAGTTCTAACTTTTTGGAAAAAACTTGACGTCAAACTCTAAAGTCTAACTGTTTCCCTTCACTGTCCACAACTTGCTCTACTTCGGCCAGCTCAGGCAATGTACGTACATACAATTGTTGAGGACCCTAATAAAAACTGGCTAATTGAATTCCGAACGGACTATCTCAGAATTTAAATAAATCAGTGTGGACTACAGCTTACATAATTGGATTCACTATTGATGCTAATTAGGGAATAAATGCTAACCTCAAACTCTTCTCTCGGAGCCCCAGAATTTCTTGAGATAGGGAAGGGTACTTTAAGAATGTAACTTGCAATTTGAAATGGAATAACATAAATCAGTTGGTCAAATGACGGGATGTAACGTGCTGTTAAGATTTATTTCCCTCGTTTTGTTTTCCTCTTCTCTCTCTCTCTCTCCCTCTGTAAATTCGTTATGGAGCACGCGGTCAAAAAAATGCTATCCACACTCTTGAAAATTCACGAAGTTGCTCCTTAAGTTAGAAAAAAATGGATCTGTCTTGGTTCCTTGAAGCCTACACGTTCCTCTCTGACTGAAAAAAAGTTTCTAAATCTTGCTAATTTAATATTCCTAATCAAATTTCCTCCATTTCACAATGTCCACAATCATGACCTGCACGCTTATTATCTCATCGGAAATAATTCCAATTTGTGTACAAATAAATGACGAGCATGAGAAGGCATAGTTTATTTATTGAGTATCATATCTCTACGGAACAAGGCTCATTCGTATACCCTTCGCAAGTCAGCCATAAATTATACCTTGATTCAGTATACCATGGGAAGCCAGATGAGACAGAGAGTTACAAGCTAATTGTAATATTTTAGAAAGTTTAACTCAAAATATCTTTCCCCTTTACTAACACACTTTTTGTCAGGGTATATGGGTTGGATGCCGTGACTTTATTTCAGAGGAGGGAAACTAGAACTGCAGAGGATTTTAAAAAGGAACATGAATCGGTCAAAGGATAAATGACAGTTTGAGTTTACTCAAAATTATTTTAAATTAAAGAACTGAAAGTAACACTTGGCATCCAATGAGCAAATCCCTGACTTGGACAGGGGCTTTGAACACGTGTCGTACATAATAACCAAATAGGTTTTTGGCCGGAGTGGGCCCACAGACTTCCGTTTGTATTCCTCCGTCCCTTTCTTTGACATATCCTCGAGCAAAGGAGAGTTGTGACCATAATTATCCCTGCAACAGTTTCGACAATTTATGACTAATAATTACTTGTGAGTTTGAAATCTCCTTGTGCTACAAGTTTACAACTTGAAGTAAAAATTATCCATATGCAAGTCATGATGATGTTTAGAGAGGAAACATATATTTCTCCAACGATAATTTCTCCTCAGGTCTCGGGTCGCGAAGGCATAGTACAAGTATTAAATGGTTTTGATTGCAATGTGCTATTTATCTTTTCGTTAGTCGCCGTCGTCCCCATAGCATGGTATATTTACTGTAGTCATGTGTCTAGCTTGGAAACTAGATTTAAGTCAAGTATCTGTATATACGCACATTACTCTTCCATGTACATAGCTCTCAGAACGAATCCTTCATTAATCACCCACAGCATAGGAGCCCAGAGTGGGAAACAATACAATTTTCATAATTAACACTTAGTAAAGTTAATTACGAAGCCGTTATTGGCTCAGAGAGAAAAAAAAAAGGAAAATCGCAATAAATTATTTTTTTCTTTGACAGAAAAGGATCTGTCATTGAGTCGGTATAGTGAGGCTAGCACAATTAAATCCCAACTCGAGGACATTCTCGAGTGTTTTTTTATTCTAATCAATAAACAGAGGAGCTACTAGCTCTATAAAAAAAAAGAATGTCAACAATATATAGTCAATTTCGAAATGAGAAGTATCAATCAAAAAATAATGGGAACATATTTAACTATTGCAGTTGTGTTTTCCTAACTGGATTTTCCCTCTTTGTAAAATTCCTCACCATAACTACTAATGAGGGTTTGGGAAAGGACCATTTCTTATACTAATGAAGGTCCGTTGAAATAAATTATTTAGTAAACAATCCACACATTTGGAAAATTAATAGGGGGAAAGGTTTCTGAACTCCCTTTGAAAATGTTCAGAGGAGCATTGAGAATTTTTAATGAACTTTTTGCAACTATTTAAACTTGGAAAGTATTTGTGTTGACTGAGTTGGCATTGTCAATATATAAGTCAAAAGGACACGTAATGTCTAGAGACTCGACGTATTTTGTCAGTTCAGAGAGTGGAAAGGTCATGGATGACATTATGGAAATGATATGAGCTCAACATGAAATGATTTTTTATTTTAATTCCTTCCAAATACCAGACCAACAAATTCTGGGGAGTGCATTTCGTCATTTTCATTTCTCTTGAAAGTATATCTATCTATAGTCCCGTTAGAAATATGTACATATGTATGTCTGCTCCTGAAAAAAAAAGAGCTTAAATGAAAATGCAAATGAAAATGATTGGAATAAATACCCCCACAGCCCTAGTCAAGTGGTTATCACGATAATAGTAATTTTAAATAGCTACATCACCAGACATGATTTAAAAGCTTTAAAAATATAGTGTTACAAAGTTGTACAGGTGTATTTGCCTCGGAGGAATAATAAATTATGTAGGGAAGGCTCACAACAGAGAGCTCTCCTGCAATTTACACGACCATCTTCCCCAACACATACCTCAACTAACCCAGATGCAATTATTAGCGAAAATTATAAATAATCATGCTAATAGGTGTTCCTCCATAGTCAATAGTATTGCGACTCCTCTCTCTCTCCTACCTCATCATCTCCGATTGACAAATGCATGGAGAGCAACGTGACAGTGTCGGGGCATTCGCATTGAAACTCACTCAGAATGACTCGTCCAAAGTAAAGTCCCTTGAGGTTTCTCACGTAAATATTCTATAGGGAAATTATGGGAGCCGATTTCCAAGGAGTAAGTTGTCTCAAATAGCTCTGAGATGCTCATCTCATCTTTCCATTTATCTCTCGCAGTGCTCAGTTATTTCATCCTTTACCTCAGAACTAACACAATAATTTATCGTGCCCATCCTGACGGAGGGGGGAAAAAAACTGACGCGGCTTTCAATCTCGCTTCAACCTTCCCCTCTCATATAGACTTGTCTGAAAAAGCTCAGGAAACTAATAACACAGTGGCACACTCTCGTTCTGAAATGGACATGTAACTTCTAACTTCTACCCTGCTCCCACTTGGTTCTTTGAAACAGATCATCTTACACGGATTTACAGTATTGGTTTACAGGATTTAATGGAAATGAACACGCCTTTATCCTATGGTAGCTTGGACATGGACAGTCATTTTTCCCTCTGAAAATCATCGTAGGTGTTGGTGAGTCCATTCCATGGTCAGCAGGGATTAGTTAAATGTCAGTGGATATGATGTTGACCTGTGAAATTGCATTGTTAGCACCCTTTTGAGCTGTCTATGTGTCAGTCCTATGAGTTGTTCCCTCAACTCTACTTTCTCAACTTTTGCCATCCGAAAGGCTCTGACCATTTTTTAATGCAAAAAGACAAGGAAATCATTATGTATTTACCATGATGACGACCCGGGCTGCAATACAAGGAAGATAATACCATCAAAGATGACTTAAGCACCACATTCCTTTTGTTGAAACAGTCAACAAAAGAATTAAAGGAGGGGACAAATAAGGCTAAAAACCAACTTGCCCCGTGCCAATACAATAGTTAAGTAGATGATGGGACGGAGTGCTTACAATGCAGATTCTCAATACAGTGAATGCTGGATATGGTCCTACAAAAAAACTAAGGCACTCATGTCAAATGATTGAAGGGATGATGGAGTGGAAGTAACTTTTACTACGATCCCCTCCCACCCCATTTCCCATCCCCATGGTAATCTTTTATGAGCATAACTAATGTCAGCAGTCCTTTTTTTTCTGAGTGCTATTGTTCCGTATATGCTTTCCTCCAGATTTTACATCACTCTAAAAAAATCCCCATGATATAATTTTAAATTGGACCGTGTAACAATGGCTACTCATTTTATCATCTGTAATTACTTATGTAGATACATATAACCCTCATACATGTCAATAACAATAATTCTCGGAAAAAAAAAAGATTAGCTCAGGTATTTCACGAAAATCAAAAGTAAGTCTATTTTTATATGTGGAAGAGAGCAGGTGAGCTCGAAGGAAGATAGAATCAGATTTGCCATTGAAATTAAAGAGAAGCACCTAAACCTAGTTATCTCATATAGTAACCACGATGATGCTAATCACGACTCACAAGTTGTAACCATCTCTAACAATAGAGAAAGAATTTGCTGACCTACAAGCTCAAGTTACACTACCATATCAGTAATTACCACAGTCCCATCTCAATGCATATCGGCAGCTTACAATGTAGATACCATTGGAGTAGTACACAGTACTGTATGAGTAGATACAGGGGAACGCACTTGTGGGATATTCCATTGTACCTGGGTGAGTCGTTGTGTAGGATCCCTTACCATATATCCCTAATGAGATGTCTGAAAATGTACTGGAATGCACTCGAGGACTTGAAGCTGAGTCCCATATGGGGATGCTACTCAAAGTATGACATATGTATGTATATATATGCGTGTATGTATGTCCCTCACAATGAGTCCGCTGTGAGAGGACAACAGAGCGAGAATGAGCAAAATTACAAATAAAAATGACAATCGTGGAATGACAATAAGATGACCATGACTTACTTATGGAGGCGGCGGTTGTTGTAGGGAAGGTAGTTGTGCCTGGGCTCTCTGCCCTGCTCCACTGGACAAAGGTGAGGAGGACTAAGGTTGCAGAGACTCTACCCATGAGTCGTCTATTGAAATCATTTCCGGATGATCTCGCGGACAGGGATATTGGAGGTTTCCGTCTCGTTCTCATTTCATTAGTTCTATGTGGCTCTACAATCAAGGAATCAAGCAAAAATTATTGGGACTGTTCTCCCGTCATAAGATCATATTAATAAGTATTGAGCTTTTTACAAACAAAAATCCTTTGCATCCTAAGCAAGGGGCGTAAAGTATACTACGCGAAAAGTTTTCTCATTAGATCAGAAATAATTTCCATTTCTTCAACAAAAAAAAACACGACAGTGTATGTACGCAGTATATGCATGAAGTGCTTTCCTATCTTCATGAGGCTTAGCCTTACATTCTTGATAAGTGACTATCTTCCTGGGATTTGTATCTTATTACTACTATGATTGTGCATACAGAAGGATTTCCAGTTTCTATGTCACTGCAAATAATTTCCCTGTAAATGAGTAAAGTAACTCACTACGTTACTTTCCTACACACACACACACACACAGGTAGGGGCACAAATAGTAATGAAAGTAACTTGACCCTGGATGAGACAGCCCACTTCCTCCTAGTGAAGCAGATAATAGAACATAGTCTGATTTTTAGCTTAGCTTATACACAGGAGGATCAAGTTTGCAGTGAAAACATACTTCCTTCAGTTCCTATAACTTCCCACAACATTTTCTACTTTCAGAGTTTCAGCATCCTTTACCTATTTAAAACGCAGGCTTCACTGAACGTTGTTGGAAGAGGGGGGAGGGAAAATTTCGAAAAACTCTCACACAACATATTTCAATAGCTATGTAGCCTTACATAGAATTACCATTAGAATTACCAGCGGAATAGTATTGATGTACAATTTTAATGCGTGATCAGAAAATTAGAATGAGTTGATTGCAAAAGAGTTGGAAATACTGTAGATATACGCTCCCCCAACAAGGTTTCTTCACTACTAGGGACGACAGATAAGTTTGCTTTATAAACAAACCATTTACTATTATATTGTGTGTGTGTGTGTGTATGAACGTAATCTACACCTCCTTACAGGTTGCATTAAATGGGAATTATATGGTTTAATAGCATTTACAGCCACAACAATTTCTTGAATATCTCCACAATTTAGTGCATACAATTTTCATTACTTAAAAGGACTTGTCATCATATTGTGATGATGACCGAGGAAGATTGTGTTTGTACTTCCCTATGTAAATAGCATTTACTTTTGTAACGAGCAGCGGTAATCTCATACCAAGTATAGGAAAAGTCAGTTAATAAAAACAATCAGCAGAGAGGGATTTGCATGCTAGAGAAAAATGATTACGGTAAATCGGGCGAATCTCTCTTTCGCTCAGTCTTCCGTCATAACAATGAGTGTGAGTTGGGGTTCGAGAAAAAAGCTGATTGGGAGGAGAGGAACAAGTAGAAATCAAACCGTCTTGCACACTGCATCATTTACTATTAATACGCACTATAAAGCACGCCTGATTTTTTGTTTTTTTTTTATTATTCCCTTCTTGATTCTTTGCCTTTGGCACAGCACCGTCCCTTGAAAAACCATTTGCATCACTCCACCGGCCCAAATAAAGAGTAATTTGCAAAAGGTTAGATTCCATGGCTTTAGGGAGCTTCCGACGGTTCTACAATACAAGGAACATTTTGAACAGTATAAGACAACTTGGCTCGTGAGCTTCTCACAATCCTCATCTGCCTGACTGACCGACACCTGATTAAACCAAACGCCAGGCTACTGAATATCGACTAACAGGTTTGTCCTCCATTGAAAGACTCCCACCATTCTCACACAATATCCTTGAGTCCGAGAAGATTCAATCAGTAAAAATTTCTAATAATCCTCCAAGTCATTTATGTTGTAACCGCAGGAGTGGAAGCTTTTGTATGTACGGCACGGCGGCCTACATGTAATTACACCTGAACTTGTGACGCTATGAAGCGACCACCGCAATGTGAAACAAGAGTCAAGAGTCTCTCCCCTCATCCTCATCTCATAGTGTACATTCTGAGCGGCTATGTAAACATTACTCTGTTACGTGAAGCTCCGCTTCCTATATGTCGTTCTACGGGCTATGCCTGTAAATCAGCCTGCTTAAAACCCAGTCATTAGAATGCATCTCACACAACATGTTCGATAGGACTATTAACATGTAGATGACTGCTTGGATTTACAGGCTACCGTGGCTCTGGGCTAAATCCTGATAATGACTTTGATCTGAGAGGCATGATTCAGAAATCAGTAATAAATCGGAAGATGAATAGGAGAGATTTCCGCGTATCTCTTGTTTTATACATGTTTCCCTTCCTTATGTGCCCTCCATTGATCAATTTTAGTTTCTTCTCCTCTCGCTCTTGTGTGTCTAGTACTCCTTTTCATATGCCGAAATGTTGGGAAAGAGAGATGCTCTAGAATCTTTGGTTTCAAAACTACTCAAATGACACGAGTACTCGTTAGCATTTCACTTGAATTTCACCTTCGTTACTCATTCTGTTTTTTTTTTGTTTTTTTGATTTACAAGGAGATTGTCAGAATGAGTGCGCCAGAGCAAGTTGGGGATTCGTAAATAGATAGGCCTTCAGAGTCGAAGTGGAGATTTCTCTGTGTAAAAGTTGGATCAAGATCTGGATGAGGATACGTATTAATGTTGTCCCACTAAAGATGATTATAATATATCGTAAGTTTGTCTAACCGTGTTGAATTCCCAAGTGGGCTTCAATGAGGAGCTACCAACAACAACAACTGAGGAGATTGCATTATGACAGAGTATCGGACATCATGGCTCATCTGACAGCCTCTCAAACTCAGAGGACATTCTCATGCCAATTCTAAAGTTTTCGATGGCACTGATTAGTCAGAGAATTTCACAACACTCATATCTTAGGCCGGTGGGATGTGGTTGGAAGCGAGAGAGGAGATGCGGGGCATTCCGTTTACACTGAACTAACAGAGCGCAATAGTAATTTAGATTGGAACCCTGTAATCAATTTATTACCAATAACCTTAAACAATATTTATTACCATATTACAAGCCGAGGGAAGTAAGTATGCAAGTATTTTTTTTTAAAGGAGGAATCAAAGGATCGTATTTAAAAATCGTGAGTCGTATTTTTTTTCAAACATCTTGGAATCCTGAAGAAATGCATTACAGGAGATGCCATCATTCCGTCCATAATAAGTATGTTATGAGTCGGTCGCGTAATGTGTATGTGTGTGTGTGTGTGTGTGTGTACAAGTTTTGAGAGTTAACAACTTGAAAAAGGTACGGAGCGGGCGTATGTACGCCCTGATGAACAAGTGAGGAGGTAACGGGAGATTGGCGATACTTGTTCTCTGTGCGTCTTGCTTTTGTGACTGGATGGCCTACTGCCTCCGGTACACAACAATATGTAATGTGACTCTCCACACATTTTACTCATTTGTTGAGAAAGGAACCCTATACACAGTCTCTTTTTTTTCTCTCTCTCCCATACTCAACTCACCTTTGGAGATGTTTCATAGGCAGATATTGCATGGCCATAGCCGTCTCCTTTCCACTACACACATGTTGGAAGTTGGAACCCATCCCTAGTCGTAGACAGGATTGTTTCATCATGCATAGTAAGAGATGAACTACAGGGTCTGAACCAACATGTGCACTGTGTGAGCTTGTACAGAGAGCTCAGAGTCTGCAGTCCTACATAAAATTGCCAGTGTTCATAGTCTCGATTAGTGTGCTACGACCACACCGCTCACCACTTGCCAATCCTTAATACAACCTTTGCATTATCAATTCCTCCGTCGTCAAAAACTTACACAAAAGCTGAAGTTTAATGAGAGCTTCTACTCGTCCGATACAGAACCCAAATCCTATACCACTTCTCAAGTTCTAGGTCTCTACAGATGCATAAGGAAAGGAGCGTATATACATTACAACATTTCTCATTCAAAGATTTCATCATAAACATTGGAATGAGTTAAAGACTGGATTTGAACAAGGATATGAGTCTCTTATGCAAGTCTGATTCAGGAATTCCTGGGTCAGCGTAACATACTTTCAATAGTTCCTACCTTCAATTCAAAAGTCTCAGCATTCCTTGATTTAAAAAGCACACCTTCAAAAACAAGTCCTGGGCTTGGACAGAACTTACATAACGCGTGTGTGTGTGTGTGTGTGTGTGTGTGTGTGAGTCTGTGTAATGTGTGTGTCTGTTTGTAATTCACTGTACAAGCCTCAAAAGAGGCTAAAGTAAGGATCCTGAATCCGCATCATCTCCCTCCAACTAAAATAAGATAGGATCAGTGGGGGTATTAACAAGTGAGAAAACAAGAAAAAACGGTAACAAAAATAATTGAAACTTGAATGGGGACTAACACAAACGTGAAGAGAGAAGCATCCCTGTTGGAGTCATTAAATGTCTAAAAATTATGATTATATCACATGCATCCTGTAAGTTTTTGTGGCCTTAAGGAGTCTCATCTCTGCCAAAATGATGTCTATATGGCAGGGCTTCATGTACGGACATATGCTCCGTGTTCCTAAACATATGCAGCCCCTCTCATACAAACACATTTAATTTCTTTCATAATTCTTATTCGTTTGGGAACACATGACTGGGATTTTTTTTGTGGGCTAAGAACAGCTTTTGGGGGTGTCATAAATAATAAGGCATAAATAGTAAAAAAGGTGTTTGTTGTCAACTCATCCATCACACTATGTGGCTCGGTACAGCTCCTACTCCGTCAACATGACAGCATTAGTGTCATTCATGAATAAGCATTTGAGCTTATGGGATTTAATAATGGACGTTTTTGTCGTCCCATTAAGTCAAGCTTACCTGTGTAAAGTGTGTAATAAATGTACAAGCGCATTCTCTGAGTGTTATTTAGCGACAGAGTAGCACACTCAAGGACCATGGCTTCACAGAACCCTCCTATGCATTGCATCTTTGGGACTTGGGACTCTCTAGGCGCTTCAACTTCCTCATGATTAACAATGCTACTTTTAAAACTTGTATACCTCAAGCTTTGAGGAGCAAGAAAGTTTTAGCACATCAACAGTGGTGGATATGTTTGTCTAAATGTTTTATCTTTTTTTCATCTACAAACAATTTGACTATTGTTTCCACTCCAACACCCCACAGCCATGGTCATTTCGGTGAAGGTTCCCCCCCGGCTCTCGAGAATAATTCTAACCGACGTCATGATTTAGAGCACCGGTAGAAAAATATATTTTAAACTTATTTAATAAAATAAAAAGCATTTCAAAACTGCTTTTTAAACCCGAAAGTAATGTTTCCCCTTTAAAAAAAAATATGCCACTCTCAAATTGACTACTTCCCATGGGAAAGAGCATCTCTCAAGAGGGATCTTCTCGGGATAATTTAGCATCCCAATGGTGTTAATGACAAGAGAAAATGATTCCTTAAGTACGGATACTTTTGACACTTCCAATGGTTTTCCAGGTAAGATGATTGGATCACTACATAACTGTTCTATCTCTGTACGATCCAGCACTTACAGCTAAACTTGAAAAATATTATCACCACGGAATTAGCCTCGGTCGCTCTGAGCGACTCGCTCATGACACTTAAAATGGGAGAGAGAGAGAGTAGTTAGCAAGGAATCAACACTGTAGGAAGCTTGTACTGGTATTTTTGGACAGATGCGATTGGACTCGTTAACAAGCATTATTACGAATACATGAAGGACCCAGTCCGTTTAAATTCCTCAGCATATTTTTTCCCGTATAGATGCTTACAGATTATGCACGAGCTGGAGGAGAGAGAGAGAGACAGAGAGAGAGAGAGAGAGAGAGAGAGAGAGAGAGAGAGAGAGAGAGAGAAAGAGACAAGACCAAGACCGTTTCTGCAATTCAAAGTCAAGTTTCTTCCCATTCATTCAACCCTCTCGATGACTATCCGGATGCCTGTTTGTGAATGGCGTGTGTAAATTGCAAATGCCAACTAATGAAACATCCAACAGAGTCCGGACATATTTGTATTAAAGACATTTGGTACACATGTCCAAATCCCTACTGGGTTTATAAAGCAAATATATGTATACTTGTGGGTCCACTCCTTGGAGAGTCTGTGTGTATATCCCCAAAGGAAGGCCTGTCACTACCCCTGATTAGTTTGGGTATTTGGTGTTCCTGTTGACACACATTCTTAGCACTCAAATGCGTAAGTACTTAGCACGTATGCCGGTCATATGTGTTATGACCTGAACAAGTGTATACAAGCAGTGCAGCATGAATGCAAATACAAGACCACGAAAATTTTATGTACAAGTCGCTTGCACACACACAGACAGAGGCACACACACACACACACACACACAAACAGTCTCGTTGATCCTGAAGGTGAAGATGAAGTTTGAGTGTGCGTTTGCTGTAGCATGCATGCTTATGAGCATAACGTGAGCGTACATATGCAAACGTGCATTTCATCCTTTGCCGAAATGTCCTCAAGCTGCAGTAATGCAGCGTGTTATTTGATCCTTTGTTATATTGTTCTATGGATTAATTTTTGTTATCAGGACATCTTCACTCGTAACAGTAAAATAGACCAGAAATATTGGTTTACTTTCTGACTTGACCAATTCAGTACCATCATCATCACACCTTGACAATAGAACATGTTTCCCTATGCTACTTCATCAGAGCCCACACCTCTCCTTCTGTACTGCGGACCGAGTCGCATGTTACAACCAGTGACAAAATAATAATTACATGGGATTTACAGAAATACATTTTCCTTTTATAGCCACAGAATTGCGTCTGGTGACAAGTACGGAGGTTTTTATATTAGGAAGACAGTTCCTGTAAAAGAATTAGCACTCTCAGCAAATCCCTACTTTCTTCAATGGAAAAAAAAAGACGGACAAAAGGCTCTCCACAATAACAAACAATCCTCTCAAGGAGTATGGAACCAAAATGATTAAAACTCTGAAGTAACATTCCCCCCTCATCTCTTGTTTCAAAAAAGCTTGAGAAAAAAGGAATTATGAGAATTCCTTGGATGGGAAGAGAGACACATTACGTTCATTTAAGGAAAAGTAAAAATAGGAGAAACGTATCTCTCTCTCTCTCTCAGGAGAGGATAAGGATAGATTATTTCTGTCTGTTTATTTTCATTCACTATCCTCATCCTTATTTACTTTGTATTCTCGTTCACCACCTGGCTACAACTCACCTGGCACTTTCAACAGCCCAACTTCCTTTTCCTTGCTTCCCTGCACACTTGCTCGGGTTGGGACCTACACACACATTACTTCACAGAGGTATAATACCTTTCTATACTGTATGGGATAAATCATTTCGGATAGAATCTACAATGGCCTGCCTTTTTTTTATATTCCCATGAAAAAAATAAAGACTCCCTTCAAAACTTTTAACTCTGACTATGTCATGGAATGCACGTTGGAAAATACAAATATTATTCCTTCCATGGTTGACAAACATATTTAGTTTCGAAGTTTATTCGAATTTCCAACATGGGAACGTGACGGCACATAATTAATTAGCAATACCTTCCAAAGTTCAGATGGATACGTACATATAGATACATTGTGTAGGTACATTAACAGCACTCATGCCGAACCGTAGGTCCCTTCCCTACATAATTTACAAGGAGGAAAAACACTACAAACTCCCAAGTCAGACTGTTGTGGGCTATGCCAGAAAGAATCGTTAATAAAATAAATACAAATAACTACATGGCTCAACGGTTTCATTTCAACATCCCAAAAATATTGTTGTAACGAGAATAGAACAAGAAAGTATTTAGAAAGGAAGACTAAAGACATTTTGGAGATGACACTAATGGGGGAAAGGAATCATTGAGACTATTAGTAAAAACAAATGGGCAATCTGAGCCAAGTAGTTGTTTCTCGACAAATCCAACCTAAATGGTCAATTTAATTTAATCTCGGTTTCTTAAAATGGTAGTTGCATACAAACAACACCTACACGTCAATGAATAATTTAACCTAGAATATGACAGATGACAGGTCCACAGCCCACGCTGGATCGTCCCCATCAGGAGTACATATCAGCATAAACAATATCATGTCACCGAGTTTTCACCCATCCCATTTTCGATTTCCCCAAACTTGTAGATACACATACATATAGAAAAAGTAATAATAAAAAACAAACTTACCAGCACACTACACAGACCAAACTGGCTAGAAACCAGTTTTTGACCGTGGAAGCAATAAGTTAATTTTTTAAGATTAATATTCCTAATTAAGTCTCACACAGTTTATACCAGAGCGGAGTGATTTTCGCTTAACTTCCCCCCTCCCCCCTCCTTGTACTCAAAACTACTGCAATAAATAAGATCGTCAAAATTACCTCGTTTGGAATCCGTTATGTAAGTTGATGTCTCCACTTCGGGGAAAATGACTCCCTATTTACGATGCTCAGGAGAATTGCAGGGTTTATTGCAATAAATTAAATTCAAGTAGTGACACTAATTTTTACACAAGTCATCAAGCCATGAAAGGCTTCCAATACGAACAAAAAAATATAACCACCAAGGAAAAATGCTACTCAACCTGGACAATTGATATTGTAACGCTAGGAAAACACATGTAAAGCCCCCTCAAGTTCCGTACTCTCGAGATGTCATTAAGGAATATCACGACATAATTATTTCGTACAGCCGAGGATGGTTATTTCTGGAGATGATTGGAGAAAAACCTATTTTTTTCCCTATCAAGTAGCTTTTATAACAAGTTGGGATGTCGTCACGAATGGAATTGGTGAAGAACTACGGCAAAAAATCACTGATGGAAGGACACAAGGAAATAGTAAATAATATTTTGAGAAATTTTATACACTACAATTTGATGACTGCTGCAGACTCTCTGGGGCTGTTGGAATGGTTTGTTGTTAGTAGTTCACTCGTTCACAAGAGAAGAAAGCGGCTCAAACCGGATGTGAGGATATAACAGTACAGGGAACGTACCTCCGGTGTGTTCTTCATATGAGATCCAACCATGGACTGGCGAGTATTAACAATGATACGTGGATTGAACATGAGCTGAGGTGACCATCCGCACACATGAGGAGAAGGACTGGGAGTACAAAACATACTGTGAGTACCTTAGCCTCAGCAATATTTAACATGAGGGCAAAATGAAACGAGGAGCTTGGACATATGCACCATACCAGGATTGTTGTGAGGGCATGAACAGAACGTTGGAGTGTTTACAAGCGGTGAAATTATTACTGATGAAGAGCTTTCCCGTGCCGTGTGTGTAGGTACCTCCCAATGTGACCAGCCTTCTCTTCCCGGACAGAGTAAATAGGTACTGTGATGAAGAATGGACTCACATCATCCCCTCACCTGCATACCCATGGTCCTCGTGTAGCAGGAGTGTAGTTATAGTTTCTCATGTAAATCCTATTTTACGAATCAAATGTTACGTAGATCTCCCAGCGACGGTACCTCTTCAACATTCTCACCGTGTATACCTTCCATTAATATAGGGCTTTGAAAACTCCTCCGACACTGCAAAGGTAAATACTGAGTGTGAGCTTCGTAGCCGCAACAAAGCTTCAAGAAATATCGTCTTGATTAGACCAACAATGAGACTTAGATTAGAGTGTACACATCATGTAGAAATGGAAAGGAACAGGTGTGCAGCTGCCGTGTAACTGTTCCCTGTCTTTAGGTTCATATAATAGTCCTGGGAGGAAGTGATGAGCCTGTCCTTAGCTTTGGCCAAAATATAATTGATAATTCTGAGAGGTCACTTGGGAAGTCCCTGTATGTACATAAGCTTAATTATATTTGGAGTTCACTGCTGAGTGTCTGTACTATCTATGCATTGTCCCAGTAATTTACAAGATACAGTTACAGTTTCTACGGCTGCAATTCACCTGGGAATGGAATTACTATAAATGCGTATCCTCTGATCTAGTCATATGAAATCTTCAACTTGTTCTATATTCGAATTCAGTAGTAACAAGTAACAATGATTTCCTAAAAAAAACAGTAAATTATTGTTCATACAAAAATTTTTTTTATCATAGTTCCAGTCTACACTTGTGACACTCACTGAGATAGCATAGTAATCATATGATATGATTGATTCGTAGTTACGGGAGCTATTAACGAATTTGGAGGGGGTAAAAGAAAACATTGGCAGTGAATGATTCATGTAAAAAGGATATCAAAATTCGTCGTTTTTCTAAAATATCATGACTTTTTTTCTAATTAAGAATATTAACATTGAACTGACTCCAGTTTTGATAAGCGACGATCCCATTGGTAGTCATAATTGTCAGGACTTTGTGGAATACCCGGCCGTAATGATCGGGTCATGTACTATGGAAAGAGAAATTGTATTAATATTGCGAGAAATTCATATTTTGGGATTTAAGAGCTGGTATTTAGAACCCAACATCGCTACTTTGAGGTAAAACATTATTTTATATTGAACCATTGAAATAAAAATACAAGAAAAAAAAACTTATAAATATGTTTGAGAACTGGCGTAATCTAATAACGCGTAAATTCCGGTAATACATGATTACATAAATTCATATCCGGAATTTCCAGTCAGATCTCCCTCACATTGTTGGATTATAGTTCATTCTCACATTAAAAACATTAAGGCTAATTTGAGAAATGAAAAAAAAAGTAATTTTGTAAACCGCAGAATTTGAGTTATGGCTCATTGCAATCGGTTTATAATAATCGGGGGACATATTAAGCATTCCCCCACCACATCCAAATCCGTAGCTACAGCAAATGATGAAAATAATTGTTAAATTGCAACGCTACAAATAAACCAAAGTTAAGGCTTATATGGTGATATTAAATAATAATTTATTTCAGTTTGACTGAAAGATGCCTTCCATATTTTCCAGACTTGGACTATATGCTTTCTTGTTGGTCATCGCTTTCATTTTTGTGGAGAAAATCGCAGGGATCGTGACCGTACATTGGTTTAGCAAACATTCATGCGTCAATTCTTTTATTGTTAATATTGCATGTCATCAAAACATGTGATGCTTGAAAATCAGTCACATTGTATTTTCTGCTGTTAAAAATGAAGTTTAAATTCTTAACTAGAATGTCAACATTGGTCAAACACAAAGCTAAACTCATTTACCCTTACTATATAATTTCCTAATCGACCATGATTTGAAAATTGAAACTTAAAATATATATATACTTTAGAGATGTAAGTAAACAGCACAAGTTGACCAGGGAACGAACCCAGGAGTGTAGTAAAAAATAAGGATCTTTCAGCGATTTGCAACCGTAACGTCCGACAAAAGATTTATCTCTATAAAACATCATCCAGTTTCTGGAGCGACTGCCACTGCCATTCTTGAACTACAGTAACCGGAACAGTTTCTCCATTCGAGTCAAGCTGCAGCTGAATAATTTCAGCAGGGTCCGTCGTTACAGTAATTATTTGATTCTGCCCCGCTTGAGAAATATAGGCTTCGTTTGGCTTTTGGTAATGAATGATGACTTCATGGGGTTGAATCGTATGAAGGTCCTGTTGGCAAATCTCATGTGACTGAATTATACCATCGGCTTCAACAATCTGCGGAACTACTGGCTCAATCACAGGAGGCGGTTCCTCCGCTTGTTTAATGGACTTCTTCATAGTTTTCTTCCTCGCCTGATTCGGTCGCCATGGTTTGCTCTTCTTCGATGATTTTTCCTTCCAACCTGAGACATTGACTTTATCAGACTGAATAAGTGAATTATCTATTCCACCATATTTGTATCCCATTCTTTTGAGTATCCGTCGTAAGCTGGTTGTACTTCCTTTAAAATTAATTCTCGTCTTCGCTTCCGCCAACACCAATGGGATCGTTGGAGCAACCCTAGAACAAAAACAATTTTTGGTGAATCATCCCATCCTACAAAATACAATTATCTTCATTGAATACCCCGAACAAGAAGAAAAACTCAAAACCCTCCAACAACCATTCAACCCCGAAAACATCATAAGGAACCATCACCCACCTTCTATCATACATCTCCCTAATAATAGACCTCAGAACTTCCTCTCCTTCCGCCCCAACAGAATCCAGGACAGTTTTGGGTCTGTTCCGTTTCTTCCCCGGAGTCTCCAATTTACCCAGCCTAATAACCCTCTTGGCAATCTTCCCTATAGTTTTGGTTCCTACATTCAAAGCCGCCGCTGCATGATCCTGAGGACCCCGTAAATTATGCACCAGGTGAGGGTCCTTCTTGGCCCGTTTAAAAAAGTCCCACACATTCAAGATTAATTTTTGAGCTTGTTCGTTAAAACTTTGGCCAGGGAATGCAAAAGGCAGCTGAACCACGGGCACACCATTGTCAGTCGTCTCCTTCGGTGTTGACTTTGCAGAATCTAATTTCGACTCCTCCAGCCCCTGGTCACAGTCAATACTACTCGGCAGTTCCTGCTCCACCTCCACCAAAACCATGTCCTTCCCCAAGTCACTCAAACTAGGGTCCTCATCAGTCATTGCGGATATGCTCACGAAAGTGGCCCGACTAACTTTCGACTCATCAATGATCATCTCCGCCTCCTCCTCCTCCGTCTCCGTGGCCAGGATCTGTTGAGGAAGTCCCGACTGGAGCTGGATCTCATGGATGGGGTCCGTACTTGTGACCAAGCAATTTACATTGTCAACTCCGACAGCCTCAGCCGCTTCTTGGACCTCCGCCTCGGACAATTCAATTCCGGTGACTTCCATCTCTCCAAGGGGATCTTCGATCTTGATCAAATTAACTTCTTCCTCCATATGCTCCATCCTGGGATATTAATTATTACGACTGTTACCGAACCATGGGATCAAGGCGGGTAGTCCTCAATTCCTCCTAAACTGATTCCACAATTTCCGATCACAATTTCCCGAGAGCGATGAAGTTCACATTTTAAGTCAATACTTGAGTAGTGAGAGACAGACAAGACCTAAGAATAAGAAATCCTCAAAAGTAAGTAACACTACACAGCACAGGGAAAATCATACTCAAGTTAAGTTCAGACATTGCCTCGCAAATAACCTTCCACTTTTCTCCTCTCTACTTGGAGCAGAGCTTACGCGTGTCCAGGGGAGGGCGGGAAATCCACCAACTTCAAGCTACGAGGCAGTCGTTTAAAAAACACGACAAGTTACAAGTTCACCTCCACCCCATCTCTTTTACCATGTACTACTTTTAAGGGGCATTCTGACACTTGTGACTTCCATCCCCAAATAAAAACAAAATCTTCCGAGCCCTGTCCTAACAAGCCCCTCCCCCGCAAAGGTTTTTTAAGGGCTTGTAGTAAATTAGTTGGGAAGTGGCCCGTAAGGAATGTAAGGGCCTTCGAAGGTTTTTAAACGTCATTACAGACTGAACACATGCTCATATGTGGATGGCTCCTCGAAGGGACTCATTTATTTAAGCATGAAGTGGAGAAATAGGGGAGTCGTACCGCGAGCCTGACATATGGGGTGGCCCATATCATACATGGGCACCCTCACGAGGGATTGAGGGATGCCTCGCCCTCTCCCTCGTCCTCGCCCTCACAGACTGCGAGGGTGATGTCGAGTACACGTTGATTTTAGGCCCCCTCATGAACATGAGGGAGAGGACCTATGAATAGGATGTGAACGAAAGAGGGGGAGGCAGAGTACATATGTAAGCCCTCGTGACCTTCTCTTACCTTAATCGTTATGCGAAAATCATACATGTACATATTTTTCTGTAGCAAGACCAACTTCATACCGTCTTAGGTACCTGGTTTATGGCCCTGTGCAAAAATCCCAGTTTTAATTTTTAAAAGTAAAAGGTCCTCTTGTTTAGGTTAAAATTTCTCATATTAAACTCCAGAAAAAAATTTCATTTTAGGATGTCGGGGAGACATGATCATTTATAGGCAAGGGCACCTGGGCTTTATATCTGATTAATGCTGTTTTCAGACCCTACTATTGAATATTACTGGTATGAGGTTATAGAACCTATTTGTGACTAATCTTTATTAACCAAAGACGTAGAAAACAGCTTTGATCAATAATAGTCATTTTCTGAGCTACTGAATCGATTATAATGAAGAATTATTGTCATAGACCAACAAAAATGTTTTTTATAACAAAATATAGTAGTTTGACTACTGAATGTTTTCCATTTTCGCGACAATTAAAATATAAGGAAGTTATGCACTTTGTACCGATGAATTAGAATTTTAAACTTGTTTTTCACGTTATTTTCAGGACAAAATCGAAAGAACATTGTAAATTTCTCAAGTTTTTTATACTTTTTACAATTATGTCAGCAATCACGAAACCTAGTATGTACCTGTACCCTAATACCTGTGTATAACCTGCACCAATAAATGGCACTATTTTGAATACAGTAGTTTATTTCAACAACAATTTTTTAAAAATTTGTTTTGAACGCTAGGTTGTAGAAAATTTTATAAACTTTGTAAGCTATCCAAAAGTTCCGTACGTTCAGAACTGGGGGGAATGTCGACACATATTGAAGTTGTCATATTTTAACCAAGTGTCAGCGAAAAAATTATTTGAAGGCAAAGGTATTGTAGTAAATTGTAGGGGGATTAATTACGTGTAATATAAAATAACGAGGGCCCTCATGAGTGCGAGGGAGAGGGATGTGTTTTAAAAGTAGCCCCTCACGAGGGCGAGGACAACCCGTAACGTGTTGCTCGATTGATGACGAGGGAGAGTGCGAGCAGGTTATATTCCATCCCTCGCACAATGAGGGAGAGGGGGAGAAAAACGCCCATCTATGGCCCATATTCCTCAAAAATCAAACCCATCTATCATATATGACATTCCACTTGTCCTTAAATATATTTTGCGAGGATATACATGGCCAATGAGTTGTGTAATTATATATGTATTGGGGCTCTTGAAGGATTAAGTCAGTTATAATTTCAGTCTAAATAGTTACACTCAAAAGGTCCTAATCCGAAATCTTCAATAAATAATGTAACTAACGCATGTTGCTATGTAATTCATGTAAGCCCGGAAGCCTTTATGGTATTTGCAACTCGCAAACTGTGTTGGAGCAAAATGTTTCGGAGGGAGGGCGAAGTTTTAAAAATGTCCTCTCATTATCATCAAGTTATGGTATTTAGATCCCTCCGAATAATTCGAACCAGTGGAATTGAAAGTATATATTCTCTGTGATGACGGCAAAGACTGGGAATATTTTTAAATACAAATAAAATGACTTAATATTAGCTTACATGAGCTAACCGCAAACTGATTCATTGACTTTAAAATGGGCTCCAAAAATCTATAAAATCAGGTATTTCAGGCATATCAACTCACAGTTGCTCTCCAATGTCTCCTATGTTGCTAACCATAACATCACATATTTTTCTATTTTTCACTAATATTGAAAGAAATCTTGAATTTATCGGAGTTTTATCGACGGTTGACCTGAATTGAATTTTGTAAAAAAATTGGTGAATAGTCAAGTTGTAAAATCCTGTCTTGAAACCGTTTTTTAGCAGGTCTTTTTACCATCAGAGAGGAATATTTCGAGGAAGGGCAGAATATAGGCAAACCAGCAATATCTTGTTGCACGATTGTAGGGTGAAATTTCATGGTTTTCAGTATTATTTACTTAGGTACATACATACCTCCATGAGCTCGGAAAATGA